>JAVIWC010008700.1:0-600000 GCA_031894815.1 Creontiades dilutus | reverse complement strand
AGGTAGTTAGGTACCTATATGATTATAGCTGTGAAAAATGTAATTCACAGAGGAAGACAAGATTGCTAGAAGATGGAAGGGAAGAAGGAGGGAGGGGAAAGACATGAAATGTCCTAATGCGTTGCAGACTTGTATGCAAGAATTTTCTAGTTTTAGGAAGGGAGAGAGATTAAAGAGGGGAACTTGATTTGGTCTTATTGCAGAAACACAATGCTTCCTTTCGTTGGTAGAAAAGAAGTTGTAAAGGCAAGCGCTATGAAAGCAAGGTTGAGTGTGATATTAATGTTGTGTATTTCCAAGGCAGCAAACTACACCTGCAAATAATTTCTCAATAAACGGGAGGGTGAATCATAGTTTTATGCTTTGAGACTGACTTTTTCATTGTATGTGTCCTATATTGCAGGTTAAGAAAACGAGCCAGGACAAAAACCTAATTGAATTGAAAATATCTAGAGGTCTTTAAAACGACGATCCTTAGTCATTTTGCCTAATTGGAAGTCAAGTGCCCGTAAAGTATTTTGAAAGAGAATAGACTTAAATCAGTCGTTCGTCTTTAGTGCGACGAGATTGAGTTGTTTATTAATAGCTATCGCTATTCATATCAGTGCGAATATGGTACCTCATCGACAAGGGCAGAGAAAGGGGAAAGCTCGCAAAGGGCACAAATCTACCTTGAGCGTTTTACTAACAAGAGGACAGTGAAATGCAAGAAGCGACCGAACTTGTGAATGGTGCATGTGGAAAAATAAACGACTATACTGTTGCCCATATAGGAGCGACCCCGGACCGTAGGGACGAAAACCCCTTCCCCGCCATCAGGTGGCAACACCGCAGCGGACCCTCTAACTCGGCCGACTATCCCTCATTAGCAGCAGTAAAGCCCCTTTCAATCTCCCCCTCTTAACGCAAGACGTTTTAGTTGCTTTTGTTGAAAAATGTAATTTTTTGTGAGATGCAAAATGTTCTCGTCGTTCTGAGGAAAACAAGTCTAAATTTCATATCAATCGGTGCGAATTTGATTACACATGGGTTTATTATTCTTGTGTCGAACTTTATTACACTTGAACTCATGTTTCTTTTATCCAACCCTGTCAGATGGGATGAGGCTCGAAAAAGTACGGAAATAATGTCATTTTGCACCATTTTACCCCGGTTCTGGGTCAATCGCACAGGTTTGGGACCCACTCCAATCGCTTCAGCGTCCAAAATTACATGGAACACGATACCCCACATCGGAAAAAAACCATTTTTGTTTGACGAAAACCGCCATTGGGTATTTTTACAAAACGTCTAGATATGTTTTTCCAGTTCAAATTTATACTCATTGTGTCCCTTTTTTCATGTACATCACGATTCTGGTGATGGCATGATCGAATTAACTATTAGATCACATTTGGATTGCATAAGACATAAGTACCGCACGGTAATTAGGGTCAGATGCGAGCCGTCAGGCCCCTACCTGGAGGCTCGGATTTGAGCGGCGTTGCCAGACCCAGAGGTCTTCAGAAAACCGCAGGGTCGCTCCTATGTGGGCAAGAGTATAGTGTTGAGATTTCAGATTGCAAGATCACAGATCGTAGGTATTTTAGATGCATCAAAGGAAAAATCTCATTTTTTCGTTCAATTGTTGAAAGAATATAAGCAAGTTGTGTATAATCGAGAATGATGGTGTTGAAAGGCTTTGTAGTTTTGAGAATCGGATGTAAACAGGTTTAATTCATTCTTAATTCCACACTTAGGATATTTATAAATGTAATTCATAGATGGAAAATTCACCTTCTTTCTGCACTGTACGGATAATGATGGTAAGAGAGGAAACACCACGAAGTAATAATTCCTGGAATTTCCGCATGATTTTGGCATATCAAAACGCGCTGGATGCTAACAGATGTTTCCGTAGTGTCTTAGTAAGGAATTTTGTTTCTTGTGCTAAACCAGACAAGGCATCACTTACATACGTATTGGCTGGAGACTGGCAGTATTTTATCAATTTGAATAATTACCTGTCACTAGTCATTTTCTTGAAGTAACTTTAGGTTCGCCAATGAAATATCCCGATCCGACTCAACTCCCACATTACCACGAGCGATAACTTCAACAAAGCACTTAATAAAACCGTCAGAGACCTCGTCATGAGTATGGGAATGAAAAAAAAGTCTATTAAGTACACGATAAGATTAAACGGACGGCTGATAATTGAAAAGCAATCGTAAGATAAATCAATTGCTTCGCTTGCCCCCGCCAACTTTTATGTGGGAACAAGTTCCAATTAAGTATTCAACTCATAAAGCGTCGTTGATCGCATGTAGCATTTGCGTTATTCACCGAGCGGAAAAAATTAGCGAGAATCCGGGATCCAGAATCCCGCTTGAGTCCATTGATTATTCACTTCAAGAATCTCAGGTGACGGAATGGAAATTATTAAAAGAGATTGTTAGACCTTGTGGCGGTAAATGAGGCACAATTTTCTAATTCGGAGATAGCTATCCTACAGCCAAAGTTATAAATATACGTGGATGTATCATTCAAGAGTGGTGCATATCCATCGCATGTACATAAGGTCAGGAGGGGTAATTGTGAACGGATTCCATTAAGTTCAAAATCAAACCATTCTAAGGTGAGGTTAATTTCGAGTGAAAATGAGAAAAACTGGATGATTAGATTCTTAGACTTCATCCAATTTTTTTCAATATTTTGGGTTATTGCTAATAAAATTCTCTGTTCACAATTTCCCCCAAAATGGGGAGTAATTATGAACACAGATTCGACTCCTACGATAATCCTCGATAAAAATCAGGGTCGTAGAGTTGAAATGAGTCCCTGACCACGAAGGGGCTCGAACCTGAAACCCTAATTCCACTGTCCACAACTACCCCATAGTCCTTGTCACAATTACCCCATAGAGAGTCTCACCATTACCCCAAGCGATAATTTCTGGGCCGATTGTGAACAAGGTACTACGACTCTACCAGGAGGTTATCTCAAGGAAAAAATGTGTACTCTTAGTAGGGAGGATCCACAACTAATAAAATTTAAATCAAAAGGAAATTTACCTCTTACTGGGCTACTAGGAGAAGAAAAAAGTTGGGGGACTGATAAACTGAATATACCTTATGAAATAGTGTTGGAATAATCTATGATAATTAACACTTATTTCTACCCCAAAACCCCAATTTACTATTTCAATAATTCAAACTTGAAATTATAAATTAATGGTGAATTGGGTATTTTTAATGAATAACAAATCGGATTGGAGTTTATATGGATTTATTGAATCAAGAGAGAATTAGGGTTGTGTTAAGGAAACCGCAAATAATGGAAAGGGGTCTTACCATTTATGAGACGGCTAGGGATCAACTCCATTATTTGCGGTTTCCTTAATACAACCCAAATTCTCTCTTGATTTCATATCGGACCTATATCAGATTCAATAAATCTATATAAACTCCAATCCGATTTGTTATTCATTAAAAATACCAAATTCACCATTAATTTCTATTTTCAAGTTTAAATTATTGAAATAGTAAATGGGTTTTCGGGGTAGAAATAAGTGTTAATTATCATAGATAATTCCAACACTATTTCACTTATAAGAGACAGCTTTATTCAATAATGAGCACTGATAGCAAAGTAGAAGGGCGGGATGTCGGGGCAGGTCTACCACCACAGCAGTGTTGTCTTGAATATCCGTGCCTTATTGTTTCAGATTGACTTCACAGAGAGCGGTGAAGTCGCTTGTTCTCAATTACCCTGACCCTACTGTGAATCATTTATATCATGAAATTTGGTGATGATGTTATGATGATATGACCTCATTAGTCAAGTAAGAATGAACTCGAAAGAGTATGACAGTGAATATATTGGTCATAATTAATGACATTTAGTCTAGGGGGAAATTCGAGTGAATGGGGGTGACAGGATTGTCAATAATAAAACGTCCAAGGAAAGGTAAGGTCAGGAATTGATCGTAACCACGCTCAAGCTAACATGTGAGGTGATGGAATGGTATAGTTGCCCCTTCCATTGAGCTGAATACGGTACTGCCCGCCACGCTCAGAGGATGACCCAGGCGGTTGAAGGCGTCTGATTCATCTACCAAAACGACGGATTCAAAATCGGGAAGGGCCATCTAACCATATGCATCACAAACCAGAAATAAAAAATGTTGGGGGAGGTTGAACTTTTCTCTAGATCAGTAACTGATTGTAATTGTTATAAATATTCATTACTTGAAATAATAAAATCGAAAGGCCATGGGATCGGATCCACGAATTCAGTATTAGAATGATCTGAAACGAATTTGTATTCAGTTACTTTTAGCGAATTTTTGTTATGGCAATGGCTCTATAAATTTGTGAAAAGATATTTGCGAAACATTTGTCGACCGAAATCTGTTTTGAAACATTCTGAAATGACTCCTGGATTTTACACAAGTATTTTTCATTCCAGACAACAACTCTGAGATAAAAACATTGTCCTTGCGCCAAAAAATCAATCATTCTCAACAGAAGGATGAGCTTGTTGGACAACTCTTTTTTAGGACATTAATTGGTAAGATTTCAAATATAGTACATAGCAAATCACAAAAAAATGTTTAAAATTCATATTTTCATTTCATATTTTTAGGAGAATATTATTCAAACAAATTTTACCAATAATGAAATAGGTCGTTTGAAAGTTGAAGTTCAAATCGATGGTAGAAATTGTCTTTGAATTTGATTAAAATGTCCCAAAAATACTTAAAATGCTAAAAATTAGAGCTATCCAGAATTTCGTTTGAGTAGCTGACAATTATGTAGAACAAGTTTTTTCGCGATAAAATTGATAGATATTTTTCTCTCGCCCAAAAGTGCTCAAATTTCAACTTGACAGGTGTAATAGGACAGTTTTGGAAAATTCGCTCATACGGTCATGCTGCATAAGTGGCACTTTTATTTCTCTCTCTTTTGGGTTGTCCCACAGTCGCGGATCGATTCTAAGAAGCTCACTCTGTTGACTAAGTCTTATTTCGGAGGGACGTCCTAAAACTTCGTGTAGTAATTTTTCACGTGTTTCTTCGTCTCCTTGTCCCCGTATATTAGGTACCCAAGTTCTTAGAAAACAAGTGGAAATATCACCCACTCATTTGGTCCACAGCTCATTGTGTAAGTGACGCCGAACCAAACAATCGATCGAAATATTATAATTTCTATATTTTTTATCGATAGAAACGTCCTTTTCAACGGGCCCGCCTCTCCAGGGGGGACCCCCGCCCGGTAGGACGGCGAAGGTCTCTGCTCAAAGCGGTTGGTTCCTTGAATTCATAATTAGGCCGATAAATTAGCCCTCGGGAGAGAGATGAAGTGATAAGGCCGACCAGGACTTCATCGCCCTTCTCAGCGGAGCTTCCATAACTCAGAACAGCGAAATAAAAGAGTTCAACTTGCGAGGACCCTAAACATTCTTAATAATACGCATTGGCGCTACACGGAAACGCCTCTTCCACCGCTCCTTCCACCCTCACAGTTCTCGAAATTCATTTCGATCTGCTTCGGTTTTTTGTTTCAGGGTGTGAATGAAAAACTCTTCTTTTCCAGCAACTTAAATCAATATATTGTTGTACACTACATTTTTGAGATCTACCTATCTTGAAACGTAGAGCAACAATTTTAAAGGGTGTGGTGGGTTAAAGTGGTTTTTTCTTCATCGATTACAAAGGTTTATAATTGAACTTGCTCCGATCTTCGTAAGTTACCCTACTCCTAAGTGTGAAATTGATTTAGCGATTCACAATCAAGTTGTGGATATTTTTGTGTTAAGATCAAGAACAGCAAATTGAACAAACTGTTTATTGTAGCTTCTAGTGATTTGGTTCAATTCATTAACTTGAAATATTCCAAAATCGAACGAAACTAGTTACAGCAGTTTTATTACATAAGAGAGGGAGAGAGACACGTCAAAAAGAAGAAGGTTGAGATCGTGTTAAAACGTATGTGGGTGTACTGGCTAGTCGGTCAGCGATCCACCGTGATCATTGGTAACAATCTACTTTTGGTTTATTATTCCATAATAAACCATTGTAATCGCTCTTGAAAAAAAAAATTGCTAACCCCCCACTGAAAATTTCATGGTTTACGTTTCAAAGGGTGTAGAATCAAAATCTGCAATAAAAATTTTCCGTCCGTCCGCCGTACGCTACGATTTCTCCCAAACGGCTGGAGCAAAAAATCCGAAATTTTCAGGAAAAATCCTTGGGTCCGAAAACGCCCCAATTCTTTAGCAAGCTCTCTCACTTAATTTAAAGTGCCCTTTAAGGGTTATCGAAGTTTTGTAAAATGAACAACTTTCGCAAATTTTGTAAAATACTGGTCAAGGCGGCCTAAATTTGGACTTTTTTTGAAGAACTTTCCCATGAGGAATCGAATGAGCCCCTCCCCAGGTCTGTAGCTCAAACCATTCCCGATGTATGGCATGATCTTACGCTGCCAACATTTGCATCCACATTCACTACATCACTAGGTTACTGCGATCCAAACAAAAACAACAGCTTTTTTTTTTGTATCGCAGTAACTTAGTGATGTAGTGAATGTGGATACTGGAGTGAACTCCTAAAAGGATTTATAGCCTACACACGGGTTGAAGCATTCCGATGTGCATGAAACGCTGCTAATTCTTTCACTGGGGTTTATTATTCAATTTCATTTATTTGGCTTGCATTCATGATTTGTATTTATACTAAGCTTTGGAGTGTGCGTGTTTCACAGGTGATTGAGCGATTATTGAATTTCAGGAGGTATGCATAGAGCACGTAAATCGGTTCTCAACCAAAATACCTGTTTGGATTGATCAGTTGATCATATTTGTGTGCCTCCTGAAATTCAATAATCGCTCTATCACTGTGAAACACGCACACTCCAAAGCTTAGTAGAAATTCAAATCATGAACGCATGCCAAATGAATGAAATTGAATAATAAACCCCAGTGAAAGATTTGCAGCGTTTTTTACTCAAGTACAAAAGCCAGTTTGGATGTATGAAGCTCAGTTGTGGGGCTGCACTAGCCAACCAAAAGTCAGATCATTCAACGTTTCTAGAGCACTGTACTACGATGTCTCACTGATGTACCGTGGTACTTCCAAGATGAAGTGGACAGTTTGATGAGGTGATCAAAAAGCTGATTAAAACATCATGCAATAAGTTGCAAGACTTGACTCGACGCCTAAAACCACATGACCTTGAGTAGAATTTGAATGTGAAGCGCTCAAGAGACATGAGACTAAGTTATGTATCTTACCTGCATCAATTTGCTCTGGTAATATAAGTTGGATTTAAATTGTTAACGAGATTACTCGAAGAAATAAAAGTACATAAATATATATATTATATAAAATGTTAAGACTTTTATATAAATTCAACAGCCTGGTGGAAGGATTCAAGACCCACTGTTGGAGCATGGACATTCAACGGACCTACAACTCTTCCTACAGTAATTTTTACAGACGAGTGGTTGAATACTCAGGAAGACAACTGTATCTGGGTAGACACAAAAACATTAATGTGGAGAGGTTGCTGGCCCAAATCAGATTGTCTTCACATGAAAGAATAAGAATATACAACAAAAAAAGTGTGTACATTATAAGATGTTCGGAGCTGTGCGTACACTGCAGTCACCAGGTCATGGAGGACATGGTGCACTTCATGTTCATCTGTCCACTTTATCAGGCCTACCGAAGTTACCATCTTGCCCCCCACATAAAAGTAGATGCGCCCTTGAGTTCCTTCGAGTAGGGACGACCTAAACTCTTTGTTCTTCAAGGTGATGGACTCCCAGGAGGACGCAACGAAGATGCTGACAGTACACAACTACATCAGTAGATCGCTTATGTTACAAGCTTTTTCGTCAAAAGGATAAAAGAAAATTATTTTAATCAATGTCAAGAAAATGTACTTATTTCTTTTTTATTTTTATTTTATCCGCTCACAATGTAAAAACTCAACTATTTGCATGTCTTCAACTTTTTCCAATTTTAACTGTTAAATTATCATATCGAACTTGTAACGGTCATTGACTTATACAAAGAAACTTTATCTATCTATCTATCTATATAAATTCAACCGTGTGATATCACGTCTAGTGAATCCTTGGAAGTGGAAATCGTGCAATAATTCGTTTACAGGCAAACGTAAATAGTCGAGAAACTACTGAACCATATTTATTACGGAACTGCATCACACTGACGACTAGTGAGTGGTTTAAGAGTTTTATCGTTGAAATTCTCGGATTTATGCAACTTTTTACATTAACTTGAAGAAAGCATAGAAGTGCCGTGATCATCCGCTAAGTCAGAAAGCATTATAAAGATAGGTTCTACTGGATGTTTATGGTCATCCGTCACTCACACTGGGAAGTACCTTTATCAATGCGAGAGTTTCACCGGAGTTCAAAATGTCAAGTGACGAAGCGGCTCTGGGCTGATGTCAGCCGAGCTCTGATGAATATTTAATTACGCCGGCAACCCGGCCGATGGATTTCCGTTGTTCCGAGGAGCGTGACCCATCATCATTTCAACGCCGCTGTAATCAGCCGAGTCTTCGTACTAAAATAACTTAAAGACCGCCTGAAGAGCAGTTGATCAGTATTTCATTGTTATGAGAGCTAAACACTGTAATATTGTTGTAGTTAAATAATAGCTTGTCATCCTAATTTTAAACAGTATCCTAGTTTCTTGACCACTCAGTACAGAATGTTTTTCATGGTTTACGTTTCAAAGAGTGTAGAATCCAAATCTGCAATAAAAATTTTCCCGTCCGTCCGCCGTACGCCGTACGCAAGATTTCTCCCAAACGGCTGAAGCAAAAAAGCTGAAATTTTCAGGAAAAATCCATGTTGGTCCGACGACGCCCTAATTCTTGAGCCAGGTCTCTCACTTGATTCAAAGTGCCCTTTAAGGGTTGTCAAAGTTTTGTGAAATCCCTAAAAACCTAAAAAAAAAAAGTCAAGGCGGCCTAAATTTGTACTCTTTTTGAAGAACTTTCCACGAGGAATCGAATGAGCCACTCCCCAGGTCCATAGGTCAAACCATTCCCGATCTATGGCCCGATTTATGGTGCCAACATTTGCGTTTATTATTGTTTTTGTTTTGATATCAATAACCTAGTGATGTAGTGAAGTGTAGTAATGTGGATACTGGAGTGAACTCCTAAAAGGATTTGTAGCCGATACATGGGTTGAAGCATTCTGATATGCATGAAACGCTGCAAATTCTTTCACTGGGGTTTATTGTTCAATGATTCATGATTTGAATTTCTACTAAGCTTTGGAGTGTGCGTGTTTCACAGGGGATAGAGCGATTATTGAATTTCAGGAGGCACACAAATATGATCAACTGATCAATCCAAATAGGTATTTTGGTTGAGAACTGATTTAAGTGCTCTATGCATATCTCCTGAAATTCAATAATCGCTCTATCACTTGTGAAACAGGGACACTCCAAAGCTTAGTAGAGATTCAAATCATGAACGCAAGCCAATTAACTAATAAACCCCAGTGAAAGAATTTGCAGCGTTTTTTATCTCCCAACCACCACCACTCATCTGTTATCTCTCAACCACCACCATATATTTGTTGCTATCTTCATTAAGTGGCAAAAAAATTATAATCTCCTTTGTGATGTCCATCTGATGTGAACAAACAGCTAAAAAAACCTACATCTAAGGTAAACCTTTCTCTTTTCATACTAAAAACTAGTTATCTTCCTAATGTAAGTAGACTGCCATTACCTAGATACTAATCCATTATTTGTTCCTCTACTATTTAGCCCTGAGGAAGTTCAATAAATTGAACGAAACGTCGGCCTATAAAAGCGTATTTTTTTCGACCAACCCTCAATAAATATATGGATTTTAAGAACATAAATATTCAACAGGAACTCGAATGTAATGTCACAACCAAAGCTAGGACTGAAGGATAACAAAGTATACTTTTATCGAAAGTGACCTTCCATTGAGCAATGGAACTTCTTCAAAACTCCATCGACTCTTTGATAAACCTCCGAGTTCATCCCAGTTCGGCTTATTCTTGGCAGAAAACGAACAAAACTTATCTAAATCGGTTATACGACGCCCAGGGCGTGAATTGGGTTCCGAATTCTCGCTTCGGGCGGAAGATAAATCTTGCCTTTAAACTCGGACTTGTCGCTGGAGACATTTTACATAGCTACCCAATTAGCACCTCACCCACACCACACATCCCGCACTCGCCTCCTCAACCCCAACTAAAGGGTCCTCCGAGCTTTTCGCGTCTTTTTTCTCTTATCCGAAGGAGTTTTTGTTCTGTTATCTTCTTATTTCGATTCAGACGCATTACCAAAGGAGTGTCTTTTTTCGTGGTTGGATTTATCGGCTCGGAGCCGGCTGTTCTGTTCGGTTGAGTTGAACATGGCCGTCCCTGCTCCTTTTAGGGACTTCTAACGTCCGAAGCCCTTTCGAGAAGATTTACGCCACCGTTTTGATCCCTTGTCCCCTGTTCTTGTGGTAATGGGATCGTTTTTGCGAACTGGGGTCTTTAGAGTCCAGCTCACTGCTACTTACATCCCTTTTTTTAACCTACAATAAATCATTCAGTTATCGTCCCCAAACGCTTCGACATAATTTGTCCACTTGAAAGCTCTTTATACCTTTCCAGATTCTTCCAGGGTGTTGCCCAGCGGGGTTGCTCTGCAGGGTTGATCTAGAGCATTCTGAAATTTCAAGACAAACAAGATCCCATATGTGAATGTCTAAAAGAAAGCTTTGGAAGGCGTACGGTGGTCATTCAGTTTTTCTTTTATGAAAAGGTTGTCACACAGTTTTTCTTTTACCAGATTTGATTATGCCCGTCTTGAAAGAACCCAATCATCCATATTTTAGGGAGCTTAAATCACTTTTCTTGTACGATCGGATAGGTTTGTTATGAAAATCGGCGCTGCGCACCTGAACCTCTTGAAAAGTTAGCATCTGTCTTTCTTTTCCCTAGGTTTGCGTTCAACACTGTTTGCCACCGTGGAGAGGAACCACTCCCTACGAATTCTCTGGATACTGCCCTTTTGCTGATGTCATCTTGGCAATCATATTTTCAGGGCTTACCGCTCCAATTTGAACAACCAAATCCTGCCTGAGAGTGAGCATTACTTACCAATATGTTTGAGAGATACTCCAAACAAATCCTTCCCGTCTTTTTGGTGTGAACCGGTCTTAATCGTACGAACAAAGAATAACCGTATATACGATACAGAATGAGCTCATACCCTATAGTGCACTACGACGGCTCATTCTGCGTCATCGCCACAATGACGCGACTAGTTGAGAACACATTGAGAGCCACAGGCACCACAGTTCGGTCATAGAACATCGTAAGTCTCCAAGTTTTACTGCCCACTGTCACCAGTAATTCTCCCTAACCAGGCAAGTAACGACCTTTAATTCGAATCGAGACGTGCCTCGCTAATTTCGATCGCAGGAAAATCACCAACACAAGGTGATGAACAGTTTTCCCCCACGTTAGATATCAGATGGGTAATTATCATTTGCATACTGCCCAGCCTTTTATTGCGGATTCCGCCCGTCCATTAGCGGCAATCACATAAATTAAAGGTGGGATACCATCTCGACGAAGTGATTCTCCTGGTCGTAAGTTGCGAGGAATGGCGACTCGGTCCGTCTCGGGCGGAGCTCCATATTGGGCGACAGTTCATAACAATTCATTTAGGTTCAACAATATCCCAGCAGATGTGATACAATAATTCCTACGAGAAATCAAGATGTATGAACGACGTTAAAAGTTTCCTTATTCCTTGGAATAAACTTGAACTACAATCGGCTGACTTCTAAGGCTTAGCAGTCAAAGACAAGTTTAACTTAAAATTTACTATTTTTGAGTCAGAAAGCCATTACTTTTGTAGCATTAAAATTGTATTATATATTTCTTGAATAAATTAAATAGGTTTTTATTCACAGTTGGGTAGCATACATTAAGGTGCCATGTAGACTAAATAAGATCTAAGTTCATTTTTTATTTTTTACTTTTAATAACGTGAAACTTTCTTTTCATTAATGAAGGGGTCACCCTAATAACGTTCTATGCGCCAAATTTCGAGATTCGAGTTTTTTGGTGCAGGAACGTTCTTGGCTATCTCCCTCATGTGAAGGATATTTACCTCCCCCTTAAGCTAAGTTAGCAGCATTGGGAGGGGCCATGCGTCACAGTTCTCACAGACGCTCCAGTGCATGAACGTTCTATCAACCAAAAATGGAGCAACCGGTGAGTGTTTCTCTGTCACTAGCTGACCAAAACTGGCTCAATAAGGAAAAAAAACACTTGTATTCCTATAACTCCATGTCTGTATCAGACAGCAGCAATCGAGTTTGTTGTGGAAAAAAGGGGAAACAATGTTGTTTTAAGCCCGTCTAGTGTTAAGTAAGCATCAACAAAAATACAGTTTTTCTATGTTTCAACAATATGAGTACCAACTTGATATTGATTGCTACCTGATCGAGACATTTTTGCCAATTTTATTATTCTTAAAAAAAAAAATCAGTGGAAAAAAATCACAAAAAATTGTGTTTTGCTACTTGCAAGTAATTGAATTTTTACAAATTTAATTGTAGCATTGATATATTATAATCATGAGATTTACTGGCCATCATTTCTAGAATTTTCGTTTTGAAAAAAAAAATCATGAAACGGCATGAGCATGCAAGAACGTTGCAACAACCAGTAAAGAGCGGTCGTTTATAACGTTAATGCACAGAAAAAGAAAAACTTTTGACCATAAAACTTGCACCAACCATTTTAAATTCATAAGACTCGTCAAGGATGTTTGTTACAGTGGTATGTACATGACTTAGTGGAGTAATGTTGAAAAAAGGGCATTTAACCTCATTTTTTTTCACTTTTTGGCTCTCCTGTAAATTTGGTAGTTTGGTGCATAGAACGTTATTCGGGTGACCCCTTCAAATATAACATTACAATTTTGATGACTTATTCATATAATCGTATTATAATTGGGCTGTAGACCAAATTAACATGGTACATGAGAATGGGTTTCAATCCATTGAATGTGCCACAATCTACAAATTAGATAACAAGAAGTATGTATAAAGAAATAAATGACGTGAACTGATGAACGTGATGTGGTCATTGAAGAGTGCAGTTTGCTTAAGCCTTGTGAAGGATTACATCTGCGTGTAGGGTGTATTAGGAATGTCCATCGAAACATAAAATATCGATGATTATATTCATTTCTACGAAGGGGATAAAATACTCATGGAACCCAGTATGTTCCGATATATATCGCGTGTAGGGTGTATTAGGTTAATCATCGATAGTAGGCACTACCGATAGTATCGACCAAAAAATATCGATAGTTTTAGAATAACTGACACAAAATAAACAAAAAAGAACAAAAAAAGAATCAACCGTGAACAAGATACAATCTCAAAAAGAAGAACACAACAACCGCAATCTTCCAATTTTCCTGTGGAACCTCCAAACCACTACTCTTCTTCTTCCATTTTTATCGTCTCTGGGCAAGACTCTTGGCCGCAGCCAAAACCACTACTTGGTATCCTATGGATATTATCCATGGATAGATATCGATATTCCAGCCAGACGAACTCATTTTTGTGGGCATAATATTTTTCAAACTCGTGTGGTGTGAAAAAAAATGGAACTTACGATCGATAATATTTTATGAGTCAACATAAAATGTGATATTATCAGATGAAGCCGATATATCGGTTAAAAAAAATATCGGCTGAAATATCGGAAAAAATATGGGTCACTAACTATCGATGTCCGAAACTATTGGTCCTTGCATCATCGATAGAAAAATATCGATACATCCGAGGAAAATATCCCTAGGGTGTATCGTCCGTAATACCCGGTTCTGGAGCGTTTGTAAATTGAACTCATGGAGTGAATTTTACTTTTCCTACGATGTAAATGGATATTTAAAGCATTTCGTTGCACGCGTACCGCGCTACCAATCCAGCTATTCATTCTGGACTTGTGATCCGACAAGGGCTCAATTCATTTAAAGCGCCGCATAGTGGTACCTAACGATCAATTTTCAGGAAAAACCTCCGACTGCGAGAAAATAATACTTCTACCGATCAATTATAAGGCTGTGAACTGGGCATTGTAAAACTAGTTAGGGCCTCCTTCACGAAATAGAACCAGACATTTCCCTACTTTACCGCAAATGTATGATATCAGAAGAGACTCCGCAACATCTGGTACTGGAGTATCCAATGCACGAAGCAGCACGAAACCGTCTTCATACTTCTATCCTGAGTATGGTGAAACACCCGTTCTACCTCGACCACTGACATTATTTGTTTATGAATACGTTTACAACAGTTGACTAATCTACTTCGCGCGTAAACTTGTAAATGTATTCACATACAAATAATGTCAGTGGTCGAGGTTGAACGGGTGTTTCACTATACTCTGGATAGACGTCTGAAGACTCTTCTGAAATCATACATTTGCGGCAGCAAAGATGGTGTAGATGTCAGGATCTATTTTGGGAACAAGGTCCTAACTAGTTTTAGAATGCTCAGTTTGCAGCCCTATAATTGATCGGTAGAAGGATTATTTTCTTGCGATCGGAGGTTTTTTCCCAAAATCGATCGTTTGGTCCCACTGTGCGGTGTTCTCGGCAGTTGCAGTCTTCTCCATCCAGTGACTAGTCCACATCAGACCGTTATGGAATTACGAGTGGATGCGATGATGTCCCACTGTCCTTATTTCTTCTAAACATAGCTGGAGTTCCGTTCCGAAACCAAATCGACAGTTTAGCCTCGGAAAAACGCCCAACAGAACGGTTCCGTTTCGGCGGGATGTCACTGCATCCCGCGAGTCTCCGGTTCCACAGTCGTTAGGCGAACCCTCGAAATTCTTATTCGGCCATTTGCTAGGATGTTCGTCGGAAAGAGAGGGCGTTCGATCAGCCAAACTAGAAACGCTCGCGAGCGTTCTCTCTCCCACGTTCCACTGTTATCTCGTCTAGCGAGGCGCGTCGTAATCGTGAAATCTCTCACAAATAGATGGTTCGGCCCTAGTCGTAAAAACTTCGGGGACCGGACGAAAAAAAAAAAAAAAGTTTGTCGCTTCCTGGTTGAGTCGGACAGAGCGCTGTGATGGAGATGGAGGTTTTGAAATGGGACGACCTTTCGGGCTCCGTGAAAAGTGGACCATCCCGGACGAAATGTCAACCAGTCCCGAGGAACTAGATGACAATCCTACGTTTATACGATTCTAGGATGTTATATTTCACCAGGTTTACGAATAAATCACTCTTGACGACCTCCGAGCTCTAATATCGGACATCTTAAATGCCGTTACAGCGTGAAAATATTTACCGCCGATACTGCAGAACTTTCGAAAAGTAACTGGGAAGAAACAACATGAAAACATTTTTAAACATACTGGTAAATAATGTATGCATCACGGAGACGTCACTGCATTCGATTTATATATGATCACGCTTAGGTATATGCATAATTCTAAACACCTGGGAATATTTATGAAATCTATACCAAATTCTTCGTCGAACAAAAACGACAATCGGCTGAATATTCTTGCAGGTATAATCATACGAGAGGAGAGGAGGGGGCTCGAATGGAACTTTATCTTCTTGACTCTTTCATCTTTATCTTCTTGGCAGTTTCATCTTGATCTTGTGGGCTCTTTCACCATTCTACCTACCTGGAGTTAGCCTCCATTTTCATCACATATTGGACAGAACCTTGAATAGGGGTTACTTATCTACCTTCTAAACTCTAATCAGTTCAGAAATGTGATCTTTGCGATCTTTCAAGTGGGCACTGAGATAGGACTCTAACAAATTACCTGTTTTTACCTTAAAACTTAATAAACCAAGTTCAAACTTAACTAATCTAGTCACCCCACACTTGACACCATGTAATATGATAATGACCTGTAAATCATGAATGAACGCATGACCGATTCATAATTTGCAATATTTTTCATCATAATGCAAAAATGCGGGTGGAACATATAATTGAAAGAACAAATGATAACTATGATATAAAACAACTGACCATTATGAGGTTAGAGGTGAGTCCGCGGTAAGCTGCATCTTGCTTAGCAACCGTTACTATTACAACTCTTCCTCTCGAGTTACTAACCACAGTTACTTTCTCGATTTACTAACATGGAGTAAAAACGACGTACTTTTATACAGGGTGTCCCATCTATACGGGCCCATTAAGGAATTACGACCATACGGTGCGAGCTATCAAAACATTGAACCGGCCCTTTTCTATAGTATTTTCGCTCTGCTTGAAGGTGGTGGAACCCGTTTTTTATTTTTCGTTGTTTTAGTGCCTCAAATCTTCGATTGAAACTTGAGGTTACCCCTTAACCCCCCTTTTTTATTTTAGTTTTAGATTCTACGTTGAATTTGGAACAAAAAACGCATAGTTGATTTTTTTTTAGAGACTTCGTTTCAGAGTTATTTCACTTTTCGCGAAATCGACGAATTCTTTGAGAAAAAAAAAACGCTTTTCTCCAATTGTCTTCAATATTTTTTTTAGATTTTGACTAGGTTTTTGAAATCAGCATCAATTCCTCTGAACAGAAGCCAGTTTCCATCATCAGAGGATTAACATTTCAATTCTTTCATCAAGTGGTAGGAAATAAGTAGTATACATACAAATTTTACTAGACAAGTTTTATTGGCACTTTTTATCTCGTACTAAAATTTCTAACGTTTCATATAGTCCCTTGTTTCTGTAAACAGACTGCGAGTCGATCTCTCACCAAAGAAGAAGAAAAATTCACGAATCAACAAAACAACAGTTTCTTGATACTAATTGTTCACTCTGAACTCTGCTTATTATCAAGTCAACCTAGACTAGTCCACAAGACGGAGAGGAGTTTCAAATGTTCTTCAAAATAGGTATAGCTATGGTATTTCCGCCAAATTAAAAATAGATATGAGGCATTGAGTAATTATTACTAATTTTCGAAAGCTGTTAAATGAGTAAAATGCTGAATTATTCGAGCTGAATTTTTTTTTTTTTTTTTTTTTAACATTTTTTCAACGAAAAATTTTTCAAATCTTTGGCGCTCCACTGTAACGTCAATCCTCTGATAATGATTGTTGATGACGGAAACTGGCTTCTGTTGATAGGAAATTTGTTGCTGATTTCCAAAACGTGGTCAAAATCTAAAAAATATTGAAGTCAATTGGAGAAAAGCGTTTTTTTTCTAAAATAATTCGTCGATTTTTGTTTTTCCAAAAAGTTAAATAACTCTGAAACAAAGTCTCTAAGTCTGAAGAGGTAACCTCAAGTTTCAATCGAACATTTGAGGCGCGAAAACATCGAAAAATGAAAAACGTTTTCCACCACCTTCAAGCAGAGTGAAAATACTATCTATAGTATTCCTATAGAAAAGGTCCTGTTCGATTTTTCGAAAGCTCGCACCGTATGGCTGTAATTCCTATAAGGCCCATATAGATGGGACACCCTGTATACAAGATTTAGAAATGCTCCTAAACATTGTCCATTTGGTACTGAAAGCTCTAAATTTGAAGTGTAAAGTTAAGCTATTGAAAACGAAAAATAATTGTCAAACTGATTTAATTAGCCTATTCAACGTTTCAATGTTCTCACTTCACAAAAAAATAATGAATTACCTCAACATCTACCAATCGAATCTAGTCGGAGAATAAAATAACCACTTCTCGTAACAATAGGCTTATTTGTCTGTTTATCGGAGTTGACCTGAATTAGGTTCAACGTTTAATTAACTGGAATGAGTTATCAATTTGTTTAATTTTGCTTTCATGACAAAAAGTTTAATTAAATTAAACATGGAACTACTTTTTCGCATGTACAGAAAAATGAAATAATTTAATGATAACAACTTTAGTTATAACTAAAGAACGACCACCTTACCAGTTAACACGTTCAGTGTGGGAACTCATTTTCTTTACATCACTTTAGTGCGGGACGAGACGAATTGACCTGGTGTTCAGAGTTACGCCAAGCGCGATGCGAGTGTTCTTGACCTCGTATTCCTGGACCAGGTTCTTCGTGTTTATTTCCTCGAAAACCTATTATTTCCTGGAATTCTAGTTATTGCCCCAGAGTTTATGCCTAGCACTATGTACTGCCGACGCAGGCCATGGATCAATGAACACAGACATCTACGGACTATACCCAAAAAATTGAACTCGAGGTTTATTTCTTAGTCGTGTCCAATTTTCCTCACCTATAGCTCAAGAAGTCAACAGTGGAAATATATTATTTATGGCGATAAAAATATCGTTTTGTTATGGAACACGTGATTTCATTTTCATGTTGAGTATTCAGCACAAGACTTCATCACTCTACGAGTATGTTTATGACTTTTAGTTTCAGATAGGTAAATTTTAAATAAAATGTACCTACTTCTTAGATATAAAAATACACCTGCAATCTAAAGACCGACACTGCCAAACTCAGTCAGCTATATACAAATTTGATAATGAGTTCCACCAGCAACCTTCAACAAAATACAATAGTATTCAAAACACCACACATTAATCATAAACACATCCATCCCAACAAGTCACGTCCAACTAGACAAGAAAACACTCCACAAATCTAAAACAACAACATCGCCAGAAACAAACCATCCACGTAAACAACAAGTCTAAAACCAACGTTCAAAACTTTATTACGTTAAAAAATAAGATCTATGTATATAGATTCATTAGTTTAAGCAGTTTTAATGTAATGTGGTGATGAATTACCTCTCCCAGACCTTCTCCCCCTTGCAGCAATTAACGAACGAAGAAATTCTAAATGCACAACACAGAATGGATAGTAACCCTATAAAACCAGTCAAATTCCAGGAACTTGCTGAATGCGTCAAACTTGAGCTAAAAACAAAAAAAGCGCCAGGATTTGACCTAATCACTGGCCAAGTAATAAAAGAACTTCCTGACATAGGCCTGCGTAACCTATAACACCTCATAAATGCAGCGTTTCGACTGAAACATGTCCCGCAATCCTGGAAAATAGCTGAAGTGATCATGATCTTGAAACCAGGCAAGGAACCTACGGACGTAAAGTCCTATAGACCAATCTCATTGGAGAGTGGACTCGAAAATGGCGCCTCAAACTAAACGAAACTAAGTCTACTCATGTGAACTTCACGAATAAAAAAATTACAAACCCTCCTTTGTATCTGAATCAGTGCACAGTCCCATATTCCAACTCAGCTAAGTACCTAGGAATGACCTTAGATGCAAAGCTGAAGTGGAAAGAACATGTCAAGAAAAAAAAAGGAAGAGCTATCAATCAGGTATAGAAAACTTTATTGGCTGTTGGGCCGAAATTCACAACTCAGTTTGCACAATAAATTGCTGTTATACAAGACAGTACTTATGCCCATCTGGATCTACGGTATCCAGCTATGGGGATGTACAGCTAAAAGTAACTTGAAAATAATTCAAACATTCCAAAATAAGGTACTAAGGAGCATTGTGAATCCACAAGGACCTCGAAATCGAAAGAGTCACCGATGTCATTAAAAGATACGCAAGGAACTACGTAAAGAGGCTTCTTGCTCATACCAACCCAGAAGCCATTAGGCTTCTCGACAACTCCCAAGTAAACCGACGCCTGAAAAGGACCAAGCCATTGGACCTTGGATGCTGATGTGAAGCTGAAATGTGGTGTATTGTCAATGGACTAACACTCGTATAATATTGCGGAATTTATGTGAAGTAAATATCTAGATAGTTGCCTGTATATTACCTCAGTTGTAACTAGTTGATATATTAACAAATAAACGCTCTATTAAAAAAATAAAATAAAAAATAAAAATAAAAAATAAAATAAAAAGTTTTAATGTAAGTAATTAGTATCATTAGTTTACCTCCACAAAAGTGCAATAGTGTAATAGAAATGTGAAATTGGAAGATGTAATAATACGAACAACGCCCTATCTAAGGTGTGTGGCCAACCTCATAAACTACTTGTAGTAACTTAGTTTTCTTTACTTACTCGTAGACTAATGTTTTACAAAATTTTTGTTGATGTAGCCCTGATGAAGATTTACAAAAAAATCGAATATATGGCCAGATGAACATTGAGATTATTGGACTGAACCTCAAGACCCACTACTACAAGTTGTAAAAATACGCAGTCAAGAACATCACAACAATATACAGGGTGTCTGGGGATTTCAGGTGGACCGAACTTTTTTTTTTTGGATCAATTCTACAACTAATTTGCAACAAAAAGTGCCCCTTACACTTCTTTTTTTTAGAGGCTCGTTTCTCGAGTTATTAACGATTTAAGTTTTTTTTAGTGTTATCGACTTTCACTCACTAAAACGGCATAAATCGAGTTTTTGGAAATCTCAAATTTGAGGAAACCGTTGCAAAGAGAATTAGACATTTTACGTGATTTGCATTAAATGTTCTAAAGATAAAAATGATGATCACCTTATAAATTTCGAGGTCTCTAGTTTTTCCGTTGAAAGTGAAAAATTTGAAATTACAGGCTATAAATTAATTCTGAAAAATGTTGATTTTCGAAAAAAATTGAAACTTTGACTTTGGTTTATTTTGTACTTCGGAAAATTGCTTTAAAAAATAGTGTTTCACACTAAACGGATAGGAAATTTAACGATTTTGCAACGGTTTTTCTCAAATTTGAGATTAAATCAAAAATAAATAAATATAAATAAATTAGTCAATTAAAGTCGATAATACGAAAAAAAACTTAAATCGTTAATAACTCGGAAACGAAGCCTCTAAAAAAAAATAGATAAATAAAAAAAGTCTAAAAAAAAACACTTTTTGTCGCAAAACCATTAGTTATAAAGTTTGGTCCACCTGAAAGGTAGACACCCTGTATAAAAATTTCTATCTTTTTAATTGAATAAAGTCATTTCTTCACAAAACTCACAAAACTTGGTGTCTTTACAGGGTTAGGGGTAGAAAAATAGTAGGTCGATTTCGAAGGGACCAGAAGAAAAAGAAAATCAACAACTTCAACAATTTCGTTGTTTTCTTCCAGAGTAGACCCGGGGAGACTACCGCAGGGTGTGTGGTGTAGGTGACGTGCTAATTGGGTGGCTGTGTAAAACGACCCGAGCGACAAGTCCAACTTTCGGCGCTCAGCAATTTGTCTTGGGGAGGCGCGGCGAACGAGACTTTCGGCCCCTAATTCGCGCCCGGGGCGTCTCCGTGTCCGATTTGGAAACGCTTTGTCCGATTTCGAACCCGAAATGAGCCGATCTGAGCCGATCCCGTCGGCCGTTCAAGGGAACGAACGAACCTCGGACTAATTATAATAATTGAGCCGTTTGTAATCAGTCGCCGTTCTTTTTTTTTTTTTTTTGGTCGGGTGGAATCAACAAGGATCGCGGTATGTTTGAAGGTGAACTTGAAAATCTTCCCAACCTTCAAGTCTAATTGTGACATTCTGTCTGCTGTAAATATTCCCGACAATCACAATACGTAATTTTGTCTAACGAACGGGTAGGTGATGGAGTAGTTAGTTGCCCCTTCCACGAGCTGAATGCGGATAATGCCCGCCACGCTCAAAGGATGACCCAGACGCCGGAAGGCAGAATTTGAACCTGATCCGAAATTTTATCCGCTCAAAGCACGTTTTACCGGAAATATTTCAACTAGTATTTTTGTTAGAATTAGTTACTGGATGTTAGTGCGCTAACAAGTGGGACTAACTTTTAGATAGTCTCTACGAATCAAGTGCTCAAAGTTTGTCCCAAAATCTTCTATCTCATTGTCATGGGTTTGAAGAAATCATCGTAGCTCTCTCAAATGAAGGCACTTTCTGGCAATTCAAAGTTTTTTCAGCGTTGGTAACCCTGCCCTTTGGGGAAACACCATGATTCCGCCATTTCTATGCAGTTGGGGCTCAAAAATGAAGTTAGCCGTTTCTAAAACAGGTATGTACGTTTCATACTTCTCATTGTTATTGGTTCGAGAATCACTCTTAATCAATCTTATTGATTTGTTTAGCATTCATTTTGGGATAAAGATGGAAAAACTCTATTTAATGCAAGTTTCAATTTCTATAGGACTTATAGAAATTGAATTATTAGTCTAATGAACACTTAGTGTTCAATAGGCTCCCAATACCAGAAGGTTAATGTTGATTTCTCATTGTCGTGGCGATTTTAAACTTCATTGTTGTGGCTACCACAAAAGCCGTCATGGCTGTTTGAAACAATTTTGTTTTTAAAGTTTGGTATTTGATACTAAGAAAATACCAATAATAAAATGTAATACTTGTTCTAGCACAAAGTCAGGAAAAACTGAAATCAGATGCCCGCCTACCTACACTTTTGTGAACCGTGATTATTTTGATACTTTTAATATTGGGTGGTAGTAACTAACTGAATAAATCATCTTGCTTCAACTAGAAATTAAAACGTTTACATAATTCTATCGTTATTTGGTTGACAAAGCTCATTGTCATGGATGCACCCCATTCAGACACACCATAAATCATTATTGACTGCACGAGGGAGAAGTTGAACATCTTGAGTGCATCCCTGTCTAAGAAATTCCTCTTGTCCACTGTTGTATACCAACTTTCGCATCATGTTCACATGTATATGACGTGAATGTCCCATTTAAGGCATTGGTCGAGTTCAACTCCCAGATAGCGTACATGCTTGCTGGATATGAGGATATGAAATAAGCAGGTGATCATTGCATGTGGGAGAAATGACATTTTAGTGAGTCGATTTTAAGGATTTCGGATGGCCAAATGACCAAATTGTTAACAGAAATATCTGCTACATGATTACAAAGGCTTATTATTGAGAATAATAAACCAAAAGACAAATTGTCGGGCGCAGGTCCAGGGTAGGTACTATCTCGTTCATATGCCATATCCTGTTGTGATGGACATTGAGTGCTCCGTGTATGGGCCGCGCAGCACGCCGAACTGTTGAAATCATACCATTTGTCAAAGATAACGATAAAAAGTCGGTCCGACCGGGGGGATAATGAAGTGACTTGTAAAACAAGCTGACTTCACGGCCTCTGATTTGTCTTTAAATCAAAGCCCACTTAAGAAGCACTCGGTCATATGGATGACCATATCTGGGAGAGGCCTGGCTTCAAGTAGAGCCACCCCGAGCATGCGCGCTCCGGCTCCATCCGCGGAGTAGGAAGCGAAAAATTTATGCGGATGATGGCCGGGCATTACGGGGCCATTTGGTCGGCTTAAGGGACCTTCGACGCCTCCGGGAATAACAAAAGGAGTTGGGCCTTAATACCTCTAATATCCAGTGGAGCCGTTTCGTATCGCTCCCATATGAAGGAACCAGGCGGGTCTTGCCCGTGAAAGGGCCTGGGAGATCGGTCTTCAAGCAAATAAAAGGTCGCGAGAGTGCGAGGTCCAGGAACGGAGAATTTGCCTGAAATGTCTTAATACTCTCCTGACATCGCCTTGACCCCCAGTTCTACACTCCCTGATAGTTTCTGCCCATTACAACTACATTACTGTTACGGCGACTGTTCATTCCCTCCTGCTCTCTGATTCAGCAACCCTGGACCCTGGAATTTTACCAACATACGTATCCTATTCGATCGGCCCCTAATATACAGGGTGGCCCACCTAACATGAACACCCCTTTTATTTTCAATACAAACACTATATTTGAAAATCCAAAAAATACGTGTCCAATGATTTTTGACAAGGATTAAACCAATTATGTGTGCGCAATTTTGCGCACGTGCGCAGTCTACACTAACTTCCTTATTTTAAATGAGAACCCCTATTTTTTAATCCAGATTCTAATTCTACGCCAAATTTCGTGAAAATTTGACCCCTCAACCACATTTTTTTGGTTGCCCGTAACCGGTTCAGCGAGCACGCAAAGTTGCGCAACCCCAAATTAGTCAAATAGTGGATGATGGTGAACTGTAAAGTGTGGCATATGAATTTTCATTGTTTTTTAACGCTGATTCACGTGATGCTATCCGTTTTTTGATTTGAATTTGTCCATTTCGCGTGAAAAATCATCGTTTATGCCGACTTTTGACTCTCAGCTTGAGATGGTTTTTTTACTTGATCACTGAAGAAGGTTTCAATCTCCTATTTTAACATTTTTCAACCAGACCTTGAAAATTAATCCCCGTAACAATTTGAAAACGCGTCTGAAATAAAACAACGGACGCGAAATAAACTAATTTCGGTCATTATTCCGCAAAAATTCAAAAAACCAGATTCCATGCATTATAGAGAATGATAAACCAGAAATTATATCGATTTTTCATTTGGGCTTTTCACCAATGTTGACTTTTGTATCATATTGTTTTATTATTACTTGGAGTTCAGTCTATTTTGAGTGGTATTATTTGACCTGGCCTGTTTAAATATTGTTGAAACTGTACATTTTGTGCTGACTAAAACATCAGAAATGAACTGATTTGGATGAAGATTTACAACTATAAAATATACTATAGATCGTACCGATAACTACTGCAATAGATTGTACCGATATAGTCATGCGAGAAAGCCATGCCGCGATCAACATAACAAATCTTTCCCTACGAAGCCGTAATCCAACTAGAATCCGAAACATTGCGAATTCTTCTTCTTATTCTTTCAAATCAATTGACTGTGTAACGAATGAAGATGAAACCACTAACTATCCAATTGAATTTTTAAACTCCTTGGATGTGCCAGGCTTACCACCGCACAATTTACGACTACAGGCTCCGTAGTAATCATGCTTCGAAACGTGAACCAGCCAAAACTGTGCGACAGAACGCGTTTGGTAATAAGGAATTTGATGGATAGTGTGATTTACGCGACGATACTCAAAGGAAAATCCGAAAGTGAGGAAGTTCTCATTCCAAGGATCACGATGATCCCAACCGACATGCCGTTTGAGTTTACAAGACTTAAATTTCCGATCCGTCTGGCATTCGCTTTTACAAAAAAACAAATCACAAGGTCAACCCTTAAAAGATCTGAATCTAGAAAATCCATGTTTATTCCATGTCCGGCATGTTCAGGGACCGGAAGACCATCTGCGTTATTTGTTCTTGCACCACATAATTAAACAAAACATGTTGCCTATCACAAAGTGCTTCAACGAAAAGAAGAACCCATTCGCTAAAATACAAGGCTAAGAAATAATCCTTAAAATACTTGCTTTTCTATTTGGCACAAATTAATTTTAATATTTTTGGCATCTCAATTTCAACTTTTGGCATACCAATTTGAGCTTTTGGCATATCAATTTATACTTTTCACAAACCCAACTAATCCAACATTCCACCCCATATAATGATTTACCTGTATTAATTATACAAAGGAAAAGTTGATCTTGATAAAATTAAAAGTCTGTTCACCTCTCAGTGATAATTTGTAGGTATTTCTTCCGTAGGTATTGAAGGCTGTGCTAGATGCAAATATTTCTGCAAAATCTCAATTTTATAATGCTCGTATATTGATCTGATTACTTCGGCCATAATGTGACAATGGACAATGGAGGTTTTACAGCAATTTAAGCGTTCAATTCTTCTGAATATCGGAAACGGGAGCACCCAGCTCCCACCGAATTGACGTCGAGTTCATTAGCTGTTAATCAGCTGAAGTTGCCCCGGTTGAAGGTGTCAACCGACCACCTCGCCGCCCACTTTCCGATTATTATCAAACGCCTTTTGATGTCTCCATTAGGTCGCGGAGGTGATGACAGCTAATTTCATTGTTGTCTCGAAACAAATGGCATAAATCTTCATTAGGGAAGGCCAAGCGAGTGATTCACGATGCTATTCAATGTCTGCCGAGCGCCACTTCAAACGGCTGCTTGCGACGAAACCGAATTAGTGTATTCTCCGAATAAGCCCCATATAAGGACGTCGCAGGGAAAAAATAAAATGAAATAACTCCGGCAATATCAACTGGGTCGCAACATTTGAGAAATGAAGATTTAGGGCCAATCTTGTTTACTTCATATACAGTAGAATTTATAGTAGAGTCATATACAGTAGTATTTCGAAACATTGTGAATGCTGGTAGAAACAAAAATACATATGGATCAATTCAGTTATTATGAAAAAAGTTATATCATTTCTTCGTAAAAACGCTGCAAATTCTTTCACTGGGGTTTAGCATTCAATGATTCATGATTTGAATTTCTACTAAGCTTTGAAAATAAATTTGAATAAACATATGAGGTTCCCAACCTCCCTTCTTAATGTACAATTTAATGTAAAAAATATATCCAAACTTTATTTCATACTTTATCTCAATATTGTTTCACGTTTTTCGTTCCGAGATTAGGAGTGAACAGTTTTCATCTTCGACTTGCAGTCGAAACTATGATTCGTCGCGGATAACCTTACAAATTGTCAAGCCTAAAATAATCGTGTTCAAGCATTACGATTATTTTATGAAAAATTCATCCAATATTTTTCTTTTTCGTAATTTATTGACATTTAAAAAAGAATTAGATATACATTTCTAACCCATATGACTCAAGTAAAACTATTCTATGTTTATTTTCATTATTTCATACATACACTAAGTATTTTCGGTTTAATTTATAATTATTTTAATTTTTATTCATAAAAATCGGCACTTTGTTCGTTTTTAGAAATATTTTTTCATTGTTATTTGACCTCCTCCAAAGAGCCCAAGTTTTCGAACTTATTCTTCGGCGGGCAACATTATTTACTTCTCGTTATTTTAAATTTACGAACCAAATTGTAAAATTACTTAGTCCCCTTAATTGTGGTAAAAATTGGGTATCAATTTCATTATTGTTGTCAATAAATGGATATTTGAATTTGAATTTTGAACGGAGAAAACATCCAAAAATGAGTATAATTTTCCCACATGTCTACCAACCAGTAGCATTTTTTATATCCTCATCATCGAGGGAAGATTTTTTTCCTTCAAAATCAAAATACTTGGGGGGGTTTAAGGCTTCAGTAAGGCTTCAGGGTTATCCTGTGGGTGTTGCAGGGGTAACGCCTCAGACCTTGGAAGGGGCTAGTAGTCCGTCCGTCACCTATTTATATGATCGCAGAGCCTGTATGTACTAAATTACCCCTTACTATCCCTGTGTGTTGCGAACCATAATTTCGTTGCAATTTCAATATGATGCTTCAACCGTACTCACCCCTATGGAATTTTATAAGATTATTTAAAACATTTCAATGGTTTTGATTCTAATAGGGATATTGATACTTTCTGGCGAATAGGTGGAGTAAGTGTTCAAATCATTTTTTAAATAGCTGCATCAAATGTTGAAGTACAAATTAGACCTTCTTGGTTTTGTTGTTTCCCTAAAACGCGTGCGAATGTACGCTACGTTTTAAATGGTGTCTCCACTTATATTCAGGTAGAGTTCTAAAAAGTTTGTGTGTGAATCGCAATATTTTTTATTGTTCTTTCTGGTTTTTGGGGGGTCTCGACGTCCGCCTTCTCGGGACAGGATACATAAGGATGCTAAGTGGGTGGGGGTAAACACATACAAATCAATAAAAGAACGAAAACTGTCCCTTCCTTGCCGGAGGTTAGTTGATTGTGTTCACTGCATTCAGTTTTCACGTCGTTCTTTTGAACATTCAGAGAACCAGTTTTTACGACCAACTCTCTTGATTGATTCACAATTGAAACATTTTAATGAAAAATTTTGCGGAAACCGAATTACACCCACCTACTATGATTCTGTTTCAATGCATGATCCACCAATCATCCCCCTCGACATTCCTTCAATTCAATAACCTCGAAGACGTGAACGACGTGAATGGATTATTAACGAAGCCGGTGAACCGCGACGGATCCACAACCAGGCCACTTTATTAAACCAACCGCCTAAGCCTCCCTCAAATCAATAATTAATCGCTAGTTTAGCTTCCTAATATTGCGGTTTAATTAAATTAAGAGGCGTGACTGAGGCTGGCTGCCTTCTTTACTGTTTGGAAGCCGGATCTCATTCTAGAAAACCCGTTTTTCACTTCTTTAGATCGGTGGTTCGGCCTTGCCTCCTCAACCTGGGCCACGCTATATTGTTTAGCTTCTTATAAAAAAATGTGTGCCTCTTTGAATAAACCGCACGACAAAATGATTAATGATTGACCCTACATTCATTTTTTTCAACAAGTTGTGACTCAATTGTTATTAATTCGACCCATCAAGAACATATCAATTTTTTTTCCAATTATTAAACAAGATTGTGTCTCAACTGTTATTAAATAATAAAATAACTTCATTTTGAAATGCCGCCAATAAACATTTCAAAATATTACTGATCATACAGCGAAAATCTGTAATTGAAATTGTTATTTCTGAATCCAATTGAAAAATATCTCTGCGAAAACCCCTTTCCTTTTATTATTTGATGAATGATTAGTAAAATCGAAAAACTGTTTATTTGTAACAAGACAATATGTGATATATAATTTTAAAATTTGTGAAAAAATTAGATAGGAATAGTTGAAGACCATTAGAGTTGACTGACCGAGAAATTTAAGAATGAAATAGAAATATTGGCTGACTAAAAACTTACGATTCGGTGAAATTCTCTGACGTTTCAGTATTTGGATAGATCACAGTTCAATTTCAAAACGAGTATTCTCTCTCAATCAAGTGTGAGGTTCAACCCAAACGTAAAATGGATAAATGATGAATGGATGAATCATCATCATTTTTGAGTGAAAATATATCTCTCAAACAATAATAATTATTATTATTTTCTGAGTGAGAAATAATACTCAAATTTCGATGTTAGGCGATTTCCACTCAATAATCTCTTAATTTCGACTCCTGACTTTGAGCTTAAACCTGAAGCGTTTTAGCTTCAGGGGTATCTTCTGGGTGTTGCAGAAATATCGTCTCTGCTCTTGTAGGGGTAACTAGTGTATTCCATCACCGTTCCAGCAGATCTGATGGCTACACATGGATACCCAGTTAGAATTATATCATCACCTATCTGTGAAGCACAAGCAATTGAACTCTCTCAAACCGAGATCCGGAAGCATACAAATACAACCACAGTATAGGGCATTGAATTCTTCATTTCAGTTCTAAGTTTGACCATGAAATATCTAATTTCGTAAATGCAGTTTCCGAAAAAGATAAAGAGTACCATACCTATTTAACTGATAAACTCTTCAAAGAACGAGGAGCAACATAGATCAAGATATTGATATGGTGAGCCATTTTCCAGCAGTCTTTATTGCTACTCATGCAAAGAGATCTGCTTAAACGAATATGGAATATGAAATATGTCCCTTAACTATAAAGCATGTGCCAGTGTATCGTCATTCCATCGCTCCCAAAACATTTGCGCTATTAGTACACTTACAATACAGCGTATGAAACGTTTCATTGCCGATCTAAGTTCCCAACGTAATAATGTCTATTTCATTCAAGGAGCAGGTGTATTTTATACCCATTTAATTGCAACCCTTCACTCCTTTCGCCTATCAAATACTTAAGCGGAATTAACAAGCCTGGTTTATAATCATACTCCGTATTTTTAGAAAGGGGGATACTGACCCTGAAGGCTTCGCGACAGTTCAATGCAAAACCCAAGAGTTGTAACCATTATGCGCTCCGCGGGGCAAGCGGCGGGTTGTGCAAGTTGAGCCAAACTTGGATTTCTTTCCGAGGACTAAATTAAGAGCGGGAAGGGTCTGCCATGTTCCATTCTTGCGCCACCTACTTAAATTACCGTTAACGTTCCGCCGGCAACTTGTTCGGTTGAGTCATGGAAAACCAATAGAAACCCGGGTCGCTGAATGAATGCACGGGCTCGAAAAACCGCCGGAGAAAACGTATGTCGAGCGATTAATAATCCGGCCTAGTGAGGGAGTAAGAGGCATTTTTAAATGGGACCATCACGAAGTCGCGGGGTCTCAAGGTCGGGCGCACCAAGTTCTTTTTAGCTTTTCAAGAACGCATAGAGATTTAAACCAACCTGGTACGATGTTCAATATACAGATGGCTTAGGCCTTGTGAGATGATTACTTTTGGTTTATTATTCAATAATAAACCATTGTAATCGCTCTGGAAAAAAAAAATGCTAACCCCCCTGAAAATTTCATGGTTTACGTTTCAAAGGGTGTAGAATCCGAATCTGCAATACAAATTTTTCCGTCCGTCCGCGTACGCCGTACGCACGATTTCTCCCAAACGGCTGGAGCAAAAGATCTGAAATTTTCAGGAAAAATCCATCTTGGTCCGACGACGCCCCAACTTGAGCCTGCCCTCTCACTCAATTTAAAGTGCCCTTTAGGGGCTGTCAAAGTTTTGTATAATCCCTAAAAAACCTCAAAACAAGTCGAAGCGGCCTAATTATTCACCTATTTGAAGAACATACCATGAGGAATCGAATGAGCCCCTCCCCAGGTCCGTAGGTCAAACCATTCCCGATGTATGGCCCGATTTATGGTGCCAACATTTGCGTTTTTTGGTTTATTATTGTTTGTTTGTAACCTAGTGATGCCGATAGCGTCGAGTTGTACTGAATCTGGATACTGGAGTGATAGCCGATGTGGGTACATGTAGTTTATAGCCGATACACGGGTTGAAGCATTCTGATATTCATGAAACGCTGATAATGTATAGGTAAATATTATTCAATATTATTGCTGGGGTTTATTATTATTATAGCACGTAAATCGGTTCTTAACCAAAATACCGATTTGGATTGATCATATTTGTGTGCCTTCTGAAATTCAATAATTGCTAGGAGATAGGACATGACATGATAGGTAGGTACTCGGTTCAGGGCAATATTTACAAAAGCATATAAAGTAATATTAGATAAAGCTGTATTCTGTTATTTACGTCATGTTGCGAAACTGTAATTAAAGGAATTATTCTTAGAAAAAAACGCTGCAAATGCTTTCACTGGGGTTTATTATTCAATTGGCTTGCGTTCGTGATTTGAATTTCTACTGAGCTTTGGAGTGTGCGTGTTTCACAGATGATAGAGTGATTATTGAATTTCAGGAGGCACACAAATATGATCAACTGAACAATCCAAATAGGTATTTTTTTAGAACAGATTTACGTGCTCTATGCGTATCTCCTGAAATTATATCACGTATGAAACATGCACACTCCAAAGCTTAGTAGAAATTCAAATCACGAACGCAAGCTAATTGAATAATAAACCCCAGTGAAAGAATTTGCAGCGTTTTCCTTTTGATTGTTCAAGTGTTTTTGCCACCGATAATGTTATGTTCTCCAATCGGTTGACTTCTAGAAATTTTTAAGAATAAGAAACCCGTACATATTAAAACAAACGTTGGGGCGAATTTTGGAAGAAATATTTGGACCAGAGACGAATTCGAAGCCAATAACGTTCGGGAATGTTGACAAATCATTTTACCCACAATATCGCAACAGGAGCAGCTATCAGGGAATCTCTGTGATAAATATAAACAGTTTCCCATTCCCGTTCCTTGAAACTGTTACGTGTTGACGTGAGCAAGAAGCTTTTAACCCCCAGGGTAGGGAAGGCCGATAGTCGATAGGACTATCGATATATCGATAGTTTCACACAATCGATAGGACTATCGATAGTCGGCTGACTATCGATGTTTGGGAATACGGAATAAATCTGCCCGCTTCCCTTGAAATTTAAAGCTTCACTTGAAGAAAGTTGAATTCATTCTAAGAATTTAAAGGATTGTTAAAAAAGCAACAATTATTTGATAATAGCAAATTTATTCGATGTATGATCGTGATAAGTATTTTGCTACTACGTGTGTCTCATTGCCTTTTTTTTTTAAACCTCTCAAGTTTCCATTCAAATTAACACATATCTATTCCATTTCCAACTAATTAAAATTTAAAAACTTTTAAATTTCTCCGTATTAAAAAAGGACATTTTTCCATATTTCACTTTTTCCTACTTGAAAATATTTATGATTTACCTAACTCATGTATACCTTAAGAACCTACTCAAATATTTGATTAAAGTAAATTATTATCTATTTGACTCTAAACAATCATTATTATTGAGCTGAGTTAATGTAGGTACAGGTATTTTATACAGGAGGGTGTACCCCATCCCGGAGTTGCCGACAATGGGGATAGGGTCCAGGCATTCCTTTTAATATTCCGTACTATCGATGCTATCGATACTATCGACAGCTAGTCACCGATAGTATTGAACTATCGATAGTGTCTCACTATCGACTATCGGCCTTAACTACGCCAGAGGTGTCTTATGGGTGTTGCAGGCTCAGGTCTTGGAAGGCTCAACCCTCCCATTCGATTACCTCCTGCAGCCTAGAAACTAAACCACAAACCTCCTCCCCTTTCCCTAACACTCGCCTCGTAAGCTAAATGGGCATTACTTTTAAATATTACTTCTTAAAAATGGGTTACTAGTATTTGCCCCTGCTCTCCTTGTGACGAAATTCCCTGTCCTTATCTCCATCACCCTGAGACTGATTGATTCGAATAGCTTTTAACAAGAAGATGGTAAAATGAACTAGCCCCGTTTCTTGAAAGTGATACAATAAGCATAAACCTGAAGCTTTTTGGAATGTTGGTGAACAGTCGTCGGTGGTTGTTCGGATGGGTTGGGTTCCCTTACCGATCTTGTGACTAGCGGAAGTAACTCAACGGGGTGAGTTAGGCAAATCGCTTCCAAGGCCTTGACAGAGCCGTTTTTCGTCCTTCATCCTCACTAATATTACGAATTTCTTGCAGCCCACAAAAACAGGAATCTTCTCACGATGTTTGTCTCTGTATACAAAACGTTCGCTTTTGTAAAATCAAAAGTTTTCAATGCCAATCTGCTGAAAATCTTTATAAGCCAGTAAATTGATTTCTAATGGAAATATCGCGCCTGGGAACTCTATGATTCGAGGCTTTAACACTTCTCAGGTCTAGTAGATACTAGTCCATGAAGATATTTGCTTGTAGCTGGAATTTTCAAGAGTCACATTAAAAAATTGTATTCACTTATTCATCAGTTACCTCGTTGTTTGTGTATAGCAATCTAGATTAGGATATACAGCCGTTTTGCCATGTCCTTTCAATATTAGTTGATCTGTCTTGGAAGACGTCATGGTGAGAGGGGGCCATATTTAGCCTGATTTAATGTTATTAAATTATTAAATTTCTAACGGTTTCAAACTCCAGTATTCCGCACGTAATGTGTCGTATATTTACATTCTCATTTGTACTTTATCTTATAAACTACGTTCAATAATTAGTATGTTGAATGTTGTATGAATGGTGTAATCACGAAGAAATCTGAAATGTATTTCTTAGGAAACTGATACTTTGTTTTGATGAATGGGGCATTTGAACGTGATACAATACATTTATACCTATTGTTTGCAATTTATTGTTTCTTCCGAAGAACGTGGAGTCATTGACTCTTACGATTGTCACCGATTGGGGGCACTCACATCACTCAGTCTATCTAAAAATTCTCAATTCGTCGACAACTATTGTCAAATGGATACAACAGGAATTCACAAACACGAGGTGGACCCTAACATCAACCCGAAGAAACCCGTTAATGATAGATATTATGCTAATAACCAATCTCTTTAATAGGGCTCGAAAAAAAAAAAATTGAACTGGCATTGAGTTGAAAGATTGGAGTAATCAATTATTATTTGAAGGATGAGTGATCGGGTAATATGATAGCTTCTTTAGCCGCAGTGGGACTCCGGGAGCCGGTTTAATGGGATTCAGAGTTAATTGGTACCTTATATTGTCAACGGCATGTCAACAGACTAGCAGGCTCTCCTTCTTTCCTGAATAGTGAAATATGATTACTCTTATTTAAAGACAACTTATATAGGTTCTTACTGGATCTTGTAAGAGGCTATTGTGGTTTCCATTCACTTGAACAGTAGTTGAATGCAACGTGTCAGAGGTCTACAAAAACGCTCTCTCTCTCTCTCTCTCTCTCTCTCTCTCTCTCTCTCTCTCTCTCTCTCTCTCTCTCTCTCTCTCTCTCTCTCTCTCTCTCTCTCTCTCTCTCTCTCTCTCTCTCTCTCTCTCTCTCTCTCTCTCTCTCTCTCTCTTTCTCTCTCTCTCTCTCTCTCTCTCTCTCTCTTTCTCTCTCCTTTGCGGATGACGGGGGATGGCGTAAGTGGGAATGCCACGAAGTACTTCTGAAGTGAGTCCCAGCTTGAGTAACTCCGAGGTACTTTTGCCGCACCACACTCCGGGCCATATTGATGTGGTAGGAAGGACATTTGGTGCCATGACTGAAGCTTTTTCCAATATTCAAAGGGCTTCGTCGCAATTTGGACTAGAGGTTAACCAGTCCAAAACTAAGTACCTAGTCACGAGCTCGAAGAGAAGAGTACCACCTCACGTCACCGTCAATGGATGCACGTTTCAGACGGTTAATGAGTTTGTATACCTGGGGTCCCACGTAAACAGTGACAACGAATACAGGCTGCCAATAGAAGCTATTTTGGACTAATCCCCCAGTTGAAGAGTCGAGTGATTTCTCGAGCAACTAAGATCCGGCTGTACAAGACCCTAATCAGGCCTGTTCTGACGTATGGGTCGGAGACATGGACTCTGACCAAAGCTCTCGAGGACGAACTACGTCGTTTTGAACGCAAGGTCTTGAGGAGAATTCTGGGAGCGGTATTCGATCCGGTGGAGCTTTCCTGGAGAAGCCGTACAAATCAAGAGGTCATGGACCTGTACAAAGATTTGGATGTGGTTCGATTTGTTAAGGTTGGCAGGCTCAGATGGGCGGGACATGTCGCTCGAATGACACAGGGAGAAATACCGCGTAGAATCCTCAACGAAAAAGTACACAGCAAAAGACGATTAGGACGACCGAGGCTTCGATGGGCAGATTGTGTGGCAGCTGACGCGCGTTCCATTCTGGGCGTTCGCAATTGGAGAGTGGTAGCAACCAACAGGGACGACTGGCGGACTCTACTACAGGAGGCCCTGAGAAGTAGCGTCAAGGAGAAGAAGAAGAACCACACTCCGGGCCATGACACGGTTGCAACCATAACCTTGATGTTATTAGGCGCCTCTCCTTTTAGCTTGCATACCCCTTGTCGCTGGTCGTTCCTATTATTTACTTTGCTTAGCTCTCCAGCTCTGCTCCTTGTCCAGGCTGCCATTGAAAACTTGGACGTCCAGGATTATGGCAGATCCATCGGGTTTAATGGCAGCGATATCTGGCTTCTTGCCCTGATCACTCTCCATATGATACAGTCTCTCTCTCCCCCCACATCCCAGCCACTGGATGGCAATGCACCTGTTATCTGCTTGGCAACCGCACCATGAGTTCGTGGACTCTCTTGGATCAAATGGTACAGGTTCTCTTTCACCCCGACAGGCCATCTGTTTTGCCTGTGTCTACTGCCCCACAACTACCTGTGGAACACCTCTCCGCCATAGCTAGTGTAGCCACCCAAACTGCATGAAAACACACTCTCACACACACAGGCATATATACCTATCGTTTTCTTTTCACGGATTTTGCGTTGGCACATGCACAGACTGATATACTGATTTGAAATCAATGAAAATCTAAAGCCTAACCCGCACATTTCGTGAAAATTTCACCAGAATCAAGGAAAAGCTGTAGCCGTCAAGCATGTTACGAGTATTTCATATTCGCGATTCAGGTTGCTACTAATGATACGAGTTGCGCCATACATAACACAAAGTAGATAGCACGATATGAGATTTCATCAAGATCGTTTGAAGAGCTCATAGTTTTCCTGCTACTCTAGGACATATTTCCGGGAAATTTTTTACGAAGAAACTCATAAAAATTTTGCATTTCTTCCAAATCCACGCTACCATCAGTGTCATATTTTGGTACTGTTAACCTTTTTTTTAATCTCATAAAAGTCGGTTGTAAACAGTCGAATAAGAGCTTCTAGTTTTCTAGCTCTTCGAATTCACATTTCCTGAACATTTTTGAAGAGGAACTCATAAAATGGTGGTTCTCACAAATAACAGCTTAGCTTTTTAGCATTACTTTTGTCACGACTTATTTAGAATCTTAATAGCTGTCGTAGATAAATTTGTCCAAACTTACGTTCTTATTGAGCAATGTTATTTTAATAAAATTTATTTAAGTGATGTGAATCACCTTATCCTTCTCCGCCGTGTCTCTAAGACTAACTGTTGACGAGTATTGAGCTTTTTGCAGATGATGGGTAACTGCATTATGTTGTTTAAAAGTGGGAAATAGTATTTGTAGTTTTTGACATTAATTCGAAACAGAGTCTGAAAAACTATGATGCCTAACGCGATTGTCCTGAGTAGAACTAGAGATTTACTGGGACGAAGAGGTCCTATCACAGACACTGATCTGAAAGACATCCCCCCGACCAACGAAAAACAATGTCGCGCTCCGAACCATACAGATACAAATCTTTTTCTAGCCCGTTCGGTTGTTATCTTGTAAGAGGGAAGGCACTATTCATAAAGCGACGGTTCTGTTTTGCATTTTTGGCGGGTTTAACATAATGAAAACAAGGGGAGGTCCCTCGTTCGGGACCACGGTGATTAGGAGGGGAAACGGTCTCGAGAGACTAAAATGGAATATTCAGGTGGCTGGACGGACGATTTGTTCTGCTTGACGAGCGTAAAACCGTCGCATTAATTGTTGGGCCACACCTCGGAGAGCGGTGTGGGCAGCTGAACCGAGTCCCCAGGACCCTGGAACATGACCAAGTTGCCGATTTCATTTTGTGGGAAACCTGCTAATACGTTTAAGAGACAGCTTAATTTTAGTTTAGAACACGTGTGAGAACATGAATTTGGTTCATCATTTAAATTTAGATTCGTTAAGGGCCCGCTTGACAGGGCAGCATAATTTTGGGTTATTATTTTCAATTATTAACCTTTGCAATCGACCACGAACAAACAAGAATTTCAACTGTGCCATTAGTCTCAGAATCTTGATTGATTAACCCTGAGGGATTATATTTAAGGATCAATCTATAAAAAACGCTGCAAATTCTTTCACTGGGGTTTATCATTCAATTGGCTTGCGTTCATGATTTGAATTTCTACTAAGCTTAGGAGTGTTCGTGTTTCACAGGTGATACTAGCGGATATTGAATTTCAGGAGATATGCATAAAGCAAGTAAATCTGCTCTCGACCAAAATACCTATTTGGATTGATCAGTTGATCATATTTGTGTCCCTCCTGAAATTCAATAATCGCTCTATCACCCGTGAAACACGCACACTCCAAAGCTTAGTAGAAATTCAAATCATGAACGCAAGCCAATTGAAAAATGAACCCCAGTGAAAGAATTTGCAGCGTTTTCCTGAAAATTTCAGATTTTCTGATTTTTCCTGAAATTATCAGAATGCTTCTAACGCGTGTATCGGCTACAAAGCCTTTTAGGAGTTCACTCCAGTATCCACATTACTACATCACTACAACTACGTCACTAGGTTACTGATATCAACACAAAAACAATAATAAACCAAAATAACACGAATGTTGGCACCATAAATGGAGCCATAGATCGGGAATGGTTTGACCTACGGACCAGGGGAGGGGCTCATTCGATTCCTCGTGGAGTGTTCTTCAAAAAGAGTACAAATTTAGGCCGCCTCGACTTTTTTTGAGGTTTTTAGGGATTTTACAAAACTTTGACAACCTTTAAAGGGCACTTTAAATTAAGTGAGAGAGCTGGCTCAAGAATTGGGGCATCGCCGGACCAACATGGATTTTTCCTGAAAATTTCAGCTTTTTTGCTTCAGCCGTTTGGAGAAATTGTGCGTGCGGCGTACGGAAGAATTTTTATTGCAGATCCGGATTCTACACCCTTTGAAACGTAAAACACGACATTTTCAGGGGGGTAGAATTTTTTTTTTCAAGAGCGATTACATTGGTTTATTATTGAATAATAAACCAAAAGTTCGGTGATAATTAAACGTTATATTATGGAGTAATATGGAGAACAAAACTTTCTCCTGAAATAAAATTTGGATTTGATCCTTATCTTGTGTTCAATAATTTTGTTACAACTTTAAGGAGAAATTTTTAATACAGAACCTGGTTGAAGTCTATAAACAGGGCAGGGTGTGGGCAAATTGTTTGCCCAGGGCCCTGATTTCCTCTCTACGCCCCTGTGGATACTGTAAACATTATGGGTTTGGGGTGGCTAGTTATCAGCGCCCCCCAGCGTAGAAAAGGAGTTATACGTGGTAACCAAGGCTTACTCATTTCCATATCGAAATAAACGCACATTCAAGAACTCGTAGTTTTCGTTTACCTCGCGTAATCTTCATACATAAAATAAGGTGCCAAGGATGAGTTTCTCCAAGTTTCACTGCAGAGCGTGAGCGGTCAAGGAGCTTCGTGAACCGGCGTGATGGGACCTTCGTGAACATAAAATAAAGTGGAATGAAAAAAAAAATGCATTTGGGTTGTTTGTTCGAATGCGAAACCAAGAGGTAGCGGTATTGTAGTAAGATGCGCTTTGTAAAGGTCAGGCAGAGGTGAAATCACTGGAATCAAACCTTCAACTTCTTCGGTAGTTGGGGGTTACCGGTAGAAAATGAACTGCTGCCAGGAGGCCGCGCCTTTCATTGGTAACGAAGAAAAAAACCGCCTCCTGCGTTTTTTAGGCCCTTCCACCTCATTTGAATCCCATTATACGGAAGACTGTTTTCTCCATGAATACGAAGGCCTCCGAAAATAATCTGAGATTGCGTGGAAAGACGATTCTCCCGAGAGGCACCCGAGATCGGCGTGGCTTACTGTAGTTTCCACCTGTTCGGTAATAGATTCACGCGCGAAGCTCCCTTCCAGATGATCCGGGAGAGGGGAGAGATGATTTGGCCAGGCTCCCAAGGCGGTCTGAAGGGTGTGGGCCGACGTTGTGGGTCTGGGCGGAAAGTGGCTATCGGTCCGCCGTTATGACGGCCAGGTGTCAAAATATTGCTGCCATCTTTCAACATCAATTAGGACGTCATTAGTCGACGACGGAATTCGGCAGGCGGAGTTCCAAATCAGCCGCCGCGGATCCAAACTGGACCCCGACTGAACATATCGATGTCAATCCGTAGTAAATCTCTCGGTCGTTTAGATCATTGAGAATGATTTCAGCGAATTTTCATAGAAAATGGAGCTGTTAACTTACCCTATCTTCATACAAATGCAAAAAAATGGGTAGAAATGCTAAGAATTAAAAAATCTAAAATCTTCGTTTGAAAAGAAGAGCATCCAGAGAAGAAGTATCTAGGATACGTTTTTTCGCAATAACATTAATTCGCACATAAAAATGCTCAAATTTAAATCAATTTAACATAATTTTGATAAATATTTGTGGAAAATTAGCTCATACCGCTGCATAGCTGGAATTTGTTTTTACTTGCATAACCAACACATTGGAAGCGAGGTAATGCAATCGGCTTAACTACTTCCTATTTTTTGGGGCTCTAGAAGAATCTGAATCTTGACATCACCTGAACTGTTACATTACGTATAATAGAAAGAGCTCAATGAGGAATGCAACAGTTTTCAGTCGGGTTGCCATTGGTACCATGCAACGGAGGAAGTTTTAGTATCAGTTGCTCCGGCTTAAGGTAGATATTCCAAATTTTACTGCACCACTAAGAAAGAAGTGGAATTTTTAAGATTTCGAATTCCGTTTCCTCAACTTATGGAATAATTGGTCCTTGCTTTTCTTATATTTCAAGAAATTTACGTTCGTGTGTTATGACCTACATCGTACTACATTCAGAGACACATTTAACGTGAAGATCTTGCCTCTGACTGTGTGAAGGCCTGAGAAATACACAAGAGTGTATTGGAGTTGGATCTTGAAAATGTTCATAATGAAAACCATATGTTTCGTGCAACTGTATGTGCGCTTGTATTTATGACTGTCTGTAATGTCGTACTGTAACGTTATTAATCAACAATCATAAGAGATTGTATTATTTTATCAATTGTGATGATATCAGAGTCGAAATAGACATGTTATACAATGCTGTGGTTGTATAATATCCAAAGTTGGATCGCGAATGGTCAATAGGCATGGCAACGATATATCGGAAACATCGATATTTTCGGTATGGAAAACCGATATATCGACAGGTTGAAAATTTTTACACACTAATGGTCAACGGGGACTAGAGCATATGAAGTGGCAATCGCGGGCTCGCTTTTTCTTTAATATGCGATTATTCCAATTTAATTTTGAATCAAGGTTCATCCCCAAATATTTTACTAAATAACTGTATGGTATTTTATTTGAACTGATTGTAACATCTATGGTTGAACATTTACGGTTGGTGAAGTTTATGTTTATTGATTTTGATTCATTAAGTTTCATTCTCCATACTTTGGTCCACTCTGCTACGTTAATGATGCTATATGAAAATGTTTATACATTTTTCCGTTGCATTAAAAAATCACAGAACAAGATAAAAACGCTGCAAATTCTTTCACTGGGGTTTATTATTCAATTGGCTAGCGTTCATGATTTGAATTTCTTCTAAGCTTTGGAGTGTGCGTATTTCACAGGTGATAGAGCGATTATTAAATTTCAGGAGATATGCATGGAGCACTTAAATCGGTTCTCAACCAAAATACCTATTTGGATTGATCAACTGATCATATTTGTGTGCCTCCTGAAATTCAATAATCTCTCTATCACCTGTGAAACACGCACACTCCAAAGCTTTGTTGAAATTCAAATCATGAACGTAAGCCAATTGAATAATAAATCCCAGTGAAAGAATTTGCAGCGTTTTTTTATGGTTATCAGAATACTTCAACCCTTGTATCGGCTATAAACCCTTTTAGGAGCACACTCCAGTATCCGCATTACTACATCACTACGTCACTAGGTTACTGATATCAAAACAAAAACAATAATGAACCAAAATAATGCAAATGTTGCCACCATAAATCGGGCCAAACATCGGGAATGGTTTGAGGGGCTCATTCGATTCCTCGTGGAAAGTTCTTCAAAAAGAGTCCAAATTTAGGCCGCCCTGACTTTTTTTGAGGTTTTTAGTAATTTTACAAAACTTTGACAACCCTTAAAGGGCACTTTAAATTAAGTGAGAGAGCTGGCTCAAGAATTGGGGCGTCGTCGGACCAACATGGATTTTTCCTGAAAATTTCAGCTTTTTTGCTGCAGCCGTTTGGGAGAAAAAGTGCGTACGGCGGATTGAAAAATTTAATTACAGATTCGGATTCTACACCCTTTAAAACGTAAACCATGAAATTTTCAGGGGGGGTTTCAAGAGCGATTACAATGGTTTATTATTGAATAATAAACCAAAATCGTGGAAAGTTTCATGTGTGCAGAGAAACTTCAATTTACAGTTTCAGTTTAGTGCTACACTGAGAGAAAGTATGTGACGAAGTTATTTTACGTGTAAATTATGTAAATAACGAAGTTTCTCAGCACAAATAAAACTATTCACGATACAAAAAGTGATTAAAATTCTATGCAACCTGGCAATTTCTGAGTACCTAGTTTGACAGTTCTTGAATATCTGTAGGTAGTTATTGAACATTCAGTAATTGATTGACTGTTTTTGTAAAGAGGTAAATCTCTTCAGATATGTCAACTACAAAAACATTTCCCACCCTCAAGCCGGAGCCTAATATAGTCGAATCATCTCGGTACCCCTCCAGATAATCGTCGCGCCAACCAATCAATCATCAATATGCTGCGTTTCAGCGGCAAAAAACTGGTTGTTTTGAAGGAATTGAAATTCGTTACGTGAATTGATTTGTTAACGTGCCGTCTCATTGGGCCGTCGTACATCACTGCCCGTCGAGCGAAAAACGAATACCCCGTCAATTTGAGACGGATCCCGCCCGGAGATGGCTTCATTATTGTCTCGTTCTTCAAATTGATATGTCCTCAGCTCACCGGTGTGATTAATTTGACGGAGCGAGAGTTTCATATCTGCACAACAGTACGCACGTACACGTCAACACAGGCGAACACCTACATAGCATACCGCGGAGGCTTTCCGGTGTCCTTATCCTATTAATTGATTTGTATCTTTTCCCAGTGTCCTGAGGCCTCGAGGTAAATTATTACTATTATCGGGGCATGTAAGTTGGTTTTTGCCTTCTACCAAGCCCCGCAAAACCATTCCGATCCCCTCGTTCTGAAATGCGGGTCCCTTAAGGTGGGTTTTTTCCCCCTTACTTAGTTCTTCATCTTAGTTTTGACGCAATAAATAAAGCGAGAGAGGTACGGCTGTAGGAGTGGGGTGAAAAAAAAGTCAACGGTACACTCATGGAACCAGATTTTTTCTATCTGCATCCAACTCCGGCACAAGTAGAATTTTACGTTGAATTCTTGTGTAAAAGAAGAAGATAACTACAGAAAAAAATTTGCTTACTCACTGCTAGAGGTGTAGAAGCTTCATTTGTTAACAAACAACCTGAAACGCGAAAAAAAAGTTGCTTCAAACAAGATTGGTTCTGTCTTAAGAATTTCAAAATTGTATGTAATACCTTGGTTTCGCGATCCATGCACTCTGCATCGCCGCATATGATCGATTTAGGTGGACAAAATTCTGAAACTCGTCCGTATTTAACCTTTGGGTTCCCAGATTATGGAAAAATAATAATATAAAATCACTGTACTATATTTTTCAATGATTCATGATTTGAACTTCTACTAAGCTTTGGAGTGTGCGTGTTTCACAGGTGATAGAGCGGTTATTGAATTTCAGGAGGCACACAAATATGATCAACTGATCAATCCAAATAGGTATTTTGGTTGAGAACCGATTTACGTGCTCTATGCATATCTCCTGAAATTCAATAATCGCTCTACCACCTGTGAAACACGCACACTCCATAGCTTAGTAGAAATTCAAATCATGAATGCAAGCCAAATGCATAAAATTGAATAATAAATACCAGTGAAAGAATTTTCAGCGGTTCATGCATATCAGAATTCTTTAACCCGTGTATCGGCTACAAATCCTTTTGGGAGTTCACTCCAGTTATACATCGGGAATGGTTTGAGCTACAGACCTGGGGAGAGGCTCATTCGATTCCTCATGGAATGTTCTTTAAAAAAAGTCCAAATTTAGGCCGCCTTGACTTTTTTTGAGGTTTTAAGGGATTTTACAAAACTTTGACAACCCTTAAAGGGCACTTTAAATCGAGTGAGAAAGCTGGCTCAAGAATTGGGGCGTTGTCGGACCAACATGGATTTTTCCTGAAAATTTCAGATATTTTGCTCCAGCCGTTTGGGAGAAATCGTGCGTACGGCGTACGGCGGAAGGACGGAAATTTTTTTATTGCAGATTCGGATTCTACACCCTTTGAAACGTAAACCATGAAATTTTCAGGCGGGGTTAGAATTTTTTTTTTCAAGATCGATTACAACGGTTTATTATTGAATAATAAACCAAAATCTAATTAATTTCTTGACACGATTGGCGAGCACACAGTGGTCTAAAATCAAATTGATTTGCTAAAATTTGAAACTTTCCTACATTTAACGATTTAAGTCCCAAAATACGGGAAAAATAATATTAAAAAATCCAATTAATTTTTTGATACGATTGGCGAGCACACAGATTAGAGAAATTCCAAACTTTTGACTTGACTTTTGTCCACCTAAATCGGTCAAATTTCCCACTGTGCGCCGTTTAAAAATGTAAACGAATAGGCTGTCACAAATGATGTTTCACCGAAACATTTTTATCACGATATACTCGAAGAGAAGCACCGATAAATATAGGGAATATAGTTGTGAATATTGCTTATTCAATTGCATCAGTACATTTAAACGAACACAAGCCTAAAAGAAAAGTTAGTTAGTCAACCATAATGAATAATAATGTCATTATTTCCTTCAGTAACGTGCCTCAAGCTAAACATTTCGTCTGCATTTAATAATGGATCGTTGCATAGTCACCTGTGCTGCGATCATTATCGAGTTAGTTGCTAAACAAAGGGTGATTCTATGAAGAATTGGATAAGGAAACGTGAATAGAATTCTCATCATGTCTTGCTGAGAGGAATCAGGGCAGCAGAAGAGGCTGTAGGTTTCTGCAACTATTCTCGAATGGATGGAAGTTGTTTCGACAAGCTACTAGAATTGGTTGCTCTTTACTTATCGAGACAAAACTATCATGAGGCAGTGTGTAACCGTCAAGGAAAGTCTAGCTGTCACGTTAAGATACCTGGCAACTGGCAGGAACTTCGAAGATATACAATTTTCAGCGATTATGCTGCCATCATGAATTAGCATTGCAGTAACGGAACATGTGAAGCGCTTATCCACGTGCTGCAGAACTATGTGAAAATAAGCGAAGCAGGTTATGTAGGTGAATTTTTCGACTGAACAGGTGGGAGATGTTATTGTCCTGCGGAATCCCTTTGTAGGTTTTTATGCAAGACTGTAGGAGATCTTCATTTTCACCAGTTACTCCCACGTTCTCTTCTGATATTATAACATCGCCCTCCATCGTTCGCAAATGATCACTGTGGAAAACTTGTTCAGATGAGTAATGACGATGAACTGACATCAACCACTCTACACTATCACTAATCATGACAGTATCTTCTCTGCTTCCAAGTAATGATACTTCAATATCAGAAAATCCGGATCTCCATCATTCCATCATTACCAACCTTAGACGGCTCAGTATTATGTCATTCTGATAAGGTATTGATATTATTATTGATCGTGTCAGGGCCGCTTAATGCAGTCAGTAACAGTAATATGGTTAGCCGCGCCGTTCTGTCCGTACTACCAAATGTGGGAGCAGCTATTACTGGACTCACTAGACACAAAAGACGAAAAAAAACCCCACGGAATGCAGGTATGCGGTTCACGCGTGTTTTTTTTTCTACGTTTACTACTCTCCGAAGCTGCCAAAACTTTTATAATAGACTCATTACGAATTCATCATTTGTCTCGCCAATGGGTCGTGGCTCCTTTGGTCGAGAGCCAAACTCACGCCCTCGCCTCACCCTGCTGCCCGCTCCTGGTCATCTGTCTGTCCGTTGATACGGATATATCTGCCGATGAGCGGCATCCATCTCGGTGTAAATTGCGATCCGTCCGGCTCTTCTTTTTAAAAGGCAATCACGTCGTCTGAAAAAGTAAAGCAGTTCTTCGAAGTCACGCAAAGGTGGTTTCTTTGAGTCACAATAAAAGGCTCCGTGACTCATCCGAACGCCATCTGATGAACTAATTGCGGACGAGTAAAATTAAACGGCGACGATGAACGTTTGGGGTTTCGCATTGTCGCAAACTGACACGTACAGTTAGTCAAACTTTGATAAATCTATAACAATTTCTTTACAAATAAATGATTTCAATTACTCTCTTTTAGTGATATTATCAACTAAGCTACTTCTTTTTAGATTCCTTCATTTGTGTTGACGGACCTACATCATTCTTTATGAGTATTACGTATATAATCATAGACGATTCGCAAACAGGTTTGTGGTGCATTTAAGTCAAAATTGGAAGATGAAAGTACGATTTAAATTCATACGAGTTTTAGACTCGTGAAAAAATAATGAAGTCCTAGGAAAATGGAACTCCACCTGCCTTTCCCGGTTTTTTTTAAAAATATACAATTTAGTAGATTTTTTAATGAAAACGTGATTCACGTGATGCTATTCGTTTCTTGATTCGACTCAATTTTTGCGGAATAGTGACCAAAATTTGTTTATTTCGCGTGCAAAATCATCATTTATGCCAACTTTCGACTCTCAGATTAAGATGATTTTCCACTAGATCACTAAAGAAGGTTTCAATCTCCTATTTTTACATTTTTCAACCAGACCTTGAAAATTAATCCCCGTAACAATCTGAAAACAGGCGCCTAAAATGGAAAAAACCGACGCAAAATAAACAAATTTCGGTTAAAAATTGAGTCAAATAAAAAAACTGATAGCATCAAGTGAATCAGCGTTAAAAAATGCTGCAAATTCTTTCACTGGGGTTTATTATTCAATCGCCTTGCGTTCATGATTTGAATTTCTACTAAGCTTTGGAGTGTGCGTGTTTCACAGGTGATAGAGCGATTATTGAATTTCAGGAGATATGCATAGAGCACGTAAATCTGTTCTCAACCAAAATACCTATTTGGATTGTTCAGTTGATCATATTTGTGTGCCTCCTGAAATTCAAAAATCACCTGTGAAACACGCGCACTCCAAAGCTTAGTAGAAATTCAAATGATGAACGCAAGCCAATTGAATAATAAACCCCAGTGAAAGAATTTGCAGCGTTTCATGCGTATCAGAATGCTTCAAAACGTGTATCGGCTACCAAGCCTTTCAGGGGTTCACTCCAGTATCCACATTACTGCATCACTACATCACTAGATTACTGCGATGAAAACATAAACAATAATAAACCAAAAAAACGCAAATGTTGGCACCATAAATCGGGCCGTATATCGGGAATGGTTTGACCCAAGGACCTGGGGAGGTGCTCATTCGATTTCTCATGGAAAGTTCTTCAAAAAGAGCTCAAATTTAGTCCGCTTCGACTTTTTTTGAGGTTTTTAGGGATTCTACAAAACTTTGACAACCCTTAAAGGGCACTTTAAATTAAGTTAGAGTGCTGGCTAAAGAATTGGGGCGTTTTCGGACCAATATTGATTTTCCTGAAAATTTCAGATATTTTGCTCCAGCCGTTTGGGAGAAATCGTGCGAACGGCGGACGGACGGACGGAAAATTTTTTATAGCAGATTCGGATTCTAAACCCTTTAAAACGTAAACCATGAAATGTTCGGGGGGGGTTAGAATTTTTTTTTTTTTTTTCAAGAACGATTACAATGGTTTATTATTGAATAATAAACCAAAACAATGAAAATTCCTGTGCCACACTTTAGAGTTTATTTTGGGGTTGCGCAACTTTGCGTGCTCGCTGAACCGGTTACGCGCAATCAAAAAAATTGGTTGAGGGCTCATATTTTCATGAAATTTTGGGTAGAATCCGAATCTGCAATGACAAATTGGGGTCCCCATTTAAAATAAGAAAGTTGGTGTCAACCAGATCCCACATTTTCCTTCCAAAATGATAAAGTCAGTTTGAAGTCCAGACTTACTTCTCTATTGCTAGCCCAGTTTTCGTGAAAAATGTTCCATATCTGAGCTTAACTTCTCAATCATAAAACTTCACGGATCTGTTAACCATCTACCCCCTCAAAAAACCCTTAATGTGTGGAGTTGTGATTATCCGTAGCTGTTTTTTTGTGGCAATGTATTGATAAAATGGGTAATGAATAGATAACATAGATAATGAATCGTTCCCTCCTAAAATGCTAATAGCTCATTAGCTCCAATATTTCATTATAATGAGAAATGTTCATGAGTTTTTCATCCTGATATACAATTCATCCCTTCCCGTACTGTTTCCCTTAATTCGTAAATTTTTTCAGTAATAATCGGTTGTGGTAGTTTTGATTATCCAATGTAATCTCCTATTCACCCGGTTGATGTAGTAAGGAAGGCAATTGTAACTAACACTTGGACGTGCCTACACTTCCTTGTTACCCTCACGGACGTCACCAATCACGAACAATATTTTTACCCAGAACTATTTTCCATGTAAGGGATCGGTTCTGTCGGCGAAGAAATGCCCTTTTCTGGCCTATCCGAGTAAGTTCCCATTTTAATTGTTCTAAGAAACGTCTTACGAAGGTAGCTGTCAGTCGAACACACGTTTCCAAAGTCACTTTCATCTTCGGTTTCGTTCAGTGAGAACGTTTAATTAGCCGGTGTTAGAGGAACAAGTTGGGCGAGAAACCCGGCCGTCAAAGAATAAACTCCTGAACTACTAGAGGGGAAAACTCTTTTAATCTTTTAATCAGAGGTTCCAAGAAACAAGAGTTCATTCTTAATTGGCAATAGAAATCATGATGCAGTCAGATATGATGTGAAACTCGTACACGGAAATACCACCTGCAATTAAACTCATAAACACTAACTTAATCTCTAGATTTCATCATGACTATAATTCTCGAAGAATTCATAGATGTATAGCAAATTATATCCACTTATTATGGATTGTCATATGCTTCGGAAACGCATGCATTTTCCTAGGAATTTTGGGTACATGCACTGCCATGTACATGTTTACTATGACCCAGCAGACTCGAAATGTACCTAACCCCTCCGATTTTGTTCATACTTGGTGTAGCTGCTTCCATTAACGAATAAATAAAAAATAAACAAAGAAAAATGACCGTTTTGGAGGCTATAGCAGTATGATATTTTACGATTTTTTATGACCTAAACATGGTTTTTTTACTATATCTTCAGTTCCAATCGATCAAATTAAGCGTACGCAGTCCGATTTTCTTCGTAATAAAGTAAAAAACCGGTATGAGCGTCCATTTTGTTTGTCTGTCGGATAACGTCCGCAAATCTTAAAAACGCGATTTCTCCCGAGTCGCTCAGTAGAATTAGGCGTTCGAGGTCTTAAAATGTTTGTAATTACTTGTTTTACAATGCCCCCTACGGGTTTTGTGTGTTATTTTCATTTGACGGAGTTATAACGATTTTAAGGGCTACGCGCCGCCATTATTTCACTTTATTTCGCCTTCTATCGATGTAAAGCTGAATTATCTCGAAAACCGTTCGAGATATCAAAAATTGTCATAGAAGATAAGTTGTAGCTCTTGAAATTTCCATTCGGATGGGCTCATTCCACGTTTCATAGCTCCAACCGTTTACGCGCTATGAACAAAACAAAGTCTGCCCATTTACGGGTATGGGTAAGAAGGTAGCAGTGGCAAAGGGAGTTTCATAGTCAGTAGAGCTCCAATTTGACTCATAAGGTGCAGCACTAGTTTGACCCGTAAAACTTGAACTTATTATAATAAGTTAATGTTATTTTAATGTCTAAAATTTGTATAATATTGCTGTGAAAATGTCAAAAATTGTGTTTGTCGGAATTCATATTATCATCAATAATAAAAACGGAAATGGGACAGGTATTATGGCATATTATGGGATAAGGTATTATAGCGATAGTTACCTACATTTGGATTGGTCAATAAAGTTTTGAAATAATGACTTTATTATTAATCCAGGATTCGTTTCCGTCCATTGCTGACCGGTTGAGTACCGAATAAAAACGCTGCAAATTCTTTCACTGGGGTTTATTATTCAATCGGCTTGCGTTCATAATTTGAATTTCTACTAAGCTTTGGGTTGTGCGCGTTTCACAGGATAGAGTGATTTTTGAATTTCAGGAGATATGCATAGAGCACGTAAATCTGTTCTCAACCAAAATACCTATTTGTATTGTCAGTTGATCATATTCGTGTGCCTCCTGAAATTCAATAATCGCTATATCCTGTGAAACACGCATGGGAAGCTTAGTAGGAATTATGGCATATTATTATTTACCCCAGTATAATATTGAATAATAATCGCCAGTAATAATATTTACCTACATTTATCAGGACACATGGTCAATAAATGTTGGAAATAAATCGACTTTTCGATTCCTAATGGTATCAAATAGAGGCAGGTTTTTATGGATTTTACAAAACTTTGACAGCCCTTAAAGGGCACTTTAGATTGAGTCAGAGAGCTGGTCAGAGGGCGTCGTCGGACCAAGATGGATTTATCCTGAAAATTTCAGATCTTTTGCTCCAGCCGTTTCGGAGATATCGTGCGAACGGCGTACGGCGGACTGCCGGAAAATTTTTTATTGTAGATTCGGATTCTACACCCTTTGAGACGTAAACCATGAAATCTTCAGGGGGGGCTAGAATTGTTTTTTCCAGAGCAATTTCAATGGTTTATTATTGAATAATAAACCAAAAGTGGTCAAGAAACTGGTACTAGTAGATTTGCACAAATTAACATGACTTTTTTATTGGGGGGGGGGGGGGGGAGGTCTGCATTATTATCAATGATGAACTTCTGTAATTGCCCTAAAAAATTGTTTAACCCCTTGAAAGTGTGTGCAGAATTTAAAAAATCCGTACTTTTCTCCGAAACTAAAGAACCAAACAATGCAAAATGGGTGGAAAATCTCATAAGAAGCTGGAACTAAATATGCCGGTACAGTGCCGTCCTCAAAAGGCTATTTGCAGGTATAGTACCGACCTTTAAAAGTAAATATGCCGGTACTAAACCTACCTCTAAAAGGCTATATGCCGGTTCACGAGAAAATTCAACTTTTCTCATCCTTCTGCTCATCTCCTTCTTGTTGAGTCAGATGGCAGGTAGGAAGATGATGAAATCGCGTGTTGTGTATCTGTTGAATGATAGTGAGGAATATATTGCGAGATAAGGTTCCGTTTTCTCCATGTATACAAGTTCAAAGTTACTCAAGACGTTAGGATCGTATCGATTAGAGTGCCTGTCGATACGAGGGTCTTCAATTTGCGAGATAGTGAAGGAACAGAGATTGTTTATTGCAATATTATACTCTTATTCATAACATTTTGTATAGTTTTCATTCACCCTGTACCGGCATATGGCCTTTTAGAGGTCGGTACTATACCGGCATATAGCCTTTTAGAGGTCGGTACTATACCGGCATATAGCCTTTTATATGCCGGTGCTGTACTTACGCACAGCCTTTTATAGGCCGTTACTGTACCGACATATAGCTTTAACCATAATATAATAACGTCCTTCATGGCCAGTAGACAGACGGAGAACGGACAGAGCAGATTTTGGATCTACTGACCTGGAGCACGTACTTGGGGTTGTGTCTACGACTACTTAACGATAGCATTGTCTCGAGCTTGAGCAAACGAGGTATGGAAGCGAAGGAAGAGTTCACAAATTAATAAACCTTTTGGAAAACTTTCAGTTTGTTATGATGATCCATGAAGGCCGAAAGAGTTCGCGCAACGAACTGAACGGTGTGGGCAAAACTTCAGGCCAACCCTTTCCAGACTACACTAAAGGTAAATTCTCAATGATACAGATGGTTTTCCCAAGCTCCCCACTTGAAAGGGGTTTGTCTGCGAATATTTTAAAAACTACGGCATTGTCTCGAGGATGAGCAAGAATGGAGGAGGAGGAGGAGTTCATGAATCAATAAGCCTGTTGAAAACCTTTCAGTTCGTTGTGACGTTGAACGAAATAGTTCGCGTAACAAACTGATACGCGTGAAGATTGTAAAGACAAAATTTTCCGTCCACCCTGTTCCAGACTACATGGAAGGTAGACTCACGATGACACAGATAGTTTCCACTGCCGTTCCCAAGCTCCCCCCTTAAGATGGGGTTATGTCTGCGACTATTTTAAAAACAACGGCATTGTCTCGAGGATGAGCAAGCGAAGAACGGTGGCGGAGGAGGAGTTAATAAATCAAGAGGTCCCTTCCTATAAGCGTTCCAATCCTATAATTATCGCTACAAGCTACAACCCCCTCCCCTCTCGTCCCTCCTCCACCTCCCCTCTCTCCCTGCTCATAGGACTCTTTTCAGGATTAATTAATTAATTAAGGGTTTTGGCCGGGCGGGGCGGGTTCGGTCGCCAAGTCCGGGAATCTTTTCATCTCCGCCCCGATAGCGGGCTTGAAAAAGTGACCTCAGCTTCCCCAGCCCTCTTTTTGTAGTCTAATTCCGTCTTTGTGATCGCGTTAAATTCGACCTCATTTGACACTGAGAATCCAATAAAGCACCTATGTTTTTCAACGGTGTTTTCTAGTTGAGAGTCGGTAACGATTTTGAGGTTTTTAAAAGAATCACATTGATAACGCTGTTTTTTCAATTTTCAAGAAGAATGAATTTGCAATAAACATGAAGCAATTGCGATGGCAATAGTAGAAATACAGGGTGGAAGAGGGTAAGTGACGAAAAAAATGGCAAGGTGCACTAAAATTTAATCCATAAGTGAATCGCCAAGACCTTCCCCAACAACTCGGGCCATCGTTAAAAAAATAGCCTAAAGTGAGTAGCTCATGTTCTAATTTCATCATCTAGGGGAAGGTGGGGTAATTAGAGACGCGAAGGGGTAATAAGAGACAAAAATATTGTTTTCTGGCCGAACCTTTGACTTTTCAATGTCGCAAATTTTTGTGTAAGCACCTCGTAACAAATAGAAATCCCACGATTTTTTTGAGATTTATAGCAAAATTCAGGTAAGAGAGAAAAATAGTCGAATTTTCTCGGGGAGCCTTTGTCTCTTATTGCCCACCTAGGGTCAATAAGAGACAGATGTAAAAATCTTCAATGGGCAAGTCAGAAACACTTCTAGAGACGTTCTAACGTAATAAGAGACAAGTGGCAACCTGGCTCTTAGTACCCTAAAAGTTTCAGGCTTCCAGGTTAACACCAAAAAAAGTTTCAAATTTTCAAAAATTTTCACCAAAACTGCCATTTAAAAATTTCATTTCTGAGGTCCTGGGAACAGCCCATTGTTGCACAAACCAAATTTACTTTCAAAAAAGCGTTCAAAATTGAAGGGCACTCCAAAGAAACAAATTAGGTTGAACAAAGCACCGTTTTTTCTTCCTACTTGTCACTGCTTTGGACAAGCTATATCACATAATAATATCATCATAAAGTACGTCACAGCTCTAGATCAGTATTCCAAAATAAATGTAAGAAAAATAATGTTACTGATCAGTCTTTGAAAATAAAATTCGAACCTTATAAACATTATAAACGTGATTTTTTTTACTGAAAATTATTGACATAGGAAGGTCTGATTCTCTTTTGAACATTGAAAAACTTGAAAAAACTTGACATTGCCAAATAGAGAAAAATAAAAACATTATGAAACGTTGTTCTCTTGGGAAGGAATCCCAACCAACTTATAGAAAAAATATAGAATTCCTATTCAAATTATATATTAATAGAGATTGGGGTAATAAGAGACAAACTGTCTACAATTGCCCCAGCTGTTCACCAGCTGGATGCAATAAGAGACATCGCAATAAATAATTAATTAGTGGTCGTACAGGAATCCGGCAAAGAGATGTTGAAGAGAATTGCATAAGAAAAGTCTGGAAAAACTTAGCAGTTCGTAAAAGCTGGGTTGTTGGGCGGACGGAGCACTGACGGATAATAAGAGACACGCGTAACCTGACTTTGAAAGGAAGGGTTTTCGTAGATTACTCGGTGTTACCACGGAATGTGTCTGCGGATTTTCCTAACCCACTAAAATTTTACATCAGACCCCTGGTGACCTCTGTAGGCACTTTTTGGTCAAATACAGCTTCGCGGGATATTTTAAAATCCTCATGTCTCTTATTGACCGTGTCTATGACTACCCCACCTTCTCCTAGTTGTAGATTTGTTTCAATTTTCTTTGACTGATTAAATCATCTATCTGTCAATAGTTGGCGGATATTTGGTGGGAAGATCCATCAATATTACACATTTAACCGCTTCATCTTCGCCTTGTTTTCCTCGTTCTTCACTTAAATCTATCTGAAATCTTCGTTGCCTAACTATCTGCACTCTTCACATTTCATCATTTGGAGCTATCCTCTTTCATATTTCTCTGTATTTTTATTTCTCTACCTTTAGGTTCGCTACCTGAACTTCGTTTGGGGAAATTCGGTTATCTTCAGTATCATGTACCTGATCTTGTAGCCTCCCATGTAGGAAGGAACCTATTTATAGCTTTTCCAAGTCAAATTCAGAAATTTCCAAACCAATTTCAGAAATTTCCAAATCAATTTCGGAATTTTCCATTTCAATTTCAGACTTTTCCATTTCAATTTCAGAATTTTCCATTTCAATTTCAGAAAACGCTCCCACCCGGATATTGATTACATTCTGAAATTGAAATGGAAAATTCTGAAATTGAAATAGAAAATTCTGAAATTGGTTTGGAATTCTTTGAATCTGACTTGGAAAAGCTATATACCACCTCAATGTAAATTAGGGTACCACGTATCTGTGGTTATTATTCACCTACTCCCAAGCCTATCTTCTTGTCACTATTATCTTAAATCACTCCAATAAGCTTTCTATTGGTTAATACAGTCCATAATCAATTGTCGTGATGACGCTCAATTTTTCATAACAACAGATCATTATACTTAATCTAATTTCATTCGAAAAGTTTACCTATCTACATGTGTTCCCAACGGAGGATCTACATGACTACACCAGGGTATTTTCTATTCAACAATTATATATTAAAGCGTCGCTCTCTTTCTTCCATAAACACCCTGGATTCTTCAATTTTTCAAAATTTACACCGTACTCACTCCGCCTAACGTCTCTAGCCGTGTTAACCGCTCCAAAAACTCGCCTATGGAGCACTTCTAGGCATTTATTTTATATCCTTCCCTACCTGATACGTTCCTTACCTGATGAAATGAAGGCTCCCGGTACTTTTTCTAGGTGTATGTACAAGAGGAAAATCTTTTCTTGGATTATTAGTTTAGGATTACGTGCATGTGACGGCGTCCTGACTAGTATTTATGTACCGTAAGAGGAAATAAGTTTGAATTAAATCTTATTATAACTATTTCATTTAATAAGTTTGGAAATAAGTTTGCTGATTAGTTTGAATGTGATCTTAGTGAATTATTTAATTTAATCTCTGGAACGCACACTCCCCCACAACCGCACAGGGTTCTCCCTATGGTTTTGGGGTACATTCCATATGTAAATGATGTCTACATACCTATGTAAAAAAATGGAATAAAAGCTCATTCATTCATTCATTTTTACACCAAATAATAGGTGTAACCATCACCATCAATAAACATATTCAGTAAGTTAGTACGTAATCGTGTTAGGTGAACTTAATACGACAGCATTATTTCTATCGTATAAGGTAGGATGATTATAAACCGTAAGCCCATGGTAAAGCGTTAGATTTTATAGCTCTCGATCATCCATCTTCGCAATGCTGTATCGATATTTAGCGAACCTGCGGAGAGAATTCTCTCGAGCAATGAGCGAAAACGGCCCAGTCAAGCGGTCTGATCCAAACCCACGCCGGGGAGCTCAAGAGCATTAATCCCGGAGATTGTGACAAGTTGTAGACTCTATCGACCAGCCTTGCAACCAACCGATTTACATATACTTCATTTATCTTGCCAACGGTTACGATCCCAACATTGCGACTTGCATTTGATAAATGCGCCTTCGAAGCGAGTTTCCTCTATTGAGCGAAGTCCGGCGTTTACTCGCTGCCCTCTCTCGACCAAAATGGTTTGAAGTTATCAATCGCGCATCCCGAAACGGGCAACGCTCCTTTCAAGAAAATCTTCGCGATTGAATCCTTACCCTGGTACCGCGACATTCTAAATTTCAGCGCATTATGCTTTCATCGGGATTCATAATGCATGTACCTACCTACTGGTTAATCAACAAAACCATCTTCCTAGAGGTAATCAATTACGTGTGTCATATCAAAATCTATCACCAAAAGAGACCGTGATCGTCAAACAAGCTATTTCTGTATTGGTAGTATTTTACATAGGAGTTTTGCATCAATGTGGGTGTACGCCGATTTCGAGACTCGCAGAAATAACGGTAAGTTTGCCACAAGCGCTGCTTTTACCTTATGGCTTTCACATTTGATAGACATGGTACGCAATTCGAGTTAGATTCATTTATTGAAATCATTCAATGATGATTACAAATTTTGTGAGACACAAAATGGCAAAAACGTGAAATTGCTGTTCATGGTCGTCAAATGTCTTTATCGTCGGATGATTTGTTAATATTATTGCGACGATTAGCGATATAAACGCCCAAGCAAGGGAGAGGTATAAAGGTTGCCCTGAGAAGAATCAGAAAATGTATTTGATGAATGTATTGGGCTGGAACCCACTACTGTACCTGCTCTACACCTCTGACTTACCCGAAACTGAAGGTAACAACCTCGCTACGTTTGCGGATGATACTGCAATCATAGCGACTGGGGAAACTAATTGTAATTATAGTGACCAAGGTAAATCGTTGTATCTCCCGCATTCATGACTGGACAGTTGGATGGAGAGTCAGCATGAATGAGACAAAGTCAGTACATGTCGATTTCACCAATAAAAGGATCAACTATGTGCCAGCCTTCCTGCATAACAAGGCGATATCATATGCTAATGAAGCGAAATATCTTGGAATGACACTGAATGCTAAACCACGGTGGAAGTCCCACGTCAGGAAAAAAAAGCTGAGCTTGTGATCAAATTCAGATAAATGTACTGGCTGATGGGCTGACGGTCAAAACTGGCAGTCCACGATAAGTTGATACTGTACAAGCAAGACCTAAAGCCTGTCTGGACTGGTGGTGAACAACTGTGGGGGTGCACGGCCCAGAGCAACCGTGACATTATTCAGCGCTTTCAGAATTGCTTAGATGCACACACATATTTTAGAAATGGCAGACTTCGCTACGAGCTGCAGATTGAATCTGTCAATGAGTCATTCGAAGCCAAGCCGTGCATCACCTTTTGAGGCTACAAGATCTTGTAAATGAGGATGTCGTCCAGCTTCTCAACATAGAGGATCTGCTTAGAAGACTGAAGAGAACCAAGCCACACGATTTAATTCAGTTAGTCTGAGCATCATAATGTGCAAATATCAGGACAATAAGGACTAATCTAAGAAATCTTAGATTTCTTAATGTACGCCAACTATCTATTAGAATAATGTTGCCAATAAGTTTATAACTTGGTGCAATTAAACTAATTGAAAAAAAAAAAAAAACCTGGAACAAGGTTATCTCCAATATTTCTTCGCCTCCCGTTAATAGATCTTTGAGAAGGCAAAACCAATGAAACTGCTTTTGAAATCGAGCAATTGATCTACGTTTTCACCTGAATAATCCTTAAAAGTTGTTTTAACTTAGAGCATTAAAAATTGTCAGAAAAACATGTTTCATCTCATCTCTCTGATGTGAAATCCTCTCAAGAATCGTTCGAAGAAATTCAGAGACAGAACGTAAAACGTTTCGAATTTTAGTATGAGTTTACCAACCCATTACGTTTTTATTTTTTGAAGTACTTCGGAAAGCTGCATTTTCGTAAATCATTTCATTCTTAATCAAAATGTGTTTCAAATTGGTATTTAAATTAACATGTTTAATGTAGATCGTGTACGTGAAGATCTAAACTAAGATTCATCTTACGAATAGAGCCTTCCAGTTATGTTATTATCTACTCGTTTTCTTCATAAAAGGATAAGTTATGCAACACATAATTATTTATACAAATTATTATGTGAATGAATGTGAAATATTCCACGTCATAATGAACTCCGGGAACAAATCGTTTCCCGTTTTAATTGCTAATCCGTTCTTGTAGGCTCATAGTGTGTAATGTGTTTTTGATGGCGAGTTCATTAAAGTTGAACGTTACCGCTTTGAACGTCCTCCATTCATAATTACCGCTGCCCGTTTCTTTTCGGTATTTAATAATTTTAATTAATTAGAGGCGCTGGGGATCGTAAGTGATTTCGTTGAGAGAAGGTCTATTCGAAGAGGCAAGACAAGTTTGGGATAATTAAGTCTACGATCTCCAATCATAATTCTGAATATGGGAATTAGCGAAAATAGCTGGTGATGTACGAAAGGTAATTAGGTACGCTGGAGAGATAGTCACCCATGAGGAAAAAACAGAGGATCATGAACAGTACAAGTGAAAGAGGAATTGTTAATTTCGATATTGATATCGTAAGTGTATACAATGTTTTTAAATAAAGTTTTTTTTTCTTCTTCTTACTTCATGTATCTAACTCAATTTCAAAAAATGTAAAGAAGCTGTAATTTGTGATTCAATAATGCTAAGAAATGTCCTTGGAACTGTACTAAGTACAACAGGAATCGTCATACAAGACGCCAATCAAAACCAGGCTCACTTCATGTGATAATTAGATCCCACGTGATCAGGGTGCATATCAAGTGCCGAACACTTGTGGGTTAGTTTGGTCGTTCTTAACTCTCAACTATTCACCTTTCCTCAAACCCTTAAAGGTGTGGGGAAAGTAAGCCGATCATCGGTAGACACAAGTATGTTCAAGGGAAATGTTGATCGAACTACGGGGAAACACAACAGAAAAGTAGGAGGCAAACTTGGATGTCACATTGGGGAATGACGGACTCACTTAAAACTTTGGTCGGAAGAGAAAAAAAGACGTAACCTGTAAGTGGTCGCACGTGTTCCGCTACAAAACAGTATATCGCATTATATTTTCAAGACTGCTCTGTGGAGCAAAACGTAGAGGAGAGTATAGCAAGGTGTGTAACTCAAATTAACAATTGAGGCAAACTCTCAATATGATGGATAGATTTTAAAGTGGAAATGTGATCAAAATGTTGAACTAAGTCGAACTTGTATGATTTCAATGTCGTAGAAAACCTGTACTATTCAGTTAAAATAAAAGCGTAGCAGTCAATAGGGTGTTATAGTGTGATGGGCTGCATGTTTAACCAAGGTTCGCATAACAGTAAGTCACACGGATAACTACTGTACTTCAATATTCGTATTTAGGAAAGCTTTGAAGTGGGTATCGCATTTATGCGTTGTTTCTTCCCCAAGATCGTCGTAAACGACTCAATTCATGTAAATTTATTCACCTCGAACTTCGGGTAAATCGTTGAACCATCGCATATCCTTCGAATCTGAGATTGAGATCTAGAAAAACCCCAATAGACGATGTTGAACACACGGAAACCTTTTCATGAGTGGGTTCGCACCGCTTCCAGCAATAACATTTGTTACAGGATCGCAAGATCCAACAAAGTGATCTTCGAATGAACTCGTTCCCACACAGTGACGGCCGACTTTCAAATCGACAATTATAGTATTCTCGTAGCCCGGCAGGTACCTGGGTATAAAACATTTTTCTTGATACTGCCGTTTTATGCCTACGCCCCGGAGCTCCGAGCCATAACTCTTTGGATGTAATGGGATTCGTGTTACTATGACTCCACTCTCACCCGCATCCATTTTCATAATTGTCCGTGTTCCGCGGCTTTGTGACCTGAACGCAGGGTTTTGAGCTTTCTTCCGAACTAGTTTCCCCTCTTGTGACGTCTCATTTGATACTAGCGTGGAACATTTAGCGGTACATCATACAGCCCGGACCAGGGAACTCTGCTATGACAAACGTCTTGCTCCCTCGCGCCTGAGGGCATTACGACGGCGTTCAGCGGATATCCACAGCTCCGCTCCACCCCTATCCAGTGCTTCCAATTTTATTTACAGTTAGCGGCAGCTTTGTTTCCACTTACGGAAGATGAGTTGTGTGAGGGTGATGGAATGGTATAGTTGCCCCTTCCGAGGAGGTGGATACATCCGATTCATCTCCCAAGGCGACAGATTCTACGATCGGGAAGGGGCCAACTAACCATATCTATCACACTCCCTGGGCTCTGAGAAAAGCCGGGGGGGGGGGGGGGAAGAGGGGGCATGAATGGAATATTGATTCTCATTGGGGGGGGGGGGGGGGGGGCTTGCAATGAGTTGGGCAGGGGAATGACAATTTTAAAATTGATCATATTAAAAGGCATACAGGATATCTGTACAGCCTCAGGGGGGAATTGCGAGTGAATAGGGGCTGCAGGATAATCAGGTCAATCAACAATTAAAGGGCCAATGGACGTAACCACGCTCAGGCTAACATGTGAGGGTGATGGAATGGTATAGTTGCCCCTTCCGAGGAGGTGGATACATTATTAATGCTCCGCCATGCTCAGAGGATGATCCAGACGCTTGCAGGCGTCCGATTCATCTCCCAAGGCGACAGATTCTAAAATCGGGAAGGGGACAACTAACCATATCCATCACAACTACCAACTTCAAAAAGGAGGAGTTAATCAATTCGATTTACACGTTGTTTATTATTTAAACCTATAGTTAAAGGGAAACCGTGCATCACAAGTACAGTTATTGAGATACCCTATCATGGCTTCTCTAGTTGTTTCGATTTTTCGCAACAATAAACTGCCTGTTAGCAACCCTAACTACCCAACTTCAGGAACCAAACCAATCGGTTGCGATAGAAAGCGCCTTTTATGAAGGATGTTTTGGAGGTTCTGACCTAGCCTATGTTGCGAGCCGGAACTCAGTGATCATTTTCTGACCGATTCTGCCAAAATCGATTTTTAGGCAGTTTAACAAGCCGTTTATCGGGAACAAACGTACATACACACATACAAACAAACGTTGATCTCGGACCTAAGCATCGTCAAGTATAAGTCCAGATTAGCTTCCACGCCAAATTTAAGCTTCATACCACTAATATGGCAGAAATTTGCTTTTGGAGTCACCACTGTATAAGCATAGGAGATGTGTGTGTTGGAGCATCGAAATTTGTAAATTGTGAATAAAATATTCAAATTATATACCTATCCGTGTTCCTAGTTACAAACAAGTGACTATAAGTAATTAGGCTGCGCATCATGCATTGGAAAAAATGGAATGTTCGTGATTGGTAAGGATTCCATTTATGGTGTTCTGCTATGGCTAGTTTTATTATCTAGGTCAATCGCACTTGTGTTGACGTTTTTTGTTTTCTATCCACCTTCTAGCGCTTATAGCGAGCAAACGGTTGGTCGCAAAATATTCCGATTGCTCTCATTCGATTCATTTGATTGAAATTTTTGTAACTAAGACCAAAAAAACTAAACTTCAATTTGACATTTTTGAGATATTGAATTTAAAACTTTTAAATTGCATTCAACTCAATAATTGGGCATGCGCAGAAGGTTCATTGGTGTTACCAGGATGGTAAGATTTATTCTATCTACCTAAGATTGATCTATTTAGAATCTATTTAGATTTAAAATCCTTGAAATAGGAGTTACTCTAAAATACTTGCTTTTTTATTTACCTACGTTAATTATCCAATTAAAAACGCTGCAAATTCTTCCACTGGGGTTTATTATTCAATTGGCTTGCGTTCATGATTTGAATTTCTACTAAGCTTTGGAGTGTGCGTGTTTCACAGGTGATAGAGCGATTATTGAATTTCAGGAGGCACACAAATATGATCAACTGATCAATCCAAATAGGTATTTTGGTTGAGAACAGATTTACGTGCTCTATGCATATCTCCTGAAATTCAATAATCGCTCTATCACCTGTGAAACACGCACACTCCAAAGCTCAGTAAGAAATTCAAATCATGAACTCAAGCCAATTGAATAATAAACCCTAGTGGAAGAATTTGCAGCGTTTTTTTATGGTTATCAGAATGCTTCAACCCGTGTATCGGCTGCAAAACCTTTCAGGAGTTCACTCCAGTATCCACATAACTATGTCACTACATCACTACGTCACTAGGTTACTGATAGCAACACAAAAACAATAATAAACCACAATAACGCGAATGTTGGCACCATAAATCGGGAAATAGATCGGGAATAATTTGACCTACGGACCTGGGGAGGGGCTCATTCGATTCCTCGTGGAGTTTCTTCAAATTTAGGCCGCCTTGACTTTTTTTTGAGGTTTTTAGGGATTTTACAAAACTTTGACAACCCTTAAAGGGCACTTTAAATTAAGTTAGAGAGCTGGCTAAAGAATTGAGGCGTTGTCGGACCAACATGGATTTTTCCTGAAAATTTCAGATTTTTTGCTCCGTTTGGGAAAAATCGTGCGTACGGCGTACGGCGGACGGACGGAAAAACGTTTATTGCAGATTCGGATTCTACACCCTTTGAAACGTAAACCACGAAATTTTCAGGGGGGGGGGGGTTAGAATTTTTTTTTTTTTTTTGATTACAATGGTTTATTATTGAATAATAAACCAAAATTGACCTTGATAAAATTAAAAGTCTGTTCATTTACAACCTCTAAGGCGGAACAAAGTTCGCGGGGTCAGCTAGTAATTAATTAATAATCGTATTTTGACCATTACATTATTTTTTGAGTTAGCGTCGAGCGTTATTTTACTCCTGTCCACCTCCGTAGCTGTTGGGCTCGTTGCGAGATGGAGAGCCAAGAGGGTGACATTCAGATCGGGAATTGACAGGGTTCGTGACTGCTCCCTTTGCCCGGAGACTCCGTGGGAAAATCCGACGAGGAAACGCTTCTAGAAAGTCGAGATCCGATGGCTCGGATTACGCAATTGATGGGCGATTCCGAAACAATGTTCCATATCCTCCGTTCGAGCGGTCATACACGGAACAGACAATCTCCCCTGTTTCGTGCGTGCAGGGGGAAGCCGAGCTGTGTGATCAATAGCCGTCCGAAATGCTCTGTATTTGTCATGTTTCTACTGTTTTAGGACGTCCCTCTGAAGCAAGGCTTCGCCAGTTGATGGTCGCCTATTACAATCGAGGGGTTTCTTAGATGAACCAAAATAGTCGAAAATAAAACGGGATATAGGTGTAATTTTATTCCTCGATGTACAAGCAATCTATGGGAAAGATTGTTTCTGCAAAAACCATGTAAGTCCATTTGCTGCAAAGCTTCAAACATTGGTCTGACGACATGAAAAAACGCTGCAAATTCTTTCACTGGGGTTTATTATTCAATTGGCTTGCGTTCATGATTTGAATTTCTACAACGCTTTGGAGTGTGCGTGTTTCACAGGTGATAGAACGATTATTGAATTTCAGGAGATATGCATAGAGCACGTAAATCTGTTCTCAACCAAAATACCTATTTGGATTGTTCAGTTGATCATATTTGTGTGCCTCCTGAAGTTCGATAATCACTCTATCACCTGTGAAACACTCACACTCCAAAGCTTAGTACAAATTCAAATCATGAACGCAAGCCAATTGAATAATAAACCCTAGTGAAAGAATTTGCAGCTAATATTGTTTTATTTATGGTTATCAGAATACTTCAACCCGTGTATCGGCTATAAACCCTTTTAGGAGTTCACTCCAGTATCCACGTTCACTACATCACTAGGTTACTGTAATCAAAACCAGAACAATAATAAACCAAAATAACGCAAATGTTGGCACCATAAATCGGGCCATACATCGGGAATGGTTTGACCTACGGACCTGGGGAGGGCTCATTCGATTCCTCGTGGAAAGTTCTTCAAAAAGAGTCCAAATTTAGGGCGCTTCGACTTTTTTTGAGGTTTTTAGGGATTTTACATAACTTCGACAACCCTTAAAGGGCATTTAAAATTAAGTGAGAGTGCTGGCTAGAGAATTGGGGCGTTGTCGGACCAATATGGATTTTTCCTGAAGATTTCAGATATTTTGCTCCAGCCGTTTGGAAGAAATCGTGCGTACGGCGGACGGACGGAAAAATTTTATTGCAGATTCGGATTCTACACCTTTTGAAACGTAAACCATGAAATTCCTAAACCATTCTATTGAATGATAAACCAAAACGATAGAACTCAATTTTTAGGGGAATAATATCGATTATGATTAAATAATCAATTTAGTTGCAAACTATTATTTAGTTGTTGTACTTAACTGTTGTTTTTTGTTGTACTAAAATAGTTTGAATTATCTGTTCCAGAAACGCCCGTATCCTTGCTGGGGAGCCCTACAGATATCTTATCTATAGAAAACGCGTGGAAAAGATCGCCGACCCTCCTCCCCTTCAGCTGGAGTAGTTGGAGGACAGACGCCGGCTCGGGGTGAGTCAATTTGTGTGTCACTCTGACTAAATGTCTTCTGATCTTATTCAAAGCTTGGCATTTACTGTAGGTATCTACATAACCGTTATTCATCTCGAACACGAGCGTTTAACGAGTGACATTTCTTCAATGTTCCTTCTCCTTAGGATACAAGAGTGGTAACAAATATGTCTTCAGCAGTGAAAAAGCAATCAAACGTCATCATTTTCGTCATTTCAGGTCGATGACATTACGAACTGTTGTGAACTCTTCAGGGATTCATAGTTTTGGGAAGTCATACCAGTTTGAGGGAATTTGGATACGTTTGCGGATGATTTTGGGGGATATTGAGAGCAGATTCTTTGATAGGTTGAGGAATTGATGTGGCAATCATGAAAATGAGAAAACAATTTAGTTCAACGTGGGTGCAGTAGATCTACCACTAATTATGTATAATGCGATGTCTATACATGGATCTAATAATTTAAAACCGCCTACTTCAGAACCTCAGAACTTCAACTTTAGCAGTTAATGTAAACTTATTGCAGACCTGTGTTATTTAGTGATCGGATGTGTGCATACAAACAGACAAATTTGTATTGTATATCGTGGGGTTCCTAGTAAAAGTGACCAAGTAACATTTGCAAAATTTTACAGGGGAGCGATCTGAAGTTTCACCTATTTTCTTCTTACGAACACTGGTTGTGTGATGTCTCATCCGACTATGTTTCGATTTTTCATTATCCTGTAGGTAGTTAGCTAGTGCCCGCCTATGATATCGTGCTTCAAAATTCACTTCAGATTAAATAAGAGCTGTTTTCCGGAAAACTCTATTTGATCATTTTTACCTGCCTGGAGTTTCAAGCTTTACTCATTTGGTCAATTCAATTCTTCGAAAATCTGTCGCATAGTTACATGAAATTGAGGGATTGAATAGTTTTTTCGTTAATTTATCGTGTTGCCAAGCATCTAATAACAATGATATACCTATTTCTGTTAGAAAAGGTTATCCATTACCTATCACTGTAATAGGTCATTTTCACCTGCCCACCATGCAATCTTACAAATCTTACACAGTAAAAGTGATCAAATGGCAATTGATAACATTTACATGCACCAGCGAGAATACATTTATAATCCATCTCGTGTTTTGTGGTTGAGTTCAAATGCCATTTGGTCACATAAAACTCTTTGGGTCAGGCAGGTAAAATTTATTTTCAAGTATTTCTTGCACATCAGTTTGAAGATAACGTTCTTAGCAACAACACACAGTAGACAACGTTCCTTAGTACCGGAATGACAAAAAAAGCTCATTTTGAAAAAAATGTTACTTGGTCACTTTTACCCGGAACCCGACGATATGTTGGAGTCTTGTTTTAGTTCATGGGAGGTAGAGAGCTCGTATTAAGCAGCTGCGCAGCCCACCCCAAAAACATAAGCACATGAAGCTTACTATTTGTGTTAGCGCATTGTTGAATTTTCTTGTCTGTCTGAAGTGCTGTATCTGAGTTAGACCAGGGTATCTGGAAATCATTCATCACAAACCAACATGGCATTTACTTCAATCTATAACCCAGTGGCCCTCAACTGACTCTCCTGTAACACTCCAAACTCACGGCCATGCGGAAAGTAATTTATTGAATGATTCCAAATCGTTTTTTGCAAGAACACTAACTCCTGAACGAGCAGTTGATTGATATACAGGAAGAAGGAGCACATCATACAGTATAATTCCTGACTCTGGACCTGTTGGATAACATACCTAATGGAATAGCTTATAAGAAGAACCCTGAGAGAGCTGAGGTACTTCTGTAACACCAAAGTACTTCGTTTATTTATTTTACAGTATGGGCTAGCCCAACACACGCTATACATTTTTACTGATCTAGAAATCAAGCAATAAAAGTATGAAATGTTAATGAAATTTTATCAAAGCAAAAGAATAATAATTCATACACACAAAAACGCTGCAAATTCTTTCACTGGGGTTTATTATTCAATTGGCTTGCGTTCATGATTTGAATTTCTACTAAGCTTTGGAGTGTGCGTGTTTTACAGGTGAGAGAGCGATTATTGAATTTCAGGAGATATGCATAGAGTACGTAAATCTGTTCTCAACCAAAATACCTATTTGATTGATCAGTTGATCATATTCGTGTGTCTCCTGAAATTCAATAATCGCGCTATCACCTGTGAAACACGCACACTCCAAAGCTTAGTATAAATTCAAATCATGAACGCAAGCCAATTGAATAATAAACCCCAGTGAAAGAATTTGCGGCGTTTTTTATGGTTATCAGAATACTTCAACCCGTGTATCGGCTATAAACCCTTTTAGGAGTTCACTCCAGTATCCACGTTCACTACATCACTAGGTTACTGTAATCAAAACAAAAACAATCATAAACCAAAATAACGCAAATGTTGGCACCATAAATCGGGCCATACATCGGGAATGGTTTGAGCTATAGACCTGGGGAGGGTCTCATTCGATTTCTCATGCTATGGTCTTCAAAAAGAGTACACATTTAGGCCGCTTCGACTTGTTTTGAGGTTTTTAGGGATTTTACAAAACTTTGACAGCCCTTAAAGGGCACTTCAAATTGAGTGAAAGAGCTGGCTCAAGAATTGGGGCGTCGTCGGACCAAGATGGATTTTTCCTGAAAATTTCAGATCTTTTGCTCCAGCCGTTTGGGAAAAATCGTGCGTACGGCGGACGGACGGAAATTTTTTTATTGCAGATTCGGATTCTACACCCTTAGAAACGTAAACCATTAAATTTTCAGGGGGGTTTGAATTTTTTTTTTTTTTTTTTTCAAGAGCGATTACAATGGTTTATTATTGAATAATAAACCAAAAGGACATTACAAACTTTCGAGAAAATAAGATGGGTTATCAGGGTTTTTATTCACATAACTTAGGACAATATGACGGAGAGCAGGCAGTGATAGATTCAAAGTGGCGATATTTTGACACTGTTCCCAATCACGTTGGTCTCTATTGCTAGTCTTGTTCATCTCAATTTATGGTTTTCGCTACATGTGAATTCAGTGACAAAATCATTGATTCATTCGTTCCATTTCCGAAGACTGTTGTAGAACCGTTTTTGATACTAATAGAACATGAATCAAGTCGGATAACTTTACTGCCCGCTCACCTGGTAGACGCTTCTACTCAGCATTATCCACGCAGTTGAGAATGATCATAGTTTCTTGCGAGGCTATGGAACAAGCAGTTGATTAATGTGCTAGAATAGGTTATAGGAAGCGCATTATGGGAGTTCAGTTACTGCTGCGATCACCCATTTATGCGTCTCAAGTGTCGGTTTTAATGCTACATAACAACCTGTTACACGGAGCTGTAGGTGCGCGCTGAGGGGCGTCGCCGCATTAAACCCCGCCACAGGTGGGAGGGAGAGCAAACCTTCCCTTCTCAGAAATTAATCATGTGCCCTCTTCCACTTGCTCTTTGTATGGAAGTCATTTTACTGCTGTCTGTGAATTATGACCCCCACTCGCTCCGCGGTTTCGTCGCAATTAGCGCCCACGGAACCCTAAATTCCCCCGTCGCAATTGGTAGCTGTAAATGTTTATATTCGCCGGAGATCTATTGCGGGAATAATTTTCAGGGTTTATTGTATGAATACTTCAAGCGAGGGCTTTTCACGACCCTGAATACGTGTCCAGTGGGGATCAACTTGCCTCATTGCCAGCTATTTTCAATTTTATAAAAATGAGTATTTCAAATTTGTTGGCGGTTCTCTAGAAGAATTCTACAAGACATTTTTAACCTGTCGCAAATTTTTGAAGAGAGAACGACTATGTTTATTATGCTAGATAGATAGATAGTTTATTTAGATCATTCGAAGAATAACTGATGACCGAGCTGGATAGTAAACCTAACACTGTGCCCCAGCCCGGAGTTGGTTCTTACTTCTTATTTTTATTAAGTACCTACATATAACACTATATTTACACCACATTAATTATTAAAAGTTAGTTTCCACTTCCATGGAATGATGTGCTTAGTAGATGCGCCATTTATATAGCTGCTAATTTTATATAATCATTAATTTTAGTTCATGAAGTACTCATATGGGTTATCTCTTATTAGTTTACAAGTTTCTTTTTGGTTTATTATTCAATAATAAACCCTTGTAATCGCTCTTAAAAAAAAAATTAACCATGGTTTACGTTTCAAAGGGCGTGGAATCCAAATCTGCAATAAAAAATTTTCCGTCCGTCCACCGTACGCCGTACGCACGATATCTCCGAAACGGCTGGAGCAAAAAATCTGAAATTTTCAGGAAAAGTCCATGTTGGTCCGACGACGCCCCTATTCTTGAGCCAGCTCTCTTTTACAAAGTTTTGTAAAATCCCTGAAAACCTCAAAAAAGTCAAGGCGGCCTAAATTTGGACTTTTTTTTTGAAGAACTTTCCATGAGGAATCGAATGAGCCCCTCCCCAGGTCCGTAGGTCAAACCATTCCCGATATATGGCCCGATTTATGGTGCAAACATTTGCGTTATTTTGGTTTATTATTGTTTTTGTTTTGATAGCAGTAACCTAGTGATGTAGTGATGTAGTAATGTGGATACTAGAGTGAACTCCTAAGAGGCTTTGTAGCCGATACACGGGTTGAAGCATTCTGATATGCATGAAACGCTGCAAATTCTTTCACTGGGGTTTATTATTCAATTGGCTTGCGTTCATGATTTGAATTTCTACTAAGCTTTGGAGTGTGGGTGTTTCACAGGTGATGGAGCGATTATTGAATTTCAGGAGATATGCATAGAGCACGTGAATCTGTTCTCAACCAAAATACCTATTTGGATTGTTCAGTTGATCATATTCGTGTGCCTCCTGAAATTCAATAATCGCTCCTGATGAACCTGTGAAACACCCACACTCCAAAGCTTAGTAGAAATTCAAATCATGAACGCAAGCCAATTGAATAATAAACCCCAGTAAAAGAATTTGCAGCGTTTTGAATCTTTAAAATGTTATCAATTAGATACTTGAAAGTGCTGCATGTTGCATTACAATCGCATACTGTAAGATTGACTCAAACAGCGCCTGATGAATATTGATTTTCAGTAATAGAAAAAAATAATAGACATTATTTTCTAGTTAGTAATAGAAATAATAGAAATAGAAATTTGATTCTATACAGGGTATAAGCACATTTCCTTAGCTTTCGACACAAACTTTGAACGTGGTGGGTCCATTTCATTTGAGAAACAAACGTCAATCCCAAATAAACTAAGCTATTAACTTTTAGATGAGTCAACCTACCAATTTCATTAAACGATATATGTATTATTTGAGCCAAGGAAAAAACTCGGACATTTTGGTTATGGGCACAGGGATTTCTGTGTGGTCAATTTTATGGACTCTTTTCCTAAATTATGAGCTGCAGATCACTGAAGCAAACAGCAAACATCTAGAAGGTGTTTGAGAATTCTTAACTAAGAAAAGAAAGGCTGTTCAGCTTCTAACTAACTGACTGTATTAATAAACAAAATTAGTACACACAAAAGTTGCACACATCCGTTTAAGAAAACTACTGAATTGTGACAATAAACTTGTTGAACACGTTGTCAAATTAGCTAACTGCAAGGATTTTCTGAATTTTACCTTTTCGCAGTTTTTTCCTTCCCAACATTTGCATTGAAACTACAGTTGTTTCGAGTTGCAATGAACAAGGGATAAAGTCAGATCTTCCGTCGATGGTTAAGTTTCAAAGCGAAAATCCGTGATTCGCTTGCTAATTACAGTGTTAGTACTCGTGGAAAGACACGCAAGGCCGCGATAGCAACGGCGACCTTCTGGCCGTCGGTGAGGGTTTGCCATTTTCTTTTAATTCACCATTCGAGATTTGACTGACAATTTAACTGTAGGATCGAGTTAGTTCCTAACCCTAGACACATGAGGGAGCGAGCGTTTCGCGGAGCTGGAACGTAATGAACACAGCGACCCTTCGTAGGGGTGGGCGTGACCGCGAAACAATCCACTTGATTGAGCAGCTCGTTAACACAACGTTTATTCGAACTCATTAAGTGGGTCCTTACTTTCACGTGGCCGTCAGCGCCCAAGTTTTCAAGAACGGAGTGCTAACCTGGAAACCAAGAAACCCGAAATATCAAGTACACTTTACGTGCATGTTGGGCGTTAATATGTAGCAGTTTTTGAGCATGTGAGAATACAAGGGTATACAGTACCAAAATAACGATAATGGCATCAAATCGAATATCGAACCATCAATATCGGTTGTTACAATGTATCGGTCCAAAACTACCGCCCATCTTCCATTTGAATGCCCAGTCTAGTCTCAGGAAACAATTTTCACAAGTAGATACACGATAAGGAATCCATGAAGAGTAATCAGGATTAAAAATCATTTTGAGTTTTCTTCCCCGTCCAAATCTTCACCATTTACATGATCAGCGAACCAGAAGTTGCTTTGGTAATTGGCAGCACCGTCCAGTGCAAGAGAATTTGCCATTTCATTCCATGCGACTCCTATGTTCCCGCGTACGTGCCTCCAGTCCATATCGATATCAACAGATGGTTGGATGTGTCAGCTTTGGCTACAGGTGGACTAGGACCGGGAACGGGGAACGTAATCTCGCACTGTACCGGTAACGGAACCGGTGACTGAACGCTGCATTACCGGTACAACTGGACCGATAAGGAGGAACTGCGAAGTACAACGTTCCCGAGACAGCTCCCGATCCGTCCCTATCCGCTCCAACCCATGACCGATCCGAATATTTTTCTCAATTCAACCCGTGTCGCAGGTGGTAGGGGTACATACTATCTTTCAACCCTCAACGTTGACCAGAACAACAGTCCTACACATTCTTTGGTTGTAGCTCGAACATTTTAACTTTGAATACTAAAATATGCATCACTTTCGGAAAGCGATAGTACCTACAGTAATTGTTGTTCAAGTAATCTAGTAAGTCACATGTGAACAGCTGTTTTCGAAAGCTGGAATGATAATTACCGAAAGAAGAAGCCAGTTGTCTCCCCAAAAAGCCCGAATGCTAATTTTCCTAAATGCTAACGGACAATTAGTAAAATGAATTTTTTTCTTCTGACAATTTACCTGTTTAATTTAATTGACGCTGATTTTTTATGAACAGGTTTTCACATGGCATTGTGTCCTACGAATTTTATAAAACTGTTTATTCACTCCATATTTGTATGCAACGGGAAATGTAATGCATTTTTCTGAATCCGTCAGTTACATACGTACGAAGTGATTTTAGTCAAATTTGTTGCTAACTTTAGAGGTATTTTATTTAACGGCATGTACTTTTATTTGAAAGTTCCATTATATAGTTCACTTTTTATAGATACAATATTATATTCCTTACTAGGGTCTCGGGTTCAGATCGGTATTGACAAGGGAACAGAAGCGCAGAGACCGAGATGGACCGGTAACGGACCGGTATCGTTAAAATGGAACAGTGACATACGCGGACCGGGAACGTTGAGTACCGATACCACAAAAGACCGGTATCGACACACCCCTAACGTCAACTAGTTGAATGTCATCGTCAAGCTTGATCGACTCAGTCTTACTTTTCACATGGCCGCCAGACGTCTATTTCCAACCGTTCTTCTTCCACTTGTGGATCCACTTTAAAATGCTGACAATAACAAATTTAGAGTCTGTGTGAATTGAGAGGATTTTTATGCCCACTTTGGCAGTTTGCCTAGATTTCAACGGTATTTTTTGTAGGTGGATCTCTCACTGGAGCGGACACACGGATTTACAGGATGGTTGAAGCAAATTCCTATCCTAGCTTTGGCTTCTTGCTGGCCATTAGGACTACATGCGCCGTCTTTGCACACGCATACGACACCTATTTGGTATTTTTGACACTCGAAGCTAGACAGTTCTGGATCTTCGGGACTCAACACCCAGAGGAGACAGTGTCGGTAGACAACCTTATTGGGGGGATTTTCAGTCTGGCGGATGGGGATTGGCTCCAGAATCTATAGCTTGGAAACAGAGTGGCGAACCGCTCAACAAACGGTGCAGGATCCCTCCCAATGACTCTGTACACGATAATAATATTCTTCGAAGAGTCTCGTTCTGCTTTTAGTAGTTGATAGTAATCCAAAACTGAAATACATTAACTTTCAATTTAGATAAGCACCTTCCCGAGATTTTTCATGGAACCCGGGGGTTTCAGGTAGCGATATTATTTTCTCCTTTCCTTTTCAGAGGCGGCGACTACGCTGACAGCTTACGGCGGCGGAAAATCCACAGATGTGATGTGCAAGGCTGTGACAAAGTTTATACCAAGAGCTCCCACCTCAAAGCCCATAAGCGAACGCATACTGGTGAGTTTTAGTTTCATATAATTCACATAATTGTATGATGCCGTGCTGCAATTTCATTGAATTCGCTTTCTCTAAGCTACAGAACGTGAGGTATTGTGATGATAGCTGCTAATGTTCATAAGCTTGTGGTGGGCACTGATTTCCAGTACAGTTCAGCTCTGTAGGCCCATGCCGATTGACAAATTATCTGTTACCTAATGGTTCATGTTATCAAGAGTGTACTTTATCGTAAATATCGGAACGGACTAATAAAAATCTAAAATAAAAGTAGCTCAATCACTCATTTTCAGGACATCGTTACATTTAAAAAGTTGTTCATAATGAAAATACGATCGTTCTCCCCAAGTTGAAGACAAATTAAGGTGATGAAAAAGTTAAAGGTGTGGGAGCATTCAAGGAACATTTATTGCGGTCAGGTGTGCCGAAAACGTGGCTCAACCAAGATTTTTGGTGCGAATCCGAGTAATTCGGTTGTGTAATAAACCGTACATAATAAACCAAGGTATGACACTATCCGCGTTTTGTCTGTTTTCCTCCGCAATCCTCAGGTATGTTCTCTGAAGAAAGACACACAGCTTGGGAAATTACTTGCATTATGTCAAGACTGGAAATAATGACAAGATCGAAAAAATGTTCCCAGAACCTCGCCAAGCCCTCCCTTCTGACAGGAGCAATCAAACTTGAGGTAAAATTCCTATCTAATCGCTTCAGATTCGTGAAAGTCGGGGGAAGAAGGTCCCTCGAGTGGGAGAGGGGAAAATACCTCAAAGATTGGCGGCGTCCACCGCCGGCATCCTCATAATTGCTTTGGCATTTCGCTTTTATTGAATAAAATTCAATTGATCGTCAAGGAGACGTCCGAAAGGCTGTAAAGATCCACCGGCTCGTTTGCCCCACATATAAGAGTTGAGGTTTTTTACGAGCTGAAGGGAGTTTTATTGATTTTACGTAACCGATTCAAAAACGTCGGGGAACAGCAGGTATTCAGTGGTTAACGTGAGCGAAGATCTGCCAAAGGATGTATGAATGGTTCGTGAGGGGACCCTAATGAATAAAGGTCGTTACCAGCACATATAAGGGGTCTCTTCAGTTATTATGTTGATTGATCACCTCGATTTGGCCGTGAACGTATCGTAAATTGAGCTCTCGCCTATATATTTATGACCAACATGGTTGTGACGTTACATTTTCTACTTAGAAGGTCTCGTCAATTATCCGTTCAATGGGATGTAAGTACTTGGGAACCGAGAAAACACTACGTGGCAGAAAGATCTTTAGCAATAGCGATAAGTATATGTACAGAAAAGTTAAATGCAATCCCAAGATGATTTGCTTCTGTCGAACTTCTACTAAGTGATTAGCAGCCTAAGAACGTGGTGTCTTAAAGGAATGAAAGTTGAATGTTCTACATATCTAGATTTCAACTCTTAGTTTTCTGGATCACCATTTTGACCGATCCGTAAGTGAATCCAAGGATGTCTTATCTATTATCGGTACATGAAAACTCGATTTGAAATCGAATCGTGTGACGAACACATTCTTTTCACAATGGCCCATTTCATTGCAAAACTGGTGGTTTGACGATGTAATGGAGTGAGAGAAGTGTTGAATGAAGTAATGTAACTGACATTGGGTAAGGAGCGTTGAACCTTCATCTAAACCTTCATACACCAGGCCTAAGAGAGGCATTGTACTAAATATATGAAAACTACGTCATATGCAATTTTACGTTTCTTAAATACGTTTTCCCAGTCACATGTTTTTGACACGGAGTTGACAGAATGGTCTTGTTACCCCTTCCGAAGACTGAGACGATTAACCTTCAACACCCTTAAGATCCCTTGAAGCTTTAAACGTCCTGGTTCCAGGAACAAGAAGAGAGATTATCATACTCATCACATGCCTTTCCTAAACTTCTGATGCCCTGATAACTAGCCTGACAGAACGGAAATATATGGAGGATATGTCAGTAGGTACCTGCTTCCTGATTTTCACGTACACAGAGTGTTACATTTCGTGACGGCCACAGTCCAGGAGAAGATTCTAAAAGAATGATGAAAAGTTATTCGGAATTCCAAATCTGGTTATATCGCTGGAAAGCCTAGATTTTGGCGCATCTTTTAGCACTACAGGCTAAAATTCAAATGCCTTATTACAGGGACTCATTAGCGTTTGAAGAAAGTCGAGATCTCCACGATTTGACAACCTGTCGTTTTCAAGCTGATTTTTTCACCCGTTTCGCCAGCTCAAAAAAATTGGTTTCCCATTAGGGCGATAGGGAATTCAACGCTCTTTCCAATTAGAGGTGGGTAGTAAGTGAGTGACCTTGTCCCAAAGAACTTCTCTTTCAAGTGAACTTGTCCCAAAATGACCTGCGGAGGGAAGACCTGCAGTTCATCACAAGACGTTTGCGACAGAATGGCTCCTAGTGGCCGACATTCGAACTACTCATACTGTCGCGAACTTTTCGTGGCAAGTGAATTTCGAGACCTGCAGGTCGCAAACGTCTCTTGCTAAGGAGTCTTGGCTCAAGATAACCGTTCACTCTCCCAACCTAACAACCTGGGCAGGTCGCCGTTCCTTTACAGTAGATTCTACTATTCAAATAAAATCTATTCCATGAGGACTCGGAAAATGACCTCGTTTTGGTACCTATCATTGTTTTACTCAGAGGTAAGGAGTACAGTAGACGACTGTCATCTACGGAACCCAAGGAGTGAACTGCAGGTCACATTCATTCGCGGAGTGAACCGGTGAACTTCTCCCACTGACCTTGTCTTTGGACTGAGTGACCTGCAGAGAGTCTACTCCCTCAGGTGACCTGGGTTTACACACCTCTATTTCCAATAGTGGGTTCAGATTTGAAATCGCACGCAAAATGCGGGAAATATGGCCGTTTGAATGCGGTAAGGTAGAAAAAACGAAAAAAATCTTAAAATAAAAAAAAACCGCATTTTCAAGGCGTAAAAAAAAAAAAATTTGACGAGAGGGGATCAGAAATTTTCCGTAGAATTTTCTCCTGGCCTGTGACCGTAACATGTACGTTGTATTATAACAACTCATCTCTTGTTATCTCCGACGTACCATACTTACAACGTCCCCTGTTGAAACTGTCATTCGGGTACCTATCGTCATAATTAATGATCGACGACCAATGCGCTCTATTAGCAATTTGTGGAACTAATTAGTTCAGCTCTCTAGCAACAGATTAGTTGACTGTAATCGATCCCATGGCTGAATAGATCACTTGGCTGTGTTGTGGTCCACCCTCCCACCTAAATTGAGACAGACACCATACTGATTACGAGTCAGATATCTGGTGCGGGAATGAGTAATTAATGATCGATGACCAATGCGCTCTATTAGCAATTTGTTGAAGTAATTAGTTCAGCTCTAGCAACAGATTCGTTGACTGTAATCGATCCCATGGCTAAATAGATCACAACACAGCCAAGTGATCTATTCAGTCATGTGACCTATTCGAAGTTAAACTCTTGAGAAAACCAATGACATCCGTACGATTGATTGTTGGAACTGTAGGAGAAAATAAAATAGTTTCGTGATGCGGATGAAGCCAGGTTGTTCCAGAATGTCCGATAGAGAAATCCTTGGAAAAAAAACATAGCATGTTAAATTCTTGTAAGCGGTTGCTCCTTCCAAAGGTTTAGGCGATATGCCTATCATTTGGGATGATTCTATCATCACTATCTAATCGAGTGCGGTCCCTCGGATCGTATCGTCCAGTAGCGACGGTATCTTTCCCAACACCGCGAAAGGATTTGTCCTCCCGCTCAATTGCATTGTCCTGCAGAGTCACCTATAAGCGCTCCAGATCTTCCATTCGTGCGTAAGCGGCTGAATAAGGACCCAACAAGAGAACGTAAATACTCTCCGAAATGGGAATTTCCCTTTTTGGATTCCCCGATTGCTGGGCGAGAGCTTCTTTGACTCGGCGTGTCTAACGCTCTAATTAGATGTGCGCATGCGCAAACGTGCTGTTCCCACGGAAGCATTACACGACTGGATCCCATTACACCAATAGTTCCACAGCATTGTCTCCAGAGCCTCCTCCTTCTCCACCCATTGTCTACAAATTCAGGCTTGGAAAAAGGGCTTACCACCTGTCTCCCTATATCTATATCTATCTGCCTCACGCCTCTGAATGTATTTTGCATCTTGTTCGATTCTCCGGCAATCCCCCTTCTTCTCTCGGTCGTGACCTATAAAACGATAATTCCAGTTTTATTGGTCAATGAATAAAGCACTTTGCCATCTATACTTTTAGGACCGTATCCACTGTTTCAGTGGGACAACATTTGGGAGGATTCATTTAAAATTATTTAAAGGTGAACCAAAATGTTAACTTTTTTGTAAGCTAGGTCAACGATGATTACGTTCATAGGCGGCTCTAGACTGATTTTTCTGGGGGGGCTAACGGGCTATAGCGCCCGTTATATATATATATATATATATCTTGATAAATATTATATTTTAATATATAGGTACATAACATATATTTTTTGCCACACTACTGTGTAATTACCTGTTTTCTATACGTGTTTATCACCTGAGAAAATCCATCATTACATTGTTTACTACAGTAAAACAATGTTTACTATTGTAAAGTAATTTTGCTGATATAAACAAACATGTCTCATGTGTTATTGTTATTATTTGTCTATCAAACATTCCTAACTACGGCTGCAAGTAAACATAATATTGATTTGAATCAGTTGTTACCAAATGGGTCTATCTTAGTTATTTTACTCGTACACAATTATTAAAATTGATCTTTTAAAGAAGATTTAAAGGGTTGTTTTGCTTCTTCATGAAAATTATCGTTCATGTCTCGCCTCGAAAGTCCTATTCCGAGGTTCTCGTTCAAAACAGGAGAGGAAAATGGTTCACATATTCTCGACCATTTTTAAAGTGCTCGATAAATATCGCACTTCAAGCATATGGTCTTGAATATGCAATGACTCACTTTCTAGTCTTGTTATGAAATATACTATTGTAATAAATAGATAAATACTTTAAAATAGTCGAGGAGAAAGTTTTACTTGACTTCTTACCAACTCAACTCCAGAACGGTACTTTTAAAAGGCTCTTGGTTGTAATAATAAGTACCAACATTATACCGGCTCACATGTATTTACGATATAATAATACACATTATGATTGGTAGCTAGGTTATGTGTATAAGGTTGTGTACTGCGTAAATATGTAATTGCCATAATTTAAACTAATAGTTAATTTTACAATTATTGTTTAATCTTTGTTCAACTGACACTATGTTTAATCGGATTCAATTAAAAATATGTAGCTTTTTAACTAAAAAAATCAAGGTTATTACTTGGATTAGGTAGGCTTTATAAACTTTAGGTTATCTGACAAATCTGGGGGGCTAAGCCCCCCCCCCCCCTTTAGCCGCCTATGATTACGTTCACTTTCGTACCCAAGCCAACTTGCAATATAGCTCGAAATTCTTCCAATCCAACAAAGCAATAGCTTCCTCTGGCAACATCGCGCTGCACTTAAATGCAATGCTCCTAAATTCACCAAGAACTGGGCATCTACAAAGAAAGTTGTATACATCCTCCGGCTCGTGGAGTAATAACAGATTTATTGAAAGAAAAATCTGTTATTATAGGTATAGCCGTAAGTAATGGATATGGGGGAGAGAACTTGTTGATTCTATTTGGAATAAGGTTCTTAGGAAAAAGAGCAGGGAAGGGGTGTGTGATTTAGTAAGAGAAACTGAGTTGGAAGAGAAAAAGTGGATTAGTGTACCTTTTATGGAAAAGTTTCGGATAAACTCGGTAAAATTCTGTCGTCCAGAGGTTTCAACGTTGGGTTTAAGAATAAAAATAATCTCAGATCTTCTTTGGGTACGATTAAGGATAAAATTAACGTTCAGGATAAAAGTGGGGTTTATAAACTAAAATGTTCATGTGAGCTTGAGTACTGTGGTCAAACTGGTTGGAAATTTAGGGAACGAATAAAAGAGCATGAAAAGGATTTCAGGGACAACAAAGGTGATTCTGCCTTTGCAAGTCATCTGAATGAATCCAATCATAGCTTCAGTTTTGATCTGACAAACAGGCAATACGTAGAATTTCTTACTTTTGCCCAAGGGAGGTATGTTGGATGTGCTAGAAAAATTCAAAATTGTTAAGAGTGATAGGTCAGGAAAATGTTTAAATGATGTCATTCCTCAAAATATTTCACCATTATTGGGTTCTTTCTTGCAATAAGTTTGGCTCCGCCTCTCCATAATGATATTGTTTGTGTCCCTTTCGCTTTGTAAGCCTTGAATGGCATTGATTGGTCCTCCCCGCCCCTTTCACTTCCTTGAGCCAATAGGATTCAATCTCCTCTCACTCTACTACTTTTAGTTCATGTTTGTTACTGATGATGACCTAACCGTGGAAATCGATTTAACAGTGTAACTCTCTACTTTCGTGGAAATATAGACAACGTTTTATCTTATTCCGTTTTTATTTGCTCGTGGAGGTTACACATTGAGCACTCCTCAGACATGTCTCTACTGTAAGGCTGTAGTAGCACACTTCAGGCAAACTAGCACACTTCACTGATAAGCAACCAGAGGACTAAATCAATTAGAGGACTGAATTCACAAACAATGAACCCAAAAATCTCGAGCACTTAGCAATAAAGAAGGAAAATAAAAATGGTTTCCCGTATTTGGACCATTACCACTACTTATTTATCTTGAAATGTGACACCACAAATTGCAAAGAGGTTTAAAAAGAATGTCTCATTTTCTAGGTTGTTTATACAGATTCATTATTGAAGATAATAAACCAAAATTACCAAGTCGTTAATGTAATCATACCTCACGACGGGAAGGAGTGTGGTAGGCGTGTATTTGTGAGCTCCCTTCACTTACCCAAGACAAATGATGATATGCAGAACGTCATATAAAACGTAGGAGAGCGTCTCATCTCATCCCATCAAGGATTCCAGATAGACGTGTCTTTCCAGGTTGAGTGAGTGGGAGGTCGCCCTTGACGGGGTTAGTTCTCCTAACAGGGTGTGGGTCAGCCGGTGATGGTTTTCAGGATCCAGAAGAGAACGGTCGGCATCTGGGACGCGCCGATCTCTTTTGACAGAAGGACGTAACGAATCAACTGAGAAGGTCCTCCCTCCGCCTTTTTTTTCTCTCTCTCGTGTATAACATCAACCGTAATACATCGATTATGTCGTCGAAATCAATATCGATACATCTGCCCATAAACATCGATATTTATCAATATATTAGCTAATTTTCGAATTTCCCGTTGATACTTTTTTCAACCATCCAAAACCAACGTGTTTCGTGTTACCTACTATTAATTAATTTGTTTAATTTTGTATTACGACCAGTTTGCAATGTAGTAGGTATATCAAATATGTTCCTCCTTATACCATATAACTTCCTAGAAGCAAAGAGATATATAATCAAAAACGGCAATTGAATTTTACTACAGAATTTTAAAACTTATTTTTATCCCAGCACCAGAAAAAATACCAAGTGCGTGCAAGCGGAGTCTGAACTCGAAGAAACGTCTGCCAAGTGGGTGTGGCACATAGCTTCCTCGTATCCATAACATGACTGTATAGAGTATGCAATATGGTTCGATCCAAGCTCGAGGCTAAAACTTTATTTTCTCTTTATTACTCACGAGGACCATCTTTACATCAGTCCGAACAATCCCTGAAAATTTCATCGAAATCAGTCATGAACTCCCGGAGTTATGCGTGTAACAAGGATTTCACGTTTGCGGATGCGCAGAAGCTACTATTGATCCGGGGGTCATGAAACTCATAGGGGACCATCTACACATCAAACCGAACAATCCCTGAAAATTTCATCGAAATTGGTCAAGAACTCCCGAGTTATGCGCGTAACAAGGATTTCACGTTTGCGCATGAAATTGGTCGCAAGGATTTCACGATCACAGAGGCTACTATTGATCCGGGGGTCATGAAACCTATAGGGGACCATCTACACCCCAACCCGCACAATCCCTGAAAATTTAATCAAAATCGGACTATAAATTTGTATAGTTTTGCCCGTAACAAGGATTTGCTGACTTACAGGCTGACAGACAGGCACACAGACAGACACGGAACCAAAATTGTTCAGAAAGGTCTAAAACGCAAAATGCGAGTGGAATTTTTGATTTTGGAGACAAAAATTTTTCACATTCCGAAAATGAAAACAATGCTTCCGCTACCTTGGTGGACTCGGAAGCAATAAAAAGACGCTGGTAACCTTGATCGTTGTTCTCTTCGGCCTGTTGTCCGCAGCAGGTGAGATGATTGCCAAATTCTGAGAAGAGGGAAGATGAAGAATAGTTATGCTTTTTCTAACTGAGTGGGAATGGTACTAAATCCACCACAAAAAATGAAAAATCCGTGATGTTTTACCGATTTTTTTCTCGATATATTGGTTAAGAACGATCGACAACCTAACATCGATGTAAAATAGTCAGTTCTCCTTTACATAATATCGATATTTTAGAGTTATCGATTATCAATTCCCATCCCTTAGCCGTAGATGTGAAATTCTCTTTGAACAAAGATGATAGACAACACACCTGATGATGGACACCTAGACAATGGTTCTTAATCACACACGTCTGCAACCAAAAAACTGTATACGATTTTTTTACTGTTTCCCATAGATGCATGACTGAACAGGGAAGGGTACAAAAAAAAACGCCGTTGAAATCTCGGATAAATAAAGTAGGTAGGTAATAGTGTTATTTCAATTCAGAATACATATTAATGAGTCAAAAAGCAATTAAAAGTTCTTTTAAAAAAATATGCTTTTCGGGAACACTGTAAGAACAGCAATTTTTCCAAATATTTTGGAGACAACCGATTCCTGTCCCCCTTGATCCCGCTTCCGAAAATAGACGCTCACATGGTATGGAGTTCATCCGGGTCGATTTGTACATATTTGGATATATCGCCCTCATCTTCTCCCATACTACCAAGGGGTTACTTTTTAAAGGACTGACTCTTTGGCTTAAATAAGCAGCGGGAACCCAAATTAACATTTTGTGGTTCAGAAAAAATATTGATAAAAAAAGGATTGAAATTTTGAAATATCGATAGTATCGCAACTCTCAAAAGTTGCGATTTTTGACTCACGGTCGTACCCTGCGGTTCTTTGATTCGAGTTCAATTAGAGACCTGCATTAATGCAGGTTCCGGATTAGCTGTATTTTTCCAAATTTAGATTGAATGGGTGTTACAGTAAATTTGAGAAACCAGATACCTCCTGGGCTGCTAGGAGACCTCTTAGTACCTCGGTAAACTCAAAGTTTTCCGCCGCAATAGAGGGCCTCATTAGTACATGTGCATGGAGGTTCTTCAGCTAGGAAAATAACAGTGGAGAGGCCGTGGCCGGCTTGTTCGCCGAGTAATGGGGATGCTGTTAGGATAGGCCCATTCTTCAAGTCTTTTTCCTAGTTGTCGCTTCCAACAATAGTCGGCCCAAGGTCTGACGATCTTCCTCAAACAAGGTTCCAACCGATCGCTAGATCAACCGATCTAAACTCTCCTTGAGAGTCCGCAGTTAATGGTCGCGGATCGGGAAAATTCCCTTTTACAAACTGAACATGGGACAATTAGTTGTCCATACGATCATACGTCTTCCAATTGATTTATTGGACGTCTGATAAAGCAAATCACATTACGCTGTCGCAATCGTGGCATGTGAAACTAGAATCATGATTTCATACCAATATGATTGCGATACCCACTTTCATTCGTGGGAAAGACTATTGAATTATTTGCAGTAATAGGTAAGCAATGCCCAACCGAGAATTTGAGGATGCAGGAAGGAAATTTTCTAACCGCGATTTCACGCGATTGACGAACGATTGGGAGAAAAAATATATCAAGAAAACAAGACGACTATGAAACTGGTTTTGAAAATTTTCATCAAATCTTAAAAATGGTGTCTATTTCATTCGAAATAATAAGGGTTTCTCTCAATGAAACTGTAATAACTATACAGAGCAAAAGCCAAGAGTGGAAAAATAATAACCAAAACACAGTTGAGAAAAACCAATCCATCCAACCTAACAAAACGGTGTGTACCCAATTCTCACATTCTACCAAGACGAGTTCATATTATTGTATGATTGCAAGTAAGAATTGTGTAATTGTTGTGGGGTTTTGGGTGGGTAATTGTGTGTTGTGGGGTTTGCTCTTGAATTACTATGGAGCGGCTTCAAGAACAGCAGATTCTTCTACGCAAAACGAGTGATTTGCTACTATTTCAATTGGTATTTGTGGCACAGATCTAACGATGAAAATGCCACTTATAGGATTCTCTAACTTTTAAAATATGCATAGATTTGTTGGTTCATTATTCAATATTAAACCATTGTAATCGATCTTGAAGAAGAAAAATTCTAACCGCCCCTGAAAATTTCATGGTTTACTTTTCAAAGGTGTAGAATCCAAATCTGCATTAAAATTTGTTCCGTCCGTCCGCCGAACGCGTGATCGCAGTAACCTAGTGATGTAGTGAATGTCGATACTGGAGGGAACTCCTAAAAGGGTTTGAAGCCGATACACGGGTTGAAGCATTCTGATATGCATGCTCCGTTTTACGAAATTTAAAATTTTCAAATATAATATTTTTCCATTGTAATCGCTCTTGAAAAAACGCTGCAAATTCTTTCAATGGGGTTTTTTATTATTCAATGATTCATGATTTGAATTTCTACTAAGCTTTGGAGTGTGCGTGTTTCACAGGTGATAGAGCGATTATTGAATTTCAGGAGGCACACAAATATGATCAACTGTTCAATCCAAATAGTTATTTTGGTTGAGAACCGATTTAACTGCTCTATGCATATCTCCTGAAATTCAATAATCGCTCCATCACCTGTGAAACACCCACACTCCAAAGCTTAGTAGAAATTCAAATCATGAATCATTGAATAATAAACCCCAGTGAAAGAATTTGCAGCGTTTTTATTAATGTATTTGAATTTGTTTATAAGATTAAAAATCATAAAATCGGTAGAACTAAAAACTATGAGCTCATCCCATCTCCAAAAAGCCTAATCATGAATATGGTTAGCAGCTGTCCAGCATCTAATTTTTACCATTTCGGGAATGGACTTGATGATGCTCAAACCTATCTGATAAATTGTCGATTTTACTACGAAAATTCATTTTTTTCTCGCGTGGTTAGCCTTTCGCGTGAAATGATCCATATTTATACTCAATAACGGAACCTTCTATCCCGTAATGAGCCCATCATTCAAATGTGACCTCTGAAATTTTCAGTAATCAACCCGGAGATTCCTGTTGGGAATTGGAAATACCCCCTCACAGAAGCGCAATTACCATCTCCCCGAGCGTAAAACAACCAGATGAGTGATTATTTTGCAGGTTGTTATGCAAAGAGAAAAATACCACCGGTGTTTCTATAGAGAAGGACGGATGAGGTTTTTCGCACGGTGCTTTTAGATCCGGGATCGAGCTCAATTCCCCGCCGCCCAGCCCCCGGCAGTGAAGGACGGCTATCCAATAAATTTGTTACTTACAGCTTGACGATTTCTTCTCCTAGTCTTAAGACGTCTATTTTCGAACAAGCCCGAAGAGCATGTGCTGCTAAATGTAATAAGCAAAACCGAGAGGAGCTCTCACGTCCAACTGCCTCGTTGACCTTCACCGCGATGCGGGATCTGCACAGAAGCTGAGTTTGATGCTGGTGATTCAGTAGGTTATTTGGTGAAGGAACAATAAGAAGATGTCTGCTTCTGTTCAACTGAGAGCCCTAAAGAAACTTTGACAAGTCTGATATGAACAAATGTTTGTTCCAAAATGACTGCTCGGGATTTGAGTTTCATTGATTCTGAGCTACTGCCAGATGTTACAATTCTCATACTCATCCAACACTGGCCGAGCCCATTAAGGCTCAAATCAGGCTGGACTGGTAAAACCCTAAACTGTCTCATACGGATTTTTGAAAACTAGCTTCTTTTGAGTCAGTTCTGTACTATCACTAGCTACAGTCAAAGTGGAAATGGTGAGAGACGCAGTTATTGTTTTCTCATGTTTGGATTGTACCACACCCCCTCAGTAAATAATTGAATAAAGTTAGAATTATTCCTGAAGCCTTGTTTTAGAGAGACGACCTGAAAACAACGACTACACGAATTTGAATCTGAACTCTTTCGAACATTCTGAAAATCGTGATAAGCCTGACCATCGCATGGTGGTCCGAATCGCAAATCTACCTGGACAAAAGTCCATAACCCGTCTAACTCGAAATGGGCAGAAAAATATACGATGCGGTAGGGTATGAAACAAACAAACCAAGGGGATGGAGTTGTTCGATGGGCTTTTAGTAGGTAAATGTAAACTTTTCTTAATGCGCTCTCAAGGTGTTTCAAACGAGCGGACCTTCAGGTCCCTTATGAGTTATATTACAATATTTTTCGAGAGCAGTTCAGTTCATGAAGTTGTATTCTGATTCTGATGTTTTCTCGATAGAATAGAAATGTTCAAAAGTTGAAAGTTGTCAAACTGATAGGAATTTTTAGAAATAATTAGTAATAACGTAACTTGATGACAAAATGTCTTGTTTTTGTTGTAGCCATTGATATGCAAACGGCTGCAACAAAATTTTTGTACGCTTATATTCTAGATGGTATAGCGATGATAGAATAACCTTGATTGGCTGCCCGTTCTTGCGCGTTTTGTAACAAACTTGAAGTTCGTTTTCAGGCGGAACTTTACTCTGCCTATCCGCGACCTCATGGTCATGGTTAGAGAAAGTAGAATATTTTACCAAATTTATTCTGTGCTGGACCTTGTATCGGCAAACATTCAGAAAAATTGAAACTTATATATTTTCCCCCTGATATAGAAGAGCAATACAGTGAAGACAACGACCATTTGTTATTGCTATCAGAAGGTGGGTAAAATGCCATAGAACTTTTGATCATCTTATAAGTCTTCTTTCCCTTCAATTTCGAGGTGAGAAAACGAGATTAAAGTTGACATCAAAAGAATTTGGGACTTTTGTCCAGCTAGATTTGCGATTCGGACCACTGTGCATCGCATCAGTTGATATAATTGCAACGTTCCTTTTGAAATCAATTCCACACCTTACGTGAACATCCCTTTCATTTTCAATGCAACAGCATGTTTGAAAATCCAAGAAATACGTGTCCAATGATTTTTGACGTGGATTCAACAAATTATGTGATCGCAGTGTGATTTTTGACAGTTTGCACTAACTTCATTATTTCAAATGAGAACGTCTACATTTTATTCCCAATTCGGATTCTACGCCAAATTTCATGAAAATTTGACCCCTCAACCAGTTGTTTTATAGCGCGTAACCAGTTCAGTGAGCACGCAAAGTTGTCAAACCCAAATTTGTCAAATAGTGGATGATGGTGAACTGTAAAGTATGGCATTAGAATTTTCATAGTTTTTTATAAATTCACGTGATGCTATCCGTTTTTAATTTGACTCATTTTTTCGGAATAATGACCGAAATTGGTTTATTTCGCGTGAAAAATCATCATTTATACTTACCGACTAACGGCTCTCACATTAATATGATTTTTCACTCGATCACTGAAGAAGGTTTCAATCTTCTATTTTTACAATTTTTCAACCACACCTTGAAAATTAATCAATTGAAAATAAACGAGGAGTTCATGTTAGGTGGACGACCCTGGATAAATGAAGACGGGTTATCTCGTTAAATTGTGGTTGCCCCAATCGTAGGTTTCAACGTTTTTGGCAACGCTCACAATATTGCACCATGGTACATGTTTTAATTACAAAGAATGTAGGCACACTAATCAGCTGAAAGCTCCATGTGACTCAGTTCTTTCCTGATCGATTTACGGCTCTGAAATATAAATGGAGCATTAAGAGTACAATTTATCATAGACTACGTATAATACAGATAGATGATTTCTATAAAAGGGTTGTCTAAACAGAAATATACCTAAACATTTGTGTAATAATGTGTAACGTTTTTTTAAATGCAATAAACCTTGAGTTAAATGTATGATATATACATTCACACATATATCATACAATTGTATGATATATTCATAGTACCTATTATTGTCCAGTATAAAGATCCCACAGAACGAGGTGTGTAGATCGAAATAAAAATCTTCTACCGGATACTTGAAGGATAGATTAGATTTGAATAGGTGCATGGGTGTCTTATGTTAGCATATTAATTGCATTTATATTTAATATGGGCTGTAGATATTATGACAAATATTGGACTAGGTGGAAGGCTCGGACATCCAATATTGAATCCTTTATCGTGCGTAATTTGTTGGTTGACAGTGCCAACATTGTATTTCGCGGGCGTTTACTGTCAGATTATTCTCGTGTTATGCAAATCAACTTCTATCCCGAGCTCTCGGATAAATTTATCGAGAGATGACCGTGTAATTTGTTCCGTAACAATTTCAGGCTCTCGTTGCCCTGTGGGAAAGCAAACAATCGATGACTAGCGACGGATTTTAAATCCCGCTTCGGTAATTGGCCGGGACATCCGTGTCGAACCGGGACCCCCGGTGGCTCCCCGAGGGCAGGCGAAATGGAAAGGAAAAGAAGAATAAAAAATTCCGAAGCATGAAATGTGAGGAGGCTAAAAGGTCCTGAGCAGCGACAAAATGTTAATGGATTCATGCGCGGTTGAAGCTGAACACCTCCCGACTGGGTACCTTCCCATTTTCTTGGAATAGGCTTGAACTTGTCTACTACAAGATACCTGACTCGTTAAGACTTCTGCTAAATCAGTAATTCAATATCCTTAACTAATCAGGCAACTCTCAGAAATTAGTTGAGTTTGCTCAAGATGGCCATAAGTTGAATAAAAAGGTATGTCTTCCTAGAAGACTTGTACATGACAGTAGCTTGGTTCTTCTTTGATAAGTTAACTGTTAATTCCATAAGATTTTCGGTCGCGCGATTAAATCGCCGCTTAAATGAATCACACAAAAGACAAGCAGAGAACCCACATCTACGACAGAAAAATCGTCGCTATTAAAAAGTCACAGCATGTTCAATTTTTTGGGCGACACGAGTGTCGCGGAAGAAAATGTGAAACACAGAATCGAAAAAAAACGCTGCAAATTCTTTCACTGGGGTTTATTATTCAATGATTCATGATTTGAATTTCTACTAAGCTTTGGAGTGTGCGTGTTTCACAGGTGACAGAGCGATTATTGAATTTCAGGAGATATGCATAGAGCACTTAAATCTGTTCTCAACCAAAATACTTATTTGGATTGATCAGTTGATCATATTTGTGTGCCTCCAAATTCAATAGATTCTCGTATTTCGTTAAAACTTCCCCAAATCCAAATTTAAACGATGTAGCCAAAGGTAGACAGATGTAGAAGAGGCACACAAATATCATCAACTGATCAATCCAAATAGTGTTATTGGTTGAGAACCGATTTACGTTACGGCCTATGCATATCTCCTGAAATTCAATGATCGCTCTATCACCTTGAAACACGCACACTCCAAAGCTTAGTAGAAATTCAAATCATGAGTGCAAATCCAAATGAATGAAATTAAAATAATAAACCTCAGTGAAAGAATTTGCAGCGTTTTTCAAGAGCGATTACAATGGAAAAATATTCTATTTGAAAATTTTAAATTTCGTAAGACGGAGCATGCATATCAGAATGCTTCAACCCGTTTATCGGCTATAAACCCTTTTAGGAGTTCACTCCAGGATCCACATTCACTACATCACTAGGTTACTGCGATCAAAACAAAACAAGAAAACAAAAAAGCAGTGTTGTTTTTGTTTTGATCGCAGTAACCTAGTGATGTAGTGAATGTGGATGCAAATGTTGGCACCATAAATCGGGCCATACATCGGGAATGGTTTGAGCCAAGGACCTGGGGAGGGACTCATTTGATTCCTCATGGAAAGTTCTTAAAAAAAAAGTCCAAATTTAGGCCGCCTTGACTTTTTTTGAGGTTTTTAGGGATTTCACAAAACTTTGACAACCCGTAAAGGGCACTTTAAATTAAGTGAGAGAGCTGGCTAAAGAATTGGGGCGTCGTCGGACCAATATGGATTTTTCCTGAAAATTTCAGAATTTTTGCTTCAGCCGTTCGGGAAAAATTGTGCGTACGGCGTACGGCCGGAAAATTTTTTATTGCAGATTCGGATTCTAAACCCTTTGAAACGTAAACCATGAAATTTTCAGGGGGGGGGGGGGGGTAGCATTTTTTCTTCAGCATTTTTTTTTTTTTTTCATTGTAAGTATGGCGATTACAATGGTTTATTATTGAATAATAAACCAAAACAACAAATAATCAGTTGAACATCTGTAATTTCGACGAAATTTTTTTTTCTGAATAAATTATCTACCTATTTATGTATTCGTGGGTTTCTACATATTTCTGAGTGCACATAAAATGCATTGTCTCTTGTTGTACACTCCAGAGGGTCATCTAATGCAGAAACAATAAACCTTTCTATAACGATTTTCCGCGTTTTTCCTTGCACCAATCACATAACATTCGCCCTAACAATGTTTCCAACTGCTCATTTCCAATTTCAACATTGACACGTGTTATTTATATAGAAAGTGCACCTATAACGCTCTACGGTGATTTAATACCCAGTAAAAGCGGTTGGGAGTTCCCCGCAGCGTCCGTTCACGATAAATCCCAACCCCACCTCGACCTGGCTCAATAAAAATGGGCTCCCCGCCCCATAATGAACCGATAATGAGCCGGGCATCGGACCCGCACACTGGCCCTACACAAATCCAACTCCACTTGTAAATCCATAAAATTGTTTTCGACTTATTTCATCCCAGAAGGCTCCTTTGATTGTTATTTATAGAGGCCGAGAGTCTGTTGCCCGCCGTCGATTTCGTATTATACGTTTTTGATTGGGTCCATTACTAGCTGATTTGCGTTTCCCTAATGAAATATTAGAGAAGACGAGAGGACCTGAAATATATTCTGAACTGCTTGTAATTCCCATCTCTTACTCCAACACCCTGATTTATGAATTAACACTTCCCTCCTTTTCTCGGGGAAATAGAAAGATGGAATTATTTTACCGAGCATTTTCCTCAGTGTTTTGCCGAGCTGGAATCTAGTAGGTATTCATACTTTAAGAGCTACCACTAGTCAAACCGCTGACAATTAATTATTAAAATAAGAGATAGAGAAGATATAAGAGTATGGAGATGGAAGTTGATAAGCAGGAATAATTTTTACGCCAAGTAATGCAAGCCATTAGCAAAATATATAGCAACATAAGAAGAATACAGTGAATGATACAAGACTGTACATACGGCATTAACTAAAATTATTACTAGGCCAGACAGTTTTTTAAAATAATTATCGGCTAAAACTCAAATGTTTTCTGTTTCTGGAATAGGAATGACACATAAGAATGACACAGTCAATAAAAACCTGTGATTATGGCAGCATAAACTCATTATCATCATCATCAGCGAAAACATCAGCTTCGTCTGTTATCATAGCTGATGAAAGCATCAGCCCACACGAGTGGGAACACTCTTCATGTCGGAATTCTCATGTTGTTGTGATGGAAGCCTAGCTAGCCCTTGTTCTGATCTGGTCCGCGTTTTTCGGTCACCTTCATCATCATCAAAGTAGCCATTGCTGTGACCACATTGTCCCCAGTGCTCAAAATCATCATCGCTTTTCATCCTGCATAATAGTGAAGGAAATTATCATTTTTTATTCAAAGTAACTTTTCTGTGCAAGTGTAATGAAGTTAAGTAGGATTTGCATTCAACTCAACTTCCTGGTGGTTCTATATTTTTCATCATCATCATCATTGCTTAACGTCCTGGTAACAAACCACCTGTTGCACCTTTTCAAAAACCACTGTGTGGCCAGTTAGTGGTGCTAATGCAGTTCTACTATATCACCCTCAGACCCTCCCCCCGACCCCGCCAGTGAAGGGGAGAGGTCCCCAGCGTGGCGGAGCTTCTCCCAGGGCAACCGACGTGCTCCCCTCCTCGGGGACTTGGAATATCCGATTTTTTTACTTTGCGTATTGTTTTTATACTCCCTCATTGTGTTATTCACCTATTTCTTTTTAATCTGCGTAACAGGGCCTTTAAACTAGTTTCAGGTAAGCTTGTGGCTACATATATCACCATTCAATTTATCTTTTAAAACTACTAGTCCTTTTCAGTGGCCACTTAGGACAAATATCTTTGAATTCATCTCAATAAAATGTTATGCTAGTTGATGCTTCATCAATTCAACGTTTTTTCTTATTGGAGCACCCACAGTACTAAGAGTAAAGAAATTGATTCCTCAAATCGAGGTGGTCCTTCGAGGTTCTTTAACAAATTCTCATTTTCATCTATGTAGAATGTTGGACAGTTATTGAATCTAAAACAATGGGTCACATTCACAATCACGTTCTATGATTCCGAAACTTCTGACTGCTACAGTCGAACGCATGCTGTGCTTGTGTCGTTGGAAACGGTACCTGCAGGTCGCAAGGATAACTGTAGTAATGGGCTGTACGGCTCGATGGCTCCGACTGCACCGAGAGTGGCTATTGATCCACAGTGAAAAAACTATTAGACCTCCTCTTCGTATAACAACATGGTCATTTCCTCGTTTCTTTCGTTGACTCACTGCGAAGATCTCCATAACTGCCCATCCGATTTGCTTCCCGTCGCGCACTCACCGCTGAGAAGATCCGCAGTTCTCACATTCAGAAGTGCGAGAAAAAAGGCGTCAGCGACCGAAGCTGATAACAACTGCCCATTGTGGGACATGCGACAGCCATCTCGCTATTTACCACCGTTATCACCTCGTCACATCTCCCAAAGTCTTTTCCCACCAGTCAGATTCTTCCGGGACGCTTTGGAAATCAATTTAACTTTTTGCGCGCCAACCAGGTTTTTCTTAACACGGCTACATCCGTCGATGCGTAATTCCACTCGTTAAGAAACGAAAGAACTTCACTTGAATAAGTCACGTGTGTTAATCGTTGATGGTTCATGGAGCTCCGCCTCTCTATTGATGATTCAGTTCATATTCAGTAGGAGCTCTCGTTCGTAATGAGATATTTTAGTGTGCAACAACCTCCCTTTAAAACAAAATGCAAAACGCAGAAGTAGGATGGGTGGCAGGACCTACCGCACTTAGCTGGCTGTGCCGCCAGGAATACTTCTTTCATTACGCCCCGCATAAAGATTACTCGAAGGTCAATGATGAACAGAAGAAAATCATTCTACGTACAGCCCCGTCCGTTCGTAATAATTATACTTCAATAACGGTGAAGAAGGTCCATAGGTCTGTTAACACTTGGTAGAGCACCTCTCAGAGAATTCCTTCGTCAAAAGAGTTGGGGGTACCTAGCAGTAGAATAGAAGCTTCAGAAACTTGGGAATGAACGTTCGACGCTACGACAGTCCGCAGGAAACCGTTTCTCACTCTCATCTACTAGCTTTGAGTATTTCGGGGCAGAAACGCTATGAAGTTGACTACGAACAAACAATGAAGGGATTGGCTAAGTATATATGTTTTGAAGATACTCAACTTTCACGTGTGGAGTCTATTTCTGAAAGATGAAATACTGGTTTTTATTCCGTTTTACTCCTCAACACAAAGCAAGAATAATCAACGTTGGAATATGTAGCGCGAGAGACAGCTTCCTTGTACGCTTATCAGTTCAGGGCATATTTATATTCATGAATACAAACACGAATATAATCACAGAATACATTATGTGTGAATATAAATACGAATACATTCGTATTTACATGTATGAATATAAATGCGTTCGTATTCGCAGAATCGAGTGTAAATACAAACGTATTCGTATTCACCTCTGTGAATAAGGATACGTTTTGACATCAGAAATGGAATCCGAAAATTCAGAGGTGAATACGAATACGATTGTATTTACACTCGATTCTGCGAATACGAACGTATTTATATTCACACGTGTAAATACGAATGTATTCGTATTTATATTCACACATAATGTATTCTGTATTCATTAATAAAAATATGCCCTACACTGACGCTAATGTCGATGGATTAGAGAGAGAATGGCGGATTTCGGAATCGACGATATTTATTTCGCGATGAGATACCGACTTTCTAAAAATATTGTTTTGTCGTCCCTTGAACAAATCGAAAGAGAATGATAAAGGTATGGATTTATGAACATAATCAACACTATTAACATAAACAAGGAGCACTACAAGTGAAATAGTTTAGTAAACCAAGGTGTAATCGAACTAAAACGTTAATAGATGGAAAATAAAAATCGTTTTTGGTTACATCTCTTTATCATTTTGCCGGCGGATTCCTCTTTGGTAACGTCTGAAATTCAAATCGACGTTACTTTGTAAGTTGATGTTCACTAATAGCAGTTGATTATATCGGTGATTCCCATTTGTTTAAATCTTCCCAAACGTTCAAATCTTTGGTTTAAAACAATGAAGTATTTTAACCATCGCTGGAAACCGACACTAAATCTGCTTGTTCTAGATGCACAAATCAAGTGGTGTTTATGCAAAAAAAAAAAAAAAAAAAAAAACTTCCAAATTTCTGTTACAATTTTACTCCATCAATAAGTCAATGGAAAACACATGACAGTTATATAGGATTAATATTAGCCACTCGTCCGAAGATTCTGTTACAACCTACAAACGTGTAGGTTGGTCGTTGTTACGAAGACGGATCGACAATTATAATTGTCTCGTGTTCAGATGCCGGTTATGCCAGAGGGTTTTGTCGTACAAATCGACAGATGTCGTCGATCGACATGTGCGTTATGTAGTCTCATATTTTCACTGAATTTCTATTCATCTTTCACACGGAAGGCGAAGGCAACTTGTTGGCCGATACTAATGCGTTGTCACCTCAGCCCGACACGATTGTCAACACCCATAATTCGGGGACGGCGGACGCTCTCAACTCTCAGATATACAAGAGGTTTCGAAGTGGGAGGATGACCGAGAGTTAAGAATAATAACAAAATAAGAGGCGATCGGAAATGTCACGTGAATTTCAGAACGAACGGTTGGAAGTGAGAAAGACCATCAATATCTCCCTGGACGACTGTGCCGTTCGGAAGCACTCAGCTCTCTGTACCTAACGATAATTGTCTCCCAAATAAATATGACTTAAATGGGCAACGTGTTACCGAACCGTTGGAACTTCGTTTTTACAACACACTTCGTTCGTATTCTCTATCATCCCCGTACTCTCTTCACTTCCTCTCCGTTTCCACATTCTTTAAAGTACCAAAACTGCGTTACATGTCGGTGGTGTAATCGATTTATGTGTTGTGTAACCTGGCACATTGGAGCAATGTTACATGCACCAATATTGGCATATTGCGTGAAAGAGCGGTCAGGAAGGGCAGTAAGCAACTTTTTTCCCACTGAAAAACGCCTGGAAAGTGGCTACATTCGTGTACACTCCTCTCAAATCAAATGAAGATATCAATTTGAAATTTTCAAGTATTTTCGTTAATATGACTCCGTAAGGTAACGGCACCGGTAGTGGCACTGCTCCAGTAGTGGCCATTTTGAAGTTTATATTTGAGAAATAAGGATTCCCGGTCTTCTAGTGGCTTCAAACTTGCATACAGCTTGTCATCTTGTAGTCAGAGGTTGAACTAGGAGTTAGAGCATCATTGGAAATTGTGGTAAACTTCTCAATATGACCGTCCCTAGTTTCCTCGTTTGTTGGGCTGTATCCGGGAGCTTCTACTGGATAGAATCAATTTTGTTCATCTGGTATTGAATTTAATGATATTAAACACGTAAGGAGGGCAAAATGTCAAGTGGCCACTACTGAGACATGCACGTGGCCACTACTAGATCAATCAAAATAAAGATGTGAGAAAAAATTAATAAAAAAATAGAAAAAATTGTTCTTTTGATAGTTTTAGGCAATGGATATGTTAGGGAAGGGCTATATTCTAAATGAGTCCTGAAGAAAGTCAGTACTACTGTTGGCCCACAATTGTCAAAACTAAAGAAAAAAATTCTTAACTGTGGCCACTACCGGTACCGTTACCTTAACTGTTCAAAATTTATAGAGGAACTGAAAAACAATTTATTAGTGTATCATATTGCAATTGTTTTTCTTTTTTTTTTTTCATGCAGTATTTCCAAAAGTCCTTTGACTTAAATTTTTATCTATAGTTGATACACAACTGGTAACAATCTTCTTATCTTTTAATGCGGGACCTAAAAAAAGGTCGACCCTGCTCTGGCGTTACACTGCATTACCTGATTTCAAACTCATTTTGATTCCGAAGCCTTGTGCTCACTTTCGGGAGTCAAAAAATGCTTGTTGTCCAAATTCAAAATTTCCTCTCGAATTTAGCGTTTCATAGCCTACTGAACAAATTTGGTTCCGTGTCTGTCGGTCTGTCTGTCCGTCCGTCCGTATTTCCTTGTTACAGCCAAAACTTCCACAATTTTGAACGAATTTAGCTCATATTTTGAGGGACTATGCGGGTAAGGTCACTTGAGGTCCCTTACGAATTTCATCTCAATATAATCAGCGGCACGCCCTGCGCATACGCTAACGTGAGACTTTTGAAATAGCAGTAATTTCCACATTTTTCAAATATAAACATTTTCTGATGAAAACTAGATATAAACCTGGTTGCAAATATCTACAGATAGACACATGGGTATTTCCTGCAGCTACGAAAAGATAGTTGTTCAGAATCGTCCAAAACGCAAATTGAGGGTAGAATTTTGAGACGACAAACTTTTTTTATTTCTCATGTGAAAACAAACAATTTTTCGTCTTCACTCTCTTTAATTCCTCCTTTCCGTTATGAAATTCGAAATCCCCAAAATTTGTTGCACAACTCGTGTAAAATTGGGATCAAAGAAAATAAGAATCATGAAAATCGGTTGTTAATTGTAGGTGACAGTTTGCAAGTTTTCTGAAATTCTACAGCTTCCAGCACGTTTTTTTGTGAATGCAGTTGACTTGAAGCATTTTCAGAAACTTAAGTTTTTTCGACATTTTTGATCTAGGAACTGCAATTGCGGTTCTTAGAAGTTCGTATTTGATTATTGAGCACTAAATATATAGGAAATTTAAACTGAAACCAAAAATGTCGAAAATTCAAAATACACTGCCAAGGAGATGGCACGGCAGCTTCCTCGTTACAATCAAAGTGACACCATTACAAAATTCAACGGAAAATGTGGAAAATTACGGCTGTTTCAAGAATTTCACGTTAGCGCACGCTCAGAGCTTACCGCTGATTATATTGAGATGAAATTTGTATGGGACCTCAAGAGGCCTTATCCGCATAGTTCCTCAAAATATGGGCTAAATTCATTCTAAATTGTGGAAGTTAGGCCTGTAACAAGGAAATGCGGACAGACAGACAGACCGACAGACACGGAAACAAATTTGTTCAGTAGGCTATGAAACGCAAAATGCGAGTGGAAATTTTGAATTCGGACAACAAACATTTTTTGGCTCCTAGTTCTTGACTGCTTTATATATATTTTTTGGAAGTTACTTGGAGATCTTGAGAGTCAGTCAGAGGTTGATAGAAAACCACAATTTTCATCGCCAACGTTTCGTTCTATTTGTAGAACTTCTTCAGGGCTAGAAGAACCATACACAATAAATAACTAATACGGAAATAATTACAGAAAGGATAGTTTGTATACATGAGTCTTGAGTGAAAAGAAAAACTAACAGATTTGCTACAAATGTAATTACTAGGTTTTTCCTCTTCTAGTCTCTTCTAGTGATTTCCGCTGCTGAGAAGGTAACTAAGCGATGTAATGTGGCGAAAGCGTCCCTCAAAAATGATTTTCTATTTCGACTACTCCGTGCTCGAGCAATTATCCAGCTGTTTTTCCTCCCTGGGAGAAGCTCCTAATTTATTCAGATGGGTCCCCATTACCTTTGGCAATACGGAACGTGATGTTGAGCGTCCGCATTATCAATACGGAGGCATCTGATCGGCCGAGTGCCGCGGTGTTGCGCAAACTTCAAGAGCTCCGGGTGTAGGGGTCCCTCACTGGCTTTGAGCTGCGTGGTGTGGAGCGAAGGGGGGAAGGTAATGGAGTTACAATCGTTTACAAAAGCTGGTCTCTGTTCAGAGTGGAACTTCCATCAGTGAAATCCTTTTTAGAACGAATTGTTGAGGCGGCACACAGTGGTACAGAATCGCCAAAAAGGGCTTGAAACTCGGATTTTTCATATAGTCACCTTCTGGTAAAATTACAAACGGTTAAGCAGAACAACTAAAGTGAGGGTATACCGTTCGGTCGTACGGCCAGTTGTTCTCTATGGTTCCGACCAACAAGGAGGAGGATCAACTCCGGCGATGGGAAGAAAAGTATTGCGAAGAATATATGGTGCTGTTTGTGAGGATGGAACCTGGTGTATTCGCACAAACCACGAGATTGCCCGTTTGTATGGAAACACTGACACAGTCATTAAGGACAAAAAAGCCAGGATCAGATGGGCTGGACATGAGCAACGAATGCCTGCCAGCCGAGCTGCACACAAACTCTTCACCAATAAGCCAGAAGGGAGAAGACTATGTGGGAGACCACGCCTGCGCTGGTGGTGGAAGATGATCTACGGAGACTTGGAGTTCGTCGCTGTCGAACTGTTGCAATGGATAGATCAGCATGGAGGCGCGTCGTTGGTCAGGCCCAGACCCTCCATGGGTTGTAGTAGTTCTGGTAAAATTCCATTATCGTCTACCAGGAGAAGCTCTCCAATCTAATCATGACAATCAACCGTTCCTCAGCACTCACAGCTTGACGCACAATCGTGTCTTTTTTTCTCAATATGAGGCCTCAACGAATTTAGCAAATTTGAGAAAACCTCACGTGTCATTCGCGAAAAATTCCTGATATCTTCTGAATTCAATATGGAAGAAGTCTTGCGAGGGTCTGAAGTTGTCGTTGGTCGTACTCTTTCTTCATCCATATCGTTCTTCTCTTCCATACAGTAGCGCGCAAGGCCATTTAACCCTGGAATGGAAACATGGAGTCAATTTGACGCCATGGACCACTGAAAACTGAAAAACTGCTTTGCTTTCGCCTTGCATCTCCTGGTTTTCTGTAGCAGGTCACTTTTTCAATTGCTACAAGTCAAAATGACTCCTGTTTCCAATACGGTAGGCATGACACTTCCATTGCAACCCTATTATAGATCACCGATGTGACTCCTTGTTTCCATTATATACCTAATGGAACCTGTCAAATTGACTCTTCATTTACAATCAAGGGCCCCCAATGTATCATTATCAGTATTTCTTGAGTAATTTCGTGAAAACAACATTCCAGTAATATACTAAGTCATTATTATTCGGGCTATTCATACATAGAGCAGCTAAGAAAGACCACTTGCCAACTTTAGTTTTCAATTCTGACCAATGTGATATTTGGTATAGGTCAGTTATGTCTGTAAAACGATTTCAGTTTCTCGTAGGATGTCTGAGATTCGATGACAAAGAAAACCGCAACTGAAACGAAAAATTTGCTCCAATCGCTGAAATATAGGGTACGTATTGTATTAAATTTATATATTTCAGATTACAAATCAAAGCGTGTACAGTTTTCTTATTTTGGTGTTTTTGGTTCTAATCCCATGGGTTACTGGTTAAATTACTACAAGATTCTCACTTGGAGGGGAAAGAGAGGTTGGGTTTTGCATTAAATGGAAATTTTTTATCAGTTGGTTATTACATAAATTCATTTACACCTTTAGAAAAATAAAAATTTGTAAGCAGATGGAGAAATCGATGGAAAAAAAGAAAAAGTGGGATAGTAGACGTCTATGGTTCTACAGCCAGATCGATTAAATGATTCATTTTACACATTTAAGTACCGAAGATGAAAAATTGCCTATGCAACCTACAATATGGGATTCTAGCTCAGAGGAGGGGAGTTAGTAAACAGAGTTGAGATAGTAAACTACGGCTGGGGGGGGCTAACAAGGGTTTACGTGAGCGCATTCTGTGTTCATAAACGGTACTTACTAAGCCTAACCAACTCCCTGGAAAAATCTGTAGATTCAACCAGAGCACCAGAGAGGCTAGTGCTTACCAAGGTGGCAGGTACACGAATGACCCCCTCGGGCGGACGGAAAAGTGGTGATGCCAGGGATAACAAAGGGCGGAAGGAGCCCACCCGAAGGTTAGTTGAAATAGTGTTGAGAGGGGGGGGGAGGGGGTGGAACTGTCGGGTCGGTCGCGAAGAACTGGATTGTACTCCTGTTAATCATTTAAATGATAAAAATACATAGTAGGAGTCAAAATGACTCCATCGCTTCCAATCAAGGGCTGCGGATTGACGTTTTCATTCCAGGGTTAAATGACACGTTTGACGCTGCAATGGATAACGAGGGAAGATCAGCATTGAACTGGTCGGGGGTCGGGCGTCCAACACGAGTCCTGGAAATACGACGATCTGTCGCTATGAAGGGGGAGAGATCGGGACCAGGAACGGGAACGGGTAGTGTAAAGCGGGCTTTATGAACATCGTGGAACGTCTTACAATATAACGGTTCATCTTGAGGCGTGGTTGGGTGTTTATTAAAAATTAGTAGAACCATGTGAGAGTTCAATAGAGTTCTTAAATTCCGAATAAACAGTTCATTCGAATCTGGAACAGAACTACAAAAGGGCGTGAAAGGAAGACGTTCGCGGGCTAGCTCGTCTTGGAAGTTTATGTTATGTCACAACGACGCGTACGGGAAGTGGGAGAGAGGCGGCCCAGCAGGTGGTGATTGTCGCCAACTTGAAAAGGGCGAATAAAATTACAGTCATTTCAAAGTCCTTTCATATATTCAGGGACTTTATAGTATTGGAAAGGCCGATTTACATAATTGGTCGCTTGAGAGCGTTGCCTCATCGGGAAGATGCGTCGTTAAATGGACCGCACTACACCACCAGCTCTCGTACGTTACGAGGAGTATTTCACATCCCACGGTGTTCTGAAAGGTCAGTTTTTCCCTTTTCGCGGTTTATTTTAGCACATTTCCTTGAGAAAATTAAGCCGATTGAAACTTTGAAATGATTTTTTTGGTTTATTACTCAATAATAAACCGTCGCAATCGCTCTTGAAAAAAAAAAAAAATTTCTAAAAATCTGAAATTTTCAGGAAAATTCCATATTGGCCCGACAACGCCCCAATTCTTTAGCCACCACTTAATTTAAAGTGCCACTTAACGGTTGTCAAAGTTTTGTAAAATCCCTCAACAAAATTCAAGGCGGCCAAAATATGGACTTTTTTTTGAAGAACTTTCTACGAGGAATCGAATGAGCCCCTCCCCAGGTCTGTAGCTCAAACCATTCCCGATGTATGGCATGATCTTATGCTGCCAACATCCTTCTTCGCGTTGCTAAGTAAACTGTTTAAACATGAATAAACTAAGTAAAACATTCGATGTGGGACGCGTAGCGCAGGGGTTTCGTGCGGGACTCACAACCCCAGGTCCTCGGTTTCGTTCCCCGTATTCGGCAGGAAAATTGTTGCCCCATATGAATATATATGGTATACACACTTGGACACAAGAGAAACGCTGCAAATTCTTTCACTGGTGGTTATTATTCAATTTTATTCATTTGGCTTGCATTCATGGTTTAAATTTCTACTAAGCTTTGGAGTGTGCGTGTTTCACAGGTGATAGAGCGATTATTGAATTTCAGGAGATATGCATAGAGCCCGTAAATCGGTTCTCAACCAAAATACTTATTTGGATTGATCAGTTGATCATATTTGTGTGCATCCTGAAATTCAATAATCGCTCTACCACCTGTGAAACACGCACACTCCAAAGCTTAGTAGAAATTCAAATCATGAATGCAATTGAATGAATAAAATGAATAAAAATTGAATAATAAACCCCAGTGAAAGAATTTGCAGCGTTTCTCTTGTGTCCAATTTCAATTCCCCTTTCTTTATGATAACACAACATTTACCTACCTCAAGTGCAATATACAACTTTCAATTACAACTGATGAAAACCCATTAAGAAACATGAAATGGTAAAAAATGAATAATTCTCTCTGCACTTTATGAAGAAATGTGTAAAAGCCTTTTTTTGTTTTCATTTTTCATTTGATGTACTCAGGAGGATATATAGCTTTTCCAAGTCAGATTCGGAAATTTCCAAACCAATTTCAGAATTTTCCATTTAAATTTCAGAATTTTCCATTTCAATTTCAGAATGTGATCAATATCCGGGAGGGCGTGGTTTCTGAAATTGAAATGGAAAATTCTGAAATTGATTTGGAAATTTCTGAAATTTTTTTGGAAATTTCCGAATTTGACTTCGAAAAGCTATAATACAACAATTAGTTTGCCTAATAATTTCATAAAATTTAGCCAAATTTATCTTGTTGCAGGTGAAAAGCCGTACGAGTGCACGTGGGAGGGGTGCACGTGGAAATTCGCCAGGTCGGACGAGCTCACGCGACACTATCGGAAGCACACGGGGCAGAAGCCCTTCAAGTGCCACCTCTGTCAGAGGTCATTTTCCCGCTCCGACCACCTCTCCCTCCACATGAAGCGCCACTGACGGCCGGCGCCCCCAACGACGACCCGCGTGCGCCGCCGGCGCTTTCCTGCGCCTCGGTCCAGGCGTCGGCGCTTCACTGCGCCTCTATCCATGCGCCGTGGACTACCCCTCCTAGAGACTCGAACTATGCTCACGCCTCAAGTTACCTGCGTTTCCTTATTACGAACTCTATTTATTGGGAAAATTGCAAAAAAAAACCCTCTCTTAATCGTCTTTTATTTAATTTAGTAACCACCAAAAAGTGAAAAGGTGTATAAATGAAAAGTGTATGTGTCATAGTCAATGTGTATAAGGCACACATTCTATACATTGTGTACAGCGTATGATCCGAAAATCTTCGCACACGTGTTCTACCACTAGTTTCCAACAAAAAGTTACTCTTACAGATTTTTTTTTAATAGTGGGTGTGGGTAGTGGAGTGACCACATTCATTCCGAATCTCTTAATTTGGAGCGTTATATCTGTTTATTCACGTCAGAAACGTTTCGTCCCGCAGCGGGGACTTCCTCAGTCTATACCTAACTATGTATAATTACTGGCATACTTTAGGCATTGACTCATTCAATAATTTTAATTTATGCTTGCAGTTCCTCTCTCCCTTGTTGTTATTTATAACAAAACAAATTTGTTTAAATAATTAACGCAGTTGAGATCCAACAACTAAGCAATAGAGAATATGACCAGCTTGAGTATATGGACAGGGAGGAGTGAACAGTTTAACGTCAACTACAAAACTAAAAGTCACAAACAAACTGAAGAGATGTGTGGTGGCACCACTATGTCAATGCCTAAAGTATGCCAGTAATTATACATAGTTAGGTATAGACTGAGGAAGTCCCCGTTGCGGGACGAAACGTTTCTGACGTGAATAAACAGACATAACGCTCCAAATTAAGAGATTCGGATTTTTTTTTAGAGGCTTCGTTTTTGAGTTATTCCACTTTTAAGATTTTTTTCGTGTTTTCGAACTTACGTCACTAAAACAGCCGTAACTCCGGCGTTTTCAAAGTATTTGCAAATCTAAGTATGCCGTTGGAAAGAGCATAAAATTATCTATCGTCTCAGTCTTTGATATTAATTTTTTAAAAGGAACTAAAGGGTAAACATGAGCCTGAAAAGTAAATTTTGTCAAATTTTGAAAAAAATTAATTTTGACATTTCATGTCTTTGCTATGGCACACAACCAAATTGTCGTTATGTCACGTTACGTTACGTAACGAAATATGCTCAATGATTATTATGATTCGTAGAAGTGAGGTAGGTAGCTGAAATTTGGCTATATGATTATTATGATTTGGCTGGTAGCCTTCTTAGGACGTGAACAATAAGGTGCAGAGGGTTTTGATCAACTGAGTGGCTCCTGAAGCTAACTTCTTTCCTATCAACTGTGGAAAGCTGAAATTTGGCTGGTAGCCTCCTTAGGACATGAACAATAAGGTGTACAGGGTCTTGATCAGCAGAGTGGCTACTGAAGCTAAAAATATGAGTTTAATTTTTGTTTTCTTTATATTGAAAAAAATGTAATTCACAGAGGAAGACAAGATTGCTAGAAGATGGAAGGGAAGAAGGAGGGAGGGGAAAGACATGAAATGTCCTAATGCGTTGCAGACTTGTATGCAAGAATTTTAGCTATGTAATTGTACACAAGAAGTTCCAGTCAAGCAGCATTTAGAGCGGGTTTTCCCAAGTTATCGTATCAGATTTTGTTTTTTTCTGTTGATTCTTCAACCGTATCTGCTACTGCCAGAATTGCTGTATCGTCCGCGAATGTGGCTATAGTTGTTCCTAGTGTGCAAGGTACATCATTTGTATACACAAGTGGAGTAGGGGTCCTAGCACGCTTCCGTTCGATACCCCTGCTTTAATCTGTTGAGATGTGAGTATTCATCTTTTTTGTACGTGATCTCAAAAATAAGACTTCCCACTCGGATTTGGCGATTTGTACCATTTTCTAGTTTCCAAAGATCATTTTCACCTTGCGGTGTACAACAGATGAAGCATAGGTAATATTGCTTCCTTTAGCTGATATTTTGTGAGTTATCATCAATATTCGGAACAACTTATCAATTTATAATTAATTATTTTAAAGATGTTTTTAGAAGACTGAAATTCTTTGCGAAATTTTGTGATGTGTAAAAGTTAAATGTTACTTTACTATTTTTTTAAATGGCTCATTAGTTTCCCCTAATTTTAATGATACGTTTGAGCCTGTAAGCTTAAAAAATGCGCAAAAGTCTCAGCTTTCCAATGGTATATTTAATTTTTAGGTTTTAGAAGGAACTTTTTTGAGGAAATTGAGATTTTATGCAAAAAAACGTGTATTTGCAAGCACATTTGATGTGATCGAACGGGTGTGTGGATCTACCGTTGACCGTTAAAACGTTGACTGCCATGGCTACGTAGGCCGAGGGTTCCGCTCAGGCCAAAATTTTTTTTTTTGAAAATTCTTGTAGAAACACCTCTGAAAAATGATATTTTGATGGACCGGGCGACCTTTTGACGAAACCATGGTCTCAGGGACCCAAAAAACCTGAGTACCACTTTGGTACTCACTGGCCCAGGAGTGAACCTTTTGCTGAGTACCAATTTGGTACTCACCCCTAATTATCTCATAAAAAAAGGTAAAAATAGGTTGCAATGATTATCTGTCAACGCTAACATCTTGCACAAAACTATTTATTCAAAAAAATTGGCCGAACCCTGTCTCAAATAAGAAGGTACCTAAATCATCGGTTTTTCAAAACCAAACTCACTTCAATACGGACGGAAAAATACGATGCTAAGCACTGTACATGGATGCTAACGCACCTCTTAGAAGATTTACACAGCGTTCTAGTTCCGAAAACAGTTCATAGAGTGTCAAGAGTCGATGACGTCAGGATCGTAGGTGAGTACCAATTTGGTACTCACTGGCAGTCAACGTGTTAATCACATTATCATACTCAACATTTTGCTCGTGACGCTGTTTCTATCAACGATAACAAGAGGAAATCATAACAAACAACGGGATCAAACCTCACGATATCAGCAAGAACGGGAGACATTTAACAGTTGATTTACATCAATTCATTCCGCGGATGCTCTCACTCAAACCTAAATTTTTTAGGTAATGCCGTTGACATGATACATTCTACTCCCAGAAAAAGAAAAAAAACGTTTTAATTATGTAGGTTTTATGCTCTTTTTAATTAAAAAAAAACCTCAAATGTGCTTGAAAATACACGTTTTTTTTTTTGCATAAAATCTCAATTTCCTCAAAAAAGTTCCCTCTAAAACCTAAAAATTAAATATACCATTGGAAAGCTGAGACTTTTACGCATTTTTTAAGTTTGAAGGCTCAAACGTATCATTAAAATTAAGGGGGCTAATGAGCCATTAAAAAATGAGTTTTTTTTTTCAAAATTTGACAAAATTTACTTTTCAGGCTCATTTTTACCCTTTAGTTCCTTTTAAAAAATTATTATTAAAGACTGAGACGATAGATAATTTTATGCTCTTTCCAACGGCATACTTAGATTTGCAAATACTTTGAAAACGTTGGAGTTACGGCTGTTTTAGTGACGTAAGTTCGAAAACACGAAACAAATCTTAAAAAAAATAACTCAAAAACGAAGCGTCTAAGAAAAATCTCAAAGAGGCACTTTTTGTTGGAAACTAGTGGTAGAATACGTGTGCGTAGATTTTCGGATCACACGCTGTACACCCTGTATAATGACTTGGCAATGTATCACAGTGTGTGTGAGCGTTGTGTGTGACTTTGTGTGTTGGCAATGTGTAGCATGACGGGTCGAATAATGTGTATATTTCCTTAATTTTCCGAACTTCGTTCAACCGCTGACTAGGCTTTACGTATCAGCATTTCCAACCCAAATTCAACCTTATCCAAATCAAGTACAACCTGTCCCAAGTCAAATTCAAATGTTTATAAATAAAAATACAACACTTTTCGAAATAATGAAGATTCGTTGAAAGTAACAAAATTGACTTGAACTGTCATACATTGTTTAAGAGGCCTAGAATGCCTAGACAATTAGTGAAACAGCAAACGTTTTATGCATTGACTATCCGTTTTAATCGTTCTATGAATTGGCTGATTTCGCACATTGACTATAACATATACATGAATATAGTTGATCAAGATTTATGATTACTTCACTTATTTCGCCACGTTCATGATGTATTTGTCCAATCTATTCGAGATAAGCTGTAATCAAAAGAGTTAAGGTAAAACGTTATCTCGTATGAAGTATTATACATCAGAGATAAGTTAATTGATTAACGAATACTTTTCAGAGGATAATTTTAAAGTAATTGTGATTAACGAATACTTTTTTGCGATTACAGAATACGAATAACGATTACTTTGTTTTTCGAAGTCTCAAAAGTGAGAATTTTCGAGGAATCCAAGAATCTTCGTTGTTGAGTGTAGGGAAAATTAAGAGAAAAGTTATGTTGTTGTTGTCATAACCCCCTACAAACAAACCTGTTAAGTTTCCATAATCATGATTCATAATGTTATGTATAACTATAACTGCTATTCCTTTCAAGTACCCCCCCCCCCCCCCCACAACTTGCATCACAAACAATTTTATGAGCCTAAAGTTTTTTCAATTTAACAAAAATTTTGAAAATGCAGAAATACCAACCATAAAAATCATAAAATTATTGTTTATTCAATTGTTCATTTACGAGATATGCCTGCTTCTGACTTGGTGTAATATGCAGATTTTTTTCAGGGTTTATAATAAAAGTCAATTTTTAATAATTAAATTCAGGCAGAAGACCGTCTGCGACGAACATCAAAAATATATATCAACGGCATGGACCATTGTAATCGGCAAAAGTATTCGAACACAAAAGTAATCAAATACAATTGTAATCGATTACAATTGTATTCTTTACTGGTGGCCATTGAAAAAGTATTCGAAAAAGTGATAATTCAAAATTAATTGATTACGTTCGTTATTCGATTACTTTTACGAATACTTTTGTAATCGCAAATGTGATTGTAAAAGTATTCGTTAATCAGGGACGCATATCGTGGGGTTCCGAGTAAAAGTGACCAAGTAACATTTGCAAAACTTTACAGGGGAGCGATCTGAAGTTTCACCTATTTTCTTCTTACGAACACTGGTTGTGTGATGTCTCATCCGACTATGTTTCGATTTTTCTTTATCCTGTAGGTAGTTAGCTAGTGCCCGCCTATGATATCGTGCTTCAAAATTCACTTCAGATTAAATAAGAGCTGTTTTCCGGAAAACTCAATTTGATCATTTTTACCTGCCTGGAGTTTCAAGCTTTACTCATTTGGTCAATTCAATTCTTCGAAAATCTGTCGCATAGTTACATGAAATTGAAGGATTGAATAGTTTTTTCGTTAATTTATCGTGTTGCCAAGCATCTAATAACAATGATATACCTATTTCTGTTAGAAAAGGTTATCCATTACCTATCATTGTAATTGGTCATTTTCACCTGCCCACTATGCAATCTTACAAATCTTACACAGTAAAAGTGATCAAATGGCAATTGATAACATTTACATGCACCAGCAAGAGTACATTCATAATCCATCTCGTGTTTTGTGGTTGAGTTCAAATGCCATTTGTTCACATAAAACTCTTTGGGTCAGGCAGGTAAAATTTATTTTCAAGTATTTCTTGCACATCAGTTTGAAAATAACGTTCTTAGCAACAACACACAGTAGACAACGTTCCTTAGTACCGGAATGACAAAAAAAGCTCATTTTGAAAAAATGTTACTTGGTCACTTTTACCCGGAACCCGACGATATATCTGTTACAAATCATCATAATCCCACTCAGCAGACAATTTGTCGCAATGTGATAACTGAAATTCACTTTGTCTAAGGCCGGCCTTAAAGTACTCTTAGCCACTAACGAATTAATCCACGATCAAACTCTGAAAAGTGAAGAAAAATTCGGCAAATAATGTACACCAGTTTAATTTATAGATACGACTGAATGGTAATGTTGATTAAACCGTGAAAGGGATTCATATCTATATTTTAAGGCCGATGACTGCTGCTTAAGAACAGTTCACAACTGTTGAAAGCTCTGAACGTGTCAACATGAATTTTCCTTCAAAATTAGTGCATGTAATTTAGTATTGTATTAGCCTGATCCGCGCTGGGTTCAGATTACACTGTTAATGTTTGTGAACACACCATGTCAGCTCATTCCTTTGTAACAAAAAAATTTGTCAGGCTACAACAATAATCAGGGGAATTGGTTCCAAAACTAACAAACTGAGGACCGTTAATGACATTTTTTGGTTATAACTGCATTTTCTCACTGAAAAGATGTAGTTGAATCACCAAGGCTTTATTGCAACTCAATCATACAATGTTGTGGTGCGTTGCGCATTTATGTAACTATTAATCGAAACATTCGAAGTCTATGATAATGACTTCATTCGATTTCAAGTTGGCTATGATAGTTTTGGGATATGACCGCGAACATATGACCATTTGCATAAATATGATCTGCGAATATTGCAATGTGATCACCCAATATTGAATATGTCCTGAATTTCGAGGCGAGAGCCCCCAATACAGCTGGATTGGTGCCTTATATTTTCGTTGATTCCTCAAAAAACGAAACCGCGGTTGGGCAAAAGCGTCAACACAACCTGCACATAGTTACCCAACAATAAGACGTTGTTAATGATAATTATAATAATTTAATCGACTAGGTAGGTAATATTTAAGTCAGATATCCCGGTATCCCACAAAGTGGGGTCATTACCTGCCATCGAGGCTAGTAAACATATTGACAATATATTATTGCATTAAAAAAAACTCCCACAAATTAACAAAATAGATTTTCTATGATCTCCATTAAGATGGTAATGTTTTGAAAAGATTTCCACTGTCGAGTCTTAAAAAGTAGTTGTTTCGTGTATTTTTCGTTCCGGGACTTTGTAAATAGATGTGTTTGTTTGTTTTGTTTTTTCTTGAACATCACTACGCAAAACGGTGTGTTCGTATGAATTTGAATTAAATTTGTTCTCTCGCCGCGTCATCGTGGTTTTTTACTATTAAGGTTATCAGAGTGCAATAGCTTATAAGGGAAAATAATAAAAGACCATTGTATTACCATTTTTATCGTTATTCAAATGAAATGTATAGAAAAATAATTTATTTGTATATTTTGTTGAATTGTTTTCGAGTAAAGGTTTAATTTTTGTTTGTTTATGTGTAAGGAATGCTCAAATCGCCTTTTTTCTTCGTTGAAAGTTGATATATCTTAATTTAGAGATATTTTTATGTAATTATGTAATCACTAATGAGTGAAAAGCGTCTGATTGAAAGTAGCAACCTCAATGTGGAATTTAAAAAATTACAAAAATGTTAAGGACATTTGTAACGCACTTGCTGAGTTCAGCATTCGGAATTGATCTGTTTTAACTTAATTTGAGGAGAATGGGGCGGTTTTAAGCTGTGGGACATAATTTTAGCTTGAAATCGCTTTACACAATGAAGAATCAAATCTTTACAAACATCAGTTAAAATAAGAAAATTTGTTTCATCAGCTGATAACACTGGCCAACAAGGGATGTTGTTGGGGTTTTTCAGTTTGCTGAAAATCCAAATCTGAAATTTCTAGTTTTCGAGATACAGCTCATATAACTATTTTCTACCTACGTTTGAGTGTTAAAAATACTCTCAGAAGTGTTAATAGCTGAAGTTTCAATATCACTTCGAAAATTCGTGTTAATTGACAGTTTTCCCTACCCCAAAACCACTCTTCCTACGTTTTATGATGTTCAGAAATTTGAAAGTCGATTTTATAGCCATAATTTAACGTTCCAGGGGAAAAAAGCGGTGATTTTGACCAAGCACACGCCCAAAAAAAAACCCCGGAAAAACAATATTTTATACATTTGTAAATTGATTTTTTTGAAAAAACAACAGCAGATGGAAAAAATCGGATTTACCATCCTTCAAGTACTGCTCTGTTTCATTTGTCAAATCTCAAAAAAGTACTGCTTGTTGTGAGTTAAGGAGACCATATGGTGAATGAACGCTGGTTTAAAATTCCTCCTCAGAGATATCATTGAGTACTTCGTACTAGTTATTCCCATCAAATTGATCAGTTATTTTGATCAATATTATGGTGAACATAGATTTTTAATATATTCCAATTTCAATAAATCAACATTTTGCACCAATAACTAACACTTGTGTTCCTCAACCAAACGAACAAATCGAACGTACCAGATGAGAAGATATAACCGACACTTTTTTTGAAATTTGACAAATGAATGAGAGCAATTCTTGCCGGAATTTTCGTGCTGAATCCGATTTTGGAGTGGGATTTTTCCGATTTCCCTTTTTTCCCTATAAAAACTGCATTTGCACATGTATAAAACAGTGTTTACGGGGTTTTATTGTGGGTTTTTCGTCAACTTCACCGGCGTTTCTCATGGAAAGGAAGAAGATAGCTAAAATCGAGTTTTATATTCGGCTCATAAAAGATAAAAAGAGTCGTTGAGAGTCAAAAATGAATTGGATTTCTGAAGCGACATTTTCAACACTCAAACACGGCTAAAAAAGTCGATTCCCTAACAATTCTCAAAAAACTTAAAAATCACTCTAATTACCTCATTAATAGTTTATAAGCTTTAATTCCAGGCAAAAGAGATACTACTAAAAGTGATTTTTGTGGTTTTTCCATTAATTTATTTGTTTACATTATTTATTAAAATGAAATGAAAAGTCAGTTTTCAAAAAACTGTAAAAAAGTGAAAATTTGCTTCAACAGAGTCCGTTGGAAAAGTTCAAAATGTGACAGCGTCAAACTACCTTCACATTCTAACGGTCCCCGGGACCTACGGGCCACTTCATGGCATCCATTTCAAACTTCGCAAAGATCGTAAACCCACCAGCTCGTTTTGAACAAATGACGAATTTAAACAAACAAACTACTTTGAAACGTACATGAAACCTCTCGTTCCCATCGCCCATTTCTAAAATCATTGAAAAGCTCACTTCTGATCAGGCGCTCTTCAGTTGTTTAGGACCAACATTAAAAAGTAATAATTTGATAATCACGCAATTGAAATATACTAGGACCAAATTTTAACCGCCTCACTAGTGATGATTGTGAAACCCCACAACGTATGTGCCTTACCCGTTTGGCGATATCCTTAGGAATTCATCGTTCGTAATGACCATTTTGACAATAAAACACGCAACCGCAAATAATTGAATCGAATTTTATGACGATTTATGTATTTAGAAGTTGAAATTTCGATACTATACACCGTGAGCTCTGCAGTTAGGACTGCGTTCACGCTAATAAAACAAATTTTAAAGGTTAAAGTTACTTATATCATTCGAATAGTTAGACTTTTTTTTTCCTTTTTTAAAATGAGTTTTGTTGTGTTTTGGAGTGATCCAGCTAAATGATATCAAACGGGATTTTTGGGTATTACTGTTATAATATTATTTATCTTGATGTACAGTCTAAGAGTTGTGAATATTGTGATTATTTGTACATAGAAATAATTTTAGAAAGAAATATATAAATATTTTCAGAATTACTCAAATTTTGTACCTATTCCCTTTTATAGAATACTGTTCACTGAGTGGATGGTTTCCTTTTCCTGTTTCTTGAATTTGCAAAGGCCAAGCGTGATCTAGAAGCTTTTTAGCTTCACGGGTATCCCCGGGTTGTTGCAGGTTAATCGCACCACCTCTTGAAAGGAGCTAATCAAAAGATTGATTGAATGTCACATTCACGGATTTTTCTGGAAATCGTTAAGAAATTTCTAATATTCGTTAAAGACGGAGCCCTGCTTCAGGTGTTGGTTTATAAGTTCATTGCATTGAGTGAAACGATTTTAAATTTTATGTTCCTTGTGTTCATAGTGTTCAAAGGTTGAAATAAGTTCCTGTTATCATTCAAATGATTAACAGGAGTACAATCCAGTTCTAAGCGACCGTACCGACCCGACAGTCCCCCCCCCCTCCTCGCTCAATACTCCTTCAACTAACCTTCGGGTGGGCTCCTTCCGCCCATTGTTATCCCGGCATCACCACTTTTCCGTCCGCCCGAGGGGGTCATTCGTGTACCTGACACTCCCCCCCAGTGACAAGTGACCTAAAACCTCAGGTCAAACAACGTCTAAACCTGAGACTCAAAAACACTAAAACGTGTTTACGATGTACTTCGTAGATTTAGTGGGGAGTTTTTTGCATTTAAACGCAATTTCTCGCAAAGCTAACATTTAAAAAAATTGTTTTGACAGATAAGGAAGTGTTTTCTGAGAGTAGGGATTCAAGACACCACATTAAAAACGCTGCAAATTCTTTTACTGGGGTTTATTATTCAATTGGCTTGCGTTCATGATTTGAATTTCTACTAAGCTTTGGAGTGTGGGTGTTTCACTGGTGATAGAGCGACTATTGAATTTCGGGAGATATGCATAGAGCACGTAAATCTGTTCTCAACCAAAATACCCATTTGGATTGATCAGTTGATCATATTTGTGTGCCTCCTGAAATTCAATTATCGCTCTATCACCTGTGAAACACGCACACTCCAAAGCTTGGTAGAAATTCAAATCATGAACGCAAGCCAATTGAATAATAAACCCCAGTGAAAGAATTTGCAGCGTTTTTTATGGTTATCAGAATACTTCAACCCGTGTATCGGTGTACCCTTTTAGGAGTTCACTCCGGTATCCACGTTCACTACATCACTAGGTTACTGTTATCAAAACAAAAACAAATAATAAACCAAAATAACAAAAATGTTGGCACCATAAATCGGGCCATACATCGGGAATGGTATGACCTACGGACCTGGAGCTCATTCGATTTTTCGTGGAAAGTTCTTCAAAAAGAGTCCAAATTTAGGCCGCCTTGTCTTTTTTTGAGGTTTTTAGGGATTTTACAAATTTTGACAACCCTTAAAGGGCACTTTGAATTAAGTGAGAGAGCTGGCTCAAGAATTAGGGCGTCTTCGGACCAACATGGATTTTTCCTGAAACTTTCAGCTGTTTTGCTTCTGCCATTTGGGAGAAATCGTGCGTACGACGTACGGCGTGCGGTGGACAGACAGGAAAATTTTTATTGCAGATTTGGATTCTACACCCTTTGAAACGTAAACCATGAAATTTTAGGGGGAGTTAGACATTCTTTTTAAGAGCGATTACAATGGTTTATTATTGAATAAAAAACCAAAATAATTGAGAAAAACTAACTGAAGAAGCCTACGATATATGGGCGAAACATACAAAATAAACGTGATTAATGACTGAAGATCTCCGAGACAACAATAGATTAATCCTTGAAGGTACCAAAATTACTTTACATTATGGGTCGATGTTGGATTTTTGAGCCAAATTTCTTAAACTTTGGTGATAGTTACGGAAAAAAGTTAGGACGGCAGACGGCCTTCAACTTAAAGATTTTTCAAATCTGATGTTTGAAATCTACTGTCTTCACACGTAAACCAACGACCATTTTTGTGGCGGGAATAAAGATGTTTTGTGTTACCCTTTTTACAATACAATTCATGAACCGCAGGCTACGTTCATTTCGGCTTGATAAATTTCAGTTGGATTTCTACGTGTTTTTCCCAATGTTCTCTGCATGTACATTCCATTTCTGGTAGTGCGGGAAATGATACACCTTTGTGAGCTAATTTTCAGCATGTTCGATATTTTTTCAAAACCCCGAAAGTTAGAAGGGTGTACCTGTCCACGACTCCTAGCGCCTTCGGAATCGGCTGCGTTGAGCCCGCTCTACAGTTATGCATTGCAGGCTCTGATTTCAGGCGCTACACCGAACGCTGATGTACCTCAACCTCACAAAGCAAACACTACTGACTACGTTCGTATTACAATCACAGTACAAATTATTGCATAATTACCTTACTTGTACAGTTAGAGTTTTTGAGCATAAATCCAATGTTTTTATTCGGAAATACATTAATTAGAAATCAATAATTATCTACCTATGCCAATCGGCGTTAACTGACATTCACAATTCAATGAATTGGGAACCAAAAACTAAAACAATAAGCAGTTCCTATTTATAAAACGTTGCAAATTCTTTCACTGGGGTTTATTATTCAATTGGATTGCGCTCATGATTTGAATTTATACTAAGCTTTGGAGTGTGCGTGGTTTCACAGGTGATAGAGCGATTATTGAATTTCAGGAGGCACACAAATATGATCAACTGATCAATCCGAAATAGGTATTTTGGTCGAGATCAGATTTACGTGCTCTATGCATATCTCCTGAAATTCAATAATCGCTCTATCACCTGTGAAACACACACACTCCAAAGCTAAGTAGAAATTCAAATCATGAACGCAAGCCAATTGAATAATAAACCCCAGTGAGAGAATTTGCAGCGTTTCATGCATATTAGAATGCTTCAACCCATGTATCGGCTATAAACCCTTTTAGGAGTTCACTCCAGTATCCATATTCACTACATCACTAGGTTACTGCGATCAAAACAAAGAAAAAACGCTGTTGTTTGTTTTGATCGCAGAAACCTAGTGATGTAGTGAATGTGGATGCAAATGTTGGCACCATAAATCGGGTCATACATCGGGAATGGTTTGAGCTACGGACCTGGGGAGGGTCTCATTCGATTCCTCATGGAAAGTTCTTCCAAAAAAGTCCAAATTTAGGCCGCCTTGACTTTTCTTGAGGTTTTTAGGGATTTCACAAAACTTTGACAACCCTTAAAGGGCACTTTAAATTAAGTGAGAGAGCTGGCTAAAGAAACACCCTTTGAAACGTAAACCGTGAAATTTTCAAGGAATGGTTAGAATTTTTTTTTTCAAGAGCGATTACAATTGATTATTGACTAATAAACCAAAAATGTTTTACAGTATTATGCTCGTAATGAATGTGAAAATTTAGAAGTATTTAGTGACCAGTTAGTTCAACAGGTAGACAAAGTAAAACCTTTGTGATATCTGGCTTCATTCACTATCTAACTAAACACCGAATTCACGGTGTGAAGAACATGAAAATTACGTTCCTCATTCGGGTTCACTTCAATTTGGAGTGCGACAAAGATGTAGGTCTTTGGAATATGATATGAAACGTGGAGACCCCTAAAGAATTCAGGGACATGTTAAAAAAGAGAAAACCTACCCCATTCACAATTGTGAGTGTGAAGCAACCGTTGATAAAAGACTGGAGATCGTTGCTGGATAAACAGTATGGAACAATATGGTTTTTTCAAAATCCTGCAAATAAAGGAACTTTCCCAAACTGGTGAATTGTCGCTATTCGTGATTTTGGTTTATTATTCAATAATAAACCATTGTAATCGTCCGAAAAAAAAATCTAACGAAAATTTCATGTTTACGTTTCAAAGGGTGTACCGTCCGTCCGCCATACGCACGATTTCTCACAAACGGCTGGAGCAAAAAATCTAAAATTTTCAGGAAAAATCCATGTTGATCCGACAACGCCCCAATTCTTTAGCCAGCTCTCTCACTTAATTTAAAGTGCCCTTTAAGGGTTGTCAGAGTTTTGAAAAATCCCTAAAAACTTCAAAAAAAGTCAGGGCGGCCTAAATTTGGACTCTTTCTGAAGAACTTTCCACGAGGAATCGAATGAGCCCCTCCCCAGGCCCTTAGGTCAAACCATTCCCGATGTATGGTGCCAACATTTGCGTTATTTTGGTTTACCAGTTTTTGTATTATTGTTTTTGTTTTGATATCAGTAACCTAGTGATGTAGTAATGTGGATAGTGGAGTGAACTCCTAAAAGGCTTTGTAGCCGATACACGGGTTGAAGCATTCTGATAACCATAAAAAAACGCTGCAAATTCTTTCACTGGGATTTATTATTCAATTGGCTTGCGTTCATGATTTGAATTTCTACTAAGCTTTGGAGTGTGCGTGTTTTACAGGATAGAGCGATTATTGAAGTTCAGGAGGCACAAAAATATGATCAACTGATAAATCCAAATAGGTATTTCGGTTGAGAACAGATTTACGTGCTCTATGCATATCGCCTATTACTTCCATTGATATTGAGAAAAAGGGGTTTCACATAATACTTCACGACACAACAAGTGGTAGCCGTGTAGATTGAATCAAAACTCCATTTTATTTTGAATGAAACGCTCGAAGTGGAAGTAACTTTATTGATTGGATACAAGATGAAAAGAAACAACTATGTTTGGCGGGAGGAGCGAAAAGTGCCGAAACGGAAAAGTTCAGGAAAAAGCGCCTAATAAGATAAGGAAGTTGCCCCGCCAACTAATTTAACAGACTGGATGGGTGGAAAGGTTGTCTGATAAACAAGTTTCGGATTCTGAAACGGAAAACAAGATTTGTAACTTCCTATCATCATCCTGTATAGTACACTATTCATAAAATTTCACAGTGTATTGTGGAAGGGAGTTACTAAGAATTAGGTTTTTATTAATCGAGGATGTAGATGATTTCAGAATGAGGAGCCTTTAAAGATTTAAAGCCAAGTGGATTTTAAATGGTCGTCAAATGGTCAACGTTGAAGAAATCGGGTTGAGATGAATTTTAAAACAATAAGTAATGATGGAAATATATTAGAGGAAACAATTTTCGTTAATTATGAAAGGTGATGTCTTCTTTCTTGGGAGATGCATTTTGAATAAAAACGGACTAAGATGGAACGTTGTCTATCTTTCCACGAAAGTACAGAGTTACACTGTTAAATCGATTTCGACGGTTAGGTCATCAGTAACAAACATGAACTCCGTGTTCACACTTGACACTGGATACACAACTCGCTTTCCCCACCTTGCAAACAGAATGGTGTTAGCTGGCGCAGCATACCGACCAACTGACCAAGTATTCTGGTGATAACAATCCTCCTTCTCCTTCCGTCATCGTTATCTTGTTTTTGTTTGTATCCGACCGATCGTAAATTTTATCATTATACCTATCTAGTTCATTTTATAGTTTCATAGGTTTTTAAATAATTTTTATTGTTTATTATCCGTTAGAATTTCGCAACTGACTGGTGGAAAGATACCCCTTCTCAAACACACCTGTCGCCGAGCCCAAAAAAAAGCTGCAAGTCAAGTTTTGGGACCATTCAAATTCTCTGCTAGAATGTTCTTGCCGTGTGGGGGGTTGCCCCTTCTTGCCAGTTCTTGGTGGAACCACATTGATGAAGTGTAGTAATCGTTTTGTTCGGGTTGTGGACTGAAGAATCTTGAGGAATTCTTCAATCATTCGCCCATATCGCTCAGAATTCACCGTAACTGCATCCCCCTTATTATTTTCGAAAAAAAAGGTCCAATGGTTCCCAACTTGGAAACTCCACACCAAATGTTTACCTTATCACTGTGGAGAGATTGCTGGTATAATTCTCATGGATAACGAGGGCCCAATACCGGTATTTCTACGTGCTGACGTAGCCGTCAAGGAGAAAATGATCCTCGTCACTCCGCAGGACAATCGCGTCTTCATTCTCCACCATCTCCAACATACGTTGGCTGAACTGATGATCTGCAGAACCCTATCCCCGATCCCGCCCATCGATCCTCATTTCAAAAACAACCGATCACTGTGCGACCTCCAGTCCAGTATCCGAATCTACGAAGAAGATCAAGCGAATGCAGCGGTTACAAAGGATTAAGCCGTTTGATCACTAATCTATATTCATTACACGAATTCTAAGGTAGATTATCAGGTAAACCTAAAGCCAGTGCCACGCAGGTCATCTTGTAGATAGTATAACCAACAAAAGGTAAGTTGAGTACGTTAGCTATAATAAATATGACAGGCTCTCTAGTAGGTATGCTCCTATATTTGTTACTCCCACCTACAGTCTTGCGGGTCTAGTAATGTTTACAGTCTTTTGAATCGAGAGGGAAGAATTATTGATTGTTTCGAATTGATTTGGGTCCTACTACCTGCGCCAGCTGTTATTGCCCTAAAATGCTCTTAGTGAGTTCAAACTCGCGTTCTTACTACCTGAATTGGAAATTACTTTTTAGTTGCATCACTCCAACTGATTAAGCTATGAGGTCGATTTAATCAAACCTCTTTCACAGTTGGTTATACTCCTCGAACATAACACCACTCTTCCACTTCCCGAATCTAGAGGCAAGAATCGATCCAGGTTTTTTCCGAGTCCTGAAAGCAGCAACCCGAGCGTGAGGATTGGCGGGCGGGGAATAATATGAAGCGACGACGGAGATGGGAAACAGAAGAGGCTCCTCCTCTGGCATTTAATCGTCGTCAAACGCAATTCATCGCGAGAAAACACAATGGAGCCGTCGGTGAAACAATTCGAACTCCCGGTTTCTGGTGGTGGATGGTGGGCGAGAGGGTGGTTTTCATAAAAGGGCGCCCCCTTTCGCTCGGGGGGGATGATCACTGCCGGGAGTTGAGACAACTTTGCGGTCTCAGCCTTTCTTGATGGAACCCGCCTCGGAAACAGGTGAGGCGCCAAAGATTCCTGAAATTGTTCTTGTAATTAAAAGTTTTGAGTTTTCAGTTACATATGGCGCACCTACGACAGATAGTTCTCCGTCCATTACTGACTCCCGATTGAGGAAGATTCAATTGTCGCTACCTCCAGTGTCCAGCCAATTACCTGTACTAAACGTCAGCTGTCTTCATTACGGTTACAATACAGTATCCCCAACACAAGTCAGCATGATTTCTTATAATTTGCCATGCTGAGATTAAATTTGTTGTTATATACAGGGTGTCTACCTTTCAGGTGGACCAAACTTTAAGGATCGATTCTACAACTAATTTGCGACAAAAAGTGCCCCTTAGACTTTTTTTTTTTAGAGGCTTCGTTTCCGAGTTATTAACGATTTAAGTTTTTTTTCGTGTTATCGACTTTACTTCACTAAAACAGCCATAACTCCCTTGTTTTTGGAGTAATCTCAAATTTGAGGAAACCGTTGGAAAGAGCGTTAAATTTCCTATCCGTTTAGTGTGAAACGCTATTTTTTAAAGCCATTTTCTGAAGTAAAAAAATAAGCCAAAGTCAAAGTTTTAATTTTTTTTTGAAAATCAACATTTTTCTTTTTTATTTTATTTTAGTTTCATTTTGTGATATGAAATGAAAAAAAAATGAAACTCGTATTTTTCCGAGAAGATGTACGCGTATTTCATTCGATCAACCGTTTTTTTCATTTGGTAGACAGGTATCGCATTAGTCCGTTTTGAGGCGGCCGCGATGGTTCAAAAGTGTCAACATTTGGGGTTCAGGATTTAAAAAAATTAAGAATCACAACGGAAAAATTAATAGGTACAATGAAGAACACTCATATCGGATAAAAGTCAATGTTTGTGAAAAATTGGGATTTTTAACGAAAAATCCTTCTTTTTTCGCATCAAAACGTCATTATACGAAGTTTATTCAAATGTAAAGAGAAAAATGATGATACCGTTGGAAAGCTGAGGTCTTGGGCTAGTTTTTTCCGTTGAGTGCACACCAATATTCCAATTTATTACAGGCGATAAATTAGCCTGAAAAATGTTGATTTTCGAAAAAAAAATTAAAACTTTGACTTTGGCTTATTTTTTTACTTCAGAAAATGGCTTTAAAAAATAGCGTTTCACACTAAACGAATAGGAAATTTAACGCTCTTTCCAACGGTTTCCTCAAATTTGAGATTACTCCAAAAACAAGGGAGTTATGGCTGTTTTAGTGAAGTAAAGTCGATAACACGAAAAAAAAACTTGAATCGTTAATAACTCGGAAACGAAGCCTCTAAAAAAAAAAGTCTAGGGGGCACTTTTTGTCGCAAATTAGTTGTAGAATCGATCCTTAAAGTTTGGTCCACCTGAAAGGTGGACACCCTGTATATAGGTATATTGGCATATTACATTTATAGGGTTCCGGTACCTCAATTTTTAGAAATCGAGCTCTGAATATAGGTACTAAAATAGTTACAGTCATGCAGTATGGCCATAAATGGGAATTTTCAAAGCGCTTCTCTCATTATTGGGTTTCTTTATCTGATTTTCTCCAACCATGATGCTGACAATCTTTCTTGTTCACCGAACCATTCGGGTTTATTAGGGGCGGACGCTTTTTCCCTACAGTAAATGTTAAGACTCATATTATCAGCCACGACGTTTTTTCTGCCCGCTCTTAGGCTCTTTCTCCCCGATAATAGTAGCGTCATTTGATTCGAACAATAAAGTCGAACGAATTACAAGAGAAAGGGAAAAAAAGGGAGAGCACGAAAAAGAAAATTTCTCTTTTTTGTCTATGGGAGATTAAGCGACGAAAAGGGTTTTTTTTTTTTTTTTTTGGAGGGAGGGGGTGTAAAGAGGGTTGATGAGGGGTCGGGCAGGGGGCGTTGTCCGGGACGGCGGCGGGGAGGGTGGGAGCCCTGGGAGCCTGGGGGCGGCAGTCTTGCACTGCCCCCCGCAGAATGAGCACGCCCTACGCCCGCCGCTAAACCTCAGCTTATCTCATCTCATCTCACCCCTTCTGGAGTTTCTGGGCATCTTCTTATACCAGGTATTTATTTGATTTCACCGTTTTGTGGGTCGTCCAAATCAAAGACGACGACGTTATTTTTTCGTGAAGAACGTGAGAACTCGACGGATGTTGAAATTTACGTGGGAAGCAACAAGCGAAATTTTCACATGTTCCTTCAGAATTGTTTCAGCAATTTTTCGTGGAAAATTGAGGTATTGAAATGGCTCCAAAAATGTTAAAATACAAATTTTCAAAAAATGTCTCCATTGAAATCCGTTTTCAATTATGCTGACATGATTCCATTTTGATGATACTAATGTATATTTACAGGGTGGAAGCGGATAAGATACGAACAATTTTTTCTGTTAATCTGCATCAAAAATGTAGTGAAACCCCGCCAACCGCACTTTCATATCTCAACCCGTTCTCTAGATATAATTTTTTAAAGTTTTTTTTTCACAAACCACGTTTTTTGACATAAAACCCACATTTCTCCACTTTAAAACAACTTTTTTCTACTTTTGACCACATTTTTGGATTTAACGTGAAATTTCCTTTACAACCAATGCACATTCATAATCATAAACGAACCCCTAAGAACCGCAATTGCAGTTCAAACATTGAACATTTAAAAAAATTACTAGTTTCCGAATTCTTTTTATTTTTACTGAAATATGCAATTTGGCAAGTGTATGAGATTGTATATGAAAACTTGTCAAACCTCAGGAAAACTTGCAAATTTAATTTCACAGGATAGGGCATTATTGAATTTCAGGAGATATACATGGAGCGTTTTCGATCTTTCTTAAGAAAAGTATCCTTTTTTTTTGATCCGATCATTTTGTGTTTGAACCTGAGATTCAAAATCGCCATTTATTGAAACATCATTTCCAAAGTTTAGTTGAAATTCAAAAGTATAAATTGATATGCCAAGCTCAATTGAATATGCCAGTGAAAGAATTTGAGCGTTAAATTGAGATGCCCAAATAAAAACATCTAGAATTGATCAAGTGCCAAACGTTTTTTCAAACTCGAATTTCTGCCAAAAACTTCAATTTGATAGTCCAAATTTCAAACGATGTAGCCAAAGGTAACAGATGTGATTTCAAACCAGCAATTTTTTTTTAACTTTATATATGTGATCAATCCAAATAGTGTGTGTGTGTGTGTGTGTGCGCGTGTGCCGATTTACGTGGTCAAAGATCATTTCTCCGGAAATTTTCAATAATTCTATCACCTGTAAAACACGCACACTGTTTTGTTTTATTCAAATCATGAACGCAACAATTGAATAACGTTTTTTCCCCAGTCAAAGGATACTTTTTCCATGAGATAATAATATTGAATAATATTTACCTACCATTGGATTTAGAATTTTCAAGTGTTCGGCCTAAGTTACACTACAAGTTCGGCAGGACGTATTTGGATGTGCAGTGTAAATTCACTCTTAATAAAAAAAAGTTAGTGGCACTTTAAATTGGATGGTGTGCAACGTGGGAAATTTCACGCTAAATCCGAAAATGTGTTCTTCAAAAAAAAAGTTTAGGCCGTTTCAAAGATTTTTTTTTTCTCCAAAAGAAAAACTTTAAAAAATTATATCTAGAGAAAGGTTTGAGATTGAGAAGAGCGGTTGGCGGTTTTTTACTACATTTTTGATTCAGATTAACAGAAAAAAATTGTCGTCACTTATCCGCACCCACCGAGTACATACACGTGTGTGTGTGTGTCTTTAAAAAAATCCTCCCAATTTCGTTTAGTTTTTTCGTTTTTATTTGATGGTGTGACCCCTACACTCTACACGCTATGGTTCCGGATGATAGAGAATGAAATAAAAAATTTTGTTCTTTCTCCAAAAGAATCAAGCATCCCAAAAGAAAGGACCGTCCTACTACAATTTTTCCTACAAGTTTTACAAGTTTCTACAAGTATTCCTACTACAATTTTTGAGCACATTGAATTTGTCAAATTTCAAAAATTGTACCAAAAATTCACACAACAAATCAAATCTTCAAATTTATATTTTTTAGCTGAATATTAATTTTAAAAAAAGAAAAAAGTTCATTAACGATTACAATATTCCCCGTCCCTAAGTTTGGTTTTTATGTGATCACAATTACAAACATAATTATAAACGCTCTCAAGTGTGTTCAAAAACTCTGCGAATTATTCCACAAAGAGTCATTATGTTTGACCCACCTATCCCAGAACTTCTTGGCTCCCCGAAAATTGGTATTTAAAAAATATCCACCAGTTTTCAAATATTTTCATTCTTAAAATGAGATTTCGTTAGTCGGATGAGGTCTGGTTGGTCTGGAACCCATCTGAATCGACTCGGAGTAAGAAAAAAAAAAAAACTTGTCAAAGACACCCGATTCGCTTAAATGAGTAAAATCTTCTAAAAATTTTGAGAATTTATGAAAAGTGCGTTGCTACTATGTAATCACTCGGTATCAGAAAATTCTTGCATACAAGTCTGCAACGCATTAGGACATTTCATGTCTTTCCCCTCCCTCCTTCTTCCCTTCCATCTTCTAGCAATCTTGTCTTCCTCTGTGAATTACATTTTTTTCAATATAAAGAAAACAAAAATTAAACTCATATTTTTATTTATTATTTACATCCATACATATATCGTCGTGGGTAGTAAAAGAACGGTATGTTATATGTTCTACATGACAGTACATTAACCCCACTAACCATTGATTGCGTAGACAACAATAAACTATTTTCATATGTTGATGCTTGGGTAGCATTGATTACCTTGGTAACACTCAACTGTTTTCAAATTTGGATGCATGAGTGGATGCACCTTATTGTTCACGTCCTAAGGAGGGTACCAGCCAAATCATAATAATCATATAGCCAAATTTCAGCTATAATCATATAGGTACCTACCTACCTCACTTCTACGAATCATAATAATCATTGAGCATATTTCGTTACGTAACGTAACGTGACATAACGACAATTTGGTTGTGTGCCATAGCAAAGACATGAAATGTCAAAAAAACACGTCCTTGAGCAGTTTTTGGCCAAAGCGCGATCTGGCTGGCTTGAATTTCCTAACTTCTAACATGACCCAAAATTGACTCCATTTGCGGAAGAATGGATTTTTTACACGAATTCTCAAATCTTCCATGACCTCGAAAGACACTGCAGCTTTTGAATCTATGCATCTTGAAACACAAAGCGATTAAGTTCGTGAGGGGTGTAAGAAACATTTGCCATACGATTACGTTTGCTTATTATGAACTAAATTCTTAATCGAACGTACAAAAGCTAATAAATATTCGGATAATCGTCGTAGGAGCTAGCAGCTCTTGAATAAATTGACCATTTACCATTACCACATCCATCCTCCTTCCCGGAACAAATTCGAAATTTTCGAGGTTCGTTAGACAACAGTAGAGATTGAGCGAAAGAATTAATAAATTAATGATATGATGAAAATAGAAGATAAATAACGATTTGTCCCCATAACGTCTCCATTTACCCCCTTCCATAACTACATTTGAATGTTATGATAAATGTTTCGTAACTAGACCAATATCTCTAATCTAAGAAGCAAAAAAGTCGACAGTGTAAGCTGTGTGAGCAGCGCTTGATTGTGTGACTGAAAAAGGCGGAGTTCTGAATATCCTCCCAGCTTATCACGAATCCTACCAACACACTAGATTCCTAAACTACACAGTTGCACTTATTGTCACAGATCCATTCTTGGCTACAATCTAAGTCACGTTCACACAATAAATACTATCAAAACCTATTAACGCGGACTTTCATACTAACCAGCAGAGTAGCAATTTTGAGCCGACTCTTCCTCAGGGGGGACCCCTGCTACCCGTTCTGTAGGGTTTCCAGATCTCAAAGGGTGTTTCAAAACCCAGGAACACCTACAGCCCTGGAAATTAAGAGAAATTAAATCAATAGAAGGCAAACACCAAAAATCACAAAGATCAAGAATAAGCTAACTGTTTGCCCCCTCCTCTCCCCTGGTCGATGACATACCTTCTATTTTGAATGGTAAACCAAAACGTGAGACCGCATCGCAAAAACTATCTGAAAACAATCAAATTGGATCTGAATATTTCGCGACTGTTGTTAAAAGTTTTCTCATCCAATTATTTTCAAAGATATTTGGTCAAGAGAGGCGTGCGACTTGTGTGTGAGTAGAAACGCGGAGTGATGCTCCTTCTAGCATCGTGCAAATTGCGTTTCGCACTATACCGACACATTGATTGTGCCAATTTCCTCCAATTGATGCAGATTAGGACTGTGATTTGGAAAGAGGAAACACGATAAACAACCCTCAACGTATTTGTTTGGATGGATGTTTGCATTTGAAGCGCGATTGCGGCTCCACCGTGGATCACTGTGCTGATGCTGAAATCTGTCAGAGTCCAGCGTACGATTTTTGATGGCCTGTCACTCAACGAGTCTGGGACTTTTCGCTTTCCCGTTCCACCGACCTCCTACCGTTATTGATCTTACAATGATTGCCATGCAGTTTTCAGAGGTGGAAAAACACAGAGTTTGTAGAAGACAACGTTGTCTATTTCCACAAAATAAAAAGAGTTACGACGTTAAATCGATTTCGACGGCTAGGTCATCGTATGTAACAATAGCATTATGAAATGTACTGCATTTCAGAGAGGGTTCTGACAAATATTACGACCACATGTTCTAACGATTATACTCCACATTAATCTCGTTGTTACATTGAAGATACTCAATTTGAAAATAAAGTGCTAGTTTAGTTGTGGAATGAATCCCGATGTAATTCGATACTCCTGTACCTTATTGATTCATCATATATATAATAAAGTCGTGTTAGTTACTTACAATAGGTATTTGTAACTCAAGAACAGGTGAACTGATTTGGCCGAAAATTGATGGGGAGGAGCTAGGATATACTTTTTATCACGTTCCCGTGGGACGTGACGTAATTCTTGGTATAACAAAACGCAACTAGAAGCAAAATTGCGTTGCAACTGGAAAGCATAGTTGCTGAATTATTTATCAGCATGGAAGACAAGTGTTACCATATGTGTGGTGATTTATTAGTCAGGTTAAGAATGAAATCTCCAAATCGTGAAATGAATCGCATTAATCTTGAACGGGAAAGTGAATATGATCACCAGAAATTAGATTAAATTTTTACAACGAATGTATCCGTGTTGAATCAGAAATAAAATGAAATGTATGATACATTGATGACGGTAATTGATGATGGAAATGATGGCTTATATTTCCTGAATGCTCCTGGTGGAATTGGTAAGACATTTCTCATGTCATTAGTTTTAGCCACTAATCGTGCAAGATCCAACTTTGTGGTTGCAATTGTTTCTTCTGGAATAGCAGCCACATTGTTAGAATGATGCCGTACGGCTCATTCGGCATTTAAATTGCTATTAAATCAGTAAATAATTGAATAGCCAATGTTTTATCAGCATCGAAAACAACCATTAGGACGATTGCAAAATGGCACATCGCGTCTCTTTACTTTCGTGGAAATATATAGACAACGTTATCTCCGTTTTTATTGAAATGGGTTTCCACAACTTCGTCGCGAATGACAGTCCGTTTCGGAGGGTTCGGTGGAAATTCGGACCCGACAGACTATTTCACGTAAATCGATATATTTTCCAAACGGACGGTAACAAGAAAGTAAGGTGGTGTTACGACGTCGCGTCATCATAAGATGAACTTGGCATTAATTTTCACTGATAGTGATTGACCCATTGTTTATTAGAAAAATGAAAACGCGGCAATTTATTTTACTAAGGCACTCACACACGAGAAAATGAAAAAAATTGATTCTTTCACTGGGGTTTATTATTCAATTGGCTTGCGTTCATTATGAATTTACCTATTTGATCAGAACAGGATTATTATTGAATTTCAGAAGATATAATGAGCACGTGAAATCTGTTCCACCAAAATATATTTGGATTGATCGTTGATCATATTTGTGTGCCTTGAAATTCGATCGCCCTATCCTGTGAAACAAACTCCAAAGCTTCAGTAGAAATTCAAATCATGAACCCAAGCCAATTGAATAATAAACCCCAGTGAAAGAATTTGCAGCGTTTTTTTATTGAACCTTGTAAAAACATCTATTTTATCAAGTCCTTTTACTCGTATTGCGTTAAAACTTCCCCAAATCCAAATTTAAACGATGTAGCCAAAGGTAGACAGATGTAGAGGGGGCACACAAATATCATCAACTGATAATCCAAATAGGTGTTTGGATGAGAACCGATTTACGTGGTCTATGCATATCTCCTGAAATTCAATAATCGCTCTATTACCTGTAAAACACGACATTCTTCCGAAGCTTAGTACAGATTCAAATCATGAACGCAAGCATAATTGAATAATAAACCCCAGTATTATTAATAATATTGAATAATATTGAATAATAATATTTATATATATTATCAGAATGCTTCCAACCCGTGTATCGGCTACTAACTACACTACTAGTATTCACATCGGCTATCACTCCAGTATCCACATTCACTACAACTAGACGCTATCGGCCGGACATCACTAGGTTACAAACAAACAATAATAAACAAAAAACGCAAATGTTGGCACCATAAATCGGGCCATACATCGGGAATGGTTTGACTTACGGACGTGGGGAAGGGCTCATTCGATTCCTAATGGTATGTTCTTCAAATAGGAAAATATTTAGGCCGATTCGACTAGTTTTGAGGTTTTCAGGGATTTTACAAAACTTTTACAGCCCTTAAAGGGCACTTTAAATTGATTGAGGGAGCTGGCTCAAGAATTGGGGCGTCGTCGGACCAAGATGGATTTTTCCTGAAAATTTCAGATTTTTTGCTCCACCCGGTTTGGGAGAAATCGTGCGTACGGCGGACGGACGGAAATTTTTTTATTGCAGATTCGAATTCTACACCCTTTGAAACGTAAACCATGAAATTTTCAGGGGGAGTTAGAATTTTTTTTTCCTGAGCGATTACAATGGTTTATTATTGAATAATAAAATTGCAACAAATTTATATTTAGACCCGTTTTCAACATTTTGATACTTAAAAATTAAATTTTCATTGTCGGAACAGATTGGATTGGTCTGGGACCAATCTAGATCGGATCGAAGTCCAAGCTCCTTGGCAACGATATCCGAATTGCTTATGCCAGTAAAAACCTTGAAAGACCACGTTTTTAACCAGTTTTGGGGCTACTACATCTATGCCAGTGCTAGTTATGCCATTGGGCTGGCTTGATGGTAGGATCAACTAGGCCTCAAATAGAGCTACTTCGAGAAACAAATTATTTTTCACATCAATTCTAGTAACGGCGGTCGGCGTGCAGCATACCGCGGACAGTGGACGGACTTAGCAGATTTTGAATCTACACAATTTGAAAAGTGAGAGAACAAAATTGGATAGAGTATTATAAAACATTATTGTCATACTATAACAAACTCTTGTTATTGAAAATAATAAACCAAAATGAGTGTGTAGCCACGATATGAATGGTTCATACGACAATCATACATGTGAAGTCCACCGGAACTTGTTTGGTCGGTGGTGTAAAGATGCCATTCGGGCATTGTGTTCCTTATAAGGGAGAAGAAGAACGGTATATTTACGTGAGCGTGTATGAGGGTATAGGGAGACACCAATGTAAATGTAACAACACACAAAAATGTCTTTGTCCGTCGGGAAGGTGGGGGGAAGAGATACCTTTCCAGGGCTAAAGACCGCGTTGGACCCCGAACGAAATTTTCCCCCTCGGCAACCTACAGAAAAGAGGTTTCGAGCGGACCAACGAAAAGGGTTAGCCGTTCTGCTCCTTGTTAGGGGTTGTTAGAGGAGGAGAAGGGTTGGAAATTGCGGCGGACGGAGGGGGCGGGAACACGACGGAAGAATCGGAAACACCCAGAAAAAGATCGCTCAACTAGTGGAAGGATGAATGTGAGGGGCCACAAGAATGGAGATGGGCGGAGGGGCGGAAAGAGGGATTTAGCCCTTGAGTACTCGTTTTTCCTCCATTTTTCGTCTCTCTCATGCCTCTCTTTGTTCAGTCTTCAATCCAGAAAAGGTAAACAGACTTCGACGACCTCATCGAGGGCACATAAACAGTAATAAATATTTAGATACTTTCCTCGATGTTACTGGGCGTTTGTAGATGTAACGGCTCCCGTTATCGATCAGCCTGTTCAGAAACTGCGGGGTTCAGTTACACAATTATTTCGGGTTAATACCTGAGAATAATATCATCTTTGCTGTAGGGATCCCTATAGAGTAATGGCCGCCGACCATGCGCCCTACCCTGCAAAATTAAAAACAGCGATTCATACAATCTTGATACAACACTGAACGAGCAGTTTTGATCCATAGCTATTTTGAGTTTGACGTGCTTTTCAACACAAAATTCTGTTTAAAGAGAGAGAAAAAAAAACGTCTGCCAAGTGGGTGTGGCACATAGCTTCCTCGTATCCGTAACATGACTGTATAGATCATTGAAAATTATTATTGACTAAAGTCAACAATGATGGTTCAATATGGTTCGATCCAAGCTCGAGGCTAAAACTTTATTTTCTCTTTATTATTCACGAGGACCATCTTTACATCAGTCCGAACAATCCCTGAAAATTTCTTCGAAATTGGTCAAGAACTCCCGGAGTTATGCGCATAACAAGGATTTCACGTTTGCGCATTCGAAGAGGCTACTATTGATCCGGGGTCATGAAACTCATAGGGGACCATCTACACATCAAACCGAACAATCCTTGAAAATTTCATCAAAATCGGACTATAACTCCCGGAGTTATGCTCGTAACAAGGATTTCACGTTTGCGCATGCGCAGAGGCTACTATTGATCCGGGGGTCATGAAACTCATAGGGGACCATCTACACCCCAACCCGCACAATCCCTGAAAATTTCATCAAAATCGGACTATAACTTTGTGTAGTTTTGCCCGTAACAAGGATTTGCTGACAGACAGACAGACACACAGACAGACAGACACACAGACAGACACGGAACCAAAATTGTTCAGAAAGGTCTAAAACGCAAAATGCGAGTGGAATTTTTGATTTTGGAGACAAAAAAATTTTCACATTCCGAAAGTGAAAACAATGCTTCCGCTACCTTAAGCAAGCAAAACATTTATTGAACATTATATAGGGTGGAATGTTGGGTTAGTTGGGATTTGTGAAAAGTATAAATTGATATGCCAAAAGCTCGAAGTGGTATGCCAGAAGTAGAAATTGAGTCGCCGAAAGTTTAAATTGAGATGCCAAAAATATTAAAATTGATTTGTGCCAAAGGTTCAAATTAATTTGCCAAAATTTTCAATTTGATAATATGCCAAAAATTCAAATTGATTTTGCCAAACTAATCTGATTTTCTTTTTTTTTCCTAACTATATATATGTATGTATGTAAGTACGTTGTGTGTGTGTGTGTGATTTTATTCTTCCGGTAGCCAAATTGCTGCTCCGTCCTCCAGTCCTAGTCCTCGTACGTGTTTCCTTGGGCCCCTTAGCCTCATGGAAACTGCTCGATGAACCGAGAATTGAGTTTTCACTCGTGCCCACGTCATCACCTGGGAGTAGGATTTCGACCACTTGTTGGCGAGGCGTAAGGAAACGTTCTTGAGGAAGGCTTCGTATTCTTTATGTAATGCGCCATCGCATGAAACGACGAGTGGCGTGAAAGACCCTCTCAGGTCTTCAGCGACTCTATCGTATTTTGCGTGTTTGGCTTGGGCTGCATGCCGGGAGACGGTAGGCCAATCCATGGAGGAGTAAGAGACTGCGTCAGCGTTTATAACGCGGGTATCGAAAAACGCAGGTCTCTCACGGTCCCACACGCCATGAACCTCCATGTCCGCTATTCTGTTTAAAGACGTTTTTTTTAAACTAACAAAATTGTACTTTTCAAATCCAGTGCAGGGATAATGTAGTGTCATTGCTTTACATCCTACTTTGTATTTCAATTATAACCATTGAGCAAACGCCCCAGAAAGTGCGGAAAAATAATCCCATCTCTACGGAAAACCTTTGAGAAGTCATGGATCCTAAATCGTGTGTGATGTTGCGCGATTCTTCATTGATAAGAAGAAAGGAAAGATAGAAGAAAGAAGAACGTTCATCATATTTATGCTGGTAGTTGCGAATGGAGAAATTATCCTAATTGTTAGCAACTCCCTATAATTAGTTTATGGGGTGGAATTGTAGTTGTTGTACGTAGTCAAACTGAAAACTACAATCAACTTGGTTTGATCATCCAATAGTTCTCAGAATACTTGGGTGCTGAGAGATCCTGGTAGCATTGGACCTGGTTTAATAGCGTATAAATTCCGAACGATACGAGGCCTAGTTACCGATTTTAGTGGAGTGGCAAATGAGTCATAACACCTTATTGTTACTAGTGGCTGGTGTGACTGGTGGCAAATACGTAAGAAACACTGGAAAATACCGCATATCTGATCCGTCACTAATTAAAATCGAGATAGATATAAATGGGTTTGCGAGAAAGCCCATTCAGTGATTCCGAGAGCGGTCGGTTATTCCATCACTGGTTTCAAAATGAAACGGCAAACCGCAGGCCCTCAGTGTGAACTCAGCTTGACGCGCTTGACGTTAACTTATCATAATGTTGTTAACAAGAGGGATTAAATTACAGAGGCTCCTCCCCATAGGGATACGGAGTTATCAAGTGATAGAATTAGGGACACGTATCATCGTAGCTTCCCGATTCAAATTTTCCTGGAATGAGATCATCGCTGTGATATTATAAATACGGCGCGTTTACACGGAGTATAAACACAGCCTAAGGCGTGATTTAAAAACGCTGCAAATTCTTTCACTGGGGTTTATTATTCAATGATTCATGATTTGAATTTCTACTAAGCTTTGGAGTGTGCGTGTTTCACAGGTGATAGAGCGATTATTGAATTTCAGGAGATATGCATAGAGCACGTAAATCTGTTCTCAACCAAAATACCTATTTGGATTGATCAGTTGATCATATTTGTGTGCCTCCTGAAATTCAATAATCGCTATATCACCTGTGAAACACGCACACTCCAAAGCTCAGTAGAAATTCAAACATGAACGCAAGCCAATTGAATAATAAACCCCAGTGAAAGAATTTGCAGCGTTTTTTTATGGTTATCAGAATACTTCAACCCGTGTATCGGCTACAAACCCTTTTAGGAGTTCAATCCAGTATCCACGTTCACTACATCACTAGGTTACTAATCAATCGAATCAAAACAAAAACAATAATAAACCAAAATAACGCAAATGTTGGCACCATACATCGGGCCATACATCGGGAATGGTTTGACCCGCGGACCTGGGGAGGGGCTCATACGATTCCTCATGGAAAGTTCTTCAAAAAGAGTTAAAATTTAGGCCGCCTTGACTTTTTTTGAGGTTTTTAGGGATTTTACAAAACTTTGACAACCCTAAAGGGCAATTTAAATTAAGTGAGAGAGCTGGCTCAAGAATTGGGGCGTCGTCGGACCAACATGGATTTTTCCTGAAAATGTCAGCTTTTTTGCTTCAGCCTTTTGGGAGAAATCGTGCGTACGGCGGACGGCGGACGGACGGAAAATTTTTATGGCAGATTCGGATTCTATACCCTTTGAAACGTAAACCATGAAATATTCAGGGGGGGTTAGCATTTTTTTTTCAAGAGCAATTACAATGGTTTATTAATGAATAATAAACCAAAAGTTGTACACAGCTTTTCGTAGATCATAATTGCTGACATGATTTTACAGGAGTATTGCAAAACCCATTTTCAAGGCGTAAGATCCTCAACTTGAATGATGAAAAAAAAATTGCGTTCATAGAAAATTTATAGGTGCATGAAAATCAACTGCTGAGTCTTTAACTTTTAGACCAACCACGACAATGTGAATAGGTAGGTAAATTACATATTTACTTTTCTTTAAAAACCAAATGGCCGTATTGTTGCCAACGGGTATTGAAGAGCTCGTCAGAACCTGCAGCTACTAAAAAAATCAAGAACGTAGGCCTAATAAGTGAAATTTCACAGGGGTAGACTCAAAATTGCCCCTAGTTTAGGGATCACCCACTTACAAATCTTATCAAAAGCCTCTGAACGACGCACAGTGGGCTAAATCACCAATTTAGGTGGACAAAAGTCAAGTCAAAAGTCTGGAATTTCTGAGTGCTTTAGCTTTTTATTATTAGTTAGTGAGACTGTAAATACTAATATTTTCCTCCATACCGTGTTTACAAACAAATAGTAAAGGACTGAATCAGTCATGTTTACGCAAGTGCCTGATAATCGGCAAATTTTCTTTATTCGATGGCCATTCATTATGTTAAAGGTGTGTGTAGCGCGAAGTTCTATTGCTTTTATTCAACAATGGACATTGCTGAGACAGGTAAGACATTAAATTTCTGCATTCGTTATAGAATATACATTGCGTTCTACCTGTGGATTTAACTTAGCAACTTGTAAATGTATGCCCCTATTCAATAACGAAAAACTATATTAACGCCAAGTTATTCCACGGATTCGTTTGCAGGATTTGTTTCATCAATCCTTCTAGTTTTTAAATGTTGCAATGAATTTTTGCGATTTTTTGCGTTTTGGGTGATACATAATTTTTTTTCAGTACAATTTTGGCAAATAAATTTGATAATAGACCACTTTGTGCTCGCGAATCGTGTCAAAAAATTAATTAGATTTTTAAATATAATTTTTCCCGTATTCTGGGACTTCAATCGTTGAATTTAGGAAAGTTTTAAATTTTAGCAAATCAATTTGATTTTAGACCACTGTGTGCTCGCCAATCATGTCAAAAAATTAATTTGATTTTTTAAATAATTTTTTCCGTGATCTGGGAACCCAAAGGTTGCATATGGACAAGTTTCAGAATTTTGTCCACCTAAATTAGTGATTCAGCCCACTGTGCGACGGAGGGAAAATTTTTTCTGAATTTCATTTTAGGATTCAACGTATTTTGAAACGTAAAACGAGTAGTGTCAATATTTGACAAGCGCCCTGTACCGTGTATGGATTATTCCGTAGTTAATATTTGTTTCTAACCTGATGAATGTCGAGGGAAAACACATCTAAAAGGGGAAAAAATAAAATAAAAAGGTCTAGAGAGGATTAACTTTTCAGTGGGGATAGACGTAGAGTGAGTGTGAGCGGGTAGGCCAAGGGCAAAAGGGCAACGTGCAATTTATATAGAGAGGCGAACGAGCAACGAGTTGGAGTGAGAGGGAGACACGGAGAGGGAGAGCACATGAGAAATTGGAGGGATTTTTAAGGCCGGCTTCCCGAGTTGGTTGGGGGGACGCGATGGTGGGGGTAAACACAGCAAGAGATGAATGGCCCGGTTTTCAAGCTGAGCTGGCTGGGATTTCGGTGACGAATGGCTGCGGTACGGAGTGACGCCCGGCTGTTCTTGTCCCGTGGGGCTTAACCCGAGTTGAGAAGACCGACAAAATTCCTTCCAAAGGGACGAATTGACGGAGGGGAAATTTTTGATTGGTTTCGAGTGCTGGAATGTGGTTGATTCACAGAGGGGGGTGGGTATTACAGCGGGGGCATTAAGAAAATTGGAGCGAGATCAGGGGCAGCTGTTGACAGAAGCACCGGCGCATCTTCACCCCCTGGACAAAATGAAAAAGATACCTAATATCATGCGCTGCAAATTCTTGCCAAGTGGGTGTGGCACATAGCTTCCTCGTATCCGTATCATGACTGTATAGATCATTGAAAATTATTATTGATTACAGAACTTCGTTCAATTAGGTGAAGTAAATATTGAATTAGGGTAAATTTATTGTTATGCAGGAGCATAACTTGAGAAAATAAAAGGTTGTTCAACTATTGAACAAACTATAAAATATACCTAATAAGTCCAAACAATCCCTGAAAATTTCATCGAAATCGGTCAAGAACTCCCGAAGTTATGCTTGTGGCAAGGATTTCACGTTTGCGCATGCGCAGTGGCTACTATTGATCCGGGGGTCATGAAACTCATATTTGACCATCTACACATCAAACCGAACAATCCCTGAAAATGTCATCGAAATCAGTCATGAACTCCTGGAGTTATGCTTGTAACAAGAATTTCACGTTTGCGCATGCGCAGAGGCTACTATTGATCCGTGGGTCACGAAACCTATAGGGGACCATGTACACCCTAACCCGCACAATCCCTGAAAATTTGATCAAAATCGGATTATAATTAGTGTAGTTTTGCCCGTAACAAGGATTTGCTGACAGACAGACAGACACACAGACGGACACACAGACAGACACGGAACCAAAATTGTTCAGAAAGGTTTAAAACGCAAAATGCGAGCGGAAATTTTGGAGACAAAAAAATTTTCACATTCCGAAAGTGAAAACAATGCTTACGCTACTTTAGTAGACTCGGAAGCAATAATAACATTATAAGTAAAATATTATCATACTGTTTTCCAACTTTTCCCCATGAATCCTCATTGAAGAGCAGAAGAGTTTCAAATCCACGGGCCAAACAGAGCCTCAGGATGGGTGAGAGGATGGTGGAGTCGTGAGTTTGGTGAGGGGTTAGATTCATGGATAAAACGTGAGTTTGCTAAATTGTCGGATTATACGCCCAATGCCACTATTGACAGGACTGCGACAAACCTCAAAGGCAAGCGCAAGTCGTTCCACGATTCGCAAGTTCAACCCTCATTATTACGTTCGAAAAGTTAAGGTTTGTTAATTTCAATAATGAACCTTACTAATCGACCACAAACCAATTCTAACCCCCCTCCCTAAAAAATTGTTGGTTTAAGTAAATTACTGACGTTTATTACCTAAAATTGAATTGAAAGCAACGCAACAAATTATTACACAGAAGTTTATTTTTTCTGTATTAAGGCTCAATCACACGGGGCGAGCTTACTAGCTACGAATAAGGATGAGAAATCGGTACACAAAATCGAATACAAAAGATCCATTTAACGAAAAATCGTCACGAAAGTACCGATTCTAAGTTCTGATTCCCTATCCAAACCCCTTCACCTGTAAAGATGTTTCTAATTTCCTATTTTGCGATGGAGAACTAAAAATTTATCTTCGTTTTGAGAAAATCCGCCGATTTTTCAAAAAATCGTTGTTAAAGAATCGATTCACATAAAAACATCAAGACATCGATTCAATAAATGTTTGATCGATAAATTTTTTCACCAATAAAAATAGATTTTTTTTCTAAAATTGGAAAATTGTTCCCCATCCCTTCCTACAAACCGGCTACTTGAAAAGCAGACTCGTTGGTGGGTGCGCTCGTTGACGATTACACGTATCTATCCACTCGCTCACTCTCCTACTGGTTTCTGCTTTGAAACCTCGTATTTTGCATTGTTTTGTGCTTACTTTTTGTGTGTATTTCGTGTTTGTGCTTTGTGAAAATGAAATGGAACGCAAATAGATATGTTCCTTGTAGTTTACCGACAATATCCTTTATTATGGTTATGTGTTGGAAGACTATACAAATGCAACATTGAAGGAGGACTATTTTAAACGTTTAACTTGTGAGCTTCATGAAAATAACTTATTGGGAAAGATGGATGTGAATCAAGTTAAGGTCTGAAGTCAGTAAAAGTGTGTACAGGCAGGAGCTGCACACCTCTTTCTCGTATATGTCAATTTCCCAAATATTCTACCCGGCGGTACCTATGTGTTATTAAAATTACAGTCCACCACATTTTCATTAAATTTGTAACGAACGGAAAAAGGGTCTCTACCCCGGACTATTATCTACAATCATCATGTGATTAATTATGCTTGTAAGCGTATTGTTATAAAAACCGGACATGCATGCGTTATATACTATCATGTTTTCCTCCTGATCTTTGAAATTTATCGCATACGAGATAAAATTTCCGTGTCACAATGTTAGTCACCATACTCCTCCAAAACGGCTTTACCGATTTTTACCAAATTTTATATTCGTATTCAGCAGGTCTGAGAATCGGTTACTATCTATTTTCATACCCCTAAGTAATAACATTCTAGTGATCTATTTTTTCATTAATTTTTGGACGAAATTTTTTGTTTTTATTTTTTTTATATGATAACGCATTAAAAAATACATACAACCCTACATTTTTACTTTTTCATCACCAACCCCTATTTTTTCATATCCATTTTAGTAATTTAATCATTATCATCCCGCTCGATAACTGATCAATTATAGTGTTTTTAACTGTAATTCGATTAAAATTTCCCTTAACTCAAGGCGAATCTAAAATTTTTTTTTAATGAAAATATATATTTATCCCTACAAATAGATAGTCACTCGGAAGTAATGGACAAAATAGATACAGATCCATTGGCTATGTCCATTTATGACGTAATGTTAGAAAAGATGAACTTTGATCTACCTTTTAAAGTAATCATAAATGATCGTGAATTTTGGAAAAGAGGCATGCCTCAATTTAAACCAGGCTCACTTGTGTGGTACACAGATGGGTCTGTTATAAATGGGGCAGCTGGCGCCTGGGGATCAAAGGTCCCAATTTCAATCTGGCCAAGCCTCTGGTTGGACTGCAACCGTATAAAGCGGAAACCCATGCTATAGAAATATGTGCACAAGAGATTGCCAGGAAACGACTCAAAGGTGCAACAATATATATACTATCTGACAGCCAAGCAGCACTAAAGGCTATTTCTGCCTTCTCGGTAACTTCAAAGCTGACTTGGAGTTGCCTATACTCCCTCAAGGCTGCAGCCCGAGGCAATAAACTGACACTGCTATGGGTGCCGGGTCATGAGGTAATAGAGGGCAACGAGGAAGCTGATCGCCTTGCTAAAAAGGGATCAGAGTCCAATCCAATTGGACCTGAACCCCAACTAGGGGTTACCAAGAGTTATATAACTCAATAGGTTCAGAAATGGGAGGACAAAACACGCATAGAATACTGGCACAACACTTAAGCAGAGGCAAGCCAAGCGGTTCCTCTCTATTTCAACGAAACGCGCAAAAGCCATTGAGGCGCAAAGACCTTCGCAAACTAGTGGGTCTTCTTGACTACCCCCTAAGGTACCACCTAAACAAAACGGGTAAGGCCAGGACAGTAGAATGCCGGCTCTGCTGCGAAGAGGCGGAAACAGCAGAACACATCCTTCTGTAATTGTCCTGCTGTTGCATCAACTAGATTCCGGCATTTCAGGAAGGGTGCCCTAACACCCTCTGATATTGCCATGGAAACGCCTGAAAACCTCCTACACTTTCTGAACGAAGAGGTTATTAATAAGGTTTTGAATTAAAATGGGGACAGCGTCACAATGGATCCTAGTGGTCTCAGTGACCAGGGGCTCCACCCATCCCTTATCGAGAAAAAAATTTAAAAAACAAATTATTATTATAGTTTAATCCTGATATATGCTTAGTGTTACCAATCTTAGATTCTTAAATTTGCCGCGCCTTTATTGGTGCCGGTCTCCTGTTTCACTCACACAATAAGACTTCGACCACTCCCTACACAGTTTTCGGCCACCATTATTGTTTATGTATCAAGTTTTTACTATTTTATCACCAACCCCTATTTTTATTTATGCATCAAGTTACCGGAGAAGTACGGTGACTAACATTGTGACATGGAAATTTTATACATTAGATGACAAAATAATTTTATAGTAAAATTCAATTTTACCAGATATTTTACGCATATACCACATACTTACACACATAAAAAAAGGGGGACAGTAGACCTTTATGGTTCTACAGCCAGATCATTTAAATGATTAATTTCACAAATTTAAGTACCAAAGATGAAGAATATATCCAGAAACTAGAAATTATTTATAAGGCAAAACAACCTTTGCCGGGTCAGCTAGTATTTTTCTAAAAACGAAACATTACTGATTTCGCTGTGATCCGATTCAACGTTATGATGTAGGAAATGTTGAACCGAAATGGCTACCCCGTCATGGCAGCGGCTGGCATTATCATGCGATCGCCTTGTCACCTTTCAACTTGAAAGGGAGAAACTGGGTACTGGAGTCACGTAGCAATCGAAGACTGAGTGCTCCTAAGGGTTCAATGGAAGATGCCGTTTGAAATTGATACCGTTCATGAATACGAGTAAAAAGGTCTTGGGGAAACCTTCGGCGGACCTTCTCCACGTGCTCCGTTCAAAGCGAGTTACCTTTTTCGGAAGCAGAGCATTGCGAGGGAAAGAGTAGCCCACGCTTTTCTCCAAGGCTGTTACGGCATTCGTGTAAGTAATAGAGTTGGAAGGGCTTAGGGGGTTTCTTTACAGGTGGCAGTTTCTCTGAATAATTTTAACCACATCGGAACCTGTACATAGTCTTGAATTATCATCATTATGATCACACTTAACTTCCTACGTTTTACGAAAAGTTATTCGAGTTTTCTTGGCTAATTCAAAGAATAGGTGACGCACACCTCTTATCACGATCTTATCAGATAAGATCGATGTGTCCTTACATCGATCTAATTATCGATTATTACATCGATATAATGCCATCTTGAAACGATTATCACGACCATTGCTTCACCCGACACCAGTACGCGCCATTTTCCCCATCACTCTCTTCCGCGTCGGAATCCATTTCCCTTCCCTTCCTTCTGATTGTTGCTTTCATTCCTATTTCTGTTTCTTCTGATCTATACTTCACTAGAAGGATTGATGTAGGATATTTTTTTGTTTTTGAGATGCGAGCGTAGCGAGCATCCAGACCACCAAACTAGACGGTAAGGAGATTTTTGCTTTCATTCGTATTTATGTTTCTTTTAATCCCGGACCAAACACCGATATTCTAGCCCAGCTGAGATGTTTTTTTGTTTCGGACAAAATCCCCATATTGTTGCACAGCTGAGGTATTAATCAGATGTTTAATAACACGTTTCTTCGATATATCGATACCGTGGACCTATATCGATATCGCGGGTGTGATAACTTATCACTGATAAGACGTGCGTCACCTATTCTTTGGATATACCGTGTTCTTAATTGAATAATCAAGTAAATGAGAAAAACATATTACTCTATGGAGCTATGGGAGTAGGAGAGTAGAAGAGCGAAAGGTAAGTCGGCGACAAGAGCGATAATCCCTGGTGGAGATGCGTAATCCCTCGGTAATCCCTCATCAAAGATTGGGATCACTCGCGGACACATAAGTACACATCACATTATGCATGTTGACATTACTCGGGTCAGCTCATAGAAAAACGCTGCAAATTCTTTCACTGGGGTTTATTATTCAATTGGCTTACGTTCATAATTTGAATTTCTACTAAGCTTTAGAGTGTGCGCGTTTCACAGGATAGAGCGATTATTGAATTTCAGGAGATATGCATCGAGCACGTAAATCTGTTCTCAACCAAAATGCCTATTTGGATTGATCAGTTGATCATATTTGTGTGCCTCCTGGAATTCAATAATAGCTCTATCCTGTGAAAGACGCACACTCCAAAGCTTAGTAGAAAATCAAATCATGAACTCGAGCCAATTCAATAATTAACGCCTGTGAAAGAATTTGCAGCGTTTTTCTATTGAACCTCAATACCCTCCACAATAAAAACATCTATAATTTATCAAGTCCTTTAGCACTCGTATTGCGTAAAAACTTCCACAAATCCAAATATAAACGATGTAGCCAAAGGTAGACTGATGTAGAGGAGGCACACAAATATCATCAACTGATCAATCCAAATAGGTGTTTTGGTTGAGAACCGATTTACGTGGTCTATGCATATCTCCTGAAATTCGATAATTGCTCTATCACCTGTAAAACGCGAACACTCCGAAGCTTAGTACAGATTCAAATTATGAACGCAATCCAATTGAATAATAAACCCCAGCGAAAGAATACTTATTTACACCAGTAATAATATTGAATAATAAACCCCAGTAATAATGTTGAATAATATTTACCTATATATTATCAGCGTTTCATACATATCAGAATGCTTCAACCCATCGGCTATTAACTACAATGATCCACATCGGCTATCACTCCAGTACCCACATTCACTACAACTCGACCGGCCGGACATCACTAGGTTACAAACAAACAATAATAAACCAAAAAACGCAAATGTTGGCACCATAAATCGGGCCATACATCTGGAATGGTTTGACCTACGGACGTGGGGAGGGTCTCATTCGATTCCTCATGGTATGTTCTTATAAATAAGTACACATTTAGGCGGCCTTGACTCGTTTTGATGTGTTAAAATGCTGCCGGTGTCTGCGAAGAATATAAAATCGCCGTGTTCAAGTTTGAAGCGTTTTTCATTCGCGGAAGACACCGAAGTATGACATTTGTTGACGGAACCCTTCAATATCAAACGTACGGGCACCCGGTCTAAATAAATACTATTTCACAATAAAATCTAAAAAAAAAAAAAAAAAAAAACCGAGCGTTTCTCTATTCATCTATCAAAGTCCCCCACGTTACTCCCAGTTCCTCTTCCCCGCTACCGGAATCCCATTGTGTGTCACAAGAGAGATGAAAACCCCCAAGCAAAAACGGACACGCCTTTCTTCTCTGTTACCAATAACTCAACGACCGCCGGCACCGGTCCTGATGTGATACAAAAGGGCTCCTCTCCGCATCGATTTATCATATTCATATATTATAGCAGTGTCTGCTATGGCAGTAGCTGTTATAAGAGAAGCTCTCCAACCTGCTCCAGTTCCCAGTGGCCATTCCGATCGAATAAAAATTTACGTCGAGTTGGGGCAGTCGAAAAACCCATCTACGGCCGTTATTTCCCACCCGCGTGGTTTTTCGAGGAAAAAAAAAAACACCGGGCAGGGACCGTCTCTGATATTGCATGCGTTTTATAATGTTAAACAGACTATTCCCTCGAGACTCCGTGAACTGGAAAAAAGGCCCTAAAGCGATGAGAAAAAGTTTTCCGAGCTGTACCGTAAAATGTTGGCAGAACAACAGGGGTCTTCCAGCTTGAAGAGTTTGATTATAAATGCGTATTTTGACCTCGTTTTTACCATGCTGTGGGTTACGAAAACGCCCCTGTCTATATTATAATTTTTCGAGAAATCAACTGAACGGTATTCCATTAGAGAGGTTTCTAATATAATTTTTCAAGTTGGTAATTTAGAACTAGAAAACTTCAGCGATAAATTGTTAAGCCGCTGCATTAGCTTCAAAACGAAAAGAATTACACGATCAACATGTAATTAAACTTCAAAACGCTGCAAATTCTTTCACTGGGGTTTATTATTCAATGATTCATAATTTGAATTTCTACTAAGCTTTGGAGTGTGCGTGTTTCACAGGTGATAGAGCGATTATTGAATTTCAGGAGATATGCATATAGCACTTAAATCGGTTCTCAACCAAAATATGGATTGATATGGATCATATTTGTGTGCCTCCTGAAATTCAATAATCGCTCTATCACCTGTGAAACACGCACACTCCAAAGCTTAGTAGAAATTCAAATCATGAATCATTGAATAATAAACCCCAGTGAAAGAATTTGCAGCGTTTTTTTCAAGAGCGATTACAATGGAAAAATATTATTTTTGAAAATTTTAAATTTCGTAAGACGTAGCATGCATCTCAGAATGCTTCAACCCGTGTATCGGCTATAAACCCTTTTAGGAGTTCACTCCAGTATCCACATTCACTACATCACTAGGTTACTGCGATCAACACAAAACAAAAAAAAAACTCTTGTGTTTGTATTATCGCAGTAACCTTGTGGATGGAAATGTTGGCACCATAAATGGCACCATACATCGGGAATGGTTTGAGCTACGGACCTGGGGAGGGGCTCATTCGATTCCTCGTGGAAAGTTCTTCAAAAAAAGTCCAAATTTAGGCCGCCTTGACTTTTTTGAGGTTTTTAGGGATTTTACAAAACTTTGACAACCCTTAAAGGGCACTTTAAATTAAGTGAGAGAGCTGGCTAAAGAATTGGGGCATTGTTGAACCAATATTGATTCTTTCCTGAAAATTTCAGATTTTTTGCTCCAGCCGTTTGGGAGAAATCGTGCGTACGACGTACCGCGGACGGACTGAAAAATTTTTATTGCAGATTTGGATTCCACGCCCTTTGAAACGTAAACCATGAAATTTTCGGAAGGGGTTAGACTTTTTTTTTAAGAGCGATTACAATGGTTTATTATTGAATAATAAACCAAAATACCGTTGGACACGACAGGGGAATGTTGCAAGCTGCTTCTTATTCATCGCTCTTCGTACATCCAGTATTATGATTAGAGCTGTCTTTGAGCTGAAACCTGAATGAACGCAGATTGATACGGCTCAAGAAGATGGTGCTTTTCAATATGGTAGAGAAGCTCAGTGTGCACTATTTTCTCCAGTACGGAGTGGCGATGTCGCGAGACACTCATCGATTCGGGAGCTTAGGATAGAAAAATCTTGTATGCAAGTGTGTTCGATGAAAGATAACCGCTCAGTATTTCGCTCCCGAGTTCAGGGGAAGTTTCTATTAGAGCCTTCCCGTGACCCTACAGAATGGTTTAACCCTAGTTCGGTTGACCACCTTAATTGTTACGAACAGCTGGCATTAGAGGTAGAACGGGGGAAATCGGATAGTGGACGGTAGGGTGTGGTGTGGTAGGAGAGTGGAGGGGAGGGGCTTGTTCCTCCAGAATAACGTCCGTAGCTGTAACTCCATTACGTGTGACGCTCGTTTCACCTTCACGTACAGTATTTCACCAAAAACGTTCAACCTCACTAACATTTTCTTAGTTTATTGAGCTTAATATGAACTTTTGGAATCGTCCAAGAAAGAAAAAAGCGGGACAGTAGACCTTTATGGTTCTACAGCCAGATCATTTAAACGATTAATTTTACACATTTAGGTACCGAAGATGAAAAATTGCCTATGCAACCTACAAATATGGGATTCTAGCTCAGAGGAGGGGAGTTAGTAAACAGAGATGAGATAGTAAACTACGGCTGGGGGAGGCTAACAAGGGTTTACGTGAGCGCATTCTGTGTTCATAAACGGTACTTACTAAGCCTAACCAACTCCCTGGAAAAATCTGTAGATTCAACCAGAGCACCAGAGAGGCTAGTGCTTACCAAGGTGGCAGGTACACGAATGACCCCCTCGGGCGGACGGAAAAGTGGTGACGCCGGGATAACAAAGGGCGGAAGGAGCCCACCCGAAGGTTAGTTGAAGGAGTGTAGACCGGGGGGGGGGTCGAAATTGTCGGGTCGGTCGCTAAGAACTGGATTGTACTCGAGTCATCATCATTTAAATGATAAAATTAACCCGCTCCCCTCTCCCTTCAACATTTTCTGAATCACTTTGAAGATACCAGGATTCCATGGATTGAAGCACAATGGCAACAGGGGAAAACCTCCAAGATCTACGTCTTACAAATCTCAACTTTTTGGCATGATGGACCTCGGTGCTCGCGTCACAGGCTATCTACCCCACTTACGACCGTGTCGCAGACTATCCATTGCCGCTCTTGTTGCGCCTGAAACAGTAATTCCGACTCCTCAAATTCTGATTGTGAAAATGAACCAACAAATTCTGAACGAAATTGGGCAGGGAAGCACCGTACATTCTGACATGTGGCGAGCTAGAAGCACCTAGGGAAACCATGTGCACCCATCACGCTGTAAATCACTCAGAAAACTTCACCAACCCCACCACTGCAGTTCATACACAGACCATCGAAAGGCTATGGAGACACGAGAAGGTGAAATACAAGATCAAATGGTGTGGGGGTTGACAGACAACTGAAGGAAGAGTAAGCGGCATTTTTCACTATCTGCTGATATCCAACTTTTTCAAATGAAGCACCGACCAGTGCGTGACATCCGAGCAAGCCAATTCTCCCTGTGGCCGGAGCAGAATTTATTTTAGTCCGGCGACGTCAACGTTACTATGTAGTATACGGTACCAGTAATGAAAATTAAGGGGCCTGTTTTGAACGTTGAGGACGGCGCTGGTGGTTATACACTACCTGCAATACCCAGCGGTCATGCGTTTGGGGTCATTCGTAAAATCCCAGTAGCCCCTGTATTTTCATTCATTCATCTAATTTCAGAGTTTTCCAAACTATTTGCCAGAAGGGCCGTATCATAATGTGGAGGTGGTGAGGCGGGCCAACAGGGGCTTGCCCCCCCCCCACACTGAAAATTTTGAAAATTAGACAATTGAAAACAATGTTTTTTAACTCTTGAGCGAGTTTGACAAATTCAAAATTAGGCATAGTATAGGTACAAAAAATTAGTTTTTAGTGATTGTATTTTTAGAATTCCACAATTACTGTTTCGTTGTTCAATAAAAAATATTAGCGATTGAATTTTCAGGAATGGAAAATTTTGAAAGTCAGACACTTGGGTTTTTAAACGCCCGCAGACGAATTTGACAAATTCAAAATCAGGCCTAATACATGAACCAAAACTTGGTTTTTAGTGATTAAATAAATCTTTTTAATTCCATTATTATTCGTTTTTCATAGTTTAATATGAAATAATAACAATTTCATTTCCAGGAATGTAAAAACAAAGCATTTAAGAGAAATACATCTTGTTTTTACTTATTTAAAATTATTATATTCAAAAAAGTATTTTTGGAAAAACTATATAATGTGATGTGTGCAATTGTTTTTTGTCTACAATAAAATAGAAACTCACTAGACTCCTAAATAAAGTAGAAAAAAAATTGAAATGTATAAATTTTTCATAGATTTTTTTTTTTATGAACGAAGAAGATAAATTAGGAAAATTTATAGTTAAAAGGTGAAAAAAACGCAGCACATTCTTTCACTGGGGTTTATTATTCAATGATTCATGATTTGAATTTCTACTAAGCTTTGGAGTGTGAGTGTTTCAGAGGTGATAGAGCGATTATTGAATTGCAGGAGATATGCATAGAGCACGTAAATCGTTTCTCAACCGAAATACCTATTTGGATTGATCAGTTGATCATATTTGTGTGCCTCCTGAAATTCAAAAATCGCTCTATCACCTGTGAAACACGCACACTCCAAAGCTTGGTAGAAATTCAAATCATGAATCATTGAATAATAAACCCCAGTGAAAGAATTTGCAGCGTTTTTTCAAGAGCGATTACAATGGAAGAATATTCTATTTGAAAATTTTAAATCCATCCCTGTTTTAACCAAACCACCATGTTCGGCTGCTCTCAATGAAAAGTGTCATTTTCAACTCGATTTTGATCAAAAATCGACTTAGCCCGTCCTTTCCCTGTGCTCTTCATGCGGAATCTGCCAGCCAAGCAAGTTTCACTCGGATCGAATTATGATCTGAATTACACGGACGGCGCCGGTTTGCTTAATCGGGGGACCAGCTATCTCGTCCGCTACCTCATTTAAATTCAGTGTAACCGCTAATCTCAGCAATTCCGTGGGTTAAGCCAGACGGTCCGGGTAAACGTTGTCATCGTTACATTAATATCTTCCATAGGACCTTGGGGAACCGTAATGTAAACCTGCGGATCACCAATAATACACACTCTCGATTCGGTGCACCCAATTACAATAGCATTGGAAATCTGGATTGACCCTTTGAAATTGGAAAAGTCTAGGTAGGCAAACGTGGATTCATTTATTATTGTTTTTCTTTTAGAAAATGTCCACAGAAAATGAAGCTATTGCAATGGCTTTGAAAATCTTGAACTAAACATTTTCGAAAAATGAAGCATTGTGAGATAATTTCTGGATTTTAACGGTATTACATATGTATATACGTAGCTAGTGGAGAGATTAAATACGAAGGTTCAACGGGAACTTACTGTCAGACGTTTTGCGACTATGCTTTTGACATTTCATGTCTTTGCTATGGCACACAACCAAATTGTCGTTATGTCACGTTACGTTACGTAACGAAATATGTTCAATGATTATTATGATTCGTAGAAGTGAGGTAGGTAGGTACGTATATGATTATTGCTGAAATTTGGCTATATGATTATTATGATTTGGCTGGTAGCCTCCTTAGGACGTGAACAATAAGGTGCAGAGGGTTTTGATCAACTGAGTGGCTCCTGAAGCTAACTTCTTTCCTATCAACTGTGGAAAGCTGAAATTTGGCTGGTAGCCTCCTTAGGACATGAAGAATAAGGTGTACAGGGTCTTGATCAGCAGAGTGGCTACTGAAGCTAACTTCTTTCCTATCAACCGTAGGAAGCTGAAATTTGTCTCGTTAGGACATGAACAACAACGCTACTGGAGTAGGTGATGTAGTCTGGCTCGAATACACAGAAGAAAAGGTCCCAATGTGTTGCAGACTCGTATGCAAGCATTTATGATTCTTAGAAGTGAGGTAGTTAGGTACCTATATGATTATAGCTGAAATTTGGCTATATGATTATTATGATTTGGCTGGTAGCCTCCTTAGGACGTGAACAATAAGGTGCAGAGGGTCTTGATCAGCAGAGTGGCTCCTGAAGCTAACTTCTTCCCTATCAACCGTAGGAAGCTAAATAATAAATAAAAATATGAGTTTAATTTTTGTTTTCTTTATATTGAAAAAAATGTAATTCACAGAGGAAGACAAGATTGCTAGAAGATGGAAGGGAAGAAGGAGGGAGGGGAAAGACATGAAATGTCCTAATGCGTTGCAGACTTGTATGCAAGAATTTTCAAGGATTTTGCACATCAGTTTGAAGATGACGTTCCTGGCAACAACTCACAGTAGACAACGTCCCGGAATGACAAAAAAAAACCCTCATTTTTAATATTTTCAATGACTGATGCTCGTCGTCAGGTCCATCAAATTCCAGTGGTGTTACGTTAGGGGTGGGATTAGTGATGGGATTTTACCCGGTAAATACCCGAGTTCGGGAAAATACTGGGGAAATGCCCGTTTGGTTATATATTCGGGTATTTTTAAATTAGCTTCCAGAACTATTTTCGTAGTTACAGATTCCAAAACAGTTGTGTTGAAACGATTCAATATTTGACTCAACTACGTGTACTGCGACTGTACAGCTCACGCCAAGCCTTTGATGCTGTCGACAGCTCCTTTTGCAGGCTCCGGCACTTCTTTTGTCAGCTTCCAGCGTCGCCTTGCCAACAACTTGTTGGCAACAACAAAGGGCGAAAACGGTTTTAACAACGAAGGTATAGTTTAAATTGCATTTGTCCATAAGAATGTAAAAACGCTGCAAATTCTTTCACTGGGGTTTATTATTCAATTGGCTTGCGTTCATGATTTGAATTTCTACTAAACTTTGGAGTGTGCGTGTTTCACAGGTGATAGAGCAATTATTGAATTTCAGGAGGCATACAAATATGATCAAATAGGTATTTTGGTTGAGAACCGATTTACGCGTTCTTCAGGAGATATGGAAGCTCTTCAAGCTGCCAATGAACTCCCCCAATTACACCGTCTACAATGAGACAAAGCAAGAAAAAATATTCCTTACCACACTGAACCTGAACGCGAAATATTTGAAGAAAGTTATGGAATTACCACCAACTAGATTCAGTAGGATCATTGCGGCGTTTTTGGATGAGCTGAATCATGGATGCTATGGCAGTCAATAGCCTGACAACTAGCTTGTTTGATTCTTTTCAGTGAATGCTTGGTGGCTTGTTAGAGAGGCAAAGGCAACACTTCAGAGAAGATATAAAGCAACGGGCAGAGAATGCACAGTTCCCACAGACTGGCAATGGAAATAAAAAAAAAACTTCGGTCTGCAATGGTGTTCATCGTTCGGAGGACGTTGGGAGGATTGAACATTCGATCTGCATGATTGTTGAGCGTTGTATCATCGAAATTTTTTTTTGCAGATTGTGAGGGCTGTCTTCAGGAATTACCCATCCCCGATGTCAATATGAACAATTCAAAATTTCGGCAGGTGGCGTACAGAGATTTTTGACGAAAAGAAATATGAAATTAATGGAACTTGAAATGCTTATTGCAGATGTACGTTTACGTACATAGGACCTGTACTTTGGTGGAACATAACTTGAAACCAATGAAATGCATGCTTCAAAAGTATTTCTTTTCTTCCTATTTGAAATCGTTTTTGTCGTTTTTTTTTGTCCGAAGTTACATTAAATCCTGTTCCCAATTTGAGGCCATGGCTATCCTGAAATGAGAGAGCTGCTGAAGAATTGGGGCGTTGTCCGACCAATATATGCAATCTGAGACAGGACGAAAAAGCATTTCCTTGTGGTTATTCCGTCTCAGATTTTCTCGATTTTTTGTTCCATGTTTAGCCGTTTTGGTAATTAATCAACATTGGTAATATTTTGAAATTGTTTTTGAAAAATAAACGTGTGTTCGACTCTCTCTCTCTCTCTCTCTCTCTCTCTCTCTCTCTCTCTCTCTTCTCTCTCTCTCTTTTTTTTTTTCTCTCTCTCTCTTTTTTTTTTTTCTCTCTCTCTCTCTGAATAATAAACCAAAACGAAAATACCATTAACTTGGGTTTTTTCTAATAAATCACCCATTTAGGAAAATACCTTGTTTTTAAATTTTGGGTAATTGAATATCTGGTATACGTTCGGGTGGGGGAATATTGGCCCCTCTTAACTTGGAATTATAAGATCCAATGGTTAGTTAGAAGTGAAGATAAAATTATTGTTGATTTATAACAAATCAGCCTAATACCTGAACCGGTCATTACCATATGAATTGTTGTACTAGACATTAAGCTGCGAATAAATCATTCTCACGATTGTTTGAAAAAGTTGGTTGATCTCATGGGGAGGTCTCGACGTCTGAGTAATGGCTGTTGGTCGGAGAGAATTCCACCGCAAATAAATATTGCCACGAGTTCAAACTGGAGAACGGAAAAGTCTATTCCGGACGAGAGTGAAAAGTAATCAAGTGATTGCCGCACTAACGTGATGGAAATATGATGCCGTTTGTTTGTTTTTGAACCACAAGTGGTAGGCGACTGCATTTGTTCGACGTTGTTGGATGCTAACAGCGGAGTGAAACGAGGAGCCGGGGGATTCTGCAGAAATTTGTTGTAGAAACGTTCTTATTTGGAGGTATTCAGAGTATAGAAGGGGCTCCTTATTTGGACCGTGACAGCTTATTTGGCATCAGTGAAACCATAATACATGTACAGTGGCAAATCGAAATAACGTTTAGTGTTCTTCAAACTAAACCCGACGCAGGAGTGTCTATTCCAACCAAGAGAGAAAAGCAATCAAGTGACTGCGTCAATATGATGGAAATATGATTCCAACCACTTGTATTCGAACCATAACGGGGTCTTCATTCGATATGGAAAAGTTGTGTAGGAGAACGAAGAGCTTGAAGTTGAAGCTCTGCAGGAATTTATTCTAGTCACGTTCCAGTTTGAAAGTAAGGATTGCATAGAAAGGAAGATCGTGGCATTTTAGATATGACGTCAAGTGACGTCAAAGCTCTGCAGAGAAGTGCAATGGGCAAAACGTTTAGGAATCTGCTTTGAAAACACTAAAGGCCTGGGCACACCAAAAGCAGGGCAGGCGCGGGGCAGGCGCGGGGCAGTGCGTCTACGTTAGTAAATAATGTAAATGTTTATATGATTTTAAAGACAAATATTATAGAAATACAACATACAAGATAAGTTAAGTTGTATTTCTGATATTGTTGAGAAAAAAAAAACTTGTATTATTCCACCATGTTTTGTACTTAGCTAATAAATGAATGAATTCTAAAAAAAAAAAAAAAAAAAAATCCGTCTATGGGTGAAGATAGCTGAAGAAATGGAAATGACAATGACTATTGAAGTTACTATTGATATTTATTGTTTTTTTTTCTATTTATTTTTATTTATTGATGTTACTATTGATATTAAAGTACTATACAAACTTTTCTCATATTAGAAGCTAAATTTGACGATCTTTGATTAGTACGTTGTAAGGGTGCCAAAGCTAAAAGCAACAATAGCTCCTCTTCGTCCGAACCGTTCAACATCTTGCAGTGTACGAAGTGTGGCGATCGGTACGACACACATAGCGCGGTTGTAAAGCAGTTACCGCCTTTAAACTGCTTTCTGACTGCTCATGTATCTGGTGTGACGTCAACCGCGCCGCAACTGACCTGCGCCTTTCACTGCTTTTGGTGTGCCCAGTGAAAGTGCAATGGGCAAAACGTTTAGGAATCTGCTTTGAAAACACTAAATATGCCGTACCCTTGAGGGATTATTATGAGAAACATTAATCCGGGGCACGAGTTATGTAAAATGCATTTTGGTGTGACCAATTTCGCCCATAAAAGTTGTGTTTTACTCAAGCGACTTACGCCCATAAAAATGCCAAACCTATGCGATTGAGAACATTTTCAGTGCAATCTTAGCTTTTAGCAATTCTGTCAACTCATAACCGAAAAAATTCCCAATCTTGGATTTTGACGTTTCAATTCGAATAAAATTTCTGAAGGAACTTGGGTTTGACTACCAAAATTCCTTGAATGCTCAAAGTAAGAATGAACTGAAAATCAAGTACAAAAATTTCAAGAAAAAATCAGGATTATTGGCTAATGGTTGTACCTGGAATCTCTCTCTTCAAAAAAAATAAGCAGATCCCTCTTCAGCGACATAATTTGAACTAATTCCAAGATTCCTGTGCTCAAGATAATTTTCCCAAATTTAAGAAATTATCCAAACTTTCAGAAAAAATACTTAGAAGTATAAAAAATAGAATTGAGAATTGCAAAATGGGCAAAATTTGCCTTTGTAGAACGTTTTGGACTGCTTGGATTTAGTTGTGCTGCGTGAAAAACGAACTCACTTTAATTGATATGAGTTTACCCTAGATGAGGGATTATTATGAGAAACAAAAAAAAAAAATTAATCCGGAACGAATAATTTCTTTGAGCGTCATTTCCATTCAGAACCGCTGGTCATCTCATTTGAAAAGTAAACCAAAGAGACTTTAAGAAGGGGAGCTGAAACTTTGACGTCGCCTAGGAAATGGGAGTGAAGAGCGTTTATTCTCAAGAGAATGAACCCATAAGATGGTATCTGGGAAGCCCTTTCCTTCAGAGGTTATATTGCGTCCTCGGGGGAAGGCGGATCTGGCAGAGGAAGATAATTAGATGGGATAGGAGTCCTCCCGGCCCTGTCCCTGTTTTACGTTTCCATTACGTCCGTCGCCCCTTGTCCCTTCTGACCCGGCGCCCCTTTTAATATTTCTCTTTGAACAGGTCGGGATTTTGGTTTATTATTCAATTGTACCATAAACCATTGTAATGGCTCTTGAAAAACAAATTTCTAACCCCCCCTGAAAATTTCATGGATTACGTTTCAAAGGTGTAGAATCCGAATCTGCAATAAATATTTTTCCGTCCGTCCGCCGTACGCCATACGCACGATTTCCACCAAACGGCTGGAGCAAAAAATGTGAAATTTTCAGGAAAAATCCACGTTGGTCCGACGACGCCCCAATTCTTTAGCCAGCTCTCTCACTTAATTTAAAGTGCCCTTTAAGGGTTTTCAAAGTTTTGTAAAATCCTTAAAAACCTCAAAAAAAGTCAAGGCGGCCTAAATTTGAACTCTTTTTGAAGAACGTTCCACGAGGAATCGAATGAGCCCTTCCCCAGGTCCGTTGGTCAAACGATTCCCGATGTATGGCCCGATTTATGGTGCCAACATTCGCGTTATTTTGGTTTATTATTGTTTTTGTTTTGATATCAGTAACCTAGTGATGTAGTGATGTAGTAATGCGGATACCGGAGTGAACTCCTAAGAGGCGTTGTAGCCGATACACGGGTTGAAGCATTCTGATAATTTTCAAGAAAAATCAGAAAATCTGAAATTTTCAGGAAAACGCTGCAAATTCTTTCAGTGAAAGAATTTGCAGCGTTTTTTTAATGGTTATCAGAATGCTTCAACCCGTGTATCGGCTACAACGCCTCTTAGGAGTTCACTCCGGTATCCGCATTACACATCACTACATCACTAGGTTACTGATATCAAAACAAAAACAATAATAAACCAAAATAACGCGAATGTTGGCACCATAAATCGGGCCATACATCGGGAATCGTTTGACCTATGGACCTGGGGAGGGGCTCATTCGATTCCACGGAAAGCATTCTGATAACCATTAAAAAAACGCTGCAAATTCTTTCACTGAAAGAATTTGCAGCGTTTTCCTGAAAATTTCAGATTTTCTGATTTTTCCTGAAAATTATCAGAATGCTTCAACCCGTGTATCGGCTACAAAGCTTTGACAACCCTTGGAAGGAGACTTTAAATTAAGTGAGAGAGCTGGCTCAAGAATTGGGGCGTTGTCGGACCAACATGGATTTTTCCTGAAAATTTCAGATCTTATGCTCCAGCCGTTTGGGAAAAATCGTGCGTACGGCGGACGGGCGGAAAATTTTTATTGCAGATTCGGATTCTACACCCTTTGAAACGTAAACCATGAAATTTTCAGGGGGGTTAGAATTTTTTTTTTCAAGAGCGATTACAATAGTTCATTATTGAATAATAAACCAAAATTATAATGAAACTGTCAGACATGGTTAAAAGGTTATGGAGTTGTTTTAAAGTGGTAGTCAGTAAATGAATAAGATTACTTGATAATATTGTAAAACTATAAAATTTTAAACCCCCACCACTAGTTTGAACGATACGACCAGTAAATCATGAGGAATCGTGGTTATTAAGAATTCGGTAATTCATATTTTGCGCACGTCTCCGACGGCAGTAATATTTTTAGGACCTAACAGTCTTTTTAAGACCTAACCCGCGTAATTCCTGGAAATTACATCAAAATTCGCCCCCTAGTTCCGATGTTTTGCCAATGTCAAGTAATTGTAGTTATGTACATACGCAACAGCTTTAGCTCGGGGTAAAACTACTAACAACTTCATCTAACTACTTCAAAAGATTGGACGAAATCAGACTGATAGAGCAGAAGAAACCGACGTTACGAAGATTCACGACTGCTCTCGCAGAAACGTTAATATTGGTCATTAGTAGAAGCCCATCTAGAGATTATCAACAAAATCCTTGAAAGCTTCCATGAATGAAAACTTGGAATAGTTCAGGGAGCCAAATATATCACCATGCTCAGAAACGCGTAAAGCAAGTGCCAATTTCAATTTTCAAGGCGAAATCCTGTTTCGGTTTCTTATTATTCTTAAAGACGGGTGTTGTGAAAGTAAAATACGTTTTTTGAAAATAAGCAAGAAGTAAAGGAAGGGTGTAAAGGAACTCGCCAGGCAGGATGCCTGGTTGCGCGAAGAACGACGCGGTTCTTTCTTCGTGTTTTATGTTCATGACCAGGCCTGGATTTACGCGTAGGATTGGACGCCGTTACACGTTACAAAGTTTTTATATGACGATTCTAGAGCAAATTTACATACCTCACAATCGGTAAACTCAAATAAAATTATTTTTAATCAAGAATAGACCTAATAATTTACGATACAATACTTAACACGTATAAAAACGTTTTCTAATTCAAAATAAAATTTTTATTTCGATTTAATTTTTTTTTTTTATAAGGCTGAGAGCGAGTCCCTAGGCCCGGGCGTAGCGGGCCTACGCGTAAATCCAGGCCTGCTCATCGAGAGAACGCTGTAGAATAGATCTTAGGGGGGGGGGGGGGGGACCGTGAATTGAACGTGATCTCGTACCGGACTCGGACGGGGGGGACGGGTCAGATATTGATAAACAAACATAAATTGAACTTATGGAGCGGACGCGTCGACAAATTATTCTAATAATAATTATTAAATAACTGAATGAAAGTAAACTTACCCCATTCTGCAGTGACCGGATCAGCACAGCACATGAAACAAAAGAAAAAGAATATTAGTAAGGAACATTTATAAAAGTAATACAAGACTAACATGTAAAACAAACAATAAACAAACAAATGATCACAAAATTGATTGATCACCCAGTTGAGGAGCTTGTTTCCAAAAGGTACTATATCCGTTTTGGTCATAAGCGAGAAATTCACGAAAAACCATTACAAGCTGAAAACTTGCCCCATGTCAAAAAACTTTCTTTTTTTTAAATTTATTCTACATTTAATATTACAAATTTCGCAAAAAGAAGCAAGTTATTTCGGAACGTCAATTAATTTAGTTGGAGCTTTGAAATTTCAAGATTTAGGATGTCAAACTTGGCGTTAAGCACTTTTTGAAACCAAACGAAGTGGATATATACTTTTTCCAAGTCAGATTCGGAAATTTCCAAACCAATTTCAGAAATTTCCAAATCAATTTCAGCATTTTTCATTTCAATTTCAGACCTTTCCATTTAAATTTCAGAATTTTCCATTTAAATTTCAGAATTTTCCATTTCAATTTCCATTTCAATTTCAGAAACCGCTCCCTCCCGGATATTGATCACATTCTGATATTGAAATGGAAAATTCTGAAATTGAAATGTAGGTACCATTATTATTGAACGATCAATTCCCTATGTTATCTCAACTACCTATGGGAAAGGATATTATTGAACGTAGTTCACAACTATTTTTAGCGAATTTGGTAAAAAAGAAGCCATTTAAGAAAAGAAAAGTATTGGAAGAATTTGAAGAACTGAAACTTTTTTTCAATAATCGTGTGGGCATACCTAGTAGTTTTTCTTTGCGAAATCGACCCAAATGGCAACTTGTGAAGTTTAACCATTCTAGCCTAGTGGAAAAGTGCGGTGTGCCATAAGGTTACAATTTTGAAGAATTTGATAGGTATTTCTGCATTTCCCCAAATTTTTGGTAGATTGAGAAAAAATTTAGGCTCATAAAATTGTTTGTGATGCAAGTGCGGGTACTTGAAAGGAATAGCAGTTATAGTTATACATAACATTATGAATAATGATTACGGAAACTTAGGTAACAGTTTTGTCGAAGTTTCAAAGTGAAAAACGCTGCAAATTCTTTGACTGGGGTTTATTATTCAATTTCATTCATTTGGCTTGCGTTCATGATTTGAATTTCTACTATGCTTTGGATTGTGATTGTTTCACAGGTGATGAAGCGATTATTGAATTTCAGGAGATATGCATAAGAGCACGTAAATCTGTTCTCAACCAAAATACCTATTTGGATTGATCAGTTGATCATATTTGTGTGCCTCCTGAAATTCAATAATCGCTTCATCACCTGTGAAACAATCACAATCCAAAGCATAGTAGAAATTCAAATCATGAACGCAAGCCAATTGAATAATAAACCCCAGTGAAAGAATTTGCAGCGTTTAATGCATATCAGAATGCCTCAACCCGTGTATCGGCTACAAAGTCTTTTAGGAGTTCACTCCAGTATCCACATTACTACATCATTACATCACTACATCACTAGGTTACTGATATCAAAACAAAAACAATAATAAACCAGAATAACGCAAATGTTGGCACTATAAATCGGGCCATACATCGGGAATGGTTTGACCTACGGACCTGGGGAGGGTCTCATTCGATTCAAGAGTTCAAATTTATGGCGCCTTGACTTTTTTGGAGGTTTTTAGGGATTCTACAAAACTTTGACAACCCTTAAAGGGCACTTTAAATTAAGTGAGAGAGCTGGCTCGAGAATTGGGGCGTCGTCGGACCAAGATGGATTTTTCCTGAAAATTTCAGATTTTTTGCTTCAGCCGTTTGGGAGAAATCGTGCGTACGGCGGACGGACGGAAAAATGTTTATTGCAGATTTGGATTCTACACCCTTTGAAACGTAAACCATGAAATTTTCAGGGTGGGTTGTGATTTTTTTTTCCAGAGCGATTACAATGGTTTATTATTGAATAATAAACCAAAACGTAATTTTTATCAACTAATTGTCTACTTTATTGTTCTTTTATGAGCTATGGCTGCTTTTGACTTTGTGAAATATGCAGATTTTTTTCAGGGTTTATTATAAAAGTCAGTTTTTATTAATTAAATTCAGGCAGAAGACCGTCTGCGACGAATATCAAAAATAAATATCAACGGCATGGACCATTGTAATCGACAAAAGTATTCGAATACAAAAGTAATCGATTACTTTGTAATCGATTACAATTGTATTCGAATACTTTTGGCAATTAAAAAAGTATTCGAAAAAGTAATCGATTTATTACTCTCGTTATTCGATTACTTTTACGAATACTTTCGTAATCGCAAATGTAATCGTAAAAGTATTTGTTAATCAGGGACGCCATCTCTGGTGCACCCCCCCCCCCCCAAGCTTCATAACGCACCCCCCCCCCCCAACGCTTCATAAAGCACCCCCCCAATCTTCATAAAGCACTCCCCCCTAAGCTTCATAACGCACCCCCCCAAGGTTCATAACCACCCCCCCAGCTTCATAACCACCCCCCCAAGCTTCATAACGCACCCCCCCACCGCAGCTTCCTAACGCACCCCCCCCCCAGCTCCATAACGCACTCCCCCCCAAGCTTCATAACGCACCCCCCCCCCCTGCCACTAACCGAATTATAACTAATGATAAACAACTAACCCTATTATAATAATGATTGATCTGATTTACTTAACAGTACACAGCAAAACGGAAAGAGAGAAGAAAAACAGCAGGGAAAAGAGAAGGTGATGGTGGTAGCTAGGTGATGGTATAGCTACCAAGATACAGATAAGATGCGAACCTCTATTTATACGTGCATAATAATATTTAAGAACGTATTTGCACATTGAGGGAATAGTCTAGTTAGAATATATACCTATAATCAGGGAACTATTTTCGATATGCTGCCTGTTTCGAAGTGTATGGGTGTGTGTTCAACTACGGATAGTCGTTAAACTCATAGGTAGTTCGTGCCACAATCACACTAGTGAATTTATAAGTGCATAATTGCACATTAATGGAATACTCTAGTTAGAATATATACGTATAATAGCGAACTATTTTCGATATATTGGCTGTTTCGAAGTGTTGTGTTTGTTCAACTAAGGATAATCGTTAAACCCACGGGTATTGTAGGCAACGATCACGCCAGTGAATTTATACGTGCATAATACATATTAAAGAACGAGTTTACACATTGTGGGAATAGAAAAGTTGGAATATATTCGTATAATCAGGGAACTATCTTCGATATGCTGCCTATTCGGAAGTGTTATGAATGTGCGTTCAACTACGGATAATCGTTAAACTCATAGGTAGTCTAAGCTACAATCACACTATCCAATTATTACGTGCATAATAAAACTTTAAGAACGAAGATGGTTCGAGAGAAAATAGGATTACTATCAGAGTAAAGAAAAACCTTTGGTTTTTTTCTACGAATTTGGTCTGAGGAAAGTCTGAAACGGATTTGTTATTATGTTATTTATTCCTCTTGGGCTTAGCTGGTACTACAACCTCCAATAGACCAATTATAATCATTGCATGGGGCTTCCTAAACATGCGGGACCTACCTAATCTCAGCGTATATGATTTTTTATTAGTGATTATGTAGGAAAATACTTGGTACTCACCAATCCATGAAGATTCGTGGTCAGAATAGATGGAAAATGAAGATGGGAAGGCTTCTTTCGCGAACGCGGCACTGAGTGGACTGCCGGAGACGCGCGCCCGACCACAGACAGGAGAGAACTGGTCGAGGCAGGCCGCTCTCCGATACGAGCCGGCAGGCGGAGGGCTACTAGGGTGTGGCCGCGGCGCCCGAAAACTTCGTGTTTTCGAAGCCCAAGCTTTTAGAAGCCCAAAAACTTCGAAAACACTTACTTTTTGGCGCAACTTCACAAAAAACACTTCGAAATAAACTTGAAAACAGACTACCACGTCGTAATCATCAAAAATATAGGAACTACTTTTTCCAGTAGCAATAATTCCCTAGAAACATAGCTTAAAGGCGGATTCACACTCGCGGTAGCGGGGATATCAGACCACAGTCAGGTCAGAGTCACGTCAAGGGGCCACCCATTCACACGTCAAGGTCAGATCACGTCAGGGCAGGCTTATTCCGCTTTTCCGCCCTGCAGCTGAACTGGGACGATCCGAGATGATAAAAAATTGGTATACAATCGCTAGAATTGGTATAAAATCGACCCGGCATACTTCATTAAGAGTTCTGTATTAAGAAAGTATTAAGTATTAAGAAAAAAGGACCTACCAATGTGAAGTTAGTGTAATGTTTTTAACTAACACGCAACATTACCTATTATTAATAACCAAAAATGTTATTATGTATTATTTTAGACCTACTTACTACTTCAATAAATATTGAATATTATTGAATACCCACCCACTTAGGTAGGTATTCAACCTACTTTTGACACAACTACTTATACTTTCGATATACAGTAGGTATTTATACGTACCAATGTAACTGGATAACAAATATGTTACAACCTTCCTTGAATTATTTGAGTGTTTGCCGTATTTGCTGCCATTCCCTTGTACATTGTACTTCCGAGTACAATGGATAGGAAAAATCGTACAGAAATCGTTGTTCCCTCTCGATCAAAGTACTCGATCAACCTTTCGTCATATATTAGAAAAGACTGGAAAAGAACTAATTGCAACGAAACTAGCAAATCAAAAACTAAAATTAGACGAGATTTGACTTCGTGATTCACATTTTGCTTCCGAGTCTACCAAGGTAGCGGAAGCATTGTTTTCACTTTCGGAATGTGAAATTTTTTTGTCTCCAAAATCAAAAATTCCACTCGCATTTTGCGTTTTAGACCTTTCTGAACAATTTTGGTTCCGTGTCTGTCTGTGTGTCTGTCTGTCTGTCTGTCAGCAAATCCATGTTACGGGCAAAACTACACGAAGTTATAGTCCGATTTTGATGAAATTTTCAGGGATTGTGCGGGTTGGGGTGTAGATGGTCCCCTATAGGTTTCATGACCCCCGGATCAATAGTAGCGTCTGCGCATGCGCACACGTGAAATCCTTGTTACACACATAACTCCGAGAGTTCTCGACCAATTTCGATGAAATTTTCAGGGATTGTTCGGTTTGGTGTGTAGATGGTCCCCTATGAGTTTCATGACCCCTGGATCAATAGTAGCCTCTGCGCAAACGTGAAATCCTTGCCACAAGAATAACTCCGGGAGTTCTTGACCGATTTCGATGAAATTTTCAGGGTATATTTTATAGTTTGTTCAATAGTTGAACATGCCTACCTTTATTTTCTCAAGTTATGCTCCTGCTTAACAATAAATTTACCCTAATTCAATATTTACTTCGCCTAATTGAACGAAGTTCTTTAGTCAATAATAATTTTCAATGATCTATACAGTCATGTTATGGATACGAGGAAGCTATGTGCCACACCCACTTGGCAGACGTTTTTCCGTTCCCTCAGGGGGAGGGGGAAGATCACGTCAGGTTTTGATCGCTCGCCGTGGCGACCTGACGGGAGGTGACTGGAGGAAGATTTGATGTTGACGGTACCGCGCCCGTGAGTGAGGATCACCCCGTTTGGTTTCCATAGAAGCAATCTTGACGCGCCCGTCACCGAACGTGATCTGACGTTCCCGCTACCGCGAGTGTGAATCCAGCTTAAAGGTGCATTCAGATCACGATCACGTCAGGGCAGGCCTATTCCGCTATTCCGCGCTGCAGCTGAAGTGGCACGATCCGAAATGATAAAAAAAAACGCTGCAAATTCTTTCACTGGGGTTTATCATTCAATTGGCTTGCGTTCATGATTTGAATTTCTACTAAGCTTTGGAGTATCCCTGTTTCACAGGTGATGGAGCGATTATTGAATTTCAGGAGGCACACAAATATGATCAACTGATCAATCCAAGTCGGTATTTTTGTTCTTTTCCGAGGCCACTTAGAGAAATATCATCTTCAACAATCATACCATCTTGAATCAATATCATCAATAAAATAGTATGCTAGTTGATGCTTCATCAGTTCAACGTTTTTGGTTTATTATTCAATAATAAACCATTGTAATCGCTCTGGAAAAAAAATTCTAACCCCCCCCCCCCCCCCCCTGAAAATTTCATGGTTTACGTTTCAAAGGGTGTAGAATCCGAATCTGCAATAAAAATTTTCCATCCGTCCGCCGTACGCACGATTTCTCCCAAACGGCTGGAGCAAAAGATCTGAAATTTTCAGGAAAAATCCAACTTGGTCCGACGACGCCCCAATTCTTGAGCTAGCTCTCTCACTCAATTTAAAGTGCCCTTTAAGGGCTGTCAAAGTTTTATAAAATCCCTAAAAACCTCAAAACAAGTCAAGCCGGCCTAAATTTGTACTTTTTTTAAGAACATACCATCGAGGAATCGAATGAGCCCCTCCCCAGGTCCGTAGGTTAAACCATTCCCGATCTATGGTCCGATTTATGGTGCCAACATTTGCGTTTTTTGGTTTATTATTGTTCGTAACCTAGTGATGCCGATAGCGTCGAGTTGTAGTGAATGTGGATACTGGAGTGATAGCCGATGTGCATTCTGATATGCATGAAACGCTGATAATATATAGGTAAATATTATTCAATATTATTACTGGGGTTTATTATTCAATATTATTACTGGGGTAAATAAGTATTCTTTCACTGGGGTTTATTATTCAATTGGCTTGCGTTCATGATTTGAATCTTACTAAGCTTCGGAGTGTTCGTGTTTTACAGGTGATAAAGCGATTATTGAATTTCAGGAGATATGCATAGACCACGTAAATCGGTTCTCAACAAAAACACCTATTTGGATTGATCAGTTGATTGATATTTGTGGGCCTCCTCTACATCAGTCTACCTTTGGGTACATCGTTTAAATTTGGATTTGGGAAGTTTTAACGCAATACGAGTGCTAAAGGACTTGATAAATTATAGATGTTTTTATTCTGAGGGGGTATTGTGGTTCAATAAAAAAACGCTGCAAATTCTTTCACTGGGTTTATTATTCAATTGGCTTGCGTTCATGATTTGAATTTCTACTAAGCTTTGGAGTGTGCATATTTCAAAGGAAAGAGCGATCATTGAATTTCAGGAGGCACACAAATATGATCAACTGATCAATCCAAATAGGTATTATGGTTGAGAACAGATTTACGTGCTCCATGCATATCTCCTGAAATTCAATAATCGCTCCATCATGTGAAACACGCACACTCCAAAGCTTAGTAGAAATTCAAATAATGAACGTAGCCAATTGAATAATAAACCCCAGTGAAAGAATTTGCAGCGTTTTTCTCACTTGAGCACCCGCAGTTCTGAGAGTGAAGAAATTTATTCCTCAAATTGAGGTGGTCCTTTGAGGTTCTTCTAACAATTTATCATTTTCATAAATTTAGAATGTTGGAGACTTGTTGAATCCAAAACAATAGGTCTCATTTACAATCACCCGGGTTTTACAGTAACAGTTACATGAATCAAGAAACGCGTGTGTAATAGTAGTTTACAGATTGATGGATCGGCGGGCGTGAAAACGAAATAAAAGCTCTCGCTGAATGTGAAAGCCGACGGTTCTTGACGGGATCCAATTGTGGGAAGGGAGCGAGAGTCAATGAAAACGAGGGGGGAAGGAAGTTTTTTGGATAACGCGATCACGCTACAGCCGGGCTGGACGGATCGAGGCTTGACAACTGGCGGAGTTTGATGGGGAATTAGGACCGTCACTTCCCTGCCGATTCAACAAAGAATGGGGACGAATCATTGACAGTATCAGAGATTCCCGTAGCGATTGACCGTTTGCATTTTTCAACAGTTCACTTGCCGGGGCGAACGTTCGCTCGCCTCATTTCCAGACGACAGGTCCCATACAGATTGCGGGGCAGCTTCATTTAATCACCGTCGGCAACACCCCGGGTTTCACATTTACCAAACTTAATCATCTATTGGAAACTTGTATCATTAAATGAATGAGAGAGAGAAAAAACATTTATTGATCATTATATGGGGTGGAATGTTGGGTTAGTTGGGATTTGTGAAAAGTATAAATTGATATGCCAAAAGCTCGAAGTGGTATGCCAGAAGTAGAAATTGAGTCGCCGAAAGTTTAAATTGAGATGCCAAAAATATTAGAATTGATTCGTGCCAAAGGTTCAAATTAATTTGCCAAAATCTTCAATTTGATAGTATGCCAAAAATTCAAATTGATTTTGCCAAACTAATCTGATTTCATTTTTTTCCTAACTATATATATGTATGTAGGTATGTAAGTACGTTGTGTGTGTGTGTGTGTGTTCGCGCGTGTGATTTTTATTCTTCCGGTAGCCAAATTGCTGCTCCGTCCTCCAGTCCTAGTCCTCGTACGTGTTTCCTAGGGCCCCTTAGCCTCATGGAAACTGCTCGGTGAACCGAGAATTGAGTTTTCACTCGTGCCCACATCATCACCTGGGAGTAGGATTTCGACCACTTGTTGGCGAGGCGTAAGGAAACGTTCTTGAGGAAGGCTTCGTATTCTTTATGTAATGCGCCATCGCATGAAACGACGAGTGGCGTGAAAGACCCTCTCAGGTCTTCAGCGACTCTATCGTATTTTGCGTGTTTGGCTTGGGCTGCATGCCGGGAGACGGTAGGCCAATCCATGGAGGAGTAAGAGACTGCGTCAGCGTTTATAACGCGGGTATCGAAAAACGCAGGTCTCTCACGGTCCCACACGCCATGGACCTTCATGTCCGCTACCAAGCCGGGGCCATGTCCCTGTTTGATCAGGCCTCCCTTCATACGGTTAAGGGCGTGATTCATGTCCATGGGACTCCCGCATCCGTCGCACCACACTGGCAACCCTTTCATTTTGTCTCATGTCATTACTGACGGTCAAAACTGTCAGTCCACAATAAGTTGATACCGTATTGTACGCGTAGTCATTTAACCAGGACATCGGGATAGCGATCTAATCCAAGAGAAAGACCGAACTTTCCCAAATTATAGTATTAACTTTACGCATATTGAGCTAAAATTCAGAAGCATTGTATGCAAAGAAATATTTAGCTATCAATTTTATTGCAAAAAAACTTGTTTCAAATAATCTCTTTTGATTAAACAATTTGAATTTTTGAAATTCTACGCATTTTTATCGATTTGTTGTATATTTTAATGGAATTCAAGTTCTAATTTTAACATAAGCTAGAACTTTAATTTTTAAATCAAGTTCATGATAAATAAACTTCTTTTGAGTTTTTCTGCAAAAAAATTAAAATGTAACAGTTTTCACCTGTTTTTGCCATTTTTTGTGATTTTTGAAATTTGACCAATTTGATTTGCTCGAAATTGTTGTCCAGCGAAGTCATTCGCTGTTTTGTAATGCTTCCACTAACAGATGATTTAGGTGAAATACGTTTAGTGCCAATCCAATAGTTGAGTAATTCTCTTCTAGTTAGATCTAGGGCGCTGAAATTCGGGAAATGAGGATTCCCTTGGTGATTTAAATGGGGATGGGGCATTCCTCAAACCATACTCAGTATGGCAGCCACAGATTGGATGGTCGAAACCTATGAAAGCAATGAATTGTGGTGCAGGAGCGATCACCCCTATGGAACCGGCCACGACCTTTGCATAGTCTTGTCCATCCGGGAATAGCCAAAGAAGGACCCTGGACGTACTCCCTTCCCTTGTGTGTAGGTCCAGGCTCATTCCCATCACGTTCATCTTAGAGCGTTTTGATGCATAGCGACTTAAGATCATGGGGGTAGGATCGGGAGAAAGTTGCAGGACTTGAGAGAGTAATAATGCATGTGGAGCCTCGTGCAACACTGATCTTTGGCGCTTGTATAGGTGGGTATTGGAAGAGCTGAAATTCGAGTCTCCAATGACCAACTGACAGTTTACATCTCGGTCTTTGTCATGGGTGGAGACCTGGTTGTTGGTGACTCACACACTGAATAACTGGATGTCAATGCGTACTTGATTAGGGTTCTTCCCCTGTCGTAGGTCATCCAAGGTGCCTCCCGAAATACCTCTTGCGTCATTGGGTTGGAATGCAGTCGAGGATCGAGTTCCCTGAAGATTTAATTTATCTTTTGACCCCCATGAAAGAAAGTCGTCACTAGTGGAACTCGATCACTTGTTGGTCGAACTTTAAAATCCAGGAATAATTTCAGAATGCTTCAAAACGGATTTTGACTAGAAAATTTTTCGAAAATATTTTCGGAGCCATTCCAATTTTTTATGAAAATCCGCTAGTAATAATCATTCTCAAAAAGTTATGAATATTCTAATGGAAGTTGAAATTTACGGTAACCACGTACGTCCAAAGGCTTTGAAGTTACAGGAGCTTTACCTGAGTAACACAGGCTGGGGTTGTGACAATCTTTTCTTTCAATAACTCATGTAATAAATCATTGTGAGACATTTGCGGCGTTTTCACCTTGAATCGGAGAATCCTTTAAACGCCTTGTTTATCACAGTTACGCAAGGAGTTGAAAATTCAAACGGTTTCAACTTGCATACCGTTTTTCAGTTATATGAAAATTGAATGAAAATGTTAATTGGAGAAGTGACAGATGTCGGAGCGGGACTCCGTGACGCTGAGTTAATCAATCTCTCATCCATTAGAGGCACATTCACGTTCATTCCCGTTGCGCAACGAAACTGTTGTGCAACGTTCGATAAATTGTAAACAGCAAAAAAAAAATCTTTGTCTTCACCACTTTATGTTCACCGGTGATCAAAGTAGTTACGGCGTATTGTGAAGAGTTCGGAAAATCAACCAACCTGTTATTTGGCCGTCTGGGATCCTACATCAATCGTAAGTCCAAGAGCATCGCTGCATTGATTATTAGAATATACAAATCGTTTATTAAATGGTGCAAATTACTACACACCGGTTTTGTAGTTTTGTCTAGTTGTGTCACAAACTTTGAAAAGTCAATTTTCACGAAGGAAAAGAGAGAATTGAGGGTGGAAAGCGAGAAAAACAGTTTCTAGAATGATTTCGTGTCCTAACAAACCATATTGAAGCTGCTAAGGCTCACGATTCCGATGATTCTCATCTTTTCCAATCACAGATGAAGTCTAGTATTGTCACAAACCTTGAAAATGTTGACTTTCACGAAAGAAAAGCGAAATATCAACAAGGAAAGCCGAAAACAAGTGTTTTACTGATTGATTTTGTTTCCCATCAGCCTGAAGCAGCCCATTCTATAATTTTTATCCGATGTTCATGATTCTTACCTTGTTATTTTGTATGTAGTTGTTTTACAAAGTTATTGTATTATATAGCTATTATACGTAGATCACCAGCTTTATGTGTTTTAAACATAACATATACCGTCGCAGGTACATTTAACCATACACTCTACAGGAGTGTATGACTTAGAATAAAAGCCCAATCGAGAGAAAACTCATTTTTGGGTCATTCTCATATTATTTGCCCTTTTGGCTTTCCTGGACTATGTAAGAAAAGTTTAAGAAAAATATCGACTTTTTGAACAAAATTTGATATGGAAAATTAGTATAGATATTCAAGACAACAAACGTGAGTGCCGGTTGTCAGTTTTTCCAGTAGTTTTTTTTTTTTTTTTCAATTTTGAACATTTTAATCTAAAAGTGGTTTTGTCACGAGTGCTACTGTATAACGGATAGGCTACGGAGAGCAAATCGCTGAATTGCGCTCATCTTTACGCTCAGAAAACCACCCAAAATGTATTTTTGCTCCCAAACGAGATTCGAAACGATATCACATGTCTCGTTAATTGATTTTGACGTTTTGAAAGTACCAAAAACTACCCTTGATAACTCTCGTGACAGGTGAAAAGCAAATAAGAAAACAACTAGATAACGAACGACTTTTTAATTAAAATAAAATTTTTTAGTGATGCCTATTTTTATCCATTTCCAAAACACTTGAATTTTGAATCAAGAGTAACACTCGTGATATTCTCAAACGGAAACACTATTTCTAACCAAACCAAGTGTTGGACAGATATGAGATGATAGCTCCGAAAAAGTGTCTTTAAGCTTTTCCTTTTGCCGTTATAATTCAAAATTTTAATCAAGCGCTATTGATGCAACAAAGGTAACAATGCTCGAGGTGGATTATTTTTGTGACATCCCATATTTTTGGTTGAACTGTGTGATGATCTCCAGCCAGCTTCTTCCGGCTGCACGTGGACTAACATCAGGAATCCCAAGGAAACGTCCCGAGGTTCTTTCCAGAAATTTTCAATGGACGGTGTTACCATAAAAGCACTCGTAATACACTGAAATACCCTCATGTAACAGTGAATTTTGGCTCATCGAAATTTAATCTATTCAGAGTTTTTCTTTTCATAACACGACATACTTAGAACATTCACACCTTGGACAATGACACTCGTGACATTTTCTGACTTAATTCAAGGTTTTTCATTTTTGAGGCTGCAGAACGTTCATTATATCGTTACTATCGTATTCCTTTCAGGAAAACCTACCGAGTAATACCAATAAATAAGTTTTTAGGAGGGCTGAAAACGCATAGGAAAAACGAATATAAAGGTGGGAGACATCAAATGGTCAAATGACATGAGAATGATCCTTTTGAGCATTTACAATCAACTTTCGAGGTAAAATTTTATTTTAACGGTGAAAAAGGTTACCCCACAAAAGAGAGGAGGGTTTTCTCTTTCCGAGACACTGGCTTTTTGGGTTTGTTTTGGACGGCAGAGCGGACCCAAACTTGGACTGCCTGCGGTGAGCAAATCGCTACGAATCGGTCTCAAATTTAGTGGGGAATTTTCCGTCGCTTAGAAGAACAACATATTCAAAAACAGATTGCTTGAATACCCCATATATGACACCAATGTAGGCTACATTATAAATCTGTAACATATATCACCACTATCTGCCGCGAAAGTTACGAATTCACAACCTCCTCCGTATTGGGAACAAGTTTGTACGAATACACAGAAATTGTTATCAGACTATTTTCAACTTATTAGTGTGAGTGGAGAAAATGCAAAATGAGATCTCGAGATTTAAGAAGTTGATCGTGCTTTATTTTCTATCAGATTTCTGCTGGAATTTCGGTTTTATACAAGATAGGAGGGACGTAATGAACGTACTCTCCGGTTCGTACATATAAACACTGAACCTTCACCTATTTTCCCAGATTCTCGATTCCACAAGAGCAACAAACGGAACTGACTATGCAAACTCTAGCCATAGCTTTGGGAGGTACGAACCTCGAATTTTAGCTACAACCTCGTCAGGCAGGCGGAGGAAGGTCCTTGTTGACTTAGCTCCCGCTTTTCACGTTTTCCCTCTTCGAAACTCCTCTCATATTCGTGAGGTATCTAACATCCGAAATTGCAGAGTTCGCTCGAATCGGTGGTAGAAGCTTTTCATAACAAATACGAAGTACGGAGTTCGCATCCAATACCTCTGGGGACCCGCGAAATACTTACCTACTGTGGCCAGAACGGCCCCTAATAACGTCTCTCAGAACGTGAATCACTAGTAGGTACTACCAAATCAATCTGAAAAAGAGACAATAATTATATTTAAAATTATTATAATTGATACTCTTTACCTGGCATTGAGGGCCTCCCCCGCTCATCATTATCCCATAGAAGTTCAGCCTGTGGTCTTGTTGATTTTCACTGTTGTCCACACTAGGCTTCAATAATCCGGCATCAGTCTAAAGAGATTTGTTTTTTGTACTGAATAAAGCTTGCAGGCGCGTATGGTAGAGTTCGGGCGATTTCGGCAGAGTTCGAGGGTAAAATCTGCTGACGTCAAATTGACAAAACAAAAATACATTAGGCCTTATTTTTTACCAATCTAGTTAAGTTCCATAAACTTTCCAATGTTGTATAGGTTACAAAATTAATAAACCAAAAAACGTTTACGTTTTTTATTAATCCATTAATGAACGAAATTTTCCGTCATTTGTATCTCCATCGTGGCATATTAAAAAAGACCTTCCTTTTGTTTTTAGGACTTTCCGCTTTTTGGCATAGAAGCCCCTTTTTAACCTCATGAGGGTCCTCTGGTCTTCACTATTCTAAAGTGGCTCATTCCCAGCTTCTTTTTTCTTTGAGCACCTTGATTATGTTACTGCACTCCAGTTCTCCGGACTGTCTCATCTTTTCTATTAAGTTTCAAGACGCTTAAATCACCTATCACTTCCTACCAATCCTGCCTTGGCTGCTGCCATTTTGGGCATATAAAGAATGTGGCGATTTATCGTGCCCCATCCGGCAGTACACACACCTTTCGGGAGTCTTCCCTATTTTCTTTAGGAACGATCGATAATAACCATGCCCCGTCAGGAACTGAACAATTAACGTACCCTTTTTTCAGTCCATACTTCCCCGATCAGAACAAAAAGTAATGCCCATCTCTGCTGCCATTTTTGCAGGGTCTCTGCTCTCTCTCTTTTTTTATCTCTCTTTATGTTCTTTATTACTGGCAAAGAAAATCTTTCAAGCCAAAAGGTCGATTGGTCAATATTATCCTGGGCTGCTTAATCAGTAATCGCAAATATTTTTGGACACCTGTAGAGGCGATTTTTAATCTTAGCGTAGATTTCCGCCCCATACAACATGATAGCCTCTGTTGTCAAACCTATCTTTGATGGTGATCCTCCCATATTGATGATACTTTTCCCTGTTACAGCCGCTGCCTTATCTGCCAATCTTACAGATGTGGATATTTGGAAGGTTTATCAAGCATTATTCAGTACCGGCCGGTGAAAATCAATGCAATGATTCCCCACTGCCATCTCAATTCTCCACACGTTTTGTGGTAAAATGACTTTGATTCCATCCACTCTGTGATTCTTTCAGATTTAGCTTGTATTGAAGGAACTCCAATGTACGAGCCACGAGCACTATCACGACATCATCCGAAAAACGCAAATGTTGGCACCATAAATCGGGCCATACATTGGGAATGGTTTGACCTACGGACGTGGGGAGGGTCTCATTCGATTCCTCATGGTATGTTCTTCAAAAAGAGTACACATTTAGGCCGCTTCGACTTGTTTTGATTTTTTTAGGGATTTTACGAAACTTTGACAGAAAATAAAGGGCAATTTAAATTTTGAGTGGAGAGCTTCAAGATTTCGTCGTCGGACCAAGATGGATTATTTCCTGAAAATTTCAGATCTTTTGCTCCAGTTTGGGAAAATCGTTCTGGACGGACGGAAAAATTTTTATTGCAGATTCGGATTCTACACCCTTTGAAACGTAAACCATGAAATTTTCAGTGGGGGTTAGAATTTTTTTTTCTAGAGCGATTACAATGGTTTATTATTGAATAATAAACCAAAAGAGACAATAATTATATTTAAAATGATTATAATTGATACTCTTTACCTGGCATTGAGAGCCTCCCCCGCTCATCATTATACCACAGGAGTTCAGCCTGTGGTCTTGTTGATTTTCACTGTTGTCCACACTAGGCTTCAATAATCCGGCATCAGTCTAGAGAGATTTGTTTTTTGTACTGAATAAATCTTGCAGGCGCGTATGGCAGAGTTCGGGCGATTTCGGCAGAGTTCCAATAAAATTACGTCAAATTGACAAATACAAAAATACATTAGGCCTTATTTTTTACCAATCTAGTTAAGTTCCATAAACTTTCCAATGTTGTATAGATTATTAGTACTGTAGTTTATTGTAGAAAAAAAAGAAGATTCACGTTTTGTTTTTAAAATTTTCCTTCACTGCCCAAATCAGAGAAATCACAATAGAACTTTTCGGTTTCCATGGACCATTGGTCTTCTAAGACTGCATTAACGAAAGAAAATTTAATATCATAAGGACGATAGCGTCCGGCATTATTTATTAAAGTTCATAATATTTCCACACTGTTTTATGAGTGTGTACCAGAGTTGAGATGTGATCATTACCTTGAGTAATGAATAATTTTCCGATTACTTTCATTGTAATGACGTATATTTGGCTAGTAACAATTTCAGTAAAAAGGAGATTGAAAATTTTTGAAATTACTCCAGAAGTAATCGTAAATTACTGTAATGGTAATCGTTGAAACGATTACTTTTTCCGATTACCAGTAATAGTAATCGAAAAAACTATTACTTTTTCCGATTACAAATAATGGTAATCGAAAAACCGATTACGATTACTTGTAATTCCGATTACTTGTAATCGGAAAAAGTAATCGTCAATTCCGATTACTTTTAATTAATTCCGAGTTTAATTAAAGTTTAAAAAAAAAAACCAAGTCGATTTAGAAGAAAAAACACTTTTTACAGAAAATAACGAAAAATAAAAATGTTGCAGGAGAATTTACCAGGATATGTCATAACCCTATTTTCGAAAAATTTCAACTTACGGACTTTTACACTTTTACAATCGATGTATAATGCACAGCAAGTATAGCGAATAGCAAGTGTTAAATAGAAGACATCTGTATTATACGATATTAAATAGATAACATTGTTTCATCTATCATTGTGGCATCAAATTTGCATTCTACCAATGCAGTAATCGGATTAAAAAAAGTAATCGAATTACCAGTACTCCATTCCGATTACCATTACTTGTAATCGGAAAAAGGAATCGTTTTTTCGATTACCATTACAGTAATTGGTATGGTAATCGCGATTACCTGTCTTCAAAAGTAATTGGAATTTGTAATGGGTAATCGAATTACTTTCCTAACAACTCTGGTGTGTACTATACCAGGTCATTAGTGGATATCACTCCCTATCAATATATCGTGGGGTTCCGGGTAAAAGTGACCAAGTAACATTTTTTTCAAAATGAGCTTTTTTTGTCATTCCGGTACTAAGGAACGTTGTCTACTGTGTGTTGTTGCTAAGAACGTTATCTTCAAACTGATAAGCAAGAAATACTTGAAAATAAATGTTACCTGCCTGACCCAAAGAGTTTTATGTGACCAAATGGCATTTGAACTCAACCACAAAACACGAGATGGATTATAAATGTACTCTCGCTGGTGCATGTAAATGTTATCAATTGCCATTTGATCACTTTTACTGTGTAAGATTTGTAAGATTGCATAGTGGGCATGTGAAAATGACCAATTACAGTGATAGGTAATGGATAACATTTTCTAACAGAAATAGGTATATCACTGTTATTAGATGCTTGGCAACACGATAAATTAACGAAAAAACTATTCAATCGCTCAATTTCATGTAACTATGCGACTGATTTTCGAAGAATTGAATTGACCAAATGAGTAAAGCTTGATGAGCCAGGCAGGTAAAAATGATCAAATAGAGTTTTCCGAATAAACAGCTCTTATTTAATCTGAAGTGAATTTTGAAGCACGATATCATAGGAGGGCTCTAGCAAACTACCTACAGGATAAAGAAAAATCGAAACAGTCGGATGAGACATCACACAACCAGTGTTCGTAAGAAGAAAATAGGTGAAACTTCAGATCGCTCCCCTGTAAAATTTTGCAAATGTTACTTGGTCACTTTTACTCGGAACCCCACGATATGTTTATGGAGTCGAACTACTTTTGTTTCATGTAAAGTTTTTCTGCAGTTAGGTCTCGGATACAGCATATTCATGCTAAATTACGTTGAATTTATAGGCCTGTTAACGGTATGAGAAAGTTTTGAGCACCTCGATAAAGTTTTCCAACTCTTTTGAGAGTGGTCGATGTTGAAAGTGGTGAAGATCATTATGAAGTGGAGCCCTCCGCAGGAAATGTGGCAGGACGGCGAGAAATGGGGTCCAAAGTGGTTGTTTACTCCGCCGAACTGTTGCTTCTGACCGGGAAAGACTCGGCCCGGCGAGAAGACAAGGGGCCGGGGGACGTTAGCAAACTGCCGTATGACAACCAATTTACTGCTTTACAGGCCCCTCGAGCCTGAAGGCAGTTTAGGGTGAAAATTATGTCAAGTTGTTGAAACTCTTCATCCGAGCGGTCAGACACCATTCGTGAAGTGGCCGAATGATAGAATACGTGGGTAAACTCAATTGTTGATGAATGTGGCTGATATTTATATTCACCTTCTTACTCAACAACCCCGTCCTTGAAATCTCGAAATCATCTTTTGCAGTTAAATTGTGATTTGGTCCACTGTGAGGCGTGGGGCGGAAGGTAGACTGACGTTGAATGGACCTTTTGGTTTATTATTCAATAATAAACCATCGTAATCGCTCTGGAAAAAAAAATTCTAACCCCCCTGAAAATTTCATGGTTTAAGTTTCAAAGGGTGTAGAATCCGAATCTGCAATAACAATTTTCCCGTCCGTCCGCCGTACGCACGATTTCTCCCAAACGGCTGGAGCAAAAGATCTGAAATTTTCAGGAAAAATCCATCTTGGTCCGACGACGCCCCAATTCTTGAGCCAGCTCTCTCACTCAATTTAAAGTGCCCTTTAAGGGCTGTCAAAGTTTTGTAAAATCCCTAAAAACCTCAAAACAAGTCGAAGCGGCCTAAATTTGTACTCTTTTTGAAGAATATACCATGAGGAATCGAAAGAGACCCTAGCCATGTCCGTAGGTCAAACCATTCCCGATGTATGGCCCGATTTGTGGTGCCAATATTTGCGTTTTTTGGTTTATTATTGTTTGTTTGTAACCTAGTGATGCCGATAGAGTCGGGTTGTAGTGAATGTGGATACTGGAGTGATAGCCGATGTGGATATTTGTAGTTTATAGCAGATACACGGGTTGAAGCATTTGCATGAAACGCTGATAATATATAGGTAAATATTATTCAATATTATTATCCGATATTATTTCTGGGGTAAATTATTATTCTTTCACTGGGGTTCATTATTCAATTGGCTTGCGTTCATGATTTGAATTTCTACTAAGCTTCGAAGTGTGCGTGTTTCACAGGTGATAGAGCGATTATTGAATTTCTGGAGATATGCATAGAGCACGTAAATCTGTTCTCAACCAAAATACCTATGGATTGATCAGTTGATCATATTTCTGTGCCTCCTAAAATGCAATAATCGCTCTATCACCTGTGAAACACCCACACTTGCTTTCAGTGGGGTTTATTATTCAATTTTATTCATTTGAGTTGCATTCATGATTTGAATTTCTACTAAGCTTTGGAGTGTGCGTGTTTCACAGGTGATAGAGCGATTATTGAATTTCAGGAGATATGCATAGATCACGTAAATCGGTTCTCAACCAAAACACCTATTTGGATTGATCAGTTGATGATATTTGTGTGCCTCCTCTACATCAGTCTACCTTTGGCTACATCGTTTAAATTTGGATTTGGGAAGTTTTAACGCAATACGAGTGCCAAAGGACTTGATAAATTATAGATGTTTTTATTGTGGGGGGGTATTGAGGTTCAATAAAAAAAAAAAAAAAAAAAAAAGCTGCAAATTTTTTCACTGGGGTTTATTATTCAATTGGCTTGCGTTCATGATTTGAATTTCTACTAAGCTTTGGACTGTGCGTGTTTCACAGGATGGAGCGATTATTGAATTTCAGGAGGCACACAAATATGATCAACTGATCAATCCAAAAAGGTATTTTGGTTGAGAACAGATTTATGTGCTCCATTCATATCTCCTGAAATTCAATAATCGCTCTATCCTGTGAAACACGCACACTCCAAAGCTTAGTAGAAATTCAAATCATGAACGCAAGCCAATTGAATAATAAACCCCAGTGAAAGAATTTGCAGCGTTTTTTATTCGATTTTCGGGTTCTACACTTCCTGAAATGTAAAACAACAAATTTTTACTTGACTAGACTTATGTTCTTAAACTCCTATGGGAGCATAGGGCAGAAACCAGATCCCTCCAGTCTGTTCGATTTGCCGCAATTCTCTTTGCTTCGTTCCAACTGTTGCCAACCCGGCGGAGTTCCTTCTCAATCAACCTCCAGGTTTCCCTGGGTCGCCCCCTCCTTCGACCTTCCCCCTGTGGGTTCCATTGAAGGGCTACCTTTTCGATTGCGTCGTCCGGTTTACGAAGTGTATGACCGATCCACTTCCATTTCCTTCTCAATATCTCTTCTCCAATAGGGAGCTGGTCAGTGGTTGTCCATAGGTCGGCATTGGAGATCACATTTGCCCACCAAATTCCCAAGATTCTTCGCAGGCAGCGGTTCACGAAGGTTTGCAGTTGACGGGTGATGGTTTCAGTAGCCTCCCACGTTTCACTGACGTTAACATTTTGAGGGGAGGTTAAATTTGGGTTTTCTTGGTCCATTACAAAGTAATAATTTAAACCAGTTATTTCGCAACAATATTGATTGTTAAACTTTTTTTGCTCACTAACTGTTCAAATTCCAACTCAGTTTAAAATAAAATTAATATAATAATAGTTTTATTAGTATTTAAATAAATAATACATGGGTCAGTCTTAGCAAAACGTAAATGTAGAGTGCTTTTTTGAAAACATTACTACAGTTGTTTTTTTTCACCCAAATTTTTCATGATACTTTCATTTATGGATACACATTGAAAAAAAGGTACCAGCAGCGCATCAGCATGCTTATTTTTTAAATTAAAAATAATTTTAAAAAATGTGTAAGTGAGCCAATGACATGTTTGGGTGAGTCAATGACCAAAATGAATTAACCAATGACGTTAACCGTGACACAATGGCAGTTATCCATCCGTTGCTGTTCAATTGACCAAATTTTGTTACTATCAACCACCTTACGCATGTGGAGAGCATCCAGGCGCAACTGAAAATTTGCATGCATTTTGCAGAGACAAGTGTCTCTTGTTTGCTAACAACCTCTCCAAAAAGAAGTTTCTTACTGATTGTGTGTCCATTATTTTCGGCCATTACTGCTTCACGATTTTCCCTGGTGATTCTGTGTTAAGCGAAACTCCCACCAGTCTTGCTCTCTGTAACTGTTTCTTTTGGAGCTGAATCTTTTTTTCAAAGAAGTTCGTTTTGCTGACTCAGCTTTTCGTTCTCCCGAACTACAGCAGATCTGTCCTTCCTTACCCTTTTTCTTCCAGATGATGTTAGATGACGAATTGCAGACGGTGATGAAGAATCAACAGATACTTTGAGCATATCTGCCTCAGATTCTAAGTTGGTGTGGAAAGCATCAGCGTTACTGTTGACTTCATTTGCCTTTTTCCTCTGTCGATAGGCTTGTGTGTTGATTTTCCACTGCTTACGTTGAGTTCTTTTATCCCGTGCCGTCATCTGCGCGATCATTTTTGTTGTCCCTCTTTCTTTGCTTCTCAAGTAACTCTCGTGTCTTTTCAATTTCAGCAGTCTTGCAGTTTCAGGGTCACTCTACAGTCTTTCCATCCTGAGCTTATCTTGGAGTCTCTTCGCTTCTTTCAGTTCAGCTACAGTCTTTTTTTTCTTTGATCCCATGATAGCTCAGCATAGAAAACCCCTACGTTTTGCTGAGAATGACCCATATAATTAATAGTAATATATAATAAATTATACATAATAAAAAATATGAAATGATAAATAGTTTTAATTATATGTAATATAATTCCATGACTTGGAAATTCCTTGGTCTGGAATATTCGTCGCATTTCAAGTTTTCGAACTCTCTTTTAACTTTGATTCCTTCGCGTTCCGTTGCAACGTTTAGTTTCTGAGCTAATTCAATCAAGATTCTCTTCATCTCCAGGAAATCAAGTTGGAAATGAAATCGGTGGCATGCACGGCGGAGCGGAATGAAAAGAAATAGAGTGGATCTAATCAAGTGAAGCCAATAAAGTTTGGATCAGAGCGGCCCGAAAACCAGCGGAATTCCTGTAACTTACCGAACCGCTCTTGATCGTTACATGGAATGAAATACGAGTACATACCAGTACACAGCGCTAACGACAATCGAATTATTCAATTTCAATCATTTGGCTTGCATTCATGATTTGAATTTCTACTAAGCTTTGGAGTGTGCGTGTTTCACAGGTGATAGAGCGATTATTGAATTTCAGGAGATATGCATAGAGCACTTCAGTTTTCAACCAAAATACCTATTTGGATTGATCACTTGATCATATTTGTGTGCCTCCTGAAATTCAATAATCGCTCTATCACCTTGAAACACGCACACTCCAAAGCTTAGTAGAAATTCAAATCATGAATGCAAGCCAAATGACTGAAATTGAATAATAAACCTCAGTGAAAGAATTTGCAGCGTTTTTCAGGGAAGTTTGACAATTTCATATAAATTTCAACGTCAGAGTAGGTAGCTCAATGTAATTAGTAGGTAGCTACTTATCACGCGGGAACGTGTCATCAGCTTCCTTAACCGTTCAGCAAAAAAAATTGTGATTTCGCTTTGTAATTTGATACGTCAATGTATGGTCCTACAGTTTAGGTCATTGAAATCAATAATGTTCTTCTGGTGGTCAATTTTCAGTTCAATTCAACATAAATATTACAGAATAATTTAGGAATATTCACCACCTGAAAGGAATATTTCACCTGCAGGCCATTTGACTGGCACTTATTGTGAAGCAGAGAGACTGCGTTTACCAGTTTATATTTACATGTCAAGAAAAAGCGGAAGGAGCTTGATATTAGGTATCGAAAAATGTACTGGCTTATGGGCAGACACTCGCAGCTGTCAACGTCTAATAAGCTTACGTTGTACAAGCAGGTCCTAAAACCTGTGTGGACCTATGGTGTGCAGTTGTGGGGCTGCACTGCTAATAGCAACATCAAGATTGTACAAACATTCCAGAACCAAGTATTAAGGAACATCGTCGATGCACCTTGGTACATTCGGAACGACAACCTTCATAACGATTTCCATATTGTGGCAGAGTGTCGCTGCCACAATACGGAAATTCGCCGTTAAACACTCTGAACGCCTAAAGGGCCACGTCAACGCAGAGGCCGTCCATCTCCTAGACATTGATAACCTTTTTCGAAGACTAAAAAGAAGAAAGCCGTTCGAACTGACACTTGACGTATCAAGACTTATCGCGAGTGAAGTGCGAACAAACTATTATTATTATTATTAGAACAAAAGGAACTCCTGTTATGTTCAAGAGGACTGAATATTAAATTATGATACTAGAAATAAGTTACTAATAAGTTGTTGAAACTAACTTGATTGTAATTAAAATAAATTTAAAAAAAAAAAAATTTATATTTAGTTCAACAAAAATTGCACCCTAATTTCATGAGTGAGGTATCAGTTTTCAAATAATGAAACGGGAGTCACCATTTGTGATGTATTTCATCTTATTCACAAATCATGTTGTTGTTTCGTTATCTTCATGTTCCTCCGCGGTTCTCCCGTTGATAGCACTCGTTTGATGGTGTCACATCGGCGAGGTAGTTCGAGTAGTTTATGTCGTGATGTCCACGATTAACCATTGCCCCTTCCCCTTGGATGCCGCTGGAACCCTGGAACAAGATGATGTGAGGAAATTGGTTGAACTTACAACTAGACGAGGTTACACTGAAAGATGCTCGGGAGAGCATCTATCGTATACGATTTCTATCTTATCGTTCAACTCTGGAGCTACTCTGTTTTAGGGATGGGACATCGATGTCGATGTTTTCGAAACATTGATGTTTCATATCCGATGTCCGATGTTTAACATCGATGTTCAGCAACGCCGATGTCATCGATACATCGATGGTACAGCATCACAACATCGATGTTCATCTGTCAGAAATATTGGCCCCTATATCTGCTAACATAGAGATTATATTGTTTAGTTCCAATACTGGCTACTATAGTGGGTTAGTCACTCTCATTACTCATACCCGCTACTTATTCCTGTGCGAAATATCTGACTTGCCGCAGGTAGGTATGCTGGATGTATTAAAACAGGGTAGGAGACGACTTAGGAGCTTTCATACGTTTGTATGTCAAGGAATCCGAGAGGAAATCTTCGGAGTTTTGAAGTTGCCCGCTAAAAAGCATAAGAATTTCGCCATAAATACAGGGGGAGGGGGAGGGGGGCAGGTGGCATAATCACAACTGTGCTGTTTATTCGAACACTCGCTACCAGAGTTTAGCTGCTCTGTATACCGCAATATCTTGTGAGTGGCTTCGAAAATGTTTCTATAATTTCTTCTTGATTTCTATAATTGACTTCTGGATGTTTCAAAGGAGCTTCTTTGCCAATCACAGCAGTTTAAGTCGATAGGGGAAGAAATTATACCCCATAATTATATCTTTAGATTAATGTCAAATTTCAGCAACTCCAATCGATGGTACAATAAATTAGCAGCATGTGATACCAACATCGCAAAAATACCAACAAAATATAACAATAATCCTGATTTTTGACATTTTCATGTCTTTGCTTTGGCGTATAGACTGAAAAACGCTGCAAATTCTTTCACTGGGGTTTATTATTAAATTGGCTTGCGTTCATGATTTGAAACTACTAAGCTTTGGAGTGTGCCACAGGTGATAGAGTATTGAATTTCAAACACAAATATGAAACGATCAATCCAAATAGGTAGTTGAGAACCGTGCTCTATGAAATCTCCTGAAATTCAATAACCGCTCTATCACGTTCATGAGATAAACCCCAGTAGATTAGTAAAAATCAAGATTTGAAATCAAACGATGTTTCCATATTTTCACTGTGATTGAGCGATTATTGATAGGAGATATGCATAGAGCACGTAATTCGGTTCTCAACCAAAATACCTATTTGGATTGATCAGCTGATCATATTTGTGTGCCTCCTGAAATTCAATAATCGCTCTATCACCTGTGAAACACTCACACTCCAAAGCTTAGTGGAAATTCAAATCTTGAACGCAAGCCAATTGAATAATAAACCCCAGTGAAAGAATTTGCAGCGTTTTTTTTTTTTTTTTTTTTCAAGAGCGATTACAATGGTTTATTATTGAATAATAAACCAATAAACCAAAATCGTCTCGAAAACTTGCTCACGCGATACCAATAAACAAAAGTTGGTAACCACAAATCAATGAGTCAACATGATCGCGAACTCAATTAAGTACCCACGGGTGGGCAGTCCATTTAATTGATCTGTACGCCACGCCGTGCAACGCACGGGTGAGTAATAAATGAAATAAGAAAACACACATGAAAATATCCCAAAGTGTTGCAAGCATTTGTCAACATCATGGAAGGAAAGGCTCCATTGATTTGTCCATGATTTGACATCAAGAGACAAGAAATCTTTCAGCATAGAATGAACAGATTTTGGATTAACCCATTAAGTCCCGTGATTTTTTAAATTTGTAACGATCATGAAATGGTCAAAAGTACTTCGAAATTTGGAAGAGTCTGCTTTGAGACATGAAGGCAACTTCTGTCATATGCATTTTGAAGTGAACGAGTAGCTATTGTACAAAAACAGATATTTAAATAAACTAATTAAAATTTTCTTTGTATGCAGCTTCGTTAGATTATTGAGCCTCCAATACGCAGCAATTTATGATTTTGGATTGACAGGCTCTATGGGCTACGCAGATGGGCGAGAAGGGTCCTGAAGATACCAGAATTGATCCGCAAACTTTTGTAGTAATAAGTCAAATTATTTTTATACCAAATATAATCTATATAAAAGTACATCTTGGCTGAATATCAATAAATTATTGTGAATCATAACGAACCTCGTAGCCTCCGACGATTTTATCTCGACTGTATTCAAATGGTCTCGCTTGGACATCAAACACAATGCGGTCCACACAGTGAATGGATTCTTCAACAAATTTACCGAAATCAGGGCCCTGGCCCTTTAAGTCATCCAACGCCCCTGGAAAATAATATTGTAGTGACTAAACCATAAATTACGCTGACCAACAAAAAAGAAGGTGTTGTTTGGTGGCGAGGAGGTAAGGGTTAGTGTTGAGGTTTTTCGGTGGGCTGAATCAAAGTTTGAAATCCAATTTTCGCTAGCAGGTCTAGTGTTTGACATACACAGAGCTCATCTACGAATGTTCTAGAACTAGATAGTTACGTTTGAGAGTTAAAAATAGCTCGCCGAAAATTCCAATTAATTTTTCACTTTTAGGAAAAAAGAAGGAAAGAGGAGGTATTTATGAGGTGCAGAACCCGATTTTAGTTATCTTAATCTATTCCACAAGAAACAGCGGGAAAGTTGAAGAAGTACACAAACAAAAAACTATTTTATATATTTTAAATGCCTTTATATGATGGGCATTCCATGTGAAAGGTTGAACTCCATCAAATAAAAACGCTGCAAATTCTTTCACTGGGGTTTATCATTCAATTATTCATGATTTGAATAATAAACCCCAGTGAAAGAATAGGGAGGAGCTCATTCGATTCCTCATGGGAAGTTCTTCAAAAAAAGTCCAAATTTAGGCCGCCTTGACTTTTTTTTGAGGTTTTTAGGGATTTTTCCAAAACTTTGACAACCCTTAAAGGTGCTTTAAATTAAGTGAGAGAGCTGGCTAAAGAATTGAGGCGTTGTCGGACCAACATGGATTTTTCCTGAAAATATCAGATTTTTGCTCCAGCCGTTTGGAAGAAATCGTGCGTAAGACGTACGGCGGATGGACGGAAAAATTTGTATTGCAGATTTGGATTCTACACCCTTTGAAACGTAAACCATGAAATTTTCAGGGGGGTTAAAATTTTTTTTTCAAGAGCGATTACAATGGTTTATTATCGAATAATAAACCAAAATCGACCATTTTCGAGTATGTTGTTATATTTTGAATGATTCGTTCCATTGTCAATCCACAGGCAGTCTTAGCCTGACAAATAGGGAGGTTCGGGTTCACTTTGCCGGCAGTGGTTCGAAATGTGAAAATACTCTTCTTTTTTTTGGGTGTAACCCATTTTCCATCAAAGTTATATCACCTCAAAATCTATTTTGAAAACTCATCAATGGGTTTTCTCTCAATCGGGCATTTGGTTTTCAATTGTTTCCCTGATTTTTTAAAATTTCATGTATAAATATCTTATTGAAACGGCATCATGGGATAACGTCAAGGGGTTTTAAGGTAGGTTTTAAGAATAAAAATAATTTAAAATCATCATTAGGTTCTGTGAAAGATAAGATTAAAACTCAAGATAGGAGTGGGGTCTATAAATTGAAATGTTCATGTGGGTTTGAGTATTGCGGTCAGACGGGTAGGAAATTTAAGGAAAGAATCAAGGAACATGAGAGAGATTATAAAGATAGCAAAGGTGATTCTGCGTTTGCCAGTCACCTTAGGGAATCTAGCCATATTTTCAATTTTGACTTGGCAGATAGACAGTTTGTAGAATTTCTTCATTTTTGTCCTAAAGGAAGCATGTTGGATGTTCTTGAAAAATTTGAGATACTTAGAAGCGATAAAGCAGGTAAATGTTTAAATGACGTCATCCCTCAGAGCGTTTCACCATTGGTGGGTTCATTTCTCCAATAACTTGGTCTCCCACTTCAAAATGTTACCCTTACATCTGTTTGAGTCCCTTTCACTTTGTTCATTGGTTGTATCTCCCGCCCCCTTTCACTTTTCTTGTCCAATAGGATTCAAGCTCCCTTCACTTCTGAGACTATATAAGATGAGCTCTCTCAACTGCACATTTAGTTATATTTTGTTACTGATGATGACCTAACAGTCGAAATCGATTTAACTTTGTAACTCAGTATTTGGTGGAAATAGACAATTTTTTCTTTAAATTCTGTTTTAATTTTTTTTTTTTAGAGTATCATTGACGTTTGGGGAGAAACTGGTAAAATGGAGAAAAATGTATTTCACTCGTTACATGTAGGGACGTTCCGACATTACCGATATGGGTAGGTATCGATACTGCAGGTATCGTATCGGTATCGAATCATCCGATATTCGAAAGAAAATCTGCATTATCGATAAGTATCGAATGAGTACTTCCTCTTGGTGAACATAATTCTAAATTTTCGTTACATCTAATTTTCAACAATATTGAAACTTTCTCAGTTTTGAAAAGTAGTGGGCTAGTGGGTAACTTGCTTTAAAAGACGCAACTTTGGTGGTGGTGTTTCCAAAGTGGTCGAATCGAACCAATCAGTTTGATATCGACAATGATAAGTGTTATATCGATCGTTATTAGTGTTGCTGTTGTTATTACTATGTTGCTATCGTATTGTTGACTGTTGCTGTATGTTCCTCGACCATAGGAGAAAAATAGGTAGGATCAATATTTTATTCAGACCCTACTAAGGTAACGGTACCGGTAGTGGCCACAGTTAAGAATTTTTTTCTTTAGTTTTGACAATTGTGGGCCAACAGTAGTACTGACTTTCTTCAGGACTCATTTAGAATATAGCCCGACTCTTCCCTAACATATCCATTGCCTAAAACTATCAAAAGAACAATTTTTTCTATTTTTTATTAATTTTTTCTCACACCTTTATTTTGATCTAGTAGTGGCCACATCAAATTACGAAATTTCCAGTAGTGGCCACGTGCATGTCTCAGTAGTGGCCACTTGACATTTTGCCCTCCTTACGTGTTTAATATCATTAAATTCAATACCAGATGAACAAAATTGATTCTATCCAGTAGAAGCTCTAGGATACAGCCCAACAAACGAGGAAACTAGGGACGGTCATATTGAGAAGTTTACCACAATTTCCAATGATGCTCTGCGCACTCCTAGTTCAACCTCTGACTACAAGATGACATGAGCTGTACCTCCTGCAAGTTTGAAGCCACTAGGAGACCGGGAATCCTTATTTCTCAAATATAAACTTTAAAATGGCCACTACTGGAGCAGTGGCCACTACCGGTGCCGTTACCTTACATACCCACTTTTACTATTATGTTTTTTATTTTTGTATATTATATTATTCCCTTTTGTATAATTATACTCTTGTGTGATCACAAAGTCTGGTTTTTTTCTGGAATTTTTCGCTTCCGAGGTTCCGAGTCAATTAAGTTTACTTTGTCATTCGACACTCATTCGATATTACCCATATCGATACTTTTCTTCCGATACTGTATCGATATCGAAACTATTGATTCGATACCAAATATCGTATCGAAAGCGGTATCGGAACGTCCCTGGTTACATGGTACATAAACGGCCTAATTATGTACCACAAATTATTATAGGATTTGAATTGTTAACAATAAACTGCTGGCTTAATCAAATTTTGATCGATAAACGGTTAAAACTATTTCCATGTACCTACTTTACTTAACAATAGAAAATGTTGGTGCTTTATAGTGTGATTCATCAAAAACACGAAGCCTGAAAATTTGAATCTTTCTGTCTGAAACCCAGCACTAGTTACCAACTTACGTACACTTACTTGACCCCATCTGTTTGAAGATCCTGAACTCTACTGAAGCTGGTTGTTGCGAATTGGACTGTCGTTGAAACCACAAAAACAGGATAATGATTAAAAAAAACAGAGATAAAATTTTTCCCGATTCGAAGTGGAAATAATAGTTCTTGACAGATGAGTAAGGAAGAACGTGATGATTTCCACGGTCTTTGTCTTAGTCATTGTTTTACACTATATCAAAACAAATTTGAGTCAAGAAGGTAACTCGCATCAAACACGGTACTTGTTTCGGAAGGTTTCTAAATGTAATTGTTCCTACATTAAGCGTTTCAATTGAGGCTTCAGAGGCGTTTTTTCAAACTTTACTGAAATTCTTCATGGAACCGACGTTTCGGAGATGGAGATTTTGTAATAATTAATGACGGACGCGGTCGATTTTTATTATCGAAACCCTCCAATTCCGAGTTACTTACAAAATAATGTAATTCCCTGGGAGCTACGCCGGCTAGATTTTCAATTTTGTAAGGGCGATCACATTTGTTATGAACCAATAACCGCTTCCGTCGTCATTCGTAATATTAACGACCGGGATAAGAGAGGCTCACGAATCAGGAAGTCGGTTCGATCCGAGAAGGCTATATAAAGGAGGAAGGGATGGAACGGAGATCGAGCGGAGAGGGGGTAAGTGCTCGGTCAGCTGAGAGAGCCTGTAAATCTTGGAGGGCGGCCATGAAGATTGGATGGACTGGGGATCTTGATGGCGAAACCTCTCCCTACGTTCTAAGGGATGAAAATCCGACGTGACAACTTGCATTCGATTCCCACCAACATGAATATTGCTCTATGTATTAATAATTAACTATTTCCAAAATTGTAAATAATAATTATCGTTATTATAGTCAATCTCGATTGATCTTTACGCGACAATTATGTCCATTAATTATGAAAACACAGAGTTGCAAAACATTTTAACCTTGAAAAAGTTTTTGCGACGGGACCCCCAGCCGAAAAGCGATAGGAAAAAGAGACAAAAGTAGCGCGTATTGGTTTATCATTCAATAATAAACCAATGTAATCGCTCTGGAAAAAAAAATTCTAACCCCCTGAAAATTTCATGGTTTACGTTTCAAAGGGTATAGAATCCGAATCTGCAATAAAAAATTTTCCGTCCGTCCGCCGTACGCCGTACGCACGATATCTCCGAAACGGCTGGAGCAAAACATCTGAAATTTTCAGGAAAAATCCGTATTGGTCCGACAACGCCCCAACTCTTGAGCCAGCTCTCTCACTTAATTTAAAGTGCCCTTTAAGGGCTTTCAAAGTTTTGTAAAATCCCTAGAAACCTCAAAACAAGTCGAAGCGGCCTAAATTTTTCTCTATTTGAAGAACATACCATGAGGAATCGAATGAGCCCTTCCCCACGTCCGTGAGTTAAACCATTCTCGATGTATGGTGACGAAATTTGCGTTTTTTGGTTTATTATTGTTTGTTTGTAACCTAGTGATGCCGATAGCGTCGAGTTGTAGTGAATGTGGATACTGGAGTGATAGCCGATGCGAATACTTGTAGTGTAGTTTGTAGCCGATACACGGGTTGAAGCATTCTGAAAAGCATGAAACGCTGATAATATATAGGTAAATATTATTCAATATTATTACTGGGGTAAATAAGTATTCTTTCACTGGGGTTTATTATTCAATTGGCTTGCGTTCATGATTTGAATCTTACTAAGCCTCGGAGTGTGCGTGTTTTACAGACCTGTGATAGAGCGATTATTGAATTTCAGGAGGCACACAAATATGATCAACTGATCAATCCAAATGGGTATTTTGGTTAACAACCGATTAACGTGCAATAATAATAATAAACCCCAGTAATAATATTGAATAATATTTGGAGGCGTTAACTGTAGCTGTTGTAATAATCTGTGGAGGCGCCTATTGGCTGAAGGCCTGGAAGGTGAGGTCACTGTCAACCAATCGGGTATAAACCCTCATTACACAAAATTACTAACATATTTTAAATTCTCCAACGGGCATAAGATTTTGAGTTTAGGTAATCTACCATAGACTACGTCTAATATGGATGCATTAGTGATTTATAAGAAGGGAGTTCTAATACAGAAACAATAAACCTGTGTGTAATAGCAGCGTTTTAAGATTGAGCGCTAAAAGTGGGTCCAAAGCTCAACCGTTTGAAAGAGAACGTTTCCAAAAATACAGGTATTAATCAACGATGTTCCTTGAAAGAGCTCCAAGCAGGAGACAGGAATTCTGAGCGAGGGGAGAGAGGCTCTCTCAAGGGCGGGAAAATCGACGGGCGGAAGGGACCCCCTCATCCTTCCCCATACCTGGCCCACGAGATGGAGGAAGGTAGCGCTTTATGTTGTGCAAGGTTCGCTTGACATCACAGCGCGTGAAATCGGGTTAACCTACATGTTGTAAAGGGTCACAAACCCTGCCCAAGAGCCCGGAGAATACACGCCCTCAAGGCTGCCGGAGGAGCCTTTTCCCTTTCGCCCTCGAAGCGATTTCAGCGGAGGAAAAAATAATTTTTTTTTTCTCTATCCCTGGACACCTGAGTTAGCAATCGCTTACACTTCGGGAAGACGGTAGCTGTTATATCCACGTTCTAAATAGATATAGGAAAAGATAGAAAGATATTAGTGTTATCCGCAGTTGGTATCAGTGGCGACTCCTACCCTGTATCACCGGGGGTGCTCAGAAATCTACAAAGAAAGATTCGGATATTCAGTCCCCGCTGGTTTAGTAAAAACCTCACCACAGTATTTGACCACTGTTTGTTCGGGGGCCAGTGTTCTATTTATATCATTTCCGAGTCAAATTCAATCTTTTCCAAAACACATTCAACCGTTTTCAACTTTAATTAAAAAACGCTGCAAATTCTTTCACTGGGGTTTATTATTCAATTGGCTTGCGTTCATGATTTGAATTTCTACTAAGCTTTGGATTGTGCGTTTTTCACAGGTGATAGAGCGATTATTGAATTTCAGGAGGCACACAAATATGATCAACTGATCAATCCAAATGGGTATTTTGGTTAACAACCGATTAACGTGCAATAATAATAATAAACCCCAGTAATAATATTGAATAATATTTACCTATATATTATCAGATTATCAGAATGCTTCAACCCGTGTATCGGCTACTAACTACGCTACAAGTATTCACATCGGCTATCACTCCAGTATCCACATTCACTACAACTCGACGCTATCGGCCGGACATCACTAGGTTACAAACAAACAATAATAAACCAAAAAAACACACCATAAATCGGGCCATACATCGGGAATGGTTTGACCTACGGACCTGCGGAGGGGCTCATTCGATTCCTCATGGTATGTTCTTCAAATAGGTAAATATTTAGGCCGATTCGACTTGTTTTGAGGTTTTTAGATTTTACAAAACTTTGACAGCCCTTAAAGGGCACTTTAAATTGAGTGAGAGAGCTGGCTCAAGAACTGGGGCGTCGTCGGACCAAGATGGATTTTTCCTGAAAATTTCAGATTTTTTGCTCCAGCCGTTTGGGAGATATCGTGCATACGGCGGACGGACGGAAAATTTTTTGTTGCAGATTTGGATTCTACACCCTTTGAAACAAAAACCATGAAATTTTCAGGGGGGTTAGAATTCTTTTTTCAATAGCGATTACAATGGTTTATTATTGAATAATAAACCAAAATTGAACTTTTTCCAAATCAAATGACGAAAAATACACACAAGCAATTAATGTAGTACCAACTGCACGTCTGTGATTGGGGGGGGACTTGTTAAAAAAGAAATCAACCAAAAATATCGTGTATATATATAAAGATGAAACTATCAGAGTATATCCGTTTCTCAGGGGTGGTGACGCTGGGTGGTGGAATTCACCCCCCAGAACCTCCCCCCCCGACCACGCCAGTGAAGGGGAGAGGGTCCCAGCGGGGCGGAGCGTCTCCCAGGGCAACCGGCATCCTCCTCCTCGGGGACTTAGAATACACGATTTTTTTACTTTGCGTATTGTTTTTTTACTCCCTCATTTCGTTATTCACCTATTTCTTTTTAACCTGCGTAGCAGGGCCTTTAAACTATAATTTATTAATCTACATAAACACTTCTTTAGTAGCCCAATTGAGTGTACACTTGTAAAAGCCCTCAAGACTTAACCATCGTCCCTTATTATTATTTCAGAGGAACAAAATTTTATTTTTGTCCACCTCCCTAATCGTTTACTTCACCGTTCAAGCTACGATGTATATCCAAGTTCCAAGTATAAGAAAATGAATAATTCACGGTTGACGTAGAGGAAATGGGATGGATTGAATGGGAGACATGAAAATGAAATGGTTTTTTACTCCCCTTAGAAACCAGCTGTGGTAAATATTGAGTAACACTTTAGAGCTAAGGCAGCAATAAAATTGAATTCCAAATGATAAATCAATTTGAAATTAAAGGAAATTGTGACTTGGTTCATATAATATGAAGAATCATCCTCCTATTAAAGGTAGTGGGTCACAACTGCAATGAATCGTACGCAAAAATGCAGACGCATGCGAGGATAACAATAATTTTTGGCAACAAATTGGTATTCGTGTTTGATAAGTATATTTTTATTATTATTATTATTATTATTTGTTTGTTGCCAGGGATATTTGAAAAGTCGTTTGGGTAAGAAAATGTTGAGTATGACTAAGATAATGTTCAATTCCTCTTGGGAAATATGGGAAATGTTGAATTTTGACATAGGAATGTGACATAGGATTTAAATTTGACATAGGAATTTTTGAATTTCACTTGAAAATTATGAAAATCGATTTTTTAATTTTTTTAATTTTTATTTTTATGAAGTTATTACAATATATTTTATTCCAATGTAAGTTTTCTTAAGAAGAGTACCTTGTGCTACAAAAAAGTACAAAATATCACAAAAAGGTATCTGGTCCAATACCACGGTCGTGCTCTACCTAAAGTGTTTTTTGGGGGGTATTTTTGGACAATTATTGTGAAACTGACTTTGTTTTACGACGGACTATGTTTGGTTTTATCCAGATCTTATTTTACCAGGAGCTGAATCAGAGACAACTTACAACCTGCTGCGAAATACAACAGCGGCTGTGACCTCATGTGAGAGCTCTCCTGCTTCCTATCGTTCTTCGGTTCGTACACAATATGTAGTGGTTTTGTGTGGTGCAAATGTTCCCAGTGTTCACACCACCATCCCACGAACCCTAAACGTGTTCTTTTTGTGTAAACTTCGTCACTGGCACTTGTCTTGGATTGGACTCTCAACTCCACCGTTGATGAATCGAGTTTTTATTGTGATTTAGTGTGCTGCACATTTAGAATATTTAAGTACCCCTTTGTACTCCAAAATGTTTACCTATCAAGAATTGTACTTTACTTCGGATTTCTCCTAGTAACATCACCCTGCAAATCAATGTTTCAGCAGAAATGTACGACTGATTCTGTACGTAAGTGTTGCTGTTCACTACTTCTGGGCACTGTACGAAGTAGATGTTCTGAGGTCTATAGTTATGACTTTTATCTGACATCAAAAGCTAGAAGCATGTGAACGGGAAGATATGAAGAATTTTGGTAGTTTTCTGTTACCTAATATTTGAAGTAATTGAAATGTCATGTGTCACCCCAAAAAAATCATGTTCTAACTGCCCAAATGTGTATTAACTTAAGCCATTATTTGCAACATAATTTGCAAATAAATTATTAATCAGAATTTAACTTGGACTCAAATTACGAAATTGTTTTACAGAGCGCTTGTTGTAGATTGAAATTTCTCCTGCCGCGTGAGGCCACTCTAATAGCTTCCCTCCCCGCCGCACTATCCGACATACCACAATATCCACCGTATATTATCCCAGTTTAACTTCTACACATACCTTCCTCACAACAACCCCTATTAATTTAGAGCCTAAAATACGTGTTCGGACCGTTCCTCGAATGAAATAATTTATCAAACCCAGCGATTGATCGATAATAATTATTACAAGACGTGTAACATGAAATTAAATGCGTTGTATTGGAAATATATTATTCCTCTCCGTTTGAAGCCATACCTCTTTCCAAACTCAAAATCCGAATAACTCCAATAGTGTTTCGTGTATTAAAAACGTCAAACAAATATCAATTGAATCTTCGTTGACTGTATTAATAGCAGACATGCCGGTAGAGACTGTTTTTAAATATCCAGTAAAACTGCTACTGCACCTTTAGAATGTATTCCTGCTATTCCTTGCACCAATCAATCATTACATAGGTAAGTACTATAAAATTTAATTAGACGGTTTGAATGGGTTTACTTCCAATCTTAAAACTCTCCAATATAGTTTCAGCAAAAATGACGACAAGAATAATCGTAGATGAATATCCATTGACGTGGTGAAACCTTAATGACGCACTTCCTTCCTGGACACTTTACCTTCAATCTCATTTCCCCCGAAAATTATAAATAAACGCTGCAAATTCTTTCATTGGTGTTTATTATTCAATGATTCATGATTTGAATTTCTACTAAGCTTTGGAGTGTGCGTGTTTCACAAGTGATAGAGCGATTATTGAATTTCAGGAGGCACACAAATATGATCAACTGATCAATCCAAATAGGTATTTTGGTTGAGAACCGATTTAAGTGCTCCATGCATATCTGCTGAAATTCAAACACACCTGTGAAACACACACACTCCAAAGCTTAGTAGAAATTCAAATCATGAATCATTGAATAATAAACACCAGTGAAAGAATTTGCAGCGTTTTTTTCAAGGGCGATTAAAATGGACAAATATTCTATTTGAGTATTTCAAATTTCGTAAGATGAAGCATGCATATCAGAATGCTTCAACCCTGTATCGGCTATAAACGCTTTTAGGAGTTCACTCCAGTATCCACATTCACTACATCACTAGGTTACTGCGATTAAAAAAAAAAAATGTTGTGTTTGTTCTGATCGCAGTAAACTAGTGATGTAGTGAATGTGGATGCAACTGTTGGCACGATAAATCGGGCCATACATCGGGGATGGTTTGAGCTACGGACCTGGGTAGGGGCTCATTCGATTCCTCATGGAAAGCTCTTTTAAAAAAAAGAAAAATAAATTTTTATTGCAGATTTGGATTCTACACCCTTTGAAACGTAAACCATAAAATTTCCGGGGGGGGGGGGGTTAGAATTTTTTTTCAGAAGCATTTACAATGGTTTATTATTGAATAATAAACCAAAAATGGGTTCTCATCCCACTCGAAAACCAAATTGCCATGATGCAGCGGTTGTAATAGCTTTTTTTTGGTTCCTAAGAGGGTTGCTAGAGAACAGGATCTAAGATGCCTCTATTTCTGCTTCGTTCCGAAACTGTTACGTTAGAACGTAACAAAATTATTTTCCTGAACATTCGGTGTTTTAGTGTTGGTTACAACATATTTTTGGCAGAAATATAACTCGAATTTCAACGATGTCCTCAAAAAAGGGAGAAAATCACAGAATTTTGGGGTGAACTACCATGAGTTTTGGGTGTCTCAGAAAGGAATCCTACAACATACATCTACAATTGATTTGCCTCACTCATCCGAATTAAAGAAATTTTTAATGGAAAAAAAGAAAATACTTGGAAAAAAAAATGTGGAAAAAATTGAAATTTACTTGGATTTTTGGATCTTGGGATATTAAGGGTTAAGGAAAGTTTTCCTTTATGGTTGTGTTAACTGTTTGTGCACGTTCGTACGTATTGTTATCAATAGCTAAGTTATATCCATCTTTTTTTGAAGCTGATCAGCATGAATAGGGCTTCACCACCTTTAGAGGCAGAAACGGTGCTGGAATCTGAATCTTGAACATTCGAAGAAGAATGATAATCTTACTAAAAGGAGGGGACTGAAGGCGGACAAGTCGATTTTGATCCCACTAGGGTTTTTGACTTTTTTACGATCAGAGGATTCAAGTTGGCGCAAGATAAATGGAGGGAGAAGAAAATGTTGGACACACTCATATCAGAATCGCGAAAATTGCTGCAGTCGAGAAAGGCAGTAAATCACCCTAATATCGCAAAATTCCCTGTCCTAAGTTGGAGAGGCAGCAGACTGTGTTATCGGTTGATCATAATTACGCCTCCAATATTTCTCCATTTTATCATAAGATTTTGTTTTTTAATTGAACAGATGTTTTGATTAATAAATCATTCATTCCTGAAAACTCGGAGGTGTAATTTCGTGGGGTTCGAGTAAAAGTGACCAAGTAACATTTGCAAAATTTTACAGGGGAGCGATCTGAAGTTTCACCTATTTTCTTCTTACGAACACTGGTTGTGTGATGTCTCATCCGACTATGTTTCGATTTTTCTTTATCCTGTAGGAAGTTAGCTAGTGCCCTCCTCTCATATCGTGCTTCAAAATTCACTTCAGATTAAATAAGAGCTGTTTATTCGGAAAACTCTATTTGATCATTTTTACCTGCCTGGAGTTTCAAGCTTTACTCATTTGGTCAATTCAATTCTTCGAAAATCAGTCGCATAGTTACATGAAATTGAGGGATTGAATAGTTTTTTCGTTAATTTATCGGGTTGCCAAGCATCTAATAACAATGATATACCTATTTCTGTTAGAAAAGGTTATCCATTACCTATCACTGTAATTGGTCATTTTCACCTGCCCACTATGCAATCTTACAAATCTTACACAGTAAAAGTGATCAAATGGCAATTGATAACATTTACATGCACCAGCGAGAGTTCATTTATAATCCATCTCGTGTTTTGTGGTTGAGTTCAAATGCCATTTGGTCACATAAAACTCTTTGGGTCAGGCAGGTAAAATTTATTTTCAAGTATTTCTTGCACATCAGTTTGAAGATAACGTTCTTAGCAACAACACACAGTAGACAACGTTCCTTAGTACCGGAATGACAAAAAAAGCTCATTTTGAAAAAAATGTTACTTGGTCACTTTTACCCGGAACCCCACAAATTTTGTTCGTAAATAATTATTATATTTTCTATAGTTGTCAGAATTCGTGTTGGCAATCGCCAATACTCAGTAATCACATTATAAAATCTCGTCTGATAATTAATAGTAAGCCTTGTTTCTTCGTGAAATACCGTTACAATGTTTTTCATCCTGTTTCATTCTTACAATGAAGTATTTAAAAACCGAAATATAGAGACAGTCACCTTCTTGTAAAGTATCAGATTTGTTTTATCTATCTACAAAATTTATAACGGCGGCGGAAAGAAAAGGTCGGGGTAAGCCACAATCTTGCTATTTCTCTTGTACAGTCAGATTCAATTAGCGAAATGCACCGTGGTCTCATTCCGTGTCCGCTGTGGGTTGAAGTCAAGAGAAGAAAAGCTGAGCTGCTTGTGTGATTAAGTTGGCAACGCTCATTACATGACCCGTGTACCAAGTTGTATGAGGGAGATGCAAATTAGGTGAAACCTCCTCATTATTCAGAATGTGGAAACGAAGGTAATACCGTTTTCCAGTTCGGGTTTCCTTGGGAAAGTAACCGCCCACTGCTGGTTTTCTTCTCTTTTTTGGTCTGAGTCATTTCGAGAGGTGCAGAGGGTTGAAACTACCTACGCCTCATTCGTGTGCAGATTCGTTAGCGTTGTTACCGCTGAAAAGATTAGGAACGGTGGAAATTTTCACAGATTCACTTTTTTGGATGTCCTAAACCCAAAAGCAAGAACTCCAACCAAAACGATCCTTCTGCAAAAACGTCGAGAATCTCGCACCCTGTCAAACAATTTTCAGATCAAATTATCTGAATATGTCTTGGAAATGAACATCTTCAAGTTCGATAACAATAGTAACGTCTCGTTACGGCATGTTTATGGAACAGCTTTCTGGATCTAAAGATGGAACTTCTCCCATCTGTAAAAGGTATGTGGACGACATAATCATGATAAGACTACATGGTGAAGACCTTCTGGAAACACTCATGGTTTTCAGGGAAGACTTTTATTTCAGATTTGTTTAGAAATGGTAACGGTTAGATACTTTTTGCACCTTGTAACATGGGGAGGTGAGGTGATGGAATGGTATAGTTGCCCCTTCCAAGAGCTGAATGCAGTAATGCCCGCCACGCTCAGAAAATGTCCCAGAGGCTGGAAGGCGCCATGTATATCTCTGTTGGGAAATGCCAACTAACTATATCCATCACTACTGAACAGAAATTTGCTTTGGAGCTAGTTTGACTCGTTTGGAAGAAAGTTACGAACACAGAAGTGCACTTATCCGCTGAGGACACATGAGGGCTAATTTTGGTTTATTATTTTCAATGATCAGCTATTGTAATCGACCCTGGAAAAAAATTTAACCCCCTCAAAATTTGTTGGTTGACTTTTCAAAAGACGTAAATTTCAAAAACTGAATTTAAAAAAAAAATCGTCTGATCACCGTCTGCCGTACGCTATCCGAAGGTTTTTCAGGAAATGCTGGACCAAATTTAGAAAACCAAATCACATAATAATCACACGCTTCAGCCAAAAAGTTCCTTGAAAAATAAAAACAAGTGATTTGTGGGTGTAAATTCGTATAAAACACGCATTCTTACAACAATATAATGAGTGTTAACAATATAATCACTTTACAGATTACAAATTCGAAATATCAGCCGTATGGTATCGTATTGGCTTATGAAACCGAAAAAATATATCACTAATTGCGAAAATAGAAAAAAACTTACATGAGTAACCTCCCTTCATGACGTTTGAAACAATACTAAGTTCACAGCACCGTAAAACAAAAAGTTCTAGGGGGAAACTCAAAAACGGACGTCGGACTCTGAAACTATAGCATCCAAAGATGCTCTGTGCGAAAGAAGAGAACTATCCAATGAGCGAGGGCTCGTGGGTTGACAGCGTAAATCAAACCTACCATGACGCGAATGTGCGTCATTCCGTTAACTTGGCAACTTCATGATAACGCACATGTGCGTCATGCCGTGAAGAATGTGATATTTAAGGATTAATCTGTCAAAAAATCGGAATCTCAAAAACGTCAGAAGCAAGAGGGTAGTTTTTTGTTGGATTGTGACAGAAATTGGTTCCCGGAATCCAATGAGACCACTCGGTTCGCTGTACGATCAACCGCTCGCTCACCATTTGAAAAACCTCATCTTCTCTCGATGAAAATCGGGCGCCAACGGTCAGGTAGATGGTCGAGCAGGAGTGCCGGGCTGCGGATCTAGTCCACATGGCTGGCGGGAGCTCAAGTACTTTTTCATCTTGAATGCAAGCGATTACAAGGTACGGAGGCGCTAGGTGACGAGTTTAAATGAGTGATTCACGAAAAAGGGAAATACAGAAATGATCAACCTTGTGTAATAATTTTCAGGATTTTTTCTAATCAACTTAAGGTGAAGAAACTTGAAATGTTGCGTCTTTCGGAAAACAAAACAGCACAGTTCCGAGACGAGAAGCGCCAAAGTTAGATGAAGTTCCATTGCCCTTTAAAAATCATAAGGGAATGGTTCGCTTAAAAGGAAAGTAGTAAAATACCTTCGCGTAACAATTTGTAGCGTCTTAGAACCGTTAACATTGCTCCGAATTCAAATGTGTATGCATATAAAATATACATACCTTGTTAATTGAAATTATTTTTCCAGTTTAAACCCTCATGTTTTTGTAACCCCTAGTATATTGCATTTCCTTAATTTCTGTTATTTTCCGTTCGTTTCAATGTATTGGACTTGCCAGTGTATAAATGAGTGAACATGTATGTATAAATGTATAACTGTAACTAGCTATAACTGGGCGTTACCCTTGGTACCTGGCAAAGGCCGCGTATATAACTAATTCACAACAAAAATTGGCTTTAACTTTTTATCTCCCTTAGTTTTAGATTTATGCCAGATATAAGATTGTTTTCGTGTTTTCGACATCAACCCCCTCGATACGATTTTAACCCTCTTTTGATGTAGCAAATTCAATTTTGATTACACCGTTGGGAAGATCGGTAAATTTGCAATCTCTCTGATGGGAAAACTAAAGGTTTTTAATTACACTAAACGTATGAAAAATGAGCTCAAAGAAGGATAATTGGAAAATCATGAAAATCTGTACTTTTAAATCGCTCATTGGTATTTTTGATTCAGAGGTAAATTTTAGCCTGTATTCCTCAAATATGCGGCAAAACCTCAGCTGTCCAACGGTGTAATAAATAATATAAATTTTAAGCTCAAACTAAGTGGAGCATGTAGCAGTTCCTGCCACTTTCGTTGTTTTTCGATAATAAATTGAAATAGTGTTGGAATTATCTATGATAATTAACACTTATTTCTACCCCAAAAATCTAATTTCCAGGAACTGCTACAAGCAATTGATTGATTAGTTAATTGATTTTACGACAGTTTTCACGGTGAAATACTCGTTTTCACCCACATTTGCCATGCCACATAAATTGTGTTTATCGTCGGATTTTATTTGTAGCTTTTCGATGAATCGATTAGTGTCTCTCTCGGCCCTAATCCCTTGACAAATAAGGGATTTTAATCCCCTTCCCCATGTCGGAAGTGAGCGAAAATTATCTGGTTAATCGAATGTTTCCACTGTTGATTCAGAACTTCGTCCTGGAAACAGGGCCTGAAAACTCCTTATTTGCTTAGTGAGGAGGCACGAGAGGGTCACCACTCTTCATCGACAAAAAATGACAAATCTGACGCCAAACATTTTTTTTCTCTTTTGTGGGAGGAGAGTGTCAATTCTGGATAAACAACGTAGATTTCACCTTAAAAACCACGTTTTGGTTTATTATTCAATAATAAACCATTGTAATCGCTCTGAAAAAAAAATTCTAACCCCCCTGAAAATTTCATGGTTTACGTTTCAAAGGGTGTAGAATCCGAATCTGCAATAAAAAATTTTCCGTCCGTCCGCCGTACACGTTAAAATATCTCCGAAACGGCTGGAGGAAAAAATCTGAAATTTTCAAAAAATCCATCTTGGTCACGACGCCCCAATTCTTGAGCCAGCTTACTCAATTTAAAGTGCCCTTTAAGTTCTGTAAAAGTTTTGTAAAATCCCTGAAAACCTCAAAACTAGTAGAATCGGCCTAAATATTTTAGTATTTGAAGAACATACCATTACGATTCGAATGAGCCCTTCCCCACGTCCGTAGGTCAAACCATTCCCGATGTATAATAACGATTTATGGTGCCAACATTTGCGTTTTTTTCGTTTATTATTGTTTGTTTGTAACCTAGTGATGTCCGGCCGATAGCTTCGAGATGTAGTGAATGTGGATACTGGAGTGATAGCCGATGTGAATACTTGTAGTGTAGTTAGTAGCCGATACACGGGTTGAAGCATTCTGATAATATATAGGTAAATATTATTCAATATTATTACTGGGGTTTATTATTCAATATTATTACCCCCCCCCCCCCCCTTTCACTGAACATCTATATTATTTATCAATTGGCTTGCGCTTCATGAAACTACTAAAGCTTGAGTAAATCTTCATGAATGCAATCAAAAATAAAATTGTGTTTAAAATTTGACGATAGGGCGATTATTGAATTTCAGGAGGCACACAAATATGATCAACTGATCAATCCAAATAGGTATTTTGGTCGAGAACAGATTCACGTGCTCCATGTATATCTCCTGAAATTCAATAATCGCCTATCACTGTGAAACACGCACACTCCAAAGCTTAGTAGAGATTCAAATCATGAACGCAAGCCGATTGAATAATAAACCCCAGTGAAAGAATTTGCAGCGTTTTTTATTTACGAATATTAAAACGTCAATTCTCCACTGACTTCAAGCGTAAATATTGTTTGTTTAGATCGTTAAAAAGCTGTACTTCTGTCGAATAGTGTGGGGCTACACGTTAAAATTCACTTCTGAATCACAATGACTGATAATCAATGAAAAAGTACAGATTTTAGACAGTTGACGATTTCATCAAATTTGAAGTTACTCCTCCAATAGGGAGAGTGTCGCTCATAGTAAGTTTAAGTCCAAAACACGAAATAAATTATAATATAACACATAAACTATGGGAAATTTTGAAAAATGTTAAAGGGAAATTGGTGTTGTGCATTAGTTGTAGAATTACACTTGCGCTATGGCGAAAACCAAATGGAGAGTGTATGTCAGGCAGAATACATGTAGGTACATTCAGTTACATCGGGGAGCCTGTTTGGAAACTACCTACATGCTTTGCTAAGTATTAAAGTCTACAAAAGCCGCTTGTGTGAAGTCAAGCTTTTAGCACCGAAACTGGTAACACGGTTGTGGTCGACAACATAATGTGTAGCCATCTCTCCTTTGCTCATCTGCGAGTTGACAAGAACAACGAACTATCCTTCGTTCTACGGAAATCACCATCGCTGTTGTTGCACCCTTGAATCCCTCTAGACAAGTGGTTCCCAACCTTTTGTGGCCCATCGCCCATTCTGGAGGTTAATTAACACCTTTCGCCCCCCCCCTTTAATTTTTCGTAGTATGCCTAATTTTAATTTGAAGTGAAATGTAATAATAAAGCAATTTTATTATTTTGAACAATTTTATTACTGTATATAAACACAACCAAAGCAGTGTTATTCGGTCACTCCTAAATAAAATAGAAAATAAAAAATTGAAATATGTACATTTTTTATAGATGTTTTTTTGAGAACAAAGAAGATAAATTAAGAAAATTCACAGTTAAAAGGTGAAAAAAATGAAAGTTTGAAAACTTTGTGTTATTTTGCCTTTTCAATGGCTGCCCAGCAACTTCAACTGTGTAGTACTATTTTCATTTTTCACACTTTGGATACTCATCGCCCCCAACTTATTTATCGCCCCCCTGATAACCCAAATCGCCCACTTGGGTGCGATCGCCCCCAGGTTGGGAACCACTGCTCTAGACGTTATACAATTTGGGAGTTTTCTTTTCAATAACACTCGAAATACTTGATTTCTCAAAATCAATTGTCGAAGCAACAACTTGTATTTGTCAAAATATTTTCCTTCCCCTAATGTGAGAAAAAGACGAACTGCAGATTTTCGGGAACAAACTTTGCTTTGCGGATAAGGGCCTAAAGAATTTCCAGCCGGACTTACCACAATCGCCCTTAGGGAAGCTTACACGAGCCCTTGTCAAGTGAATAAAAAGGCCACAAAGTCCTTCGGTTGCCAGTAACTGAGTGTAGGCGGTGGGCCATACGAGCCCCAGCGGGGATCAAGTTGAGCGGCGCGGTTTATTTTTATTTCCCTCGGGCTCCGTGTCCTATCACCTATCAAACGGGGGAGTCGTAATTCGAAGCTCGACCCGAAGCGCCTAGTGCAATTCACGTCGTCTGAACTGCTTTTTACTTCGACTGAGGCTACTGCCGTGAATTGGAATTTATTAATGCACATGATAATGTTTCGCAATCGGTACAAGAAAAAAATCCCTACAAGTTAGTAACCCAAACCCCTGCCATAAGATCTAATAGACTGGGAATGTTTCCCGACTCCTTCTCCATGATATGGACGGTTACGAAGACTCATAGTTTTTCAGCATCTAATTGGCAGATTATTGGGGCAGAATATTCCCCAATCTACATAATAGAAGCTACGGACGCCATTGGAGAGGGGACTTGAAAATGGCGCCTCCAACTAAACGAAACGTCCACTCATGTGAACTTCACTAACAAAAAAATTACAAACCCTCCGCTGTATTTGAATCAGTGCACAGTCTCATATTCCAACTCAGCTAATTACCTGGGAAAGACCTTAGAAGCGGAGCTGAAGGGGAAAGAACGTGTCAAGAAGAAAAAGGAAGAGCTATCAATCAGATTCAGAAAGCGTTATTGGCTGTTGGGCCGACATTCACAACTTAGTTTACACAATAAATTGCTGTTATACAAAACAGTACAAGTACTGTTTATGCCTATCTGGACCTACGGTATTTAGCTATGGGGATGCACAGCTAGAAGTAACATGAAATTGGTTCAAACATTCCAGAATAAGGTACTAAGGACTATTGTGAATGCTCCATGGTACATTCGTAATGATGACCTCCACAAGGACCTCAAAATGGAAAGATTCAGCGATGTCACTAAAAGATACGCAAGGAACTACGAAAAGAGGCTTCTTGCATATACCAACCCAGAATCCACCTTCCCGACAACTCCCAAGTAAACCGACGCTTGAAAAGGACCAAGCCATTGGACCTAGGATGCTGATGTGAAGCTGAAATGTGGTGTATTATCAATGGACTCGTATAAATATTGGGGAATTTATGTGAAGTAAATATCTAGATAGTTGCCTGTACATTACCGCAGATGTAACTAGTTTATATATTAACAAATAAACGCTCTATTAAAAAAGATTTATATTATTACATAATAATAAATAACAGGCTCGAATATATGGCCTGGGATCATTGATGGAGTAGAGATAATTAGATATCGAGATATTGAAGCTGTTATGCTTGGGGATACATCCATAACATTGTGGTAAGTTATACGTGCATTACAGGGACATACCTATGTCCAGTATTTGAATACTTATGAACACTTTCAAATGTTTTTTAAAACGATCAATTCTTGAATGAAAAAAGGACGAAGATGGGCTAAGAATTCCACTATATATCGTGGTTTTCGTCCTGGCCTCCCACATAGGACACCTTCAGGGGTATACATTATTGATGATCCAGTAGTACCTAGTTCAGGAAGGAGATATCTTGCAGTTATCGATGCTGCAAAAATCAGGAAGTAACAAGTTGATGTACTCTAAGCACCAGGACAGCTAGCAGATATTGAACCTGACTGGGAGATGGTGATAAGGGCAACCATTACCTGGCGAGGAGTATACAACAACAACTTGACTGACTCAAGTGGGCTTTCCTTACCAGGTCCTGGAATGGATGACCACTATGTTCCCAGCAAGATGAGCGTTCATATGGTTGGCGATCAGAAAAACTGCGCTTTTGGACTTGGGAACTTGCAAAAATACCATAGGGAGGATAGATGGCTTCTGATGACATAGCCAGAAGTGGCATTAACCTCCTTCCGTCCATACGAGGTTAGCCCAATCCACACCCCGAATATCCGGTGTCAGATCCCATAAAAGTGTCCAAATGCTTCTGAAAGAATACCTACTCATTGGAGTGATAGAACAATTATCAAGTACAAATTTTGTATTCCAATAGACTTCACTAGCTTCATCTTTGCTACATTTTTGATCTTATATGTTTTTAGGTAGAAATAGTTTCTGTGGGAGGAGGAAGGGAGAAATCGTTAACTTATAGCTGAAAAAGTCCCACAATTTTAACTGAACTGATGATAATCGAGTACGTAAGGGTGGTAGAAAATTCTTGTTTTTCCAGTGGAATTTCTTTCTGCGGCATGAAATACTTATTTTTGAAATGAGTTTTAGTCAACAAAAAGGAGAGGGTTTGAGAATAAGTAGTAGGAGATCACCACTGTGCATGTTAGTCGAACCAAGGGATCTTTGATGTCTAAGGTCGAATAAGCTGAATTGGGGTCAATTGCAAACGACTGATTTGTTCTCTTTTGATAACTGGCATTCTACTAGTGGATTTTTAATTGCCTCTACTGTTTACAACCGAGACAAAAAAATACGATTTCAAAAGTTGACTATCGTTATATGAAGGGTACAGGAAAAAAACCAGCTTTGTCAAAAATGCTGCTATCTGAGAAAAATTTTTAACTTCAAAACTGAATAACACCTTTATGATACAGAATGAATCGGGTTCAGCCCAAAATTTCATATGGAAGCCAGAAATTGCCCTTAGAAATGTCGAGTCTATCAATAAATTCGTAGCGGTAGCAAAAATGAAAAAATGGGGCAAACTCCACGAAAAATATTTACAAGTCCATCGTTATGCATATTATCTGAAAGAACGTGTTCATCTGAAACACATAAGAAAATGAATCGAATCATGAATCTCTCAGATTGGTCAAATTGCCGTACGTTCAGTCGTTTCGTTATACCTATTTATTATTTTTGCATAATGTTCCTAACCCATTGAGTACTTGTAGGATTTTTATTCATGGGGGACCTTCCTCAAAAATTTGGCAGCCTGGGGCCCACCGAACTTGATCAAGCTCAAGATGTCCTGAAATTTCGCTCTTGAGATGAGTATCAAGCCTGTTAGGGAGTTCAACAATTTTATAATCAATCGACACTGATTTTTCAAGAAAACTTAGCATTGAATGATGAAGCAGGAGTAGTTACCATTGTATGCTCCTTGTGGTAGATAAAATTCCCCAGGTTTCAAGTTTTGGTCAGGCGAGGATTTTCCAGCTTTTAAGCTACTAAGCTCGATATTTTTCTGTAAAACACAGGATATCCAGAGGATCGCCAATACAACACTATCTGTAGGCGAATCTGCTGGTGACAAAGATGGTTCTTTCCCTGTATAGCGAAACTTTCAGTGCGATCCCAACCCTGGCTGAACTGGTTTTTTCCCTGTTTTGATAGACCGTTGGAAAGTACTGTTCATTCTGATTCCAACGATGTATCAAACTCATTTTCGAAAAAAAAGTGACAAAGCTGTTTTTTTCCCTGTACCCTTCATATACGGACTATTCGTAGGGTTGCCTAGGGTTTTTAAAAATCCGTAGACAGTGTTGCAGCTTAAGACGTCATTAACGGCAGGCGCCAATGTGGAATTTGCCTTACATTTTTACATGAAGAAACCGGTGTGCTGCTCAAAAAAGCATCCAAAAAATTCTGAGAATTAAAAGAAGACGGAAATTTGAGCTGTAATGGAAGTCTATAAGGGGACAACCTTGTTGTGACATGTCCGCCTACATAACAAATCTGATTCCATTGCTCGGTGATCCCATTGCCGCTCTGGGGTTATGAGTGTTGCTACCGTTTCTACCGTTCCAGATCCAATCTTTGAGGCCTAAACCGAGTTTCCGATCGGCAAACTTTATTTGCAACGTAGCGGCCGGTGTTTTTTTACAGAGACTTCACTTGTTTAATCATTTTCTCCTATGGTAATTTTTTCCCTTAGGTGTTCCTGGTGTGAAACATTATTCCAGGGCTCTGCTAGAACAGCATAGAACAGAATAAAAAATATGTTTATCGAAAAAAAAAAACATCAGAAGCTTGTTGCTGGAATTATTTGGGTCAAGAACCACTGGTCATCTGCCCGTGAATTCGATTTCAGAAGGATTTGAATTCAATTTCAACTATTTCTAAATATTCAATCCAACAATAATTCAAAATTACAATTTATCAGTAATTTTCCACTAAATTCTCTTATTTATACAAATAATAATAATAACAAATATTTCCAATAATATGGCGACAATAGAGGGGGGTAATGAAGTGACCTTGTCTCAAAGACCTTCAAAAGTGAACTTGTCCCAAATGACCTGTCGAAGGAAGACCTGCAGTTCATCACAAGACGTTTGTGACAGAATGGCTCCCCGTGGCCGACATTCTAACTACTCCTACAGTAATGCAACTTTTCGTGGCAAGCGAAATTCGAGACCTGGGGAAACGTCTCTTGCTGAGGAGTCTTGGCTCAACATAACCGTTCACTCTCCCCACCGAACAACCTGTGAAGGTCGCCGTTCCTTTACAGCAGGTTCTACTATTCAAATAAAATTTATTCAAGGACTCGGAAAATGACCTCGTTTCGGAATAATTGTTTTACTCAAAGTTCATCTAAGGAGTACAGTAGATCTATCATCTACCGAACCCTGACTGTACACGAAGGTAATAGAGGTCCCATTCATTCACAAAGTGAATAGCGGAGTAAACTGCAGGTCGCATTCAATCACGGAGTGACCTGGTGAACTTCATCCCCTGACCTTGTCAATTTGAACTATTTCTAAATATTCAATCCAACAATAATTCAACATTACAATTTAACAGTAATTTTCCACTAAATTCTGTTATTTATACAAATAATAATAATAACAAATATTTCCAATAATATGGCAAAAATTTGTAACATGGGGAGGTGATATAATGGTATTGCTGCCCCTTTCAAGAGCTGAATGCGGTTCAATGCCCGCCACGCTCAGAGGATGTCGACATTGCTGGAAGGCGTCTGGTATATCTCTCGAGGCGACGGATTCAAGAATCGGGAAGGGCCAACTAACCATATTCATCACAAATTATAACAACAACAAAACAGTGCAATAAATTAAAGCTTAGCCAACAAAATTAAAGTTCTTGACCGAAAAACGCACGGCAATTCAATGCATCTCCAAGAAATCCGTACAATCTGCACCAGTTATCAACGTTCAGCATTTGAATGACTTCCCACGATTTGAGGTAGGGTTTTCCAAAGTCTGCAATTATTGGGCATGTACAGAAGAAATGATGGCTCGTCTCTTCCTCTACTAGATCGCACATTGCACATCGACCTCCCTCCATTACTCGATTCCATGGTCTTGCATTAAGTCCGAGCTGTTCGCAGCGTGCTTTTGCTATCAGCCTGACCACCTTGCTCGCCTTAATATTCAGGTAGCTGGGGCTGCAAACCAACTCTGCACACAGCTGGAAGTTTCTCGACTTGAGTGCTGTTTTCCTGGAACTATTCCTCTGTCTAGCTTCCATCTTTGTTACGACGCTGATGAGGACATTCTGTAACTGCGCTGGTTCTGCCTCAGAGAACTCTCCACCGATTGAGTAATCTTCATTCAACAAATCCCACTTTTTGAACCAGCTGGCCTTGAGTCGGATGGCTTCAAGGCTCTACCATAAGAGTTGACTTGAAATTGAATCTAAAATTCAGGGAAATTCCCCATTCAAATCTGGTAATTCCCTGGCGGATGAATCGGGACTTTTCCCACAAAATGACGAATTCAAAAGTCTTAGGAGTCAAGCTACAATAACAAACAAATAAATGAATCCTGCTTATTGGTTTTGACTGGAATAAGCATTTTGTACAACCCTCTGAGTGTTGCCTCCGTCCTTTCGTACTTGGAGTCCCACGCGCACTCCGAAACTACATAAAACTCAATAGAACAAATGCCTCTCGAAATCAAAAATTACGAACTCCACTTGAATCAACTCAGATGAATTAACTCGTTCAAACGATATGAAAGGCGCTCGAACCGTGACCAGCGGTACGACCTTTCAGAATATGGGTTTTTCCTTCAATGGCGACAGATTCGGCCGATACTGACAAATCGCTCAGCCTTGCCGCTAAAAGCCCGATACTCCAAAGGGATAAGGTCGGGTGAATCTCGGAATACCGATTTTCCAATTAAACCTGTTGATCCTCGTAATATCCCCTTTTCAACTCCTTTTATAGAGACCGTTTTCAGGGGGTTTTGTCCATCCGCGGACGGCCCTAATGAAGGAAAGGCTTTTCAACGACCCTGAAAGGTCTCTGAAATTGATTCCGGGCAGTCTCGTTAGCAGGTAAACCTGCTCGATCATCGGTATATCATAATTTTAACGATTGTGGGAATATTATTTATTTAATGATACCATCACAACCAAACCTTTAAACCACAGTAGATTCCAAACGAGAATTACATCAAACTATTAGATATTCAAGTTTATTTTGAATCTTTCTCTCATGGTGAATTATTGGGCGGAAAGTTGCATTGGCGACTGGTTATGTCGCAAAAACATCGTAAGCTAGATGAGGTTATATTTGGTTCGTAGTAGTAAATATGAATCGATTCCGGAGTTTTTTGCACAACTAGAATAAATTCGGAATCGAACGATAAACAATAAAAAGACTAAAGTAGTCAAGACATTACAATTGTAAAACATAAACTTCTGCTTCCACTGGTCACCACAAGTTCCTAAAATCATCATAAAATGAGGGAATTATCGATTTTCCAATGTCTCGCAACATCCCATTTTGGTTTATTATTCAATAATAAACCATTGTAATCGCTCTGGAAAAAAAAAATTCTAACCCCTGAAAATTTCATGGTTTACGTTTCAAAAAGTGTAGAATCCGAATCTGCAATAAAAAAAACGCTGCAAATTCATTTATTATTCAATCGGCTTGCGTTCAATTTGAATTTCTACTAAGGTCTGCGTGTTTCACAGGATAGGGCGATTATTGAATTTCAGGAGGCACACAAATATGATCAACTGATCAATCCAAATAGGTATTTTGGTCGAGAACAGATTCACGTGCTCCATGTATATCTCCTGAAATTCAATAATCGCCCTATCCTGTGAAACACGCAGACTCCAAAGCTTAGTAGAAATTCAAATCATGAAAGCAAGCCGATTGAATAATGAACCCCAGTGAAAGAATTAGCAGCGTTTTATACTTAGTAAGCCTGAATGTAATTTTTAACTGCCCCTCTAACACCCTTAGTTTTCAGTGAAGCTCCTTAATTTTGGTGTTCTATCGGCTCACAACACTTCTCATCAGCTCAACTTCATTTGAAAATTATCTTGAAACTCTCAAAAATGCTTAAAAAGGTCATTTTTCCTGTTTTGAGACATTGGAAACCCGATAACTAGCTTATTCTAAGATAAATTTAGGAATTTGTGGTGACTGGTGGAAGCAGAATTTTCTGTGTTCATTTACAATTGATTGCGATGAGTTGCATTCATCTTTTTGCTGACACTATCGACCCTTATCAAACCAGGCCTCCGTATCATTACCAACTCTTCCCTTTCGTCTCTTTCCTCGCTGTATTTCCTTCAGCGTGGTTTCCCTATTGCATATTCCCATTTATCATGGTGCGCTATAGCTATAGCTGAAAGGAATTGTTAATCAAAACCTTAGTGACTAAAATGGATTAGTATTGAAAAAAAGATTAGTTTTTTAGATAAAAAAGGAATTACTAAGGTTATTTTATATATAGTATATAAGGTTCAAGAAATAATTATACATGGTGTTCGCTATAGTTATTGATTCACAAGGACGTATAGCTGGTTACCATTGACAAATAACCAAAACCTCAGTGACTAAAATGGATTAGTAGATAAATAAAAAGATAGTTTGCTAGATAAAAAATGATCAGTTACATAAACAATATTATTTACTAATATTTTTTCCTTATACCATCCGACGTGTTCGCAAGGGTGTGAGTTGTACACAGGAGGAGTGTGACTCCCTTACTGCTTCAGAAGCATTACCATTGGCAAAACCGTACACAAAAAATCATGTCAACATACTCACTGAAAGCAACTCATCGCAATCAATCGTAAATGAACACAAACAATAGCCGTCTCCCGGCTCTTCGATTATCCAGGCCTTTTCTGTACAGCTTAGAAATGCCGTAGACGCTTTCACAAACAAACGTTTTCATTCATTAAATTCATTTTCATTTTTTATTTTTAAATACTTATTTTTTGGTTTATGTCTTAACAATTTTGTTTAAACTCGAACTCTTTATATGAACTCGATTGAAACCCCAATATCTTACCATTGTCCTACAACTAGAAAACATCTTTGAGTCAACAAACATTTCGCTATAACAGGATTTGGTCAGAAACAACAGAATTATCTACATTGCAACACCCAATGCTACCATGCCAAATCTGAATGGGGTTGATATACACGGCGCACAAAGCAACCCCTCCTTCAAGACCTGGGGGTCGTTCTGGTCATTGCATATCCTGGCCCCTGACAAAGACTGCCTCTTCCGTAGCTTTCCCAATTTTCAAACATTCGGTCTTTTTTAGTTATACAGGGTGTCCCAGGATTTATGCACAATCCGACTCCTACGTGTTGTACAACTCATTTCCGAACAAAAATGCCTCACAGCAATTCCTCACAGGATATTTGTGAACTTCGTTTTCTCAATAATTGAGCGCAATAGATGAAACAAGTAACACTAATAATGGAAGCAAATGCATAGTTGTCCACAATGACGACAAAGACAGAAAGGGTGGCGGAAATTTAGAAAACCCAAACAGGAACACTAATATATTTTTTTATACACTGAGCCCTCTAACGGAATATTGTTCTTTAAAAAAAGATTTTAATACCTCCCTCATTTATTATCATTAAAGAAGGAATTAAAATATTGTAATTTTCGATTAGAAAGAAATTGTTGAAAACTTCGCCAAATTATGTTGTGCTGTTTACCAATACTTAATTTTTCTATATTATCAAATCAAAACTAATAAAATGTCGTGCTTCGGCGATTCGGCGGGAATTCACGATATAGAAAGTACAGTCTGAGCAGAAACTAAATCAATACGAGACAGCTACGTCGAGTTGTGGTATCTGAGATCCTCTCGGGGCTGAGTGGGACAACGCCCTTCATAACTGTAACTTTCGTTTTTGGAGGAGATTGATAACACGTACCTCGGTAGCAGAAAGCAACTGTACGAGCTGGTTGAATGTATATATACAATTCAATGTATAAGTTTACAATGTATGGAGTTACTTCTCACATTTTTCCTCGTTGCCTACCAAGTTTGAAAGGAGTAAAAATACTTCAGAACAAAAGCCCTCTGCCGTCCCCGCACAGCCGCCTTAATGTAGGTCAGCACTTTACACTGTTCATCCTAACCCCGTTATTTTTTTCTCGTTCGCCTCTCCCCAATACGTTCAACGTTCAACGAATAGTGCATATTCAAATCAAGTTTTATTTATTCGTTCCATGACAATATCCAAAATAACCAGTGAAAATCAGCAAATTTATATCGCGAGATCACATCCTCTTTTTCTGAATGAATTTTCATTATATTTACTCAATTTATCATTCACACGGCATCGTTGCTGTTATGAAGGAGACTTTTACTTTTCAGGTGTTGTACAGCTTTTCCCAACTTGGAAATTCGGACGAGCGTAAACGCGGATAATCCCATCAGTACGGGAAAAAATTCTAGGGTGCCAAGCAAAAGTGAATAGCGGTAACAGCTGATTTATGCCGAATCAAGATGTGAGCGACTTGTTGCGGAAAGAAACGTAACTATATTCAGGCGAGATCTGGACGATCGTATAATCATTTGCAGGGTTTCATCATTCACATCACATGTCACTAAACATGCAACCAAATGTCATGTTGAGCAATCACCGCATGCAGAAGCAGTATAGCACAATATCTCTTTGAATGAAGAGAGCATAGAGATGGTAGCTGAAAGAGCCACTTGATCTCTCTAAGAGATCTCTCTTAGAAACCGCGGTTACACTCCGCTCCTGCTCGAATGGGTTCCGCCTTTTGAGGTGCCGGTTTTCACAGAGCCGTCCTCTCCACTTTGGTTGATTAAAAACTTGGAATTGATGAGATTTCCAGCGCCGCGGCTGCACGGGACGCTCTTAATATGAAATGTCACAACGCCCATAAAACGAGAAGATGATGAAACTCAAAGGGCTACTGAAACACAGAAAAACCGCCCTATGGCGGACTGAGATATCTGGTTCATCTGTTCATCCTCGCTTTTTGTACTATAATTGTACAGGCTGATTGTACTAATCTTATGAGTAGAGTTTGGAGCAAATTTTTGTCCTAACATGCATAGGTTTCTAGAAGCAGAAACGGTCGGCTTAGTTTTCTCAAGTTTTATTAAAAAAAGATGGTAGAAAGAAGACAATTTCCTCTAGCCTAGGTCCTTTCAATATCGAAAGTAAACGTGGAAAGCTTATGTTATTAGAAAATTGTTGGCAGGCTCCGATCTACTACAATAACGATGATTGAGCTATAGGAGATTGAACTAACCTAAAACATATTGAAATATAGTAGACAAGACAAGTAACTCAATGTCTAAGACTTGGCTAGACACGCTGCACACTGGTCCAGGATCGCCATAAAGCGCTTAAAACTCGGATTTTTCATCTATTTTGTCCAGACTTTGCTGGTTGCAAATACATTGTACTACCTTCTGGAGAAATAATATTTTGACTTTCAGAGTGCTAACTTCACCTCAAATCACGTAAAAAATCGTTTTGATATGAAGAATTGGGAGTTTCTTCTTTTAACTCAACAATCACAAGCATGTAAATTTTAGAAAAAATAACATACTAAAAAAGCAGGTCATGTTATGGCCAGGAGGCTCACATCCAACTGTATGGGAGAGGGCCCCAGCGGGGCTCCCAGGGCAACCGACGTGCTCCCCTCCTCGGGGATTTGGAATATACGATTTTTTGACTTTTCACATTGTTTTACACTCCCTCATTGTGTTATTCACCTAATTCTTTTTAACCTGCGTAGCAGGGCCTTTAAACTAGTACTACTATACGAGCAAGCGTTTAAACCAATATGGAGCTGCACCAAAAAGAGCAACACCAAAATCATCCTAACAGCCCAGAACAAAATTCTGAGAAGCATAGTAAATGCCCCATGGTATATTCGAACAAACGATCTACATCGCGATCTCAGGGTTGAGATGGTCGACGAGGTTAAAAAAGAAAAAGAGCTGTGGCTCACGAAAATCGGCTGAAGAGGACCAAACAATTAGACCAAGTTATGGATCGCTAGTAGTAGTGAACTCTTTCGTGGAGGTAGACAGTGATCTATGAACCACCAAAAGTGAACCAAGTTATATTAAAGTGAAGTTACTAGATGTATTATATTCTTTACAGTTGTAACAATAAAAATATTTAAAAAATATATATAACGATAGCATTTTCAACAAACGCGCTGTTTACATACGAATCAATACTTTAATCTGCGTATGCATAAACGTAAAAACCACCAAGCAACACATTTTCTTAACCGCTAGTCATTCAATCTCAAACACGGAGTGTCGTAGGGGAATGATACTATTTCAACTATTTCATGTTAATGATTAACATGGGACGGTTTTATCATCATCTTCTTAATAATACGTTTGGTTTATTATTTTGAACAACAAGCCTTTATAATCTAACATCAAAAATTGTGTGTAACCTCCTCAAATGTCACTCTACGATTTAAGGGAAGTAGATTCTAAATCGTCAACGTCCATCCACCAAAGGGCACTTTAGGACCTGAAATCCGTTCTTTATATGAACCTCATTTGGGGTCTAGTTGGTCCTAACATATAGCAAAAAGTGGGCAAAAAGGGTGTTTTTTACTGGCATAAGAAATTTTCAACGAATTTTGGACAAGTCAACTGAGTTAGGTTTCAGATCCATACGAATTCACCCGTAGCCAATATCCGCAATTTCGGTACCTAAAAGTCCCCAAAGCCACTCATTTTCATGTTAAGCCCTGCACCTGTGCCAGGATTGAGGTGATCTCCCAGTATAAGTATCTTGGGGTTGTCTTGGAGAGCTCACTCAGCTTTGTCTTATCTCCAGCAGAAACTACGGAAGTTTATTTACATTTTCTATAATGTTCGATCCAGCGGCGTAACGTTTTTCAGCGGGCCCCCCCGCTAAATATTTTCGGGGCCCCTCCCATGTAACTAACGGAACAATCCTATCTACCTTACCTACCTTACCGTTGATGTTTTATTTACATTTTCTATTCATTAAAATTTAAAAAAAAATGAATTTTGCATGTCAGAGCTCTCCTGTCGAGGGAAAGACTTCTGCTGGTGTATAGATCGTTGGTGCAATTTCTGCTCCAGTGTGGAATCCTGGTTTGGGGGGGCGCTCTCCCCACTCATCTGCGAGAGCTAGTTGCTGTGCAAAAAGCTATACTCAAGGTTTTGCTGGGTAAAGCTAGGAGGTTTCCAAGTGAGCTCTTCCAGGAAGCCAAAGTTTTCTCCGTCCGTCAGCTATTTGCAAAACTTTGGTACTTTTCTTCTACTCTAATCCCTCAATAGTTGTAAGATCCCAATCCCATTCACTGCCAACTCGTTTCCAAATCCTTCAGAACATTGTGAACCCTAAAATCAAGTTGTCCCTCACCTCTCGAAGCCCACAATATTTGATCCATTTAGTTTATAATTCCCTACCTACTGATCTTAAGAATCCCTCCACCATCTCGTCTCGTTCAGTGATCAAAAAACGAATTTTCACATGGTTAATTGGACTGGGACCCGATGACACAGAAAATCTATTAAAGGATTTGTACAAGACCTAGTTACCAGTAGGAATTTAGTTAACTATCTACAGATTTAAAGTTAATGAGAGAAAACTATCTATGAAGTATAAATATCAGAATAAGTTAAAGCAACTCTAGCCCGTCGCCACAGGCTTGCCTATAGACGGGCTATAATGTTCTTGGAATTTAAATATTATTGTATTTTTACTGGTTTTCTGTGTGTGAATAAATATCTCTCTCTCTCTCTCATTATCAAAAAATTATACAACCGCATATTACAATCGCTAGCGTTTTTATTATCGCTACCCAATTTCAGTTTCATGCCGGCCGTTATATTAGATACAGCGCACAGGTTTACGAATTTGAAATCCTTTCGTGAATTTTCTGAACGTCAACATTTGCAACGAAATTGCAGAAAATTTTTTTTTTAGCTAGTGGGGGGTGTGAAATACTAAACCGGCAAAATGGAAGGATTCAGCTTGTAGGGTGCGGGGGGGGGAGAGGGGTTGTATGGTTGGTATTCTGGGACACTGAAACTGATTGATGGCTAGTAAGAGGAGAAATTCGCTCAAACACCGGGAGATCGGGAGGGCGCTTTCGGTTGAGCTCGTGAAAGCTCAAACCTGAAGGTAAACACGGTAATGGAAGTTTTGTTTATTCACATGCCGTGTTGTTCTAAAAGGCCGGTGGTTCGGCTGTGTTCCGCTCTTGTAGAACATGGCGAACCTGAGCACTTCACTGTCCGTTGTAGGTACATCGTATATCGTATTTTGAAGAATTCGTTTTATAAAAACACCAGCGGGAAACACTTCCTTTGCGCGAAATATCAAATTCCTACTTGATTTTTCCAGTTGTTACGATTTTCGGCCGCTAACAAGCTGCCTGTTATCAACAATTATAACAAAAGTTCCAGAACCAAACTGATCGGTTGCGGAGGGTAGCCCTGTTTATGAAGCAGAAGGATGTTTGTTTGCCCTACCAATAAAGACGCCAAGTACCTACGAACCAGGCTGTATTGGTCACCACATTTTTCTTTGGAACCAAAAACTCAATAGCATCCTTCGCGAACTTCTCTCTATCTAACTTGTGAAAACCAGATATCCAAGAGTTATATAACTCAAGAGGTCCAGAAATGGGAGGACAAGACTCGAAAAACATATTGGCGAGACACTCCTAAGCAGAGACAAGCCAAGAGGTTTCTTATAATCTCAAAGAAACGCGCCTATCCCCTATTGTCACTGAGGCGTACAGACCTTCGCAAACTTGTGGGACTCCTCACTGGCCACTGTCCTTCAAGGTCCCACCTTAACAAAATGGGTAAGGACAGGACAATAGAATGCCGACTATGTTGCAAAAAAGCGGAGACAGCTGAACACGTACTCTGCGACTGTCCTGCTGTAGCATCGATAAGATTCCGGCAATTCGGAAAGGGTGCCCTAATACCCGCCGATATTGCCAAGGAAACACTTGTAAACCTCCTTCACTTTGTGAATGAAGAGGCCATTAAAAAGATTTTGAAATAAAATTGGGAAAGTGTCACAATAAATCAAAGTGGCCTCAGTGACCAGGGGTTCCTCCCCAATCCCATATCGGAAAAAAAACTCGAGTTGTCTTCAATGAACAACCGAGAGTAACATAAAGGCAAGCGGAAAATATTGGGGAGGTCTTGACACATCGCGACCCAAGGGTGCAGCAACCAGACCAAAACGGCTTACACTCATGCCGACGAGCGAGGTGTAAGCTATGCAATTTAGTGATTGAGGGGCCAGACTTCTTCTCTGCTAACACCAATCACATATAAGTGTCGTGGTGTAGCAGAGTGTCAGTCAAAATTATGCATTTACCAATTTGTACAAAAAGTGCACAGAGGCATTCTACATTGGTAGAGCAACCACCCTCAACTTGCGCAACAACAACCACAGAGCCTTTATAAACCATGACAGCCCCCCCCCCCCCCCCCTTAAAATGCATGCGATCTCTCATAATTGAACATTTGACGGTGCTTTGTAGTGATAGTTCTAAGGAAAATGCCAGACACGGGAAATGTTAGATTGCTCCTACAATAAGGTGAGAATATTTTGCTTGGGTGAACTAGTGACAGGTGAAGTCCCCCCCCCCCCCTAAGCTGAGAAGGTCCGACGAAATTGAGTGTAAAGTCTAGCAAAATTGGGCACAGGTATAGGGGCTACCGAGGGTGGGTAGCTTCCCTTCCGCGCACCCCTAAAATAGTTTATTTATACGGAACCGAGAACGCTGATTCGCAGGTCTCATAGTGCTGTGAAAGATAAAAGAGCCTGATTCGCAGGTCTCATAGTGCCGTGGAAGATAAAAGAGCCTGTATCTGCAGTGTCTCGAATGTGAGGAAAGTCCTTCCGAAACTGGTCATTAAATGTATACCGCCGCAAGGTACATTTTCCACTCATGATTCCGGTGTAAATATTTTAATCGGTAAGCAAGAAACTACGAAGAAATCAGGCTGCACTGAGCACTGTGGGAAATCGGTGAGCAGAATTCCAGAAAGCTGAAAGAAGACGCGCCAATAGTTTTGCGCTGAAAGGCAATGACAACCCAGTGTAGACAGATGCCTCGCACATTTCACGCATTCACTCGAAAAGCGTAATACACGTAGCAGACGACCGATAGGATGAATGTTAGATACCTTCATCTGACAACCATAACGTTATCAGTGCGCACGCCCACATGCAGAGTGCCAACTTTGGTAATTGTATAAGAGCTACAGCGATACCAACCGCACATTAAACTAGAAGAAAAATAAGCGAAGTGTCGAATTTTGGTGATGGCAATAATCAGGGACAAAGACGCAAGATTCAGAAAACCGGGGACATAAACGGGGACGCTTAGGAACCTGGGACAGCATCCTGAAAACGGAGACTGTCCCCGGAAAACGGGGACGTCTGGTCACCTTATCCTACAATCAGAAAGAGCACATTGGTTCTTGGAGCTAATCGGCCACATAGCCTCAATTTGATTGAATGATAGAAAATTTCGTCAAATTTTAATTCTCACAGCATTGCATCTATGGACATAATGAGACTGTAGCAACCAGGGACGCACGAAAAATTTCCTCTTGTATAATCTGTGACCAAGATTTTTTCGAAATATCAAATTTTTTTTTCGCTCTTAATTGTGAAATTTATCTTCTAAATGTTTCATTCATCAAAGCTTAGAAGCCAGGAATCATTTCAAATTGCTTCAAAACGGATTTCGATGAAGCAATGTTTCGAAAATTGTCATTTTAAGATTTTTATGGACATTACAATAGCTTTATTTTTTTTATAGAAATCAGCTAAAATTAATAATGAGTCAAAAAGGTTTGGAGGACTCTTTCGTTCTGTGTTCAGTAATAAGCTTAGGTTATTAGGTCAGGCGAGCTTCGCTTTGATCACTGATCCACAGCTTTAATCAAATTCTCTCAACCGAAACAGTAAGGAATGAAACATTGTTTTGAGGGTTTGATTTTAGTTGGGGCGAAATGAAGGGGTGAGCGGGGGAGATTGAAATGAATAGAAACATGAGGCAACTTAGTATCAGAAACGGAGGATAGGTAGATGTTATACCTAACTATCGGAGGGTGAGAAGGAATTTTGGGAGTTAAACCGTGCGCTCGGATGGGTTCGGACGGGCGAGTTGTATGGGGACCCGTGGCGGAGTTATGGTCGATACGGCCGCCTCTGAATATTATGTGGGGCCCTTTCATTCGGAACGGGCTTTGAACCCCTGCAGCTCGGGCGGCGCGCTGAATAATAGGGCGGGAAAATGGGATATCGCCGGTGGAGAAGGGCTAATCCGGTCCGCGGAATGAATTATCCAACAGGTCGCCGGTCTTGGCCCTCGTTTCAAGAGAGATGTGGAAGCGGTTCGGCGGCTCGCTATCGCAGGAGAAGAGGGAAGGGCGAATAGCAGAAGGGAGGGTGGCAGAAGATTCGAAAAACCTAAACCTAACTTCCCCTCACAGCGGTCAGCTTACAGGGCCAAGTTTGAGATTTTTTTGTTAATAAACACATTAAATGTGTAAATAAATTTTATTTTTGAAACGACAAATACAATTGTAAAAAAACGCTGCTTCAATTCTTTCACTGGGGTTTATTATTCAAAATCACTTGCGTTCATGATTTGAATTTCTACTAAGCTTTGGAGTGTCACACCTGTTTCAGTAGGATAGGGCGATTATTGAATTTCAGGAGATATAAATGGAGCACGTAAATCTGTTCTCGACCAAAATACCTATTTGGATTGATCAATTGATCATATTTGTGTGCCTCCTGAAATTCAATAATCGCCCTATCCTGTGAAACACGCACACTCCAAAGCTTAGTAGAAATTCAAATCATGAACGCAAGCCAATTGAATAATCCCCAATACAATGAAAGAATTTGCGCGTTTTTTCACTGGTTGGTTATTCATTTATAATTTATCAAGTCCTTTGTATGTGCGTTATTCAATAATGTAATTTCAGACAGATATGCATGGAGCACACAAAATCATTACCTTTTGGATTTCAATTGATCAATTGTAAAACTTCAATAATGTCTATCCCCCCGCTTACTCAATTAGTAAGAATTCAAATCATGAAAACAAATCTGAATAATAAACCCCAGTGAAAGAATTCAATTTTTGATACAGATCAAAACATCTATAATTTATCAAGTCCTTTGGCACTCGTATTGCGTTAAAACTTCCCCAAATCCAAATTTAAACGATGTAGCCAAAGGTAGACAGATGTAGAGGAGGCACACAAATATCATCAACTGATCAATCCAAATAGGTGTTTTGGATGAGAACCGATTTACGTGGTCTATGCATATCTCCTGAAATTCAATAATCGCTCTATCACCTGTAAAACACGCTTACTCCGAAGCTTAGTAAGATTCAAATCATGAACGCAAGCCAATTGAATAATAAACCCCAGTGAAAGAATTTGCAGCGTTTTTTTATTGAACCTCAATACCCCCCACAATAAAAACATCTATAATTTATCAAGTCCTTTGGCACTCGTATTGCGTTAAAACTTCCCCAAATCCAAATTTAAACGATGTAGCCAAAGGAAGACAGATGTAGAGGGGGCACACAAATATCATCAACTGATCAATCCAAATAGGTATTTTGGTCGTCGTTTCAGGAGGCACACAAATATGATCAATTGATCAATCCGAATAGTTATTTCGGTCGAGAACAGATTTACGTGCTCCATGCATATCTCCTGAAATTCAATAATCGCCCTATCCTGTGAAACACGCAGACTCCGAAGCTTAGTAGAAATTCAAATCATGAACGCAAGCCAATTGAATAATAAACCCCAGTGAAAGAATTTGCAGCGTTTTTTCAAATGGAAAACCCCATTTATTGCAGATTCGGATTCTACGGAAAATTTCATGAACATTTGGCTCCTCAATCGATTTTTTTTACCGAGCGCAACCTGCTCAGTGAGCGTTCAAAGATCCTCAACCCAGGGATTGCGCCAAAATTGAGATGAAGGTTGTCCTCAAGTGTGGCACACGAATTTTAATTGTTTTTCAACGCTGATCCACGTGGCGCTATCCATTTTGTGCTATCCATTCTTTATGAATAGGAAATCTTCGATTTTCATATGAAGGGTAATGAATCAATTCCGATAAAGTGTTAAAAAAATTGTAAAATAACAGGTAACTTTTACACATCACAAAATTATGTAAACAGCAATGTCAAGCTGCACAAAGGAGAAATAATTCGTGAAGAAAACAATACTCGGAAAAGATTCCACGGAAAATCAATGATTTCCTCCTAATAAAGTGACTTTTTTGGCTGTAAATGCAGTGAAATGAAATCAAATCAAGAAAAGGATATCAATACGCGATTTCTAATAAATTTTCCTGCAAAAATGTATTTTTAAATTTTTGTAATTGTTGTTTTTTCAAACAATTCATCTATGGTTGATATTTTTGTTTCTGCGAATAGTTCAACTGTAGAGAATCTATTTTGTTCGAGTAAGTATTACCCTATGCTACAATTCCATAATTAATCTGTGATCGGGCTAATGCATTGTAAACAGTCACCTTAGTTTGTTTGCTCATCATATTTCTTATTTCATGAAAGATTCGTATTGATTTTCTAAGTTTATCATTTACTGCTTTCGTGTGTATTTCCCAGGATAAGGTTTGATCAAAATGGACCCCAAGGTATTTAATATCTTTAATTTGTTGAATTATCGGACACAACTATTTTGGTTACAGTTTTCTCTATAGTGACATCTTAGGTTCTTGATGCTGGGTACATCCTTGTCTCTCAATGAGAACGTATTGGTATTTTCGTTATGTAATTTTAGGTTCTTATTTTCATAAATCCTATTGAACTTTGCCAAGTCTTCTTTCGTTCTTTCTATAGTCTCCTCCCATGTTCTTCCTGATGATATCAAAGCTGTATCATCCGTATACGATACTATTCCCCATTCATTTTGGTCTATGGGTTATGTGATATGAGATAGTAAGTATGTTGGTTTCAGCCAAACAATCGATTAACATAATTGCACGAAAGTTTACCATCCTGTTGGCGAATTTTCATAAGGAATGAAGGTAGAGCGATTTCTATGAAAAATTTGAAATAAAAATGTCTGCATTGAAATCCATTTTGATGGCGTGGAGTGTGGTGTGGGAAATGTGCCACGGAGTTACTCGAGCTGGGCAGCTAGTCAGGAGCACTTCGTGGTAACACCCCCCGCGTCGTACGTGCTCTTATTTATAGCTTTTCCAAGTCAGATTCGGAAATTTCCAAACCAATTTCAGAAATTTCCAAACCAAATTCAGAATTTTCCATTTCAATTTCCGAATTTTCTATTTCAATTTCAAAATGTGATCAATATACGGGTGGGAGCGGTTTCTGAAATTGAAATGGAAAATTCTGAAATTGAAATGGAAAATTTTGAAATTGATTTGGAAATTTCTGAAATTGGTTTGGAAATTTCTGAATCTGACTTGGAAAAGCTATAAACTGGTAATCATTATACCCCTTCCGGTACTTTTCCGTTATAACCCCCCCGCTTTCAACTGTGGTTACCCTCGCTCGTCAGATGTCTTTAGGCATTGGTAAACTAAACTCTCACACTTATATAAATTTTTAAGCAGAATTCGTGCCAAGTTTGAGCCAAAGGGGGGGGGGGTGTCTTATGTTTGTACAAAAAAAGATTTGAAAAATACCTTGTTTATTGGAGTTGGTGATGTCGGTGAGGATAGAGGTTACACGAACCGGTACTGCGACAGACGAACACGAAACTTGAGTTTCCTGAAACATGAAAAGCGAAAGGAAATATTTATTTTGACGAAAGCAAATACCGACAATGTATAACGTCACTGCGAAGTGTAACGAAGTTGCAGCTACCGAAGGGAATCAAACAGAATCAAGATCTTTTGAATACCTAATACTGTAGAAAGTATTTTGTTTGAAAAGTGATGAATGTGATGAACAAACCAATTGAACTGATTTCTTTATGTTTGTGATTTGTACCTCGAAGGTTTCTACTCAAGAACAACCTGAAACGGAAAGAATTAGCTTGAAGTACCTGAGTGCGTGCGTAGAAGAAGGGCGTATGTTAAAAATTACGAATTTGTTTTCCTATGATAACTGATAAACGAGAACGGAACAGGTTTAGTATCGGAAATCACCGGTAGATAGCATTCAAATAGAAGACACTCGCATACACACAGAAGAGATTCGTGCTGGAAATGAGACAGAAAAGGCCTATGTTACCAAAATGCAGCCTGGCCCGCGGAAACCTTCCGTATTCATCGTGAGACGCGGCTGACCCTTTTCAGTTCTGAAAGACGCGTAACTTTTTGTGATTTCCGCGAACATTTTTACGTATTTAAGATAAGTTGTTCCAAGATAAGTGTATTTGAAACGATAAACTTGTTTAGTGGGAAAAAAACGGTCTCTAAACGTGGATTAGTGGTTAGATAAGAAACGGAAACGATTAGGGATAGCCGGTCATGAATACGTGAGCAAGCCGTCAAAAATGAAACCGACGGTAGTGCGTAGATGGGATCCTTCCGCGGAATCATAGAAAAATTTTACCTAGTACTGCAGGTATTTCGATTTTATGTTGTATGTACGCATGACAATAATGATATCCTGTTAGAGGTAAGATATGTAGGTATCTCAAATGACAAGTGCAAATTTCTGGGGTAAAATACCCTTCAGCCTCATTCAGATGGAATCCCTTAATTAGGGGAAAAGTTAGAAAGAAGTAATAGAAGAAGGGCGTACGTAATCAACCTACTCAAAAATTCGGAATACGTGTGAGTTAAAAGTTTTTTTTATCATCCTGAAAAATTGCGAAAAATAACATAAACCCTACTTTTCAATTCAATTGGTGATTTCGTGGATATTACTTTTAAAAACATTTCACTGACGTACTGTTATTATAACATAAAATAAATTTGGATTCAATTCATTGGTACTAATGCAAAATATATTTGTACTACGTTTTAAAACGACCTATATTGGAACAAAGAATTAGGAAAGTGGGCGATTGATGACTAGAGTACTACTTTGGCACCTCCATTTTTCTTAAAATGAATTTATAAGAAGTATTTGAGCTTGCGAATAAACTATGTCCATTTATTAGGACGGCAAGTGGGATGGAATTACCTTCCTATTGTAATATGTAATATTGTAAATACTGCCTGTACTGCCGCACAATATTCGAGGCTAAGTACTTAATAATAATATGTACATACGTACAGTCGTACACATCTATAAGTACGATTAGATAGCTGCCGTACTACGCCGAGTAATGATCATTTGAGTACAACTCAGACCTGAGAAACAATAAACTCTCTGTGATTCTCAATCGGGGATGTAACTCAGTGGTAGAGTGTCTGCTTCGCATGCTGAAAGTCCTGGGTTCAAATCCCAGCATCTCCACATATATTTTTTCGCATCGATCTTCGCTCCGCCCGCGAAACCTGTTTTTTACTTCTGTTTTTGTTGTCTAATGAAACTCAAATGTTCGCCTCAATATGTGAAACAGATAGTATGAGGCTTCACACAACTTTCCCTGCCAATGGATGCCCCTCAATGGCAGGGGCCCCTCTATTAACTTCACCTGTTTAAAATCGTTACAGTACCTAATAGATAGATAGATAGTTTATTTACATCATTTTACATGTTACATTCTTCATTTGAATAATAACTGATGACCGAGCTGGATAGTGTAACACTGTGGCCCAGCCCGGAGTTGGTTCTTACATCTAATTTTTATAAAGTACGTACCTATAACACTACATTTACACCACATTAATTGTTAAAATTTAGATTTCACTTCCATAAAATGATGTACTTAGTATGCACGCCATTTATATAGCTGCTAATTTTATTTATTCATTAGTTTTAGTTCATAAAGTATCAATCAATCAATCAATTTCTATTTATTGATAAAGTTACATAACTATTCAACGCATGGGAGCTATCCCACCTACTTAAATAAACTTACAATACTTATTCCTTCGTAATTTTAGTTCATAAAGTACTCCATATGAGTTTCTTTATTAGAAAGATGCTGACTGTTTATCTTCATTAGATTTCTAATTTTTCAAAATCTTTATTGACTATTTGCATGTCTCTGTATTTTGTCGTCATTTAAGCAAATGTATTTTTTACTCTCGGCAACTTGAGTCTGTAAGATTTTGATTGCCGCTGTCTCACATCAGCAAAATATATATTTTTGTGTTTACGGATTAGTTTTAGCATATTTAATGTGTACAATTGGTGGACGGTTAACAGATTCAAATCATGAAATAATGTATCACTGGGATGGCGCCTGGGCTTATTGAATAATACCCTTAGGGTCATTTTTTGGATCTTAAAATTTTTGTCAATTAGGTACTTGAAAGTGTTCCCCCATATTACAATCGCATACTGTAAGATTGACTCAAACAGCGCCTGATAAATATTGATCTTTAGCTCATCTGATAGAAATTTTATTCTATAGAGGGTATAGGCACATTTCCTTAGCTTTTGACACAAATTTTGAATGTGGTGGGTCCATTTCATTTGAGAATCGAAAGTCACTCCTAAATAAATTGAACTATTCACTTATTTTTATTTTTGAACAGTCACACGGTAAGTCATTGCAGCTATGTAATGTCAAAGGGTCACTCGATGTTGATTGTGGGTCTGTTTTTCTTGCTATGTCCATGAAAACCGATTTCGTAGCATTGATTTTAAGCTTGTTGGTGTTCATCCATTGTCCTATCGCCCTCAAATCTTTCTCGGCAATTTGATTGGCCTCCTGCCATGTCTGCCAGGAGTTTACTAGGGTAAAATCATCAGCAAACATGTAAATTTTCCCGGAATATTTTTGTGATGCAAGTTCATTCGCATATAGGGAAAAAATAATCGGCCCAATTGAAGTGCCTTGAGAACAGCCATATTCGCGGATTAAGGCAGTTTCGCTTTTCGCTTTGCCAATGTGGACTGCTTGTTCTCTGTCACTATTATGTGATTTGAATATCTCCTTATATTAACTTCACCTGTTTAAAATCGTTACAGTACCTAATAAATCAAGTATTTGCTGGAAAGATATTCGTAGTATGAGAAACAAATGGTACGAAACTTCGAACTACTGTCCCTTCCTTTTGTCTACCCATATTGGTTCTCTTGATGATTATCAGTTTAAAACCGTTACAATAATAGATAATCGATTGGAACGTTATACATTATATACCTAATGTTCCAGATGTCATGTAATATAATAGTATAGAACTATTACAACAGTTCTACCAGAGCTTGTAAGACTAAGATTACAAAGACAGAATAGCATTTCCTAAGGGAATATTATGAAAATGTTCGAACGTCGGGGTGTGCCAGTAATCTCATTATCATAAATCAACCCTAAGTGATTATATTTAAGGATTAGTCTATCAAAAAAACGAAATCAGAATTACTGAATTATTGAATGCAATTACAAGGTATGAAGATGCAAGGAGTGGAGTTTAAATGATGAACCAAACAATATATCTGAAATGCAAAGATAATTGATTGATGAAGAAGTGCTACTTTATACAGTTATAATAAACCTCTTCGTAATAATTTTGAAGCGTTTTAGTTCAAATACGATTCAATGAGCGTATGCTCCTTGTTTGCCCCTTTCAAAGCACCATCAATCCGCCATCTGACTGGTCTGTCATCATATTGCAGTCCCAGAAGCCTTGGTACCTTTTTTCTCAAGTCTTGTTAAGTTGGTGGAACCTGAAGCATTGTTTCTTGTTTAAATGACCCGAGTAGTGAGGGAATTTGTCCAAGTGAATGAAGCGATAAATGCATTTTCTTCTCCCTCCGTGGTTTCCAAATGGTTTCCAAATCTTTCATGAGGATTCTGATTTGAAGAGCATACAAATTCATTATCTATTCAGTCATTTGGCCGATTTTCTCACAACAAGGGTCATTTCTACGAGGAACAAGGCGAGAGATCCAACCAAAATATCAAGACTTCTGGGACTGTGGTATGACGCCTTGTTGGAATGTGAATGCCCAATGACAGGCCCCATACTAATATCCGAAAGGCTCAAACAAAACTTGAAATGTTCAGATTTTGTTCTTCAGTTTCCCAACGCAACTGGTTTTGAGTTGTTCCTGATGAAACAACCATTTTTGAATCGTAATGAATTTATAGTTGCAAGTCCAATATATTCCCCGGAAAGAAATTTCAATGCGATCAAGTTGCATTACCGACTCCAGCAGTTCATGTTCTACAATAAGGCCCAAAAAAGTTAAAACTTTGAACAATTACATACAAATTGTCAAGAAAGCCCGGTGCTTAAAACACAACGGGCATAAGAATGAGGGCACCCGAATAGAAAATTCCCTTTAAAACTGGATCATTGCAGAGAGAACAAAGGATTAAATTGTGCCCAGAGAGTAATCGGCTGACCATGTGGCCATGTACCTTGTCGTTGAACCGACCATTTCCAAAGAAGATCCATTTCAAATAGCAGATCGTGAATCTGATAGAAACTAGCTTCAGAGTTAACTAAATTAATGAGATTTACATAGTTTTGACGAATGGAATATTGAAGTTAGCATAGAAATAATCAGATATATCATGGATCTAAAATGATGAAATTTCGAATTAAAGTTGAAAAATAGGTATTAGTTATTAATGATTGAGGAGAAATTGTACAAAGCGAGTTTAGCCTGTTAAGTGAAAAGTTCATATCGTAACTCATTGTGTTATTCACCTATTTCTTTTTAACCTGCGTAACAGGGCCATCAAACTAGTAGGTACATAATTCACAATATACATGATGTACAGTAAACAATTCGAGGGTCGGATTTCGCTTTACAATGTGTATCAGAAACTTGGCTTGGCTTGGATTGTACACTATTTTATATGCAAAATCTTTAAAATGCCCAAATCGGTGGTTGGTTCCCTCCAAGTATACGTATTCAAGGCTACTTCGTGTATTAAGATCACAGTGAATGAAACAAATAATTTATTTTCCGGTATGTTGCATCGGAAATGTTTAACCAGCTTGAAACTTGGAGAGGTGTAAAACTTTTTGCAACATGGTTTGCTGATTGCGGAGTACAACAACAAACACCATTATTTATACCCGAAATTGATAAGGGTAAAACTTCAAAATTTATGGCATAACTTCAAGGTAAATAACTTATCGTTGTTAATTTGAAGAAGAATTCAGCTCAAAAGTTAGTAAAGAAAACCGAAGAACGGGGTTTCCCCCGAATCGTAGAGTTTTACTGACCCCAACTGTTGGTCGGAACTTCAATAATCCAAAAAATATAGAAGCTCAATCGTAGTTGAACCTCGAGAGGAAGTGGTTCTGACCGCCGGGGAACTTGTGTTTGGAGAAAATGTGGCACTTGAGGTTGTCCTTGTGCTTCGCTTTGTACGGGCACTCGGGACACTTGAACTTGGGCTCTTTGCCGCACTCGTAATTCTGGTGTCGGGTGAGATGACCTTTGTGAACGTACGATCGCCCGCAGTGGCATTTGAATCTGTGTTCAGCGTCCGGGCCTCGTCTGGCGGCGACTGAAAGTTGTGAGAAACATCCAATATTAGCAATACTAATAAATTATACGAATCTTGATATTAAATAACGAGATTTGCAAGTTCGTAGACGCGAACACAGCTATATGAAAACACCCCTCCTCCCAATGAATCAAAAATTAAATGAAATTCTTCTTAAACTATAATGACCATTTTGAAACAAATTTACGTGAAACAGTTAATAATTATTACAATTAGTACCTCGTCCATTGCTCGAAATTTCCGCATTATCCCTTCGAAATATTGTTGAATTTGTCTAATTATTCTATAGACTAAATCGGTCAAACCGTTAATTAACCTTACAGACATTATTCGCTCTTGAGCTACTCATCGCCTCACTATCCCCCCTCACTAATCTATCCCTCCCACCAGGTCGTAAACCCCTGGGATATATGATAGCCTCAAAGCAACCGCCAAGATGTAAAAATTTTTAATACGTACCCGGGGATGTAACTCAGTGGTAGAGTGTCTGCTTCGCATGCTGAAAGTCCTGGGTTCAAATCCCAGCATCTCCACGTATATTTTTTTGCTCATTCCACCCAAAAAATTCTTTCTTCATAAATTAAACTCCATTGCATTCATATTTTGTTTCATTATTTAGAAAAATTAATCTCAGTAAGCTCTTAGCTCAATTCCTTAAATTAAAAAGATATTAGTTCATTTGATAAAATCGTTAGTTTAAATTGGTTTAATTATTTTTATAGTTTATTACTTCCAATTATAAGCCTTTGCATCATATACGAGTAGTACATTTTTGTAACCCCTCCTGGCTGTCTAGATTATGAATCATTAAAGGCTTTTGATTCGAGATAATAAACCATAAAAATGATAAAACCAATTTACAGGAACGGTTGTATCAAATTAACTGTTTTAAATTGAAAGATTTTCAAAATTACATGTCATTTCATTCTCAATTTCTTCTTCGTTTTCAGGTACTAACAATGTATGAGATTGAGCGACTTCAGTGAGCGGGGATACCTACTGCAGTAAGTCATTCAAAAAATATTTTCTTTCGCATTCTATTCTTAGAATCACTATTTTGAGGAGAACAACTCGTTGAAATTCCGGGATCATAAAATTCAAAAACCTGATTAATCCATTTCGGTTTTGTGGCTGTTTGTGTCAGAAGATCCTCAACATGGGACTTTTTAAAAGTACTTTCAACAATAATGTGCCTGTTATTAACAGTGTTAACCCTAAAAAAATGGGGAGGGGGAGGGGGGGATGGAGTCGAGATTTACTTGACGAAGAACACCGCAGAACGGACGCTGGTACACGTAGTCAGTAAAAAAACTGAGTTTCATGGAGTAGGCACCAAGTCACAAATCACTTGACCCTTCACAGGAAAAAGGGACTGTGACCATGGGCGCTAGCAGGGAAGGGCCAGGGGGGGGGGGGGCATTGCCCCCCCCCCCCCTGAGAATCAGGATAGTATGCATAATTTTTGTCAGGTTTTAGTGTTTTGAAAAATTCAGTATGTCCAAAATTAATAAATATCGGCCTAAATACAGACCATCAATGTTTTTGGAATGGATAAGAGAAGAGTTCAATTCTTGTTCAAGTCATAATATTTTACTTCCATTCAGACCATGTCACACCTAAGTTCATTTTGAAGCAAATACATATTACTTTAAAACATTTTTGACTTTTACTTTTTTACCGCAAAGTTTCATACCCCCCAGACCCCCCGGTGGCCTTGCCCCCCCCCCCCCCCCCCGGGAAAATATTCTGGGGCGCCCATGGTGGCACATTCAAAAAGACGGAACGTGGCTTCTTCTTGTCAATGATTGAATGATCCGTCCATAAGGAGACTAATGGTGTTTTTCTCCTGTCAGATATGTAATTATCGTGTTTACGACGGAAGTAAAAACGACAATTATTCTCTCATGTTGTGGCCAAGGAGGCTCACATCTAACTGTAATCAATAACTTGCACACAAAAGAATCGGCAGAACAGAAAGGAGAAAATCATTAAGTTCTTTGCCAAAAGACTCGAAGCCACAGTTCCACTTGTTGGAACTGAAACATATAGATTCTTACTGTTATTCTATGAATTTGCAATGTTCACTGCTTCTGGTAAACCTGTTCCTATAACTATAGGAAATGTATGAACTTCTCCATTGAAGCTACCAAGATTCGAGGAAAGCCAAACTTTTTAATTGTATTTACACTAAATCTGATATTGGACTTGGTGACTTTCGCTTCAAAGCCGACGTACACTGGCCCAGGATCGTCAAAAAGTACTTAAAACTCGAATTTTTCACGTATTTTATCCAGAGTTGCTGGCTGCAAATATGTTAGGATATAAAGAATTGCGAATTTAAGCTGCCATCAAAGATGTCGATGCCGTTTGTACAGCTTTTCCCAACTAGAAAATTCGGGTGAGCCTATTAGACTTGCGAATATGATAAAGTTTAGGTTTTTGGCTCCAATAATACGGTGAATATTGAGTTTTAAGCGCTTTTCGACTGTCCTGGACCAATGTGCGGCGGTTTGTTCATATTGTCAAATATGGGGGAATGAATTTTTCGTTTATTCCATTCCATTCTATTTGTGTTAGGTTATAGACAACCGGTTTTAGGTTATAGACATACCCGTATTAGCGGGAAACAGCTTTATCTGACAGTTTAAAGGGACAGAGTTTAGAAGTTCACATTTAAGCTACGAGCCTCTTCCCCTTTTTCCAACCCACAGACAGAACTGCGGCAAAGGTCGCGGCGTATCTGACGTCCATTCGGGGCACCCGTGACAATGAGACAATCGCTTCCCCCCCTATTGTCAACAGACAGATTGCACACGCCGCGGTTATAGGGAACCAATCGATCCTCTTGTAATTGAATCCCTAATGATTGGCTAATACTTCGGTTAGTGTCCATTCGCGACGCAATCAACTTGTTTCACTTAGTTATCTCTACCTCTTTTTTTTTAAATTGGATCACGAACTGTATCGAAGAGCGTGTATCAATATCGTAGGTCAGAATTCGAGATGTGCTCCGTCCAACCGTATCATCCCATTGTTTGTCCTGAAAGGTTTTTTTTACGTAGGCTTGTGAGGATATCTTTAGGACCCTGAGGTGGAAATCAGATCTCGTAAGATATCCAGAAGGGACCGTTCTTTGGCTCATGTAGGTTTCAAACCCAGTTAAACCTCACCTTCCTTTTCCACGTTGTTCCAACTGTTCAACACATTACTTCAGGCCAAGTCCTTGGGATGTATTTAGTTATTGTCTCGCCCGTTCTTCGGTGATCTTTCTCTGGATGCCTTCTACAAAGACAACTACAGAGGTCCAATACAGTACAGAGGTCTTTCAAGCATTTTGACAAGTATATTCTCCGGTGTCATGTCCTTAGATGGCATTTCCAGATTATCCTGCACCCAACTTTTTTGTGTTTCCCGCTACTCACACGAAGAATGAGTGAAACACAACATCATCTCCTCCATCACAATTCGGACAAGTTGAAATTTCTACTTTACCCATTCTGTGAAGTGCTGCAAGGATGGTGGCCCCAGTTTGTGCCACTTACATAATGGTAAGTGATGCATGCACTACAGAGAGGTCCCTATGCCCTGTCATCACACCCCTAAACAAAATTCTAGACCAAATTCTTATCGAACAAAAAAAGCACAAAAATTGGTTGAGAATTTTAACCGGTTCGTCTGAATGAATCGGCCATTATATCCCCGCTCCTCACGACTTCAAATTAAAAATTGCCGTTACTGCACGGATTTGGATTGATCAGTTGATCATATTTGTGTGCCTCCTCAACATCAGTCTACCTCTGGCTACATCGTTTAAATTTGGATTTGGGGAAGTTTTAACGCAATACGAGTGCTAAAGTGACTTGAGAAATTATAGAGTTTTTATTGTGGGGGAGGAGGGGGGGTATTGAGGTTCAATATAAAAAAATGGTTCTTAAAGCAGGGGTGTCCTGCGAATTTCGCAATTTCCTCGCGGTCTAGGTAACTCATAAAATGATCACGATTCGCAGCATTTCAATATTCAATATAATTGAACCTCAATACCCTCCCCACAATAAAAACATCTATAATTTATCAAGTCACTTTAGCACTCGTATTGCGTTAAAACATCCCCAAATCCAAATTTAAACGATGTAGCCAGAGGTAGACTGATGTAGAGGAGGCACACAAATATGATCAACTGATCAATCCAAATAGGTATTTTGGTTAAGAACCGATTTACGTGGTCTATGCATATCTCCTGAAATTCAATAATCGCTCTATCACCCCTGCTTTAAGAACCATTTTTTGTTGCAAATTAATTGTAGAATCGATCCCTTGAAGGGATGAGACCTGTTTTGTATATTCACTTTTACTCTTTACTTATTAAAATTGAGATTAAAAAAAAGCCAGTATCATTTTTCAAATGCCTCTTAAAAAGAGAAAGCCTGTTATATCAAGACAGATTAATCTTTTTAATAAATACAAATCTGAGATCGCAGACGTAAGAATATATTTTATAAAACTTGGTATTGACCCTACTTGAAGAGTTAAACTTGAAGACTCAATACTTCGATAACTTAAATACATAATTTGTAGAATTTCGGGACACAAATGATCGGATCTAATTTCAGTACCATAAAGATGAACACAGGACATGAAAAGAAAGATTTTCCGTATATTTTGCACTTCAAAGTGTTGACGTAGAAGTGCCGTAGTATATAATTAATTATTAGTCACCGATTTCTTTGCATCGCTGAATGAATTCCCGATACAGAAATAATTAAACTCTGCGTAAAAATTTGCTTTCTATTTTTGAAGCCGATCGATCTTGACGCGTAAAGTGTCATTCCTATTAGGAGTAAATCCAGGGCCGTGACGCCGCCTGAATTTCAATTCGCAGCCAATAAACTGGAGAGAGGACTCTGAAGGGGGAGACGAGACCTTTTTCCGAACAAATTCTCATTTTATTCGGTCCCTTTCGAACCGAGCAACAGCTAAGGGAGCGTAAATGTTGTTCCATATAGAAAATTGTGGCGAATGACAATTAAATAATCACTTATTTCATATTGGCCTGATTCTGTTGTGTACACTACAACCATATTGTCCAGAATTGACTTTTTTTGGTTTATTATTCAATAATGAACCATTGTAATCGCTCTTGAAAAAAAAATTTCTAACCCCCCATGAAAATTTCATGGTTTTTGTTTCAAAGGGTGTAGAATCCAAATCTTCAATAAAATGTTTCCGTCCGTCCGCCGTACGCCGTACGCACGATTTCTCATTTCATATAAATACTGACGTTACGAACTTTTCAGTAGTGTTGTTGAAAATACTTGATCATTTTCTTTCCCCTTCCTTAACAAAGACTCCACTAATGAGACATCAATCAAATTAGAACGGTATCCACAAGGCACTTGGAATTCACCCCACTCACTGATCATTCCAAAGTAGAATTACATATACAGGGACCTGTAATTCCCTCATATTCCTACTCAATCCTCTTCTTCGGCAAAATGTTTTTCGAGAATATGGGAACCAAAAATAAATTCGAGAGATGTACCGAGGCGTGGGACTGACATCTGTAGCGCTATCAGATAAGCTCACTTTCAACACGGATGAGCACCAGAAATCGCTTTTCACAGCTCGGAATATCGCATACTCCCATTGTCTGTTTGCTTTGTGGAGGAACCTCTGTTGCGACTCTCTCCTCGATTGCCAAGTTATTTTCCACTCGTTCTATCGTCGTAGTTTATCTGTACTAGGACTTTTTCGCCGAATAATAAAACGTAAAAATCATCTCGCGAAAATGTTGACATTTTCATACGTGTAAATGTAGCAAATTATTCTATAAAACTTTATTAATTCTGTTTTAGGTAGCCTTTCAATTCGGAATTCTTAATTATATAATCATTAAATAGAGTGTATGACAGATCGTCTAAATATATCCAGAAAGATGCAAGCATCCATTGATCTTTCCCCGTGTAGATATAGGATTCTTCATAAATTCTACATCGTACTCGGTTACCTAATGTTTCGCTCAGTCGTTTGTTGAGTCTATTACAAAACGCACCGACTGCCGTTGAAATGAATTACATGATGTTGTTTCAGACAAGATTCGGATCCTTACGGATGTGACCGTAATGTCTGCCAATAATGTCTGTCTCCCGACTCTTTTACTCATAACTTTATTGAAGATTGCAATAAAATCGTGTGCTTTCTGGGTTTTTGAGGAAGGATGTGAGCGTATCTAACGAAATGGTCAACTAGTAGATGTAAGAAACGTTCAAGGGATTGATTATCCCCAAATCCACCAACAGTATCCAATAACATGTATTCAAAAGGTCGCGTGGCTGAACCAAATTGAGAGATTGCCATCAGCGAATGGTTTTCTAAAGTTAGTCATGATACACAATCCTCCGACGCATCAAAAGAGGCTTTTTTTTGCCACGAATGTAGATTGAGCACCTGTACGCCGTACAAGAGTCTTTTGTTTTGGATGCCTGTTTCGAAATTTAGATAGCCTCCATGGTTTTCCAGCGGTGCCAAGTTTTTATAGAACTCATTGTACGACGAGGCAGCAACTCTCTCTCTAACTGTAGTTTTGCATTTGTCAGAATAACGGTCAAGGAGAGCATTCTGGACTGCCCTAAACCCATCAAAATCCTGGCTTCGCCAAATGTCACCTTCACCTAACTCTTCGAAAAACACGGACATTTGGGAGGCCCAATTGTAGGTTAAGTCTTCTCTCCGTCGCGACAACAGCAGCAGTCGTTCAAAGCATATCCTCTTCCATTTGTCCAAGCTTTAGCCACCATCCCAGCGCTCTGGCCATTAACTGGACTCTGGTATGCGTTAGTCCAAACTCAGAACGTACAATATAATCGGGCGTAAAACGTAGCACATCATGACAACATGGAATGAATTTTGGGAATTGATTCTCTGCTGAAAAGTTGGGGTTTTGCATATATGATGGTTTACCTTTGAGGTACAGAATTAGGTGCTGAATCGACATCTGAAGTTTCGTCGTTCTTATACAGAACACCTTGTATGTATATAAAACTCAAAGTTGGTTTGTAAGTGTGTATTGTGGCATCCATTTGGGTACCACAAGGACTTAGGGAAGAAGAATCTTAGAATAGATTCAGGAGATGGGAAAGAGATGCGGGAAGAGAGGGGCAGCGACCGGAGCTACATTCTACCCTCGGCGCACAGTGGAAAATATGACCGATTTAGGTGGACAAAATTCTGAAACTTGTCCATATTTAACCTTTGGGTTCCCAGATTACGGAAAAAATAATATTAAAAAATCGAATTAATTTTTTGACACGGTTGGCGAGCACACAGTGGTCTACAATCGAATTGATTTGCTAAAATTTCACTGAAAAAAAGTATGTATCAACCAAAACGCAAAAAATCGCAAAAATTCTTTGCAACGTTTAAACACTAGAAGGATTGATGAAACAAATCCTTGGGGTAACTTGGGGGTAATGTAGTTTTTCGTTATTTAATAGGGGCACATATATACAAATTGCTAAATTAAATCTATAGGTAGAATGCAATGTATATTCAATAATGAATGTAGAAATTTAATGTCTTGCCTGTCTCAGCAATGTCCATTGTTGAACAAAAGTAGTAAAACTTTGCGCTACACACATGTTGAACATAATAAATGGCCATCGAATAAAAATAATCCCACTGCCGGTTATTAGGCACTTGTACAAACATGATTGATTCACTCCTTTACTATTTGTTTGTAAACTCGGTATGGCGGGAAATATTAGTATTAAGCGTCTTACTAACTAATAATAAAATAATAAAATAAATATTTTCCACCGCAGAGTTCATTTCTTGTGAATCGAGTAGAAATTCAAGTAGATTTTATCTTCGAACCTCATATTTCGGGGCCCTTACGTGAGCGGGAACTAAGCGGTACAGCGGGTCGGGTGGGTTCAGCGTTTTTTGCGGGGCGGGCGATTTTCCGATCAAACTATGATAACAGAGTTGTGCGTCCTGCGTGCACACGCTCTATCGCAAATCGCTAACACGCACACGCTACACGCGGCTTGAAATCAAATCGGTTTGATTTTTTTCTCGCTACTCCCCCTACAATCGCGCGATTGTTTACATCTGTTGTCAAGGTTATTGGAGTGGTCCGAATCTGTAGGAGTCAAAATCATTTCTCGAGTGCTTGCGAGGTTAGTCAGAACAATGTTGTTGTCACTTATCAACGAAATAAGAAAACAAGAATAGGCTGAAGAGTTACAAATTCCCCGAATTAGTTCTTTAATTGATAAATTTCATGAGATGGTTGCGTCTGCAAACGTTTATTAGAAATGTAATTGAACAGAGCTAGACTACTTCAGGCCAACGCAAATCGTCTCTCTCTGTAAGACATTCAGAAAAAACACTCATCGCATTGATTGACAAGGTAGGTACGGGACTAACCTAACTAAAACGCGTTCTCCTCCATTCGCGGCATCGCTCGCTCATAGGACACTAGTGGCGTTTCCGGCTCTAAACGCTTGCACTCGCGTAAATCGCCGGTATCGCCAGTAACGCTGAAATCGCCCGACTCCCGCTCACGTAGGACGAGGCCTTAGATTCTCCTCTCGCGGATCTTCTAACGATCTTCCAAGAAGAAGGAGTCTACGGAGGAAGAAAGATCTTTCTCGCTTCCCTAACTGGACCACGTTCCAGCCTATCCACACTCTAATAAATTTGGTGTTCCAACTATTTAGTTGTCCCTGTCGTACACCTCTCCTTTTTCCTCATCTTCATTTTAATAACAAATTTTGGAATTCATGAAAATCTTCTTCTGTCCATGCGACAAGCGAGTTTATGCATTAAAGTCACTTAAATAATACATGAGGTCGTTAAGAATATGCGGAAAATCATGGTAATTGGACAGGAACCCCATATTTCGCGCGAAGCACGGGTTTCCAACTAGGCATATATACAATGTATACAGTTTACAGGTTTTTGTTGTACTATTCACAACAGTTGTTCAAAATGCCCTCCGCCGTGTTTGAGGTACGTTCTGCACCTCCTACGAACACCATCAAGTCCGATGCGTATTTCTTTTTGATTTCGGCTCATTCCGAAAGACATTTATTCGATCAATAAAGGCCGCCCGAGTTCAAACCCTTACGGAATACACTTTGGCTTTCTGAGTTCCCCACTTATCCTAACTCCAACGGGGTTTGGCTTTTACACTTTTGGTCGCTACGCCGCCCATAGGTATACCTATTTCCCGAGTCGGCAGATTCAAAAATCGGGAAGGGCAAACTAACCATATCCATCACAAATCCAAAGTGTACTCCTTAAGGGTTGAAACCCGGGAGGTTGTAAAAAGAAGTTGAAAATATCTTTTCATTATCATTATTATTAGTATTATTAGTATTTTTTAGAAAAGAATAAAAAGGTTGTATTTCAGATCGCATCCTTTTTTCATTTGTGAATTACCCATAACCCCCTCCCTCTTCGTTCTTTGATTTTAATCATTCGGAGAGTTTTAAAAATGCGTTCATTCGATTCATTTTGAAAAATTACTTAGTTATACAGCCTCTCCCTTCTTCAATTTCATTTAACACCAGAGGCATGATCTCATGCCAAAACGCGATACCGTTTTAAAAATTCAACTTTTCCTTCGTTCAAACACCAATTTCTCTGTCAAAAATTGCTCTAAATTAACAATTGAATTGACCAATAGAAAGCTGATGAAATGTAAATGTTTTTACCGTAGCGCTCACCCATTTTCCAGTAGATGGTATGGTGCTAGTCAACATCAACCGAACACCCTGTATACTGGTCCTGCGAAGATATCAGACCAAACTTCGCTAAATCAAGTCAAATCCATTAAAAAGAAGCTAACAAAGTTCGTCAGTAGATAATAGAACATCGATAAAATAGAAAGAGACTTTGACGTATTAAGTCGAAAGTCTATTCTAATTAATTTTCATTAACGACGTTAATCATTTCGAAGCTGAGACTAAGTGCTCGCAACTAAACCCAACTTGACGACCTAGTTCCTCCGTGAATGTTTACTTTCGGATTTAACTGAAATTAAAATTCGAGTTGTATGACAGCTCAAGCTGGTCGGGAAAAGTTGGTCCTCCTCCGACAGAGGCGGAAACAAAGGGAGAGTTTATCATCCGATGTAAGCCTGCGCCAAAGGCCACTAAACTCCATCTAACTTTCAAACTGATTTCGCTCGATGTTATAATTTAACGCTTAACTTAGCCGGGGCGGAGAAACTGTTGTGAACGTCGAAACTTCTTCTTATAGCTTTTATGAGTAACTTATAATTGATTCGTACCTACGGCGTCTACATTTCAAGGTCCAGCGCGTCAGCTGATGTATAACTCGAGGTTTTATTAATGAAATAATAACTGATAGGTTCTACTAAGTGTCCTTTAGTGGGGTGTTCTGATTAATGAACATGGTATAATTATATTCGAACGTAATGATTACTGTTCGGATCAATAGGACGTAAAAAACGACAGAATAGAGGGAGGTCCCTGTGCCCGGTTTCTATCCAATCTACTACACAGCCCCACGAAAAAAAAAAGTCAAGACCCGTAAAGTAAACTAGGGTACCCCTATGTATTTTTCGATTTTGAATTCCAATCAAAGGTCCAAAAAATCCCCTGACCCCCAAAATTTTGAGCTATGGCCAAAACTACCCTTAAATTGCTGTCAGAACTTTCTTTTTGAGTCATGAGATTGGGATGAACTACGACATCTTTTAAAGTGAATTTCTAATTTTCCTTTCAACTTCAGACAAGGAAAGTACTTGGGGAAACTACCTCCCCCTTAATCATCCCCCGCCACCCCCTCCTAGGGGTTGAAATTTGAGTTTTCACGCCAAGTCGAGTGGGGTATGGATTTCTATGTTTTTGGGGTTCCTGAGATCGAATTTGAACTTCCAAGAGTCCGTAAACACCTCTTCTTCCCTTAATCACCCCTCCTAGGGGTTGAAATTTGATTTTTCGCGCCAAGTCGAATAAGGTAAGGATTTTTGTGTTCCCAGGTTCGCTGAAATTGAATATAATTTTTGAAAAGGATTTCAAACTTTGTTGGGGTCTCCTCCAATGACTTTTAATTCTTTCGAATATCACAGAGATATCACAAGAAAATAGAATAAAATCCGAAAGAAAAAGCCATTTCAAAAATCATATTCAATTTCAGCGAACCTGGGAACACAGAAATCCTTACCTTATTCGACTTGGCGCGAAAAATCAAATTTCAACCCCTAGTGGGGGTGATTAAGGGTGGAACAGGTGTCTACGAACTGTTCGATTCGATCTCAGGAACCCCAAAAACATAGAAATCCATACCCCACTCGACTTGGGGTGACATTTTTTGGAACGTGGGTTCGAATTCAGCATCGAAAAATACATAGCTGTGCTATTTAACTAATGAACATGATTAAAAACACATTATGAATGATTGAACAAACTAGTCAAGGACGAAATTTGCCTGGGAATTTTAATATGAATGAGTATCGCTTGAATGAATTGGACTGCCCCCTCCCCCCACACACCATCCATATCCTTGGATTTTTCGTCTTTTCCCGTTTGTCCCGAACAGTTTTCCCGTTCGTGATTCCAGTATTTCCGACTTAGTGGGACCGAAGGTACAATAGGTGAACATAACAGTGGAAGTCGTTGGAAGAAGCAAGAAAGCAAGCCTTTAAACAGTTTAGCAAGAGGGAGGAAAAACAGTTACTTAACCATTTGGCCCAAACTTTGGCACATCTGTAGCAGATTGCTCTTGCTAACCCATAGTTTGCCTGCAGAAAAGTAGAATGATGTATTGCATCCTCTAAAAACACATTTTAGACCGACGACCCTGATTCAGCTTGTTAACTCCCATAATTCTTATTGACGGAAGCCCATAAGAAGATGATATCATGTTCCACGGGGAGGATGAGAAATGCGATTGCCTTGCGCAGGAGGACATTAATTCCCACATTTAAATACCTACATGTTACGAAACATTGATAAAATCTAGTGTTCCACAACAATTTAAAAAAAATCAAAGTGAAAATGAAATGAAAACCATTCTAAAAAAAGGTCAAGAGTTGGAATTTTTAACGCCGAACAGAATTGTGAACAATTTTTGTGCATTTGTTAAATAAATGAAAGTTGTATTCATTGTTCTACATTCTTGTTATTCCATTATCCCTATCGCTCTAACTAGTGATTGAGAAAGAGGCGAGTGGGAATCCCTTCAAAAGGTTTCAATTTAGCAGTCTAGTTCAAGTTTAACACTGTTGGAATACAAAGCTTCTTTTCTCATTTCAAAAAAACCGCTCTGTTTCCCCAATAGGTACAGTAAGGACAGGTAATTGTCGACATACGGACTAAGTCTCAATCAATGGCCATTCCAATGAATGATCAAAATTTATTGAAAGGAAAATCTGTTATTAAAAGTATAGCCGTAAGTAATGGATATGGGGGAGAACTTGTTGATTCTATTTGGAATAAGGTTCTTAGGAAAAAGAGTAGGGAAGGGGTGTGTAATTTAGAGAGAGAAATTGAGTTGGAAGAGAAAAAGTAGATTAGTATACCTTATTATGGGAAAATTTCGGATAAACTTGGTAAAATTCTTATAATAATCTTGGTAAGATTATTTAAAAATAATCTTAAAGCTTCTTTGGGTTCGGTTAAGGATAAAATTAACGTTCAGGATAAAAGTGGGGTTTATAAACTAAAATGTTCATGTGGGCTTGAGTACTGTTGTCGAACTGGTAGGAAATTTACGGAACGAATAAAGGAGCACGAAAAGGATTTCAGGGACAATAAGGGTGATTCTGCCTTTGCAAGTCATCTTGATGAATCCAATCATTGCTTTATTTTTGATCTTACAACAGGCAATATGTGGAATTCTCTAATTTTTGCCTAAAGGGAGGTATGTTAGATGTGCTAGAAAAATTCGAAATTGTTAAGAGTGACAGGTCAGGAAAACGTTTAAATGATGTTATTCCTCAAAATGTTTCACCATCATTGGGTTCATTCTTGCAATAAGTTTGGCTCCCCTTCTCCATAATGTTACTGTTCATGTCCCCTTTCACTTTGTGAGCCTTGAGTGGTATTGGTTGGTCCTCGCCGCCCCTTTCACTTCCCTGAACCAATAGGATTAAATCTCCTTTCACTTGATCCTATATAAGATGTGCTTTCTGTGATGTACCTTCAGTTCATGTTTGTTACTGATGATTACTTAACCGTCGAAATCGATTTACCTGTGTAACTCTTTACTTTCGTGGGAGGTCTGATGCCATCCTTATGTCACGTCGTCAGTAATGACATGAGATATAATGAATTCAGTTAATAATACAAGTAACTCAGCTATGAATATAGTGAGAGGGACTGGTTGTCCGAGCGAGGCAAGGCATCAGTCCTTTGGCCGTTTACTTTCAGTGAGAGAACTGATTAGCCGGGTTCGAATCGGCCAGGCACCAATGATTAGGGCCGAAATCCTATCAAGTGTTGTATACCTGTCCTGTCGTTAGACAGTTCACCTCTGATCACGATATCACGTGAATCCAAATCGCTCCTAACCCAGGGGCGTGAGGCAATGGGAAGCCACGAGCGAAATCGTCAGACCTAGTTTCAATTCTCTCTAGAGAACGGCTGGCGACGTCCGCGACACCTCCGCGTAGTCGGACGAAAATCCAAGGTGATATTCCTTGTTTACTTTTACTTTTTTTACTAGCTCTTTACTTTCGTGGAAATGTAGACAACGTTCTATCTTACTCCGTTTTTATTGAATTGTCAACATCATAAACCCAGAACTCAAATTATATATGTATAATTTGAATAATAATATTTGTGATTAATACATGGCATGGTTGTTTTGTGCGATGCAACGCCCAGAAACCATGATAAAAATAATTAACTGGCTTTTTAATTCGTTTTTGACTTCTCCTCAACAGTTTCTGAAAATGGATAGGTATGTTCTCTTTTGAAAAAAAAAAAAAAAAAAAAAAAAACACCCCCCTTTCCGCTCTTGAAGGTGTACCTAACCACATATTAACGAATCACCACTACTTGATTTTTTTTTTTTTTTTTTTTTTTTTTTTATTGTACCGGATTATGTACAATTTTACTAGACTACCGTGGAAGCACTCGTGCAACATGTAGCACGGTGAGCCGGGAAAGAAATAGCGTTCCACGTTTTATAAAGAAGCAATGAAGCGGCGTAAATGAAGGATGTAATCTGATACGGGGGGAGAGCAGTTGATAAATGACGTGTCAAAAGTGTCAACTAGTCAGACGAGAGAACAACTTGGCCCTCACGTTCCCACTTCACCGACCCACCACCGTTCAAGGTAATACCCGCTCGCGGGTTCTACTTGCCACCTATGCACTCCACTTTCGAGGGCCTTGTCAAGAGCTAAAAGATTTTCTTAGCTACGAGCAAAAGGGAGGGGACGGGGAATGAAAATAAAGGAAATTCGGCTCTTCAAAATGAGAGTAGAGCTCCCAAGAGGGGTCTGTAAACTTTCTTGCAAAATGAAAACTCCTCCGAAACCGATAAACGTTGTGCTGGATGGGGATGTGATGGTTCACCGTCGGAGATTGCGAATCCTGGGCCAACTTCAGAGCTGAATATTTGCTTTGATTCCGCTACCACATTGAACAGCCTTCTTCGTTAGCCTTGATTCGCTCCTTGAGTGGTGTTCAGTTAATCACTTAGCGCTTAATTCGACCAAATGTACCATACCATCTTATGCGAGATCTTTAACTCAAGTAGAGTGCAGCTATCTAATCAAAGGAGCCCCTCTTGGGCCTATGCCACACGCTACGCTTTTGAACGAAGCGTTAAACGCCTCGGCAGATGCCACACGCTTCGTTTTTGCAAGCGTTTTGGTTTATTATTCAATAATAAACCATTGTTATCGCTCCTGGAAAAAAAAAGGTTCTAACCCCCCTGAAAATTTCATGGTTTACGTTTCAAAGGGTGTAGAATCCAAATCTGCAATAAAAATTTTCCGTCCGTCCGCCGTACGCCGTACGCACGATTTCTCCCAAACGGCTGGAGCAAAAAATCTGAAATTTTTAGGAAAAATCCATCTTGGTCCGACGACGCCCCAATTCTTGAGCCAGTTCTCTCAATCAATTTAAAGTGCCCTTTAAGGGCTGTCAAAGTTTTGTAAAATCCCTAAAAACCTCAAAACAAGTCGAATCGGCCTAAATATTTACCTATTTGAAGAACATACCATGAGAAATCGAATGACCCCCTCTGCAGGTCCGTAGGTCAAACCATTCCCGATATATGGCCCGATTTATGGTGCCAACATTTGCGTTTTTTGGTTTATATTGTTTGTTTGTAACCTAGTAATGCCGATAGCGTCGAGTTGTAGTGAATGTGGATACTGGAGTGATAGCCGATTTGGATACTTGTAGTTTATAGCCGATACACGGGTTGAAGCATTCTGATATGCATGAAACGCTGATAATATATAGGTAAATATTATTCAATATTATTACTGGGGTTTATTATTATTATAGCACGTAAATCGGTTGTTAACCAAAATACCTATTTGGATTGATCAGTTGTTCATATTTGTGTGCCTCCTGAAATTCAATAATTGCTCTATCACCTGTGAAAAACGCTGCAAATTCTTTCACTGGGGTTTAATATTCAATTGGCTTGCGTTCATGATTTGAATTTCTACTAAGCTTTGGAGTGTGCGTGTTTCACAGGTGATAGAGTGATTATTGAATTTCAGGAGGCACACAAATATGATCAACTGAACAATCCAAATAGGTTTTTTGGTTGAGAACAGATTTACGTGCTCTATGCGTATCTCCTGAAATTCAATAATCGCTCTATCACCTGTGAAACACGCACACTCCAAAGCTTGGTAGAAATTCAAATCATGAACGCAAGCCAATTGAATAATAAACCCCAGTGAAAGAATTTACAGCGTTTTTTTCTCGCCTTTAATGTATGGAAGATTGACAAAATTGTTATTTTTGTTTCGAAATCAAGTTCCACCATAACCTAGGTACTGGCAAGTTTTCGTACAACCTATGATACACCATATGTAATATAACATATTGATTGAATGGACTCCCCCACGCAACACGGAACTGTGGTTCCACAGCGTTGGGGTATTTTCCAGTAGGTAGTAAATATGGCAAGAATAAGTTTATTTTGTATATACATACGTTTTGTAATATTATTTTTATAACATACTTAAATGCTTTGGTCATTCATTCGTGGAATAAAATATTCATTCATTCATTCCTTTTATTGCATTTTTGGATCCTTTCTTTTTTTATTTATTTGTTTTTTATTTGCTTCTGATCCTATTGTAATATCATTTTTTAATTTATTAACTTCTTTTTGTATATTCTATGTACATTGGCTTTTGCCGTTCATTTAAATAAATGAATAAACAGGTTCAGGTCAGCCTGCGCATGTGCCGTGATGAAGGAGTAAGAAAAATGCGTTCCGCAGTCCTCCAGTTCAATAAAGGCTTTCGATAGCGGATGTTTCCGCAGCCCAAGGAACAGGAACTAAATACGGACTTTCCGCCCCAAAGATCAAACGCAGTTCGATGTTTTGTTTTGGATCAATAGACAATCCATATTATCGCTCATCGAACTTCTATAACCTTACAACCTAATATTTGTTGCTCCGTCGTTTCCTATTTGTTTTCGCACCTTTTTTCTGATTTTCTAGTTTTAATGTTTTATCTGAGGCGGATAATACCGGCACACTCACAGGATGTCTCAGACGCGCCAAGGCGTCTCGTGTATCTTTGGAGACAGCGGATTCAAGTATTCAGAAAGTGGAGCTCACCATAACCATCACACTCCTGGGACTCCAAAATGTGAAATACTCATGGAGAAAATATTTACAGGATGTCTCAGACGCGCATTCCGAAGGCGTCTCGTGTCATCTTCGTGGAGACTATACCTAACTATGTCATAACTACTGGATTCAATAGTGGTGCCACCATTCAAAACAAAGTGGAACGCAGTTGATATCCATACAACCATCAAAGTATGACATATATGGACCTGAGTGAGCAGTTTAACTTCAACTACAAAACTAAAAGTTTCAGTCAAAATGAAATGTGAAATATTCAAGTTAGGTATAGACTGAAGAGAAAATATTTTGAATAAATAAGTATTTTTTGCCTATGGGGCTGCGTGAGGGTATGCTAACATACAACAAGGGAGGCGATGGAATGGAACAGTTACCCCTTCCAAGAGCTGTGGCGATTAATGCCCGCAACACCCAGATGATAGCGAAGATGCCAGAAGGCAATCTAGTTAATGCCCGGTACCGAACTTCGTTTTTGATCATTCGTTCAATAAATAGACGTCATTTAAGTTCGCAAGCGTTTTTATCATAATAACCTTGAAGAAACTTAAAAATCAAAAACAAGTTCGGTAGGTACTTGGCTCAATCTCAAAATATGTAGTGAAATTAAGCGTCCGGTCTCTACTAAGGCTGGGCGACAATCGATATTCTCGATATTTTGCTCTCTACCCAGTACTTAAATATTTAAATTCAAAAAAATTAAATTAATTTTTCTAACTAGAACATCATTCCTTCAACATATCCTTAAAACTGTAACGATTTGGAATCATGTTTGCACCTGTCTAGCAGCATTTAATTTTTATTACAACTGGCGTGAATCCACCAATTTATTCCTTGAATCTTTCTCACGACTATCTAGATTTTGTTTTGATGTTTTTCAATGTTGCATCATAATTAGTGCGTGTTCCCGTAGTGTGGGAAGATTTGCGGGTGCAATCGAATCACGATCAATTATCTGGAGAGCTAAATCATTTCCAATCTTCGTTTTACTCTTTGAAATAAGCAGTTATACCGTAGTTGCTTCCATCGAGTTAAAACCTAACCCGCTTGACAAGAATCCACCTCTAATCGTTCAAATAAATTGGGCAATTGCTTCGTTTACCTGCTAAAACTGGTTTCCAGTGAAATTGTCCTCAGTAATTCTGAAGCTTCTGTCGTCTATCGTTCAATCGTGCAAACTTAAATTAAATAAATTTTAAAATTGCTCTTGTTACGATCATTCTATCAATAAAAATAAATGTTTTCGATCTTATTCATCAATCTATCCATCAGCCCTCAACACTGAGACGGAGGAAGCTATTAAGTGGCTATCACGTCTCCCCCAGTAACAAGGGCCCACTCACTGCAACCTATCTAATCAAACATAGCTAATCAACTGCTTACACATCGCTAACCTAATGGGGCGGAAGGGAGCCCTCATAAGCCCTCTTGTCGCTTTAGTTGTCGCCGTGATTGATATCAGATAAATGTCCGCCGTTTGCTGAAATAATCAAACGTGATATAATTATTGGGCGGGAAGAACGAGTCACGTCATTTGACAGTATTTGTGCGGCAAATACGCACAATCACAGTGCAAATATCCGTTATTAGCAGTGCAAAGAAACCTCTACCTCGTCATTGCCTACAACAATACCACTGGATTTCATGGATTACACTAATCATCATTAACACCCCACAATTAAATTCAGTATCTAACCTGATCTGAAGTTCACCTTTGAATAAAAAAGCAGGATTTCTCTCTCAACATGGTTAAGTTGGCGGTTTTGGTTTATTATTTTCGTAAATGAAAATTTGAAAAAAAAATGAAGCCCCTTTAAATTTTTTGTTTTATATTACAAATATAATCTGAAAATTGTAACATGGGGAGGTGATGGAATGGTATAGTTGCCCCTTACATGAGCCAGATACGGTTGATGCCCGCCACACTCAGAGGATGTCTCAGATGCCGAAAGCGTCTGGTATATCTCCCGAGGCGGCGGATTCAAGAATCGGGTTTTTTGGCCATAGCTAAAAACTTTGGGGGTCAGGGAATTTTTTGGACCTTGTGTTCGAATTCCGCATTGAAAAATACATAGGGATACAGTAGTATACTATACGGAGCTTGACATTTTTTTTTTTTTTTTTTTTGGGTGTGTATTTTTTGTTTTTACTGACTCATTCGCCTTTTCCGGTTCCTTCATCTCACAGTAAAGAACACTGAAGTAGGTAGGCAGTACGTGTAGGGTAAAACAATTAGTTAAGCAATTCTCAACATTCTAATGGTGAGTAAGTTACTGAAATTGTAGGAAATTGTCTACGGCAGAGTTGGTAAAGCTTAAAGGTGGATGATGTATTTTGATAATATTTTTTATACAAAATTTGTTTCACAAATTTTCACAGACAAACACGAACGGACTGAACTAACACATTTGGCAGTCGTTAGGGATGAATATAAATATCCACTGGGTCGGATTTTTACAGAAATAACCCGTTTTATTGTCAGTTACTGTTGGATCGGTACAGCTTGATAACTAGCTATTGAAATATAACCGTTTAGCCCACCCCTATAGCCTCGTGCATATCCACCGTAATAGGAATGAAATTGAACGTTCACTGAAGCATTGGTAGGCGCTCGGATAGGCCGGACCCGCACGCCTTCGAGGTTATGCGGGTGGGATATATTCTTCGCGCCGTCTATCCTGTAACTCAGTTTTCTTCGAAATTGATCGTGATGGTGAAGCTTGTTTTGGTTTATTATTCAATAATAAACCATTGTAATCGCTCTTGAAAAAAAAATTCTAACCACCCCTGAAAATTTCATGGTTTACGTTTCGAAGAGATGGACATCGTACACTAACTTATGCTGTAACGACGTTTCAACAGCAGCTGGGTCACGTTGCAATTACAGAAGACCAAATGAGGTATCAATATCAGAGCAAACCGAAATGTGTATTTTATAACAGGGACATTTCATGAGAGAGAGACATAGAGAACGTGCATTTATTGAAGAAAAAAAACTTGAACAAAACAGAAATACAAAATTATATACATGGAAATTGAAAATTGTCAGTGAACCTTAATTCTGTATCCTACAGAACCCTTCGATCCTTGATGACTGAGCACTGCTCAGTGAGCAGCTTTGTAGTCCAAGTCCATTGATAATGTAGCTGTGGTTGGCAATTGAGGACGATAAAACGGCGTTATGGCCCAAAAACATTGATACCCCTGTCTGAGTTCGAACCCGTGTCCTTACTACTACGGGGAAATTTCTTAATAGTTTCTACGCTCTATTGGGTCTATGAGGCCGATTTAATCAGACTACTTCGACTGGGGGGTATCTCCTTGAACATAACAACGGAACATTTATCAATATTTAGATAAATGTATCGTATACTATTGTCGAATAAATGCCTACAGTATGATTAATGTTCTATGAATGAAACGTTATTTGATTGAGTTAGTTTGCTAAGTCGGATTAGTTATCTCAGAAATGTGGAAGTTTGGGGATGAGGTTGATGGAGAGAAATGAGCTCTTTGCTGAGCACGTCAGCTGTTGGGGTTGTTAATGTTCAAACCGAGCGATCCTGTCGTGTCGGCTTGACGTTTAGTTCCGCTACATGACCGCAACCTCATTATTAATCCGGGAGCAGATTTCAAAACCCCTTTTCGTCGGGTAGGCTTCGAATTACACTGTTTAGCGTTGGAGCGGTTGAAACACACTGTGGTCAGTCGTGGGAACGGACATGGCAACGTTCGTCCAGAAACAGCTGTTCAAGCCTTGCCAGCTAATCTTAAAAAGCAAACTCGAAATTATTTGAAAAAAAATTCGACATTTTTTCGGAAATATTTTTTGCAAATAGTTTACTGCGTGGTCAGACATTGTATCATTATGGAACAAACCATTTATCAATTAATTTATTTAATAATGCGGGCAAACCCAATTCAACAATAACAAAGTATATGAACGTAGAGTACAAAATAACGAAGTGAACTGAAACATAGGTGATAATAGAGAAAAAACGCTGCAAATTCTTTCACTGGGGTTTATTATTCAATTGGCTTGCGTTCATGATTTGAATATCTACTAAGCTTTGAAGTGTCCCTGTTTCACAGGTGATAGAGCGATTTTTTAATTTCAGGAGATATGCATAGAGCACGTAAATTTGTTCTCAACCAAAATACCTATTTGGATTGATCAGTTGATCATATTTGTGTGCCTCCTGAAATTCAATAATCGCTCTATCACCTGTGAAACACAACACTCCAAAGCTTAGTAGAAATTCAAATCATGAACGGAAGCCAATTGAATAATAAACTCCAGTGAAAGAATTTGCAGCGTTTTTTTAATGGTTATCAGAATACTTCAACCCGTGTATCAGCTATAAACCCTTTTAGGAGTTCACTTCAGTATCCACGTTCACTACATCACTACTACGTTACTGTTACAATCAAAACAAAAACAATAATTAACCAAAATAACGCAAATGTTGGCACCATCGGGCCATACATCGGGAATGGTTTGAGCTACGGACCTGGGGAAGGGCACATTCGATTCCTCATGGAAAGTTCTTCGAAAAAAGTCCAAATTTAGGCCGCCTTGACTTTTTTTGAGGTTTTTAGAGATTTTACAAAACTTTGACAACCCTTAAAGGGCACTGTAAATTAAGTGAGAGAGCTGCCTCAAGAATTGGGGCGTCGTCGGACCAATATTGATTTTTCCTGAAAATTTCAGCATTTTTTGCTTCAGCCGTTCGGGAGAAATCGTGCGTACGGCCGGAAAAAAATTTTATTGCAGATTCGGATTCTACACCCATTGAAACGTAAACCATGAAATTTTCAGGGGGGGGGGGGGGTTAGCATTTTTTTTTTTTTTTTTTTTTTTTTTTTCAAGAGCGATTACAATGGTTCATTATTGAATAATAAACCAAAAATAAGGTGCTTCGCCCAATAGTTTATTTCTTATTTCAATCATCCACCAAATTCTACATTCTCGCTCATTAATTACTACCTCTTTCTACCATGAAATGACTAAATCTTGGCTTTTATTCGATCTTCATCTAGGATCTGCCAGTATAAGTTGCGGGAATTCTAAATGTCACTTTATTTTAATGTTTTGGCTCTATTGACACACATAATTTGACCCCGTTGCGGTAGCTTTAATTTCGAGTCTTTAACGACTTTCCTTGCTGACAAGAACGGTCGTACGAATGAAAAAGCACGTCCACGAGCGCAAATTGAATCTGCAAGTAAAAGTAGCAAGACGACTGAAGAGTAAATTGATATGGGAGGAGCAACTCGTTGAGTGGTTTGAGATGAAGCGACGGTGGAAAAGCGTGGTGTGGGAGGGGTGAGAGGTGATGGAGTGGTGGTGGGGATGAGTTCGAGAAGAGGGGAAGGGGAGACCGCCTGGAGTTCGATATACTTTGTGACCCGTGGCCTCCACGACCTCAACGAGACCCGCCCCGTCAAGGGTGTTTTCTGTATAATGTCCTTCACACGAATCCAATGTGAAAAAGGTCCAGATGACTCCTCAAATGAAACAGATCAGCAATAGCTATCGCCAATGAGACTGGAGATTTGCTTCCCTTAACCAAATACAAATTTCAACTTGTATATGTCCCGTTGTCTCACTTCATTTAAAACTGCAAGACAACAAAAACGTAATAAACACAAAGCAATAAACACGTCAACGCGTACCTACCTATAAAACGTCTGAATGAAGCAGTAGGTACCACCTGCCATTCCCTCTCTCGTCGATTACACTGGATGCACTACGAACACGAATCCCTGACGGTTCGTCAGTTTCCCACACGGAGTAATAGGCCCGCTACACCTACCAACAATTGGCAAAAGTGCTTCCACTTTCGAGAGCATTTGCGAGCAGGATCCACAAACTCTGTTTATCATTGTTGATACCACAAACCCCCAGAGCATGTTTTTCATGATTCTTCGAAAACACCTCTCAACTTCTCGACATTCCTTGGTATACCAAGGTTCATCATGCATTACGTTTTCATGCTTCTCCCATAGGTGTAGCCGTAAAATTTTCTCGTTCATTGAAACGTCGTGGAAACGACACATATACGTTTATAAACATAAATCTGGGGTCCCCCCCCCCCATCTAGGGTCCCCTCTCCCTCACGTACAATATTCGAGCACTGTCACTGTCATTTATACATTTTCAGATAGAAAAAACAAACCAGATTTGAATTAATTACTAGGTTTATTATTATTTACAACTTTAACCCCCCCTCCCGAATGTTTTTGGGAACCCCCCCCCCCCCCCCCCAAGAATTTCAATGACGCAGTTTGCGTCATAGCCCCCCCCCCCCCCCCTGTGGGCACCCCTGCATAAATGTAACGACGACTATAGGAAATTTGCCGTCACGTTTATTGATGTTGATGGCGAAGTGACTCCAGTATGAAGTATTGAATATTGAGCTTTCTAGGGTCATTCGGAAACAAAATAGGTTCTTGTGACTCAAGGGGTTATATTTTCGGGAAGGGGGGGGGGGGGGGCAGGTGAATGTAAGGACATGGAATGAAAATACCAACAATGACGCAATTTAGCTTCTGCATTTTATTGGAGGAAAAGTAAGAATAGTTTTATCAATTATCAGTTGAGTCACTGGAATGCTCATTTAGCGTCAAGTCAATACATTCAGCTTTTGATGTAACATTGTAGTTGGGTGTCAGCTCTAGTCACGTATACGGAGACTGGTAAAGAAGAATGATTCAATCTTGATTAAAATCGTCGTTACACCTGAATAACACCTTTGCACGGCTGATTCGAATGAAGCGAGATACAGCGGCGCATCACGACGAAGTGCTGAGGGAATCGTTGGAATTCGATTGAGCTGCTACCGGCGGACGCTTTTCACGTTGTAAAAACTGAAGAATTTCCGGAGGTCGGCGAGAGTTTGGTGCAGGTATTCGATCCTGAATTCCCAAGTTCCGAGTTGAAGGGAAATTCCCGACGCCGTAATCTGACAGGTATTGGTTGCTCGTCGGTTTCTTGCCTCTCTGTCCACTCCAACGATTACTCACGACGGAATTTTGACGAGAGAACTTGACGAAACATCAATGTAAAAACGGTAAGAAGAAATAATCAATTCAAGACAGTTGACAGCCATCTAGCCTTTTCCATTCGTTGAAGTCCAACCATCAATCCAAATAGGTATTTTGGTTGAGAACAGATTTACGTGCTCTATGCATATCTCCTGAAATTCAATAATCGCTCTATCACCTGTGAAACACGCACACTCCAAAGCTTAGTAGAAATTCAAATCATGAACGCAAGCCAATTGAATAATAAACCCCAGTGGAAGAATTTGCAGCTGTTTTTTATGGTTATCAGAATGCTTCAACCCGTGTATCGGCTACAAAGCCTTTTAGGAGTTCACTCCAGTGTCCACGTTACTACATCACTACGTCACTAGGTTACTGGTATAGCAACACAAAAACAATAATAAACCAAAATAACGCGAATGGTGGCACCATAAATCGGGCCATAGATCGGGAATGGTTGGACCTACGGACCTGGGGAGGGGCTCATTCGATTCCTCGTGGAGTGTTCTTTAAAAAGAGTACAAATTTAGGCCGCCTTGACTTTTTTTGAGGTTTTTAGGGATTTTACAAAACTTTGACAACCCTTAAAGGGCACTTTAAATTAAGTGAGAGAGCTGGCTCAAGAATTGGGGCGTCGTCGGACCAACATGGATTTTTCCTGAAAATTTCAGATCTTTTGCTCCAGCCGTTTGGAAGAAATCGTGCGTACTACGGCGTACGGCGGACGGACCGAAAATTTTTTATTGCAGATTCGGATTCTACACCCTTTGAAACGTAAACCATGACATTTTCAGGGGGGGGGGGGGGGGGGGGGGGTTAGAATTTTTTTCCAGAGCGATTACAATGGTTTATTATTGAATAATAAACCAAAAGGACTTGCTGGCCACACTTGATTACATGTATGTGAAGTACCATATTTTCAATGAGGAAATATGGAATGAAGCCGCCGTTTCAACATTGTATAGTAAAAATTTCAAGGTTTTCTTCCACTAATCCAGGTCTAAATTCTTCTAAATGCTTCTAAATTCCAGTTACATAGCCTTTTTTTGGCGATTTCGTTCAATATATTTCGAGTTGAAGAGTGAAAATATAGATTTCCGCTTCTCCTGTAAAATTTCAGTTTCTTGATTTGACACCTTTCCCACGTCAACGCCTCAATTGTTCTTTGACGACAAATTGTGCAGACCAGTGATTCTGTGGCAGTGGTTCTGTTGCAATGATTGCATCAAATATGAAATACATCCAAGGTGAATGAATCTACTTGTTGCAAATGACGGCGGGATGAACACTGGTTTGGATGCGTTTGATTGTGAAAGCGGTGACGTCCCAGGCTCTAAGGGATCCATTAATTTTTCATGCGCACTGCCCTGAGGTGGAATAACTAATCAAGATGTTCTGCTAAGATCAAAGAGCATCGCTAATCAAAGGTGCAAGTTCCTTTTTTGCGGCTGACTGGACGATATCTGGGATAAACTGGAGATAAAGTGAAAACGCTGCAAATTATTACAAAGAAGTTTATTATTCCCATATTGGAATAGCCTTTCTAAGTAAATCGCTGATCTGTATATATCAGAGTTCCCACAACCGATTTAAGTGCTCCATGCATATCTCCTGAAATTCAATAATCGCTCTATCACCTGTGGAACACGCACACTCCAAAGCTTGGTACATATTCAAATCATGAATCATTGAATAATAAATCCCAGTGAAAGAATTTGCAGCTTTTTTTTAAGAGCGATTACAATGGAATAATATTATTTGAAAATTTTAAATTTCGTAAGACGAAGCATGCGTATCAGAATGCTTCAACCCGTGTATCGGCTAGAACTCCCTTTTAGGAGTTCACTCCAGTATCCACATTCACTACATCACTAGGTTACTGCGAAAAAAATAAACGCTGATGTTTTTGTTTTGATCGCAGTAACCTAGTGATGTGGATGCAAATGTTGGCACCATAAATCGGGCCATACATCGGGAATGGTTTGAGCTACGGACCTGGGGAGGGGCTCATTCTATTCCTCATGGAAAGTTCTTCAAAAAAAGTCCAAATCTAGGCCGCCTTGACTTTTTTTGAGGTTTTTAGGGATTTTACAAAACTTTGACAACCCTTGAAGGGCACTTTAAATTAAGTGAGAGAGCTGGCTAATTGGGGCGTTGTCGGACCAATATTGATTTTTCCGCTCCGGACCAATTTCAGATTTTTTGCTCCAGCCGTTGGGGAGACGAGCATACGGAAACACTTTTTATTGCAGATTTGGATTCTACACCCTTTGAAACGTAAACCAAGAAATTTCCATCAGCTTCACAGGTGATAGAGCGATTATTCAATTTCAGGAGATATGCATAGAGCACGTGAATCTGTTCTCAACCAAAATACCTATTTGGATTGATCAGTTGATCATATTTGTGTGCCTCCTGAAATTCAATAATCGCTCTCTCACCAGTGAAACAAACACACTCCAAAGCTTAGTAGAAATTCAAATCATGAACGCAAGCCAATTGAATAATAAACCCCAGTGAAAGAATTCGCAGCGTTTTTTATGGTTATCAGAATACTTCAACCAGTGTATCGGCTGTAAACCCTTTTAGGAGTTCACTCCAGTATCCACGTTTAGGACTACATCACTAGGTTACTGCTATCAAAACAAAAACAATAATAAACTAAAATAACGCAAATGTTAGCACCATAAATCGGGCCATACATTGGGAATGGTTTGAGCTACAGACCTGGGGAGGGGCTCATTCGATTCCTCAGGGAAAGTTCTTCAAAAAAAGTCCAAATGTAGGCCGATTTCGATTTGCGAGAAGAAAATTTTTCATCTCCCTAAGTGAAAATAAACTGCCTAGGAGATGGCACAGCAGCTTCCTCGTTACATCCTTTATCATAATATGATCATATTATGAGCTAAATTGAATCAAAATTGTGAAAGTTAGACCTGTTACAAGAATTTCACGTTAGCGCATGAATATATATATTTAGATGAAATTCCTATGGGACCTCAAGAGGCCTTATACGCAGAGTCTATTAAAATGTGAGCTAAATTTATTGAAAAATGTGGATGTTATGGCTGTAACAAGGAAATGCGGACAGACAGACCGACAGACACGGAACGCGAAATGCGAGTGGAAATTTTGAAGGTGATCACAAGGCTTCCATTGCTTCGCTACAAAGGTTCTGCTACCAAAAAGGCCGACTCGGAAGCAATTATATGAACATTTATATGAAGAGAACATCTGAAGAGGTGGGTTGAGCTAAATAGTGGGAATTGAGAAGTGGACGGTAATTGAATGAAGCAAAACAATGGAGCTTGGGGCTTCTCCCCTCCACTAACGGCGAGGTCGATAAACAATAAACTGAAATCACAATAAGGGAGAGAGGGAGAATTCAATAAACGTCCTTGAAACAGCTTGTTGGGAATTGTGATATGTGATGGAACTCCCGACTGGTGCGGTAGAGAGGGGGAGGTAAATATCGTGCGACCCTTGAACGTCGGAAGAAAACGCAGAGAGAAGGAATAAATACGAGGAAGGAAAGCTGCGACTGAACGAAGGGGTAGCTCGGAGAAGGAAGGCTCATTTCCCCCTAGCCCTCACCATCTTGAACCCGGCCATTGTCAACCCCATCAGCACCCACCGCGAAGTTATGGCCCTCGACTATAACTTCTGAGTGGAATGAGGTAACTCCTTTCCTTCCCGAAGAAAGTTTGGGAGAGAACGCGTGCTATGCCATTTCTTTTCCTGACGGCTGTTATTAGTATGAAGATGGCGGCATGCGGACGTGGCTTTTGCCTTCCTTTAGTTATGAAGGAAATTCTTATTTTTTGTCCCAGTTCTGGTGAAGTTTGTTTAATAACAGCGCAAACAAAAACATTCTCACAAATTAAGGAATTAACTCTCTCATTTACCTTTAACAATGCTAATGAGAGTTAAAGTAGTACAGTATACAAATATACAAACAACAACAAAATTTGACAAACAGATCTCTCCTATGTCATGCCTTCCCTACTTTGAAAATATTTAACCAATAAATAGTTTGGATTGTTCAGGCCACCTTCATGGAGAAAAAACGCAATCTACCTCGGCTGTACCGGGAGTATAAATATCACAGTCAAAATTAGAGAGTGACTGGTTCAGAACCACTCTCGCCTTCCATTTAACAAGGTGGTGATGGAATGGACTATTTGATCCTTCCAGGAGCTGAGGAGACAAGCCTGAAATGCCCAGAGGATACCCCTGAAGCTACAGGGTTTTGCTCTTGCTTCTCAGATTCAAGAAATGTGAGGGAGGAACTATCTCTATTCGTTATACCTAGTCAAGAGATAAGTTCTGTTGAAAACATTCGACGAACTGTGCAGCTGAAACGAGTTCACTCTGGGGCTTCTTTGGACTCAGTGTTTATCTTAGCCCCTAAATGGGACACTGTTCGAGGGGAACACTGGATCGTTCAGCAGAACTCAGCTTCAGGCCAAAAAAGGGTCGAATGTTACCAAATGCAACACCATGTTGGAATGTCCAGCCACCCTCAGGAAGCCTGGGAATGTAACACCATGTTGGAATGTCCAGCTACCCTCAGGAAGTCTGGAAATGTAACGCCATGTTGGAATGTCCAGCCACCCTCAGGAAGCCTGGGAATGTAACACCATGTTGGAATGTCCAGCCACCCTCAGGAAGCCTGGAAATGTAACACCATGTTGGAATGTCCAGCCACCATCAGGAAGTCTGGAAATGTAACACCATGTTGGAATGTCCAGCCACCCTCAGGAAGTCTGGATATGTAACACCATGTTGGAATGTCCAGCCACACCCTCAGGAAGGGATGTGTAACACCATGTTGGAATGTCCAGCTGGAAATGTAACCAGCTCAGGAAGTCTGGAAATGTAACACCATCTTTGAATGTCTAGCCACCCTCAGGAAGTCTGGATATGTAACACCATGTTGGAATGTCCAGCCCCCGTCATGAATCCTGGAAATGGAACACCATGTCGGAATGTCCAGCCACCATCAGGAAGCCTGGAAATGTAACACCATGTTGGAATGTCCAGCCACCCTCAGGAAGCCTGGATATGTAACACCATGTCGGAATGTCCAGCCACCCTCAGGAAGCCTGGATATGAACCCATTGGACTCCCAGCTTTAATCCCATCTTGGGCTGATGGCTTGTTGCCGAGGGCACCGTAATTCGTAATTTCCCTCACGAAGTGCTGGTTACTTCCATAGCTGAAGCTCTGGAGGTTCCAAGCCTGTTTGAAGGGATTCATCGTTTTCTCCACCTTATAACATATAACTTCAAAATAAAATAACTCAAGCTGAGCTTTAAGAACAAAATTATGTCTTCATGCATTTCCTTGCAGCACAACTTATGACAGGTCCAGGTAAATGTTAACTTATGTACCCCTATAGATTGACGATCATTGCTAAGTATATATCCACTCTGAAAGTAGCTTTTTGGAAAACTTGGAGGTAACTCAACTTGAGTAACTTGGAGATCACGTTCTGTGCGGGTTTACTGGTACTTCAATCGAGTGCTCGTGAGGGGCAACGTCTGTTATCGAGCAGCCCGGAGAAGTGAACTCCTGGAAGGAATATCGTTGCTCTCAAGTGCTTCACACCGCGGTGTTAATACAGTCTGCCTGCGGCGGGGGCTCAGGCAATGGGAACGCCCGCGGACCCTCGTAGGCAATTTGCTGGGTAACTACGGAGGCAAGAGAGAGGAAATGGGCCGCCAGAAGTTATCGCAGCACATACCGGCCTGCCGCCACTCTAATCATTGATCGCGGTTTCCTCTCCACGAATAGGACCCATCTAAGATACGTAAAATTTGTTCTACGTTTAACCTCATGTTCAGTCGAAGAAAACTGCGAACGGTTTAGTGAAATAAACTAAGTGAACAACTAGCAATTAAATAAAATGTTCAGGCATACCACTTCGAGCTTTTGGCATATCAATTTATACTTTTCACAAACCCAACTAATCCAACATTCCACCCCATATATAACCATATATCAATGTACCTATGCAGAAAATCACAGGAATTCATACTATACATGGTGAATCAATTAATCGATTAAAGACCCCAAATGAGAGTCGCGGTTTCCAGTTCACATCCGAAAACTTGGCCGAGGTCTTTTTAATTAAAGTCAACAAACCTCAAACCTTCGGGGAGCTCGGCGGTGTCGCTAAAGGTTTCACTCCCTTTCCCGCTATTGAATTAATGAATGCAAATAGAATTCCCTGAAATTCAATTGGCAATCATCGCGGATAGCAGCGGCTTCCCAAGGTTGCGGGAAGTAATCGGGAAAAATTATATTTGCTCAAGAATTCGGGAAAGGGAAAAGGAGTGAATTTACAAGGCTGTCAAGTCTCGTTCAGTTTTCCGTAAATGTGCTGATGTTATTGTTCTCAAATTGAAATCGCAATGGGCGAAACCCCACAACTAATTTTCTCCGATAGGTCTCATGAACTATTTGGTTTATTATATTCAATTGGTAATGTAAATTTATAATCACCAAGGAAAATATAGTTAACCCTACCCCAAAATTTGTTCAAATACTTTTGGAAATGCGTGCTTGAAATTTAAAAAAAAAATCTATTCATCTGGTTATCTTCGAAATTATTGAACCGAATAGAATCACGAACTGTACCAAATGCAAATTATTACACAGAAGCTTATTATTTCGGAATTAGAATAACGTAAATACACGTGAATCACTGATCGATTTACCCAGCGTATGATCCGAAAAACTTTGCACACGTGTTCTACAACTAGTTTCTAACAAAACGCTGCAAATTCTTTCACTGGGGTTTATTATTCAATGATTGATTATTTGAATTTCTACTAAGCTTTGGAGTGTGCGTGTTTCACAGGTGATAGAGCGATTATTGAATTTCAGGAGATATGCATGGAGCACTTAAATCGGTTCTCAACCAAAATACCTATTTGGATTGATCAGCTGATCATTTGTGTGCCTCCTGAAATTCAATAATCGTTCTATCACCTGTGAAACACTCCAAAGCTTCGTCGAAATTCAAATCATGAACGCAAGCCAATTGAATAATAAACCTCAGTGAAAGAATTTGCAGCGTTTTTTCAAGAGCGATTACAATGGAAAAAACGCTGCAAATTCTTTCACTGGGGTTTATTATTCAATTGGCTTGCGTTCATGATTTGAATTTCTACTAAGCTTTGGAGTGTGCGTGTTTCACAGGACAGGGCGATTATTGAATTTCAGGAGATATACATGGAGCACGTGAATCTGTTCTCGACCAAAATACCTATTTGGATTGATCAGTTGATCATATTTGTGTGCCTCCTGAAATTCAATAATCGCCCTATCCTGTGAAACAGGGACACTTCAAAGCTTAGTAGAAATTCAAATCATGAACGCAAGCCAATTGAATAATAAACCCCAGTGAAAGAATTTACAGCGTTTTTTATTGAACCTCAATACCCCCCCCCCCCCCCCCTCTTCCACACATAAAAACATCTATAATTTATCAAGTCCTTTGGCACTCGTATTGCGTTAAAACTTCCCCAAATCCAAATTTAAACGATGTAGCCAAAGGTAGACAGATGTAGAGGAGGCACACAAAAATCACTCAAAAATTACTCAAAACATCACTAAAACAGCTAAAAATCAAGAAATTTATATTTTTCTAGCTGCATACTACTAAACAAAAAAAAGTTGATTCAACATGAACTTGGACATTTAAAAATGAACGAGCAAAATTGTACTGAAAACATACCTAAATTTCAATAAAAGCTTAAGATTAATGAGAACACAATTTTGAAAAAATCCGCAAGTCCATTTGCTATAGATTTATAATTAACATTAACTTTGTTCCCAAAGTGCTCAAAATGTTTTCGTAATACGATAATTTAAGAAAATTCGCTCATACGATCATGCTGCATGAGTGGTATTTTTCTAATCGTATCAAATGCAGCAGATGATCTAATAACTATATCTAATAACTAACTAATAAGACAAGCACAGAATTAAGCACGCTGCTGCTACTTCTCTCTGTCGGGACGACGGCATCTTCACTCGCTGAAAACTCTCGAGACTGATTTTGGACTTCCCGATTTTGGAATCCGTCGCCTAGGGAGCTGAATAAGACGTTTTGAAGCGTCTAGGACAGACCCTCTGAGCGTGGCGGAGCATTATTACTGTATCCACCTCAATGGAAGGGGCAACTATACCATTCCATCACCTCACATGTTCTAAAACATCTCGTGATAACCATACGTATAACTTCCCGCATTTACTTTCTATATTAAAACGCTGCAAATTCTTTCACTGGGGTTTATTATTCAATTGGCTTGCGTTAATAATTTGAATTTCTACTAAGCTTTGAGTGTGCGTGTTTCACAGGATAGAGCGATTATTGAATTTCAGGAGGCACACAAATATGATCAACTGATCAATCCAAATAGGTATTTTGGTTGAGAACAGATTTACGTGCTCCATGCATATCTCCTGAAATTCAATAATCGCTCTATCCTGTGAAACACGCACACTCAAAGCTTAGTAGAAATTCAAATCATGAACGCAAGCCAATTGAATAATAAACGCCAGTGAAAGAATTTGCAGCGTTTTTATTGCAGATTCGGATTCTACACCCTTTGAACTCATGAAATTTTCAGGGGGGGGGGGGGGGGGTTAGAATTTTAATAAACCCCAGAGAAAGAATACTTATTTACCCCACTAATAATATTGAATAATATTTACCTATATATCATCAGCGTTTCATGCATATCAGAATGCTTCAACCCGTGTATCGGCTATAAACTACAAGTATCAACATCGGCTATCACTCCAGTATCCACATTCACTACAACTCGACGCTATCGGCATCACTAGGTTACAAACAAACAATAATAAACCAAAAAACGCAAATGTTGGCACCATAAATCGGGCCATACATCGGGAATGGTTTGACCTACGGACGTGGGGAGGGTCTCATTCGATTCCTCATGGTATGTTCTTCAAATAGGTAAATATTTAGGCCGATTCGACTTGTTTTGAGGTTTTTAGGGATTTTACAAAACTTTGACAGCCCTTAAAGGGCACTTTAAATTGAGTGAGAGAGCTGGCTCAAGAATTGGGGCGTTGTCGGACCAAGATGGATTTTTCCTGAAAATTTCAGATCTTTTTGCTCCAGCCGTTTGGGAGAAATCGTGAGTACGGCGTACGGCGGACGGATGGAAAAATTTTTATTGCAGATTCGGATTCTACACCGTTTGAAACGTAAACCATGAAATTTTCAGGGGGGGGTTAGAATTTTTTTTTTCCAGAGCGATTACAATGGTTTATTATTAAATAATAAACCAAAATTGAACGATGTATTCCGATCGTGAATTTTCTCTTGAACCCATCTTAAAATACTCGGCGTTCCTCTGCATCCTCGAGTGAGATTGCGAATATAGTTTGGATTTGTTACTTTCACGAGCCGCCGCATCAGCCGACAGACGGTTTCTTGAGCGTGGCTCCCCTCCAGGCCCCCGGGAAACCCCTCTGATGTAATCTTGATGCCTTCCACTTTCCTTCCTCCTGCCGTTTTTCTTTCTTCCGCTCGTTCTAACAAAACGAAGAGAAAGAAATAGCTTTTTCCTTCGCTTCGATCGAACGTCCTTTCTCCACCGTTCGTCACTTTGAACTTGATCCCCACTGATTCCCCTTCTATTTACCAAGTAGTCTTTCTAGGTCAATCCTTGAACGTATTCAGGGTTTTGATTATGCAAATCATCCAGACCGTATTCTCGCCGAGTAGACACAGTGGCTAATGCTTCAATTCGTTTCGTTCAGTTAAGTGAGTCAGGCTTAGTCAAACAGAATTTGTGATTTAGCTCTGGTGAAGTTATGAAAACGGACACAATCAAGAAAACAAAGGTTTAAGTGGGGAGCTTTATTCTCCCCAGTTTTTTAAAATAGTCGTTTCATGGGCCTCAAGTCAATGTGCCCAAAGCATCAACAGCAACAAGTATACTACACTCTTCAATGCCCAGGAATGAGAAAGCTGAACTGCTACCTGTGAAAATATAAGACACTATCGAGACTGGTTCTGGTTTCAGAGAGTTTTTGCAAACAAACTGATGGAGTTTACCAGAACCATCCTCTTCATAAAGACCAAAAGCAGCAGTGGGGAGTTTCAACTCGTTTGTAAAAATATTATTTTACCTAGAGACGATATGAAAAAAACGCTGCAAATTCTTTCACTGAGGTTTATTATTCAATTGGCTTGCGTTCATGATTTGAATTTCTACTAAGCATTGGAGTGTGCGTGTTTCACAGGTGATAGAGCAATTATTGAATTTCAGGAGGCACACAAATATGATCAACTGATCAATCCAAATAGGTATATTGGTTGAGAACCGATTTACGTGCCCTATGCATATCTCCTGAGATTCAATAATCGCTCTATCACCTGTGAAACACGCACACTCCAAAGCTCAGTAGGAATTCAAATCATGAATGCAAGCCAAATGAATGAAATTCAATAGTAAACCCCAGTGAAAGGATTTGCAGCGTTTCATGCATATCAGAATGCTTCAATCCGTGTATCGGCTATAAACCCTTTTAGGAGTTCACTCCAGCATCCACATTCACTTCATCACTAGGTTACTGCGATCAAAACTAAAAAACAAACGCTGTTGTTTTTGTTTTGATCGCAGTAACCTATTGATGTAGTGAATGTGGATGCAAATGTTGGCACCATAAATCGGGCCATACATCGGGAATGGTTTAAGCTACGGACCTGGGAAGGGGCTCATTCGATTCCTCACGGAAATTTCTTCAAAAGAAGTCCACATTTAGGCCGCCTTGGTTTTTTGGAGGTTTCTAAGGATTTTACAAAACTTCAACAACCCTTAAAGGGCACTTCAAATTAAGTGAGAGTGCTGGCTAAAGAATTGGGGCGTCGTCGGACCAACATTGATTTTTCCTGAAAATTTCAGATTTTTTGCTCTAGCCGTTTGGGAGAAAACGTGCGTACAGCGTACGGCGGACGGACGGAAAATTTTTTTTTTTGCAGATTTGGATTCTACACCCTTTGAAACGTAAACCATGAAATTTTCAGGGGGTGTTAGAAATTTTTTTTCAAGAGCAATTACATAGGTTTCTTATTGAATAATAAACCAAAATTCAAATTGCTCTATTGGTCCATTGGTTGCCAAGAAACAGATACCTAAGTCACGAAAAACAGAGGTTTTCCGGTGTCGAGAAAAACCGCGATTTGTGAAAGGTCACCATTTTTCAAAGTATTTGACCCGTAGTTCGTAGTTATTTCGCTGAAATTGAAATTGAGGCCTGATTATTTACTCTCCATGATTCTTATCAGTCAGTATTTTCCCCGGTTAGATCAAGTTACTTCATGTCACTTACTGATAGGAATAAATCCATTACTTCGTGCTTCGTTTTCGCCGTCTCCGTTTTTTCTTCTTTTCTGCGGTACCTATACCTATTTCCAGTTTTGTTTGTTTAGAATAATCCCGAACACAACTTGTAAGCATAATACATATTGTTTTGTTATTTATGGTTTGAGTTTTACTAGCATGAGTATGGGGTGAAGGAATTACTAACGATAGCGTTATTTGAACTCAATTTTCACCGGCATTCTCCTTGAATTCGTATAGTACTTATCTTACTACACTATACTATATAGCACAGTACGTATCTATCGGAGGTTATGAACATTGAAAGAACGCTAGGTAGTTACAGAATTTAGGAACCATGAACAGTGCACCTCCAGAAGCGGGAAACAGCTATCCCCCGGAAACGGTGTTTGGCTCCTCAACCTTCGAAAACTCATATCTCTGTTTCCCCTGCTCAAATTTAATATGTTCATATACCAAAATTCCTGAAAAAAAAAACCCTGCGGAATTTTATGAAAATAAAAACAAAAAATTCGAAAAAGTTTGGATTTTTACTCATGAATTCCTTTAAAAAGATGCTTTCCAAGAACGCTGTGATTAATGGAAATTTCCTCTAATTTCAGATTCGCGACTACATTGAACGTTGCTCCTCAAGATCTATGAAACGGTGTGATTTTCTTTACTTTTACTTTCAGAATGCAATATAACCTTCTCGTTGTTATTAAGTTATTCATTTTTGTAGGTATAGTTAACTGAATACAAACATGCCTGAATGAAACTGATCACAAACCTACGGGTGAGCAACATACATGCGGTATATTTGAAAAAAAATATAATAATTTCTGTAGGTAGAGAAAGCAAAATAATTTTGATGAACTTGTTAGACACTTGGAATGTCGGAGTAAAATGTGCGATGTTCAGGGTTTGTCAAGTAAAATTAATTTCTAAAACCCCATCGTAGTCGTTTAAAGGCAAAAATTTGTTGACGCTGTCGAACTGAACGTCGTTGGGTAGAAGCCCAAATCGATACCACCAGGTTTGTTTAAGCTGACTTGACCCTCTTAATCCTCTCAGGATTACCGTATTTAAACCATCGTCCCTCCTACGTTATTTCATCGTCGATGAACCACAATTATTAATTGTAACCAACTCCAATTAAGTGTTGAGGGCCCTGGGGGAGAAACTTTATAATGTCACTTTGCCCGACGAGGGACGAATTGTGTTCTTGAGTCATTAACCGTTGGCGATGGTGTCTTACGGCTACCGTTACAATCAATTCAATTTTTAAAGTAAACAGTTTTCAATTATTTTAAAATTATTATAACGACTAATTAGGGTTTGTCCCTTGTTTATTTCAAATTGTTACAATGACAGAAACTAGGGATGTCTACACGTTCTTTTAATAAACTATTTTCGCAGGTAGGAAATATTACACCGTCGTGATTTTGGTAATGACACCCAATGGTTATCTACGTTGTAAAGCTTCCAATCAATTATCTCCTTCAGTTGATGGATGGTAATAATTAGTGAATTGTCGTAGAAAATGAAAGTATTGCAACGGCTCCAACAATTTTAAAATAAAAATGTTATCCTGGAAATCCGTTTTGAAATATTCTGCAATGATTCCTGGATTTTTAATGCTTTTGTATATATACATACTAGCTGACCCGCTGAACTTTGTTCCGCCGTAAAGGTTACGGTTGGTGCGGTCTGCAAATGGGCAGACTTTTAATTTCATCAAGATCAATTTTTTACTTTAACAATTAATGCAGGTGATTAAACAAAGCATGTATCTTACGATTTAGTGCGTGAGTTCCACGTTTTATTGAAGCACATTGTGATAAAAGACATTTATTGTTTTATTATCTGGTGCAACAAAAAATAGAAATATGGTCTTCCGAGCATGCCGCATGTTATGTCCATGGGAAACACGTGGATTTTCTGGATTCAGACCACAAACTTTTAAAGATTGGCCTTGTGATTTGTTTATGATCATGGCGAATGCAAGTCGGATCGGAAACTGAAGTCGTTTAACTCACCGTTTCTCATCAATTGCCGTCATCAATGTATCATAGACTTCCTTTTGTTGGTGATTCAACAGGGGTACATTCGTTCGAACTATTAAATCTAATTCCTGGTGATCACATTCACTTGACCGTTCAAATTCTCGTTTAAATGCGTCATTCATTTCACGATTTGGCGATTTCAATCCTCACCTGGCAATAAATTAAACCACAGATGGAAACACATGTCTTCGATACTGATAAATTGCTTTTAATTGCGATTTTGGTTTATAATTCAATAATAAACCATTGTAATCGCTCTTGAAAAAAAAAAGTTCTAACCCTCCCTGAAAATTTCATGGTTTACGTTTCAAAGGGTGTGGAATCCGAATCTGCAATAAAAACTTTTCCGTCCGTCTTCCGTATGCACGATTTCTCCCAAAAGGCTGAAGCAAAAAAGCTGAAATTATCAGAAAAATCCATGTTGGTCCGGCGACGCAACAATTCTTGAGCCAGCTCTCTCACTTAATTTAAAGTTCCCTTTAAGGGTTGTCAAAGTTTTGTAAAATCCCTAAAAACTTCAAAAAAAGTCAAGGCGTCCTAAATGTATGGCATGATCTTATGCTGCCAACATTCGCCTTATTTTGGTTTATTATTGTTTTTGTGTTGATATCAGTAACCTAATGTAGTGATGTAGTAATGTGGATACTGGAGTGAACTCCTAAAAGGCTTTGTAGCCGATACACGGGTTGAAGCATTCTGATAACCATAAAAAACGCTGCAAATTCTTTCATTGTAGTTTATTATTCAATTGGATTGCGTTCATGATTTGAATTTATGCTAAGCTTTGGAGTGTGCAAGTTTCACAGGTGATAGAGCGATTATTGGATTTCAAGAGGCACAAAAATATGATCAGCTGATCAATCCAAATAGGTATTTTCGTTCAGAACAGATTTATGTGCTCTATGCATATCTCCTGAAATTCAATAATCGCTCTATCCTGTGAAACACGCACACTCCAAAGCTTAGTAGAAATTCAAATCATAAACGCAAGCCAATTGAATAATAAACCCCAGTGAAAGAATTTGCAGCGTTTTTATTCCATATCAGTTGCGTTTTGTTAGTCCACATTTTAAGCCATGTACCACGAGAACGTGTTAAAAAGTCCTATGTCTTCTCTTGATTCTAAACTACTTCCCCACCAATTTTCAGCCAAATCAGCCGTTCTTGATTTGTAAATAACTTAGCCAATACGACTTTCGATAAATATATATATTTGTGTGAATGTGTGGTGTGTGTCATTCCTAACTATCCCTCGATGGGCTTGAATAAAAACGTGGTTCTTTCGATTCCGTTGGACAACACTTTTTGAGCACATTGGACGAATTTCAACGATTGGAGCGAAAAAATCACCACAGAATTGGAACAATGAGGAAATAGAAACTCGTTTGCCTCGTTATCACTGTCATCTCGTTTTCACCAAATTTTGCGGGGCAAATGTCTCCTAAATCAACGTTTAAACTTTAAATCGACGTTTTATGGAAACAATGTAGATCAGTGTTTCCTGATATCAGTGTAACCACATATTACATTGGTGAAACCCGTTTGTTTTAACAGGGTGTCTAGCGGTCGGGAAAGTCGGAAAAGTCGGGAATTAGTAATGAATTTAAAAACGGTCTTGAAAAGTCGGGAATTAGCAGAGAAATTCGTATAAAAGTCTGAAATTTGTTACCAAAACAATATAGGTTGGAATTTACTAAGATTCAATAAGTGCCTTGCATTTTATTTCGTCAAGGTTACATTTTATTTTATGAACTCAACTTTAACTTGCATAAAGGTAAGTAAATGTTCTTATTCAGATAATTAATTGTACATTTTCTGTACCTTTCACGAGTGTATATAAGTACGAATTAAATAGTAGTAATAAAAGTAAATAATCTGAACACGATACAATTGTCTAGGTTTGTCTTGAAAAAGGAATCATTTTTGTGCGATAAGGCATAATCTTGAGACAGGGTCAAATAAAGGAAACATAATTTGAAATAGGCCTATATTGATGGCCTTGAAGTGATTCAAGACATTCTACTTCCATGAACTGTAAATATAATTAAATGTGATTTTTTTAAGTGATTCAAGACATTTTACTTCCATTTAGTAAGGTAAGGTAACGGCACCGGTAGTGGCCACTGCTCCAGTAGTGGCCATTTTAAAGTTTATATTTGAGAAATAAGGATTCCCGGTCTCCTAGTGGCTTCAAACTTGCAGGAGGTACAGCTCATGTCATCTTGTAGTCAGAGGTTGAACTAGGAGTGCGAAGAGCATCATTGGAAATTGTGGTAAACTTCTCAATATGACCGTCCGCAGTTTCCTCGTTTGTTGGGCTGTATCCTAGAGCTTCTACTGGATAGAATCAATTTTGTTCATCTGGTATTGAATTTAATGATATTAAACACGTAAGGAGGGCAAAATGTCAAGTGGCCACTACTGAGACATGCACGTGGCCACTACTGGAAATTTCGTAATTTGATGTGGCCACTACTAGATCAAAATAAAGGTGTGAGAAAAAATTAATAAAAAATAGAAAAAATTGTTCTTTTGATAGTTTTAGGCAATGGATATGTTAGGGAAGAGTCGGGCTATATTCTAAATGAGTCCTGAAGAAAGTCAGTACTACTGTTGGCCCACAATTGTCAAAACTAAAGAAAAAAATTCTTAAGTGTGGCCACTACCGGTACCGTTACCTTATGTCCACTTGGTATTTTCAATTCTAATGATATTTTTTCATATTCTCGCATGTTCACCTGAAATAAAAGTTCATTTTATTTTAATATAAGATGAATATATTACCGCGTAAAAGTCTGGAAATTTGTGGAAAAAGTCTGGAAAAAGTCTTGAATTTATTTTTGAATAATTGCTAGACACCTTGTTTAAATTCAAAACTGTGGTTCTTCAAAACAATGATGTACATTAACCGTGGTTTAACCGTGGCCTAGGTCAGTAAAAGTGAAATTATGAGGTATAACTCTCGAGTTAACAGTCTCTCAGCCAAAAAAACGTGTTGTCAACGGCTCTGAGGGAGCTGTGAAGCAACAGGAGCTGGCAAGTGTGGAAGCGTTGTCAAGGGCGACGAATAAATTTATTAGGCCGTTCCAACTCAACGCTCCTCCGACCCCCACAACGACACGAGAACACGACGCACCGACACGAGCTCGCCCTCTCTTTATCACTCTCGTGACCGACATTCTCCGCGAAGAAGCAACAGGATACTCCCCTCCGCCCTCCCTATCGTCCCGTCTCACTCCCTCCCTCATCTTCTTTCCTAAAACCACTCGTTCTCTTTCTCGCTCCTCCTCTTCGTCGCACCCCTAAAGCCCTCGCATTTTCCCTCCGATTTCTCGGCGTTTCTCCCCTCTCGCTCTCACTCCCATCAACCTGATTGGCTCCCGAACGATCTCTGTCGCTCCGCGAAAAAATTGATCTCCCCTAATTAATTCAATCCACTCCCAATTCCCGAACCTGATCTAGAGCGTCGGCCGATAATTGATACTCACGATCGAAATTAGTTAATTCCCAATGAAAATTACAGCCTTTCCACGTGAAATGTCTAAACTGCTGGTTACTCTTACCCTTCAGTATCCAATAAGGAACATGTATCGTTTTCTACCTATATGTGACGCTCCTTTTGTATTTTGTACTTACATGTAACGATTTCCATATTTTGTTCTTTCCGTATACGGACCACTGATCTCAGTCTCCTTTGAATTGCTGTTTTATTATAATGGTGATTTGTATTCTTATCGAAATATTGAACCCAGTAGCTTTTCATGTTAAAAGTGTAATACGCCACTTTCAAAGAATCGCTCCATCATTGTATGGGCGGAGTTCTCGTCGGATAATCGATACTTATGCTTCGAATAACACAACTCTGCGAAACATAATTGTTTTTGTGATTGTTCGAGTGAACCCAAGGAAGATGTAAACGGTTGTGCAGTTAACTGATGGAGGCTGTACTTTACATGAATGCGTACATGTTCAATGAACGAGTATGGAAATACATAATTCAATTCGTATTCGTCGATACAGTGAACCAATCAAATAAATAGAGGTGTTGTTGGATAAAACCTTAGGGCGCTTCTGTCAAAGTTGAGGTTTCGTGGGTAGCCAACAATATCACAAAATATGCTGCTTTGCCACTACTTAGTTAGGAAAATGAAGTCACTTTGATAACTATGATATGAAGTCAGTCACGTTTGATAAGTGAACTATATAGGGATCGCAGCCAATATTAGGGAGGTCCCAGGAGATCCAAGTTAACAAGAGTGTAAGAGCTAGCTAAAACGAAGGAGAGAACTGACTCCAGATTCTGTTAACCAAAAACGGGAAAATTTTGTTTGGAGGGGAAGTGAAGAAAATTTAGAGTAGGGAATCGCGGGGAGCAGAGAAAGGGGATAGTAGAAACCAATCAGGGACGGGGTTACAACTACCCCAGGAAGCCCCAGGGTGCTATGAGGAAGACTACGGGTGACTGACCGTTTGCCAGAAAAAGGGTGGCTTGGGAAAAACCAACGGCGCAAAGCATTTTGGGGAATTCGGAGTCCATTAAAGGCTTTAAATATTTTCACATAGGAACGGGGTTTTCAGTAATAGATATGGTTTTAGGATTAACGGACAATGAGGTAACCAACTGCGGCGCTTAACGCCACGGTACGGTCCCGTTACCTGTGGGCCTCGAATACGAGTCAAGGGTGGTTTTCAAGAGGTAATGACCTAAATACTGAAAAATTCTTCAAGATCTAAAACCCTTTCAGATACATCTGAACAGTGATAAATGAAATTATATTTATTGGTATCGTACTTTTTTTCTCAATAATTATTTATTGCGCCAAGTATAAGCAACATACATTTGATAATAGTATTTTTGATTTAATTACAGAGAGACTAATTAGGTACTTAACTAAGTCTCTATTATTTTTATTGTAGTGGTGCCATTTGACGCACTTGAGTCTCAATGAGGTTTCACTTGACAGATTTCACTATGACAACACTCACTTCCACAGATCCACAGATTGTTTAACCCTCTTGAGACGTCCGAGTAGGTCGTCAACGTTGAGCAACTTGTCGACCTCTTCATTGACGTGTCCTTGTAACCGCTTGTGGTGGGCCATGGCTTGCTTCCTGACGACTTCAAAGCAAAAGTTTACAACGTCAGGATTGAGCCGAGAAATCATCTCATTCGTAGAATAATGGATCGTGTAGATCAAATGAAGCAAAACCGACGTGGGCTTCGAAGCAGCGTTGATACAATGCACAAAAGGACACAAAATGGAGGCAATTTTGAAATTTTACTGCAACTACGTATTAAGAAATGGTTGCACAAAAAAAATACAGGAATCAAAACCGCACCTTAGAAGATAAAACAGAGTAATTTTGTTCGTAAAAATGCCTACCTACTTGGAACCCATTACCAAGCGTCAAAAACCTCGACTTGCCTCGCTGTTTTTTGCACTCAAACGAGGTTTTCTCGACCAAGTAAAATAGTAAAAATTGTTTGTGATATACCATTCGAAATCGTTTTGGCGCACTTTTTAAGCTACAGGCACCTGATCAAATGCAGATTAGAGTGAAGTACTGAACGTTGGAAAAACCTTTTTTCAAATTGCATTGAACTACCTTGGCATGACCTTGTTTGCTAAACTCCGCTGGAAAGAACACATAAAAGTAAACAGAAAGGAATAGACCTTGTGAGGTGATGGAATGGTATAGTTGCCCCTTCCAATGAGCTGGATGCATTGATAATGCTCCGCCACGCTCAGAGGATGATCCAGACGCTTGGTAAAGTCTGATTCATCTCCGAAGGCGTCGGATTCTAAAATCGAGAAGGGCCAACTAACCATATCCGTCACAACCTAAAATTCAGAAAGATGTATTGGCTGGGAGAAAATCCCAGTTGCCTATAAGAAACAAAGTGCTTCTCTACGAGCAAGTGTTAAAGCCCGTTTGGGCCTATGGCTGCCATTTGTGGGGCTGCACTAAGAAAAGTAACCTCAAATCATCCAAACAACGCAAAACAAAATACTCAGGAGCATTGTCAATGCCCCCTGGTATGTTCGAACGAACGACCTCCATCGAGACCTCAAAGTCAAGATGGTAGGCGATGTTGTTAAAAGTCGAGCAACGGACCATGAAAACCGTCTCCAGAAACACGTAAACGTCGAAGTATTGAGCCTCCTGGACAACAGCGGTGATGTACGTAAAAAGGACCATACCCATGGACCTAGTTACAGCTCAGTGAAGTGATGTGATGAGTGGTTGTAGGTAGTGATCTATTTGCCACAAAATACTAATATAAGTGATCAAATGAAGTTACTAGATAACTTCTTCAGTCTCACCTAGTGTAACCTGGTGTAAAAATCTCTTCAAGTGTCATTTCTTTTTTTAGAATTTCTTTACGAAGGTACTCAGAATTAGTGCCCTTTCAATTCTAAATTTAAATCGTTAAATTCACAAGTAGCAGCCAGTTGCCGCAAACGTACACAGTAATGTTTTATAGACTCGGACGGCTCTTGTGTCGCCGATCTGAACTTAAAGATTTCATAGAGGACATTTCTCTTTGGTATGAAGTAATTGGCAAGAGTTTCTTTTGCTTCGTTATAACCTCCACCATCTGCTGGGAGAGACCGGTAAATTTCTTGTACGTCCCGACCTGCGCAATTTAACATAAGCGCCCGTTTCCTCAAATCGTTTGTAACGTCCGCAGCGACCAAAAAAACTTCGAATTCATTCAAACAAGTCTGCCAGCGAGTGGCTAAATTACCACCTTGATATGGATCAAAACGTGGAGGTTTAATCACCCAATCCATTTTTTAGAATTTTTAGAACAAATTAGCAGATAATACTCACGTACCTGTGTTGATGTGGCCTAGGTAGGTAAGAAATCACTTTCACTGACCGCGCCAAGAATGTAGTATTTTATATCATTATAAAATAAGACTTTGATTAAATGCAGAACAAACCTCTATTCTCTTATTCGAACATTTTATAAAATCGTCAACTAGTCGTCACCAGGTTACACAGTCACTCAGCACTGTTATCATAATTAGTAGAGTAAGCAACTAAGTACCTAGGTACTACAGTGTATACAGTTGTAACAATGAAAATTATTTAAAAAAAAAAAATCTGGAACACTTCTCTGTTAGTTTATATTCTCCGACATGGGATAGATTCTTTGTTCAGGAAAAAATATGACGTTTGGAGAATGGTGGTTCTCGTTTCCATTCTCCTTCCCGTCGCCACCTCCAGCCCACACCAGCGCGAATATCTCAGGCTCTTCCGAGACAAGAAGCACACAAAAAATAATTACGACGACAAAAGGCTCGTTCCCAAGAGAGAGGAGCCGCGCAATTAACAGTATAATAATGGACGCCCAAAGGTAGACCAGGAAAATTTTCAACGGGCGAGGGCTTCGGTAGAAAAGCGGTAAAACGGAGTAAAAGGAAGGTTGCTTAGGGGCAAAAACAAGGAGAGCTAGTTTCTAGAAAGGAGTTACGTGAGGGGGTTCGGCGAGGTAAAAGACATAATGGAAAGCTGGAGACTTGTTGCCGGTGGTAATGACTACAGTGAATTAACCCCCTGCCTCCTCATCCGACGTCATCTCCCCCCGCCCCAGGCCGTCCGGGAGGTTCCAGAGATGTTGCGTACCGAAGCTTTAGCCGAGAGTCTAAGGGGAAACCTTCAAAACTCCCGACTACTCTACCAGGTGGCAGGAGGGGGAAACTTGGAAGTCGAGAGAGGCGGGATGTTATTCCATTATAATTAACTCGGTGTCGGCTCAAATTGCGCGGTAATAATCAAGTAAGTAAGGGAATTCGAGGCGAAGTAATTGGGTTTTCAAAGGTCCGGGAGGTGGGTTTTCTACGACGTTGGCGGTACGATTTCATAACGAGCTGTACAGAGGTATAACACACTGATTTTCGTCCAATAATATACTGAGTGTGTGTGAGAGAGATTTTGATTTTATTTATTCACCAGGGTACAATATAAAGCTACAAAGCCCTATAGCTATATTCCTATGACCCTGGAAGAGCCATTATAAAACACACCTCAAAAACAGTTTAAACATAACAGCAGCAATCGCACATCTTCAATGCAATTAAAAAAATGTTTTCTGACATCAAATAGGTAGAAAATTTAACGCTCTTTCCAACGGTGTGATCAAATTTGAGCTATCTCCAAAATTGAGGGAGTTATGAAAGTTTTAATGAGATAAGATCGAAAACACGAAAAACATCTCATACCGCGAATAACTCGGAAACGAGGCCTCTGGCAAAAAATTGCTATGAGGCATTTTTGTTCAGAAATGAGTTGTAGAACACGTAGGATTCGGATTGTGCATAACTCCTGGGACGCCCTGTGTAACTAAAAAGGCCTAATGTTGGGAAATTGAGAAAGCTACGGAGGAGGCATTGTCTTGGTCAGGAGCCAGGATATGCAATGACCCGCACGACCTCCAGGTCTTGAAGGAGGGGTTGCTTTGTGCGCCGTGTATTATCAACCCCAATCTGGTTTGGCCGTTGCGTTGGGTGTTGCAATGTTGATTATTTGTTGTTTCTGACCAAATTCAATTTTAGTAAAATGTTTATTCACTCGAACATGTTATCCAGTTGTAGGACAATGGTAAGATATTGGAGTTTAAATCGAGTTCATTTAAAGTTAGGGCTTAAACAAGATTGTTAAAATATAAACCAAAAAGTAAATGTTTAAAAATGAAAATGAATTTAATGAATGAAAATGTTTGTTTGGGAACAGCGTCTACGGCTTTCCAAAACCAAAGTCAGGATAATCGGAGAGCCAAGAGATGGCTATTGTTTGTGTTCATTTACGATTGATTGCGATGAGTTGCTTTCAGTTGAGTAGCTATACCACAAGTATGTTCACATGATTTTTGTGTACGGTTTTGACAATGGTAATGCTTCTGAAGAAGCAAGGGAGTCACTCTCCTCCTGTGTACAACTCAAACCCTTGCGAACACGTCGGATAGTATGAGGAAAAAATATTGGTAGATAATATTGTTTATATCACTGATCCTTATTTATCTAGTGAACCATCTTTTTTTTCAGATACTAATCCTTTTTTTGTCACTAAGATTTTGGTTGTTACTTCCAGCCATACAAAATCAGTTCATGTTGACTTTACCAACCGCAAGCTTGACTACATTCCGGTCTATCTCAATGGCAAGACTATACCGCACGCCAATGAGGCCAAGTATCTGGGTATGACCCTGGATGCTAAGTTGCGATGGAAAACGTATGTCAAGAATAAAAAAGCAGAACTGGTTCTCAAGTTCAGAAAAATGTACTGGTTAATGGGTCGGCACTCAAAGATGTCAATCCAGAACAAATTAACGTTGTACAAACAAGTCCTCAAACCAGTCTGGACTTATGGAGTGCAGTTGTGGGGCTGTACTGCTCAAAGTAATCGCGATATTATACAGCGGTTTCAAAACAATGTACTTAGGTGTGTTGTTGATGCGTACCGGTACACCCGAAATGTTCGACTTCACAAAGAACTTTGTATACCAACAGTAAATGAAGTAATCAGAATGCACGCTATAGCCCATCACAAGCGGCTACAACTACACGTCAATGAAGAAGCTGTGGAGCTCCTCGACGTTGACGACCTATCCAGACGACTCAAGAGAAATAAGCCTCATGATCTGTGTACGTGAATTAAGGTGTTCGCGATAACAAAATCCGCACAGTGAAAAAAGAAATTCAGTGAATCTCAAGTGCAACAAATGACACTTCTAACATTCGAAACCATTAGAGACTTAGTTATGTACCTAAGCTTTACTATAACCGATCCATATTTAAATGTCAAAAATTTGTTGCTAATAAGTTGTAACTTGGTGCAATAAATCATTTTCAAAAAAAAAAAAAAAAAAACTTCCAGCCATAGCGCACCAATATGAACGGGAATATGCAATAGGGAAACCACGCTGAAGGAAATACATCAGATAAATCTGATGGTTACATGCGTGACAAATATTTGAGTTGTCCCAGGGATAAAAGGGATTGATTGAGTAGGTGGATATGACATATATGAGCTCGAACATAAATAAAGGTAAACATTCGATAATCGAGTGAGAACGGTAAATTCTACCGTTGAATATAATGATGAAGTTTGTAATAATGAGGTGTCCACATTTAAAAGACTAGCTGAAACCCGTGAAAGTAATGAAGGGGCCGGACAATATTTGAGTGATGGAGGGCCTTTCAGAGTTTGATGGTTGGATCATTAGTTGCCACTCTGTGGAAAAGCAAAATCAATAAAATACACAAAACTTCAAAAATTAGTACCTAAAGGGGACAGTGTTGGACTATGAAGGGTGCGAAGAGCTAATAGAGTTTGCATGGAACGGTAAAAGTTTATTTTTAGGGAAATGATTTATCTTCTAATATATGAAATTTCCATGTCACAATGTTAGTCACCGTACTCCTCCGAAACGGCTTTACCGATTTTTCCGATTTTACCGAAATCATCATGATGTGGCTATAGAAGGGCAGTTCTTCAAACATGGTTCACATCATTATAATTATCAATGATTAAGTAACGGAATCATGGAGGAATGTTGGTTATTGTAAAGAGGGGTATGATGGAAACGTAGAGTCAAAATGACTGCAGTCCATCTACTTTATTGGAAATGTTGCCAAAATGACATGCAAGCTTTTTTCTAATGACCTGTACGAGGCGAAAGGAGAAGCTCAAGGAGCGTATTCTCCAGCCAGACTTGGAGCACATGTTGAGCTAACCTTAGGTGGGTAGCGAGGTCTCCTCTTTGAAATCCACAGAACGGGGAATACCTTCGAAGTTGAAAGATGTCAAAATGACGATACGTGTCCATTCCAGGGTTCAGAAAAAAAATGAATGAAGATCTTCTTATTATAATACTCACGTGAAAAAATTGATCTTACCATTTCCAATATTGGTTTATTATTCAATAATAAACCATTGTAATCGCTCTTGAAAAAAAAAAAAAAAAAAAAAACGTCTAACGCCCCCTGAAAATTTCATGGTTTACATTTCAAAGGGTGTAGAATCCGAATCTGCAATAACAATTTTCCGTCCGTCCGCCGTACGCCGCACGCACGATTTATCCCAAACGGCTGGAGCAAAAAAGCTGAAAATTTCAGGAAAAATCCATGTTGGTCCGGCGACCCCCCTTTTTTTGAGCCAGCTCTCTCACTTAATTTAAAGTGCCCTTTAAGTGTTGTCAAAGTTTTATAAAATCCCTAAAAACCTCAAAAAAAGTCAAGGCGGCCTAAATGTGTACTCTTTTTGAAGAACACTCCACGAGGAATCGAATGAGCCCCTCCCCAGGTCCATAGGTCAAACCATGTACGGCGATTTATGGTGCCCACATTCGCGTTATTTTGGTTTATTATTGGTTTTGTTTTGACATCAGTAACCTAGTGACGTAGTGATGTAGTAATGTGGATACTGGAGTGAACTCCCAAGATTCTTTGTAGCCAATACACGGGTTGAATGATAACCATAAAAAACGGCAAATTCTTTCACTGATTATTCAATTGGCTTGCGTTCATGATTTGAATTTATAAAGCTTTGGAGTGTGCGTGTTTCACAGGTGATAGAGCGTTTATTGAATTTCAGGAGGCACACAAATATGATCAACTGATTATCCAAATAGGTATTTTGGTTGAGAACAGATTTATGTGCTCTATGCATATCTCGTGAAATTCAATAATCGCTCTATCGCTGTCACGCACACTCTTCAAAGCTTAGTAGAAATTCAAATCATGAACGCAAAATTGAATAATAAACCCCAGTGAATGAATTTACAGCGTTTTATCAATTGATGCACCAAAATACCTCTGGCAGTCAAACCGTTTGATAAGTGGGCGATATATTGATCTGTTACCGTAGGGCATATTTAGGTAAAAGTGACCTCACAAGAGAAGATGTGTAGACATACTCAATGGGAAGAACTGGTCTCTGCTTTGTGCCTATTTTAGAGTACCTAGCGTGGAAATATAGGGAATTTCTCGTCTCTGAATTTAATTATGGGGCTATTCAGAGTCCATACGGGTGTTGAATGGTGCTGTAATTTATGAGCAAAATGATACAGGCTAAAATTAGGAAATTGGTTATGTGATATTCTAAGACTGTAATATCAGGCGAGCGGCTCTGCTGTGCGGTCGAATCCTTCCAAATCAGCAGTATTAATATTTGTATGAAAAAGATTATATTAATGGTATGAAATAGAATTGAATAAGTATTACGTTGAAACAAAAAAAAGTTATGTTGTGTATTGCGTTGTTGTATAATATACAATATAATAATAATATTATCATGATAACCTAATGACGGAACTCCCGTTGACGGTTATTCGAACCAAAACGGTATCACATCATTCAAATTGTTTGTTTAATCATTGTTTAAAAACGCTGCAAATTCTTTCACTGGGGTTTATTATTCAATTAACTTGCGTTCATGATTTGAATTTATACTAAGCTTTGGAGTGTCCCTGTTTCACAGGTGATAGAACGATTATTGAATTTCAGGAGATGTGCATGGAGCACGTAAATCTGTTCTCAACCAAAATACCTATTTGGATTGATCAGTTGATCATATTTGTGTGCCTCCTGAAATTCAATAATCTCTCTATCCTGTGAAACACGGACACTCCAAAGCTTAGTAGAAATTCAAATCATGAACGCAAGCCAATTGAATAATAAACACCAGTGAAAGAATTTGCAGCGTTTTTTTGTGGTTATCAGAATACTTCAACCCGTGTGTTGGCTATAAACCCTTTTAGGAGTTCATTCCAGTATCTACGTTCACTACATCACTAGGTTACTGCAATCAAAACAAAAACAATAATAAACCAAAATAACGCAAATGTTGGCACCATAAATCGGGCCATACATCGGGAATGGTTTGAGCTACGGACCTGGGGAAGGGCTCATTTGATTCCTCGTGGAGTGTTCTTCAAAAAGAGTACAAATTTAGGTCGCCTTGACTTTTTTTGAGGTTTTTAGGGATTTTACAAAACTTTGACAACCCTTAAAGGGCACTTTAAATTAAGTGAGAGAGCTGGCTAAAGAATTGGGGCGTTGTCGGACCAACATGGATTTTTCCTGAAAATTTCAGATTTTTTGCTCTAGCCGTTCGGGAGAAATCGTTGCGTACGGCGGACGGACGCAAACATTTTTATTGCAGATTTGGACGCTACACCCTTTGAAACGTATACCATGAAATTTTCAGGGGGGGTTAGAATTTTTTTTCCAAGAGCGATTACAATGGTCTATTATTGAATAATAGACCAAAAACGTGTTATTGATTGATTGCTAAGTGGGTGAGAGCTAAGATTTAACTCGGGCAAAAATAAAAAGGAATCTGATGATAATGGCTGCGTGATTCGTTTCTAGAATAAGTTATATAAGACATTTTTGGCTCGTTAGCAGTTGAAGCATTGACATCGAACCAGTTGGATATAGTGGCGACGCCTCGTGATGTTAGATTATGTAATTCCTCCCACGTTTCAGCCATCACGGCAAAAGTCAAATCATCAGCGTAACCTATGTGGGGTCCTTCAGTAAAACTTAAAAGTATTGAATCCCATTGTCGTTAAAAAAAATGTTAACGCCAATTCTGACAGTCAGAATGTCTTTCTGGGGTCCTTCAAGATATTTCAAGGCCGTAGGATTGTTTCGAATTTGATAAAAGAAAAGGGATTCGAGTTTATTACGAATAGAATTGGATGGTTGAGAAATGCATGACGTTTCTCTTGTGAAAGATCTTATTTCTCGAGAGATCCCGCATTCTACACGAACATTTGTTATGCGTTAGGGTGTCACACCCTACTCAAGAGTGTTGGACAAGATCTACGACCCTGTGCTATCGGCTACGCAAAACAGTGGAGATGGGGTGGGTCTCTAAATGATCGAAGTGAAAAGAAAATATATACAGGGTGTCCCACGAGTTGTTCCCCCCCCTCCTAAAATCGTCCAAACGGGAGTAAACAAAAAAATTTTTTTTTGAATCTTCATAATTTTTTCCAAGGATCTCAAATATCATACTTGTGCACCCCGCGCAACTGCGCAATCTTGCGCAACTGACACTAACTTTCTTATTTTAAATGAGAACCCTAATTTTTTATTACAGATTCGGATTCTACTCAAAATTTCATGAAAATTTGACCCCTCAATCAATTTTTTTGATTGCGCGCAACCGGTTCAGCGAGAACGCAAAGTTGCGCAACCCCAAAATTGTCAAATAGTGGATGATGGTGAACTCTAAAGTGTGGCACATGAATTTTCATTGTTTTTTAACGCTGATTCACGTGGTGCTATCCGTTTCTTGATTCGGCTCAATTTTTGCGGAATAATGACCTAAATTTGGTTATTTCTCGTGAAAAAATCATCTTTTTTCGCGCTTGTGTTTGCACATGAAATTTTATACGTAATTATCCATTTCCTTTCCGTCCTCCTTTCTCAACCGGACCTCGAAAACTAATCCCCGTAAAAATCTGAAAACAGGCGCCTAAGATTTAAAAAAACGGACGAGAAATAACCAAATTTAGGTCATTATTCCGCAAAAATTGAGACGAATCAAGGAACGGATAGCACCACGTGAATCAGCGTTAAAAAACAATGAAAATTCATGTGCCACACTTTAGAGTTCACCATCATCCACTATTTGACAATTTTGGGGTTGCGCAACTTTGCGTGCTCGCTGAACCGGTTGCGCGCAATAAAAAAAATTGATTGAGGGGTCAAATTTTCATGAAATTTTGAGTAGAATCCGAATCTGCAATAAAAAATTAGGGTTCCCATTTAAAATAAGAAAGTTAGTGTCAGTTGCGCAAGATTGCGCAGTTGCGCGGGGTGCGCAAGTATGATATTTGAGATCCTTGGAAAAAATTATGAAGATTCAAAAAAAAATTTTTTTGTTTACTCCCGTTTGGACGATTTTAGGAGGGGGGGGGGGGGAACAACTCGTGGGACACCCTGTATACTGGGCGCCAGTCTGCTTTTCAAAATTGTGGTTGAATTTAAGGCTACTAAGGAGTCGAAGCGGACGAAAAACCTCCTAGTCACCGAATTGGGATTTCTACTTGCAGAAATTATTTACGGGAATCAGATAAGAAGACAATCAAAATTGGGTCAATCTCAAATTTTAATAAACAAAGAAATTAATAAACCTGGTCTCCAGTTAACACCACGTGTGTTAAGTCGTAAATTTATTCTGCAACGCAGCGTGAGTTCCTTACAAGAACGACGACGAAACACTGACCTCAGATGGGTCGTGAATCGCTTGAGAGAAAAGGAGAAGTCCAAAGAAAGTGGGTGGGAATGACCAAGTCTGAGATTGACCCCAACAAAATAAACTTGATTTGATCCTAACTGTGGCAGCGATGGGTGAGGTGAGGTAGAAAGATAAGGACCATCGGCAACTACGGCTGAGCGATAAGATTCTGATTAAGATAATTTCCGATTCAACAAGGGACAGGACATTTTTGATACTAGCGTGGATTCATCCATTGGGACCCTGGAGCAGTTTATACATGTGAGAGGTTTCCCGCAGAAGCTCGACTAAAACCTTGAGCGCAAGAATCCTTTCTTTCTTTTTTGTCTGTTGTTTACTTAGAAAAGTGAAGGTTTGTTTGCTTAGAGTATAGTTACTTATATTCGCAGCGTCACGTCTTTCTATTTGGTCTGGGTTGGGGGTGCTTCTGAATGTGTGGACGGAGGGAAGGTATTTACTTCCCTTCGGTACACACATAATCATAACATCGAACAAGTTATTGTGAGGTTTTAGAAGGTTTGGAAGAACGGGTGATTTAGTTTATTCTGAACGGGTGGGAGAACAGACGAGTCTTGCGTTCTCGCACGTAGCGAGAGAGGTTTCTGAACAACACGGGCGAGGAGGGATTGGATTTCTAAAGCTATAATATACAGCTATGAGCTGAAAACAAGCTACGAAGATAAGGAAAGGATTCAGCTTTCGTCATATAGTCGAATGTATTCGCGGCTAATCAGCTCTTCCAGTGGGCACCCCGCGGCCTACCTGGGTTTCGATCTACCCATGCTGATTAAGAGAACCGCGGCGAACATAAGAATGTCCAGCGATCGGCAATTTTCAACCCTTGTGGGAAAGGATTTTGTGAAGGTCGACCAACAGCTTCGGTGTATCTTGTGCAACACTAACCAGCATGTTGGCCCCACTCTCGGGCAAGTGAGAATCAAATACTTTGGAAGTCGTAGGGTTAGTGAGGAGCGTATCTAGGGTGATTTGTTGCAGTGTGGCAGTGAGGCAGAGGTGTTAATGCTGGGCAATTTTATGTTGGCATACCTCAGACTGAGGAAATTTAAGGCCCATTTGATAGAGGATGCAGGGTTGGAATTGTAGGCACTATTATGTTTTGGAAAAAGAAGAGAACTTTGTCTAGGATTATCATTATCAATTAAAAATATTATGTGTGCACAAGAAATTGAAAATAAACGTTTAGTATTATACATAGGATTACACATTATTTTCAGAAGAAAATTGGTGCTGGATTTGTTTTTGATCTTTATTTTGAATTAGAATTACGAAGTAAATATTGTTTATCATTGTAATTGGAACTCTTATGTATGGTTTTTAACCTGAAACAATAAAAATTATTTGATTTGATTGGATTTCTTGAGAGAACGAAGTCATGACACATGTTCCGCGGAGAAACATTAACTGGCGCAGCTATCAGGTTGAAGTTACATCTGCTGACCTTCGTATGCCCACATCATACTGAAAACTAGGGGAAAATATACTACTTATTTGGCGCTTAAAAAGAAATTCTTCGTTCACTAGCCTCTTATTATTCACTTAATCACTTTTTCTGACTTCTGATTTTTTGCGGTGTTCTACAAGAACTTAACAATCAGATAATATAATCAGGGTATTGAATAACATGAAATATAATAATTATATTATTATTTGGCTTTATGTCAATTTATTCCCAAGACCAGGTTTTCACCGTTTATTGGACATGAGATTCAAGTTGTTGAACAGCCTTGTACCAGTTAGTGGACATATTCAGAAACTAGATTTTACCTTGTAACTGGTTGGGTTTAGAAGATTCCATTATTTAATAATCATGAAAACGTTCTATTTAAGCCTTTAAAAACGCTGCGAATTCTTTCACTGGGGTTTATTATTCAACTGGCTTGCGTTCACAATTTGAATTTCTACTAAGCTTTGGAGTGTGCGCGTTTCACAGGATAGAGCGATTATTGAATTTCAGGAGGCACACAAATATGATCAACTGATCAATCCAAATAGGTATTATGGTTGAGAACAGATTTACGTGCTCCATGCATATCTCCTGAAATTCTACAATCGCTCTATCCTATGAAACGCGCACACTCCAAAGCTGTAGTTAGAGAATTCAAATTATGAATGCAACTCAAATGAATACAATTGAATAATAAACCCCTCTGAAAGAATTTGCAGTGTGCGTGTTTCACAGGTGATAGAGCGATTATTGAATTTCAGGAGGCACACAAATATGATCAACTGAACAATCCAAATAGGTATTATGGTTGAGAACAGATTTACGTGCTCCATGCATATCTCCTGAAATTCTAAATCGCTCTAATCGCTGTACCACCACAGGTGATGTGGTCAACCAAATAGGTATTTTGGTTGAGAACAGCACACTCCAAAGCTTAGTAGACACGATTCAAATCATGAACGCAAGCCAATTGAATAATAAACCGAGTGAAAGACTACTTATTTACCCCAGTAATAATATTGAATAATAATCCCCAGTAATAATATTTACCTATATATTATCAGCGTTTCATACATATCAGAATGCTTCAACCCGTGTATCGGCTATAAACTACAAGTATCCACATCGGCTATCACTCCAGTATCCACATTCACTACAACTCGACGCTATCGGCATCACTAGGTTACAAACAAACAATAATACACCAAAATACGCAAATATTGGCACCATAAATCGAGCCATACATTGAGAATGGTTTGACCTACGGACGTGGGGAAGTGCTCATTCGATTCCTCATGGTATGCTCTTCAAATAGGGAAAAATTTAGGCCGATTCGACTTGTTTTGAGGTTTTTAGGGATTTTACAAAACTTTAACAGCCCTTAAAGGGCACTTTAAATTGAGTGAGAGAGCTGGCTCAAAAATTGGGGCGTCGTCGGACCAAGATGGATTTTTCCTGAAAATTTCAGATCTTTTGCTCCAGCCGTTTGGGAGATATCGTGCGTACGGCGTACGGCGGACGGACGGAAAATTTTTTATTGCAGATTCGGATTCTACACCCTTTGAAACGTAAACCATGAAATTTTCAGGGGGGTTAGAATTTTTTTTTCCAGAGCGATTACAATGGTTTATTATTGAATAATAGACCAAAATAATTCATTTTCTTCTTGGTTGTGTTAAATGAAAGCAATGCATCAATTAAATGTGTCATCTAAAACTTTTTTCTACAACTTACAAGGGTTGAGATGTAGAAAATAACGATAATTTACGGGTGGAAAAGGTTTCATTTGTTTATTTGGAGAGTAAGTCGAGATGAAAGATACTTTGAACGGACGGTGGATGTTCAAAGTAAAAGAGCTCCCCTGTTAAAAGGCTCGAGTGTAATGTGTGTTTACAACCGGAACAGTGGTCATTGGTAAAGAAGCACTAAACACGGCACTCAACGACCGCGTTCGACAGAGAGCTAATTCAATTATTTTATTAGCGCAGACGTCGAACGGTTGAATCAGAGAGGGGGCTTGAAATGCTAAATTCTCCGGCTCTCTGGTTGATTCAATATTGACATTTTCGAAATGTATATTCACCGAAGTCCACCGCGTAGGGGGGCCAATCCGATTAAAAGTGGGGTTGCGTGTTTCTGTGCAGTTCGAAGCGTTTTGTGTCATTCGCTACTCGGTTGGTCTGAATATCTGGCTACTGGTATGTAATGCACGCAATGATCCTGGACAGATTCGTGAGCATTAACGGTGGGTAGATGCCGTAATACACGAAGTGTTGCGACGAGCGGAATTATTTTAGGAACGCAGAGTGAGGTGCAACAGCATTGCATTTGATCTTGATGACCATAAATCGAGTTGGGCAAGAAAATAGCGGCGTCCGACGATCTGTAGTTGAGAGCTTGTGGGGTTGAGTTGGGATCTCTCGAACTATACGGCTCACTTGTCTTCTCAACATGCTCTTCCATTACTAGATTGATAGGGACGCTAGAGTGGAGTGAACGGCTTGATATGGAAGTTTATTTTTGTGGTAGAGTGATATTTGTTGGCTATTCACTTAACATATTTGTTCTTCCTAGTTATTAAAAGAAACTCAGAAGACAAATTTGGCTCCAACATCTTAAAACGGCCAAGGTAATTCTTCCAGATATGTTTAGCTGCTGCCTTCAGATCTTGGTAGTGAACCAGGTTGAACATTGTCGGTAAAAGGAGTGTTGTCTTACACGGAAATGCTTTCTTATTATTCGCACTTCAAGGCACGCTTTCCTCCAGTCATTGAAATGACTCTGCTACTCAAATGATGCGAATCATCTTTATCAGCCTTGAAAATGATCGGCTGTTGGATTAATCATGGGCGGTACAGGTTTTGAAAGCTTTTTTTACGTAGGCAGTTGAGGAAATATTTATAATCCTAAGGTCGAAATCGGATCTTGTAGGATACCCAGAAGGGACCGCTCTTCGGGTCATGTGGGATTCGATCCCACTAAACCCTCACCTTTCTCTCCCACGTTGGGACTTTGCCTGGAAGTGTTTAACACATTAGTTCAGGCCAAGTCCTTGGGATGTATTTAGTTCCCTCGGTCCTCTGTCTCTCCCGTTCTTGGGTGATCTTATCTGCAGGATGTCTTCGACATAGATAACTACAGAGGTCCAATGCCCTTCTCTTTCAAGCATTTTGGCAAGTATATTCTCCGGTGTCATGTCCTCAGATGGCATTTCCAGGCCGTCTTCTTTGTGTTTCCCACCGCTTACACACGAAAAATGTGTGAAACACATCATCATCCCACAGTTCGGACATGTTGGATCGTCTACTTTCCCCATCCTGTGAAGTTAGGAGTAAAATAGTCCGTGTCCTGAGAGGAACTGTGTTAAGAAAAAGTTCAAAACTCCATGCTTCCTCTATAAACACTTTTGGACAAGTGGCATCAACCGTGCTGTCCACCTCAACTTCGCTCGTCGGTCCATATTTCTTGCCACCTCTCTTCTTTGGTAATGCGAGTTCTTTCTCCTTCCTGTCAAATACTCGTTTTCGTTCTGTTGCCAAAAGTTGAATTGAAATGCAGCTTTTAAAGGCGTGGAACTGTGAGAGTGGAAGCGGGTATCATCTCTTCAGGTTGGCTGACTTACCATATTTTCTGAGTCTAACATAATATCCTAGTTCTATTGATTCGCAAACACATTTGCCGATCTGCTGGTAAAGTCGAATCGATATTTCTAATAGGATCGCCCCAAAACAGTTTTTTCACCATTAGTTTAATAATATATATAGGAGTTCAGGATCCGTCACTTTGGCCGAGAGAGTCTGTGCCAAGGCATCGCTTGCAACTTATGGAAGTGTGGCTACTAATTAGTAATTAGTAATTACATAAGAATGTTGATCGAGGAGTTCAATGGGTGAATCATAATTATTTTATAGATTGAATTACATACGGCATTGATTTAAAAAAAGTTTAATGTGTACCCTCAGCAGACAGACATACAGTCTATAGCTGTATGCATAGATTAATATTATTTTGAAAATTCAATTTTAAAAAGGTTTGTTTTTGAAAATAATAAAGCAACATCGTTCTCTTAACCCGCTCTCAATTAGGTGTACATCAATATCCAGGTAAATTGAGGAAAGGAAGAGCTGATGCTGAATGAGACAGTCAATCAGAAGAGGAGCCGATATCTGTTCTTGTTTACAAGTTTTCCTGGAGCAATTACAGAATAACAGGTTAAAACTAGTTAACAGCAGTATCTGAGAGGCATCTCTTATTTCTTCGACAAAGTTATTTGTTAACTTCAATTCGAAGTCTTAGAAGTGAGCCAGACACTTCACCTCGACCAGATAACTTGTGAGCCCACGTCTGGAAGGTGTACTGGGGGGCTTGCAGAGAGGTTTGAAGAGGCATACATTTCAAGTCCAGAGCAGTAACTAAGTTCTCGGCCTGAATTATTACTGAAGCCCCGAGAAAAGGTCTTGAGAAGGGCCCCTCGCCGTAGGTTATTTATTCAAACCGGTTGAAAGCCCCGACGCACTAAAGGGCTCGACTGCGGGAAGGTTACGGTTAAATGAAAATTGCCCGGTAACCGCGTTCTCGTGGGAACCGTTGTCAAGGATTACGGGTGAAAAAAAGCGAGTCCCAAGGAAGCTGTTCGAATCTCGGATTGGATACCACCAGCTCTCTCCACCAACCACCAGGCAGCAGGCACAAACCAAAATATTGATGATGAAACCCATGAAGCAGTGGTTCATAAATAGGAGATGAGGAAGGAAGAAGGAAATTTAGATGGCGTAAGGTTAAATTGTTGTTTGATTGTTTGTTAAATTGTTGTATTGATAGACTTTCAAATGCCTCAGTTCAATAAGTACCTATTGAAACAATGGGTGAATTCAACCTTGCTTTTCGTTCTGCTGAATTTGAGTAAGGAAGCCGGGACTACCTCGGTCCGGAAAATCCATAACTAGTTGAAATATTAACAAAAATCTAAATATAATAACTACCATTATTTGAGGTGATTCTGGCGGGCCCCTTCCATCTGAGACCTGAGACCCCTGATTGATGTCATTGGACTGTAGCCTACGTCCGTTGAACCTAAGCTCCCAGTTTTCATAAGGTAAAAATTATCCTATGTCCTTCTCCTGTTTCTAAGTTACCTCCCCAAAAATGTTCAGCCAAATCAGTTCTGCCGTTCTTGAGTTATAAATAGTCTCTTCTGGTTCGATCTCTTAGCCACCGGTGTGGCGTCCTTTGGTCTTGACGCTATTTGCTTGCTGAAGTGATTTCTTGTCAGCTAAGGTACAAGATTGTTTTCATGTGTGGTCAATGATCTGATGGGCCAAGAATGCGATAAAACATTATTACGCCTCCAACTCTTGCTGAGACACCTAAGAACTTAGTTTTATAGTTTTAGATATGAAATCCAGTTGAAATGAAATGTATATTTCGGGCTTGTTGTCACATGTTAACATTCCAGATGTCTACCCCTAAGCTATCTACGAGCAAGGAAGGAGAACGAATAAAGTCTCTCTTAAGTTGGGGAATTGAAATTAACGAATAATTTTGGCGAAGAAACAAAAGGAGCTCCCCGAGTGCCATTGTTTCAAATTCCCTTCATCCGATTACGTTATAATTAAGGAACGAACTTATAAACAAGGGCAGACATCGTCTTTCGTTGCGAAACACCCTTGGTTGCTGGCCATTTTAGCGATGGGTGCTACGAATGAGTTTTCCAATTACCAAAAAAGTGTTTTCCGCATCCCAACAACAGAACGAGCAATCAGTCTATTAGATCAAACAAATCATCATCAAAACAAATGTTGACATCGTATTCTGTGCCGCACATTTGCTGTACTGACTTGATATCATTGTACATCGCATTACCCAATTCGCTTATACCATTTCCCAGCGGGGGATGAAAAAATGGCCACACTTCCTTGTATACTAGTTACTCAGAAAATCGTGATAACTTAATTACCGTTCTTAACTTGTAATGTACGCCTCTTCAACCGCTCTGCGTGATATTACTACTTCAAATGTCTCGCGCACTGTAAGACGTTTTATGTTCTAACTTGGGGGAGGTTGGAGTTAACGAACAACTTCCTTGGAGGAACAAGTGCCGTTTCTCAAGTTCTGTTGTTTCAAACTCGCTTTATACTATTATCTGGTAATTACATTAAAGGAGCTCGTAAACGGGGGCAGACGCTGCCGTCCTCCCTAAATGAACCAAATCTTCAAATCATCTATCATTATCATAAATTAATTCTCCTGATGGAGTTTTCCGGTTGGGATCATGAACTGAGAGAAGGAAAACATATACAACTTCTCACTTCCTTCCCCATAGCAACATCACCCATACTTATACTCATGGTTAGTGGAAAATCGGGTGCTGAAGAAACGAGTAACAAGCAAAGACGATTGGGTAAGTCAATGACCCAATTTGACAATTTTCATGTACAAAGACATAATTGTTTGGATAAAGAATAATATCTATCTGTCTACCAGAGAAAAGTTTATGTAATTGTTTTAATTTATAGATTGTAGTGTTAAGCTACAAACACAGTACAATTTGCTTGATTTTTCTTTAAATTTACTTAAAGAGGAATCTATTCATTTACATATCGGCATGATTTTGTCGTAGTAGGTAGGAACGAAGGACGCAAATTCTATTCATTCGAAGGTGATTGTTTTCGCTGTATATTTGTCAACAATGGATCTTTCCAATCGATCATTTTTTATATCCGGATCTGGCTAAATCAGCTGGGTAAAAACAAAAATTTTCATTTGATCACGGGTTGTTGGTAACAAACAGCATCATACCTTCCCATTTCTATGCACATTCATTTATAATTCATGTTTATACAACCGTTAGATGAATGCGATTAAGGAGACGATTACTGGCGGATAATTTCCTTATTCCTAGATTGATGATAACGAGGCATCCAGTAGTGAATCGTGTTTCAGAACTGAATAAACTGGTCCTTACTACAGAATTTTGGATGAACAAGCAAGCTCCTATGCTTACTATTGCTTTCTGAGAATTGGCCAATTTTACTTCACATCATGAAAAATACGAGAAAGCACCATTGTATACATTTTCAGTAAAAGCAGCTTCAAGATTAACTACATTGGTGCATATAGCAAAAAAAGAACAATACAGTCAAAATCCTGCTGCACATTTTAATAATGAGTTAATAAATGGAAAATATGGAAACGCATATAAATTATTTACGGACGGCTCCAAAACTATAGATGGTTCGGGATGTGCAGTGTACGACCCTCAAAACAATTCTAGATTCGGCTATAAGCTCACAAAGTACGATCCGTATACACAGCGAAATTATACGCCATTTACAGGGCGTCTCTTCCAATTGAGTCGCTAGCGATTTTTTCTGACAACCTGAGCTCTCTAAGTCACCTGAAAAAAGTTACCAAACCAACAGACATCTTATCATTGAAAATCAAAGAAGAGATATATCGATTGAAGGACAGGAATATACAGACAGACCTTGTATGGGTAAAAAGTCATATAGGCATCCCCGAAAACGAGGAAGTGGATAGAGCAGCAAAATTAGCAATCACCTCAGGAGAAACGATACACTAACACAGCTTAGAAGATTTGAGAAGGAAAAGCAAAGAGAAACTTTACGAAGATTGGGCGAGGGAATACAGGGAATGCGATTTAGATAAAGGACAATTTTACATTCAACAATGTATACCCAAAACCATCTGGTTTGAAGAAGGAAATTTGGACCGCAATCATATAAAAACGATTTGCCGATTACGATTCAATCATCATCGTCTCCCAAGTCATCTGCACAAAATAAATATCAGTGAAAATCCAAGCTGTTCATGTGCGGAACGGGAAATAGCAGATAGTGACCATATTCTTCTAAAATGTTCCAGTTATGCAGATCGAAGAGTCGAGCTGATGTCAAACCTTGTATGAGAGGGAGTACCACTACCCACTAGAATGAACAACATCTTAACAAATCAAAAAACTTATAAACATATTGTGAAATACATTAAACATAACAATATTGAATTGTAAAATGTAAAATATATATAAAATATCTTAAATGTTGTATGGTGTGGCATAATAAATAAATCGTTTGAAGCCAAAAAAAAAAAAAAAGATGAATGCGAGTAACAGGGCTAAAGAATGCATGTATTACATAATCTATGAATGCTAATGTAACCCCCCCGAATAACAAATGGTTTTGCTACACCACTGATCCGTTCAACGAGAACAAAAGCTATTTAATAAACTCGTGTTCGTTATAAAATAATGTTGTTATTATTATTTTTGGACGGTTCGTTGTGGCATAATTTTATTCATTTTTTTTTATTTTGTTGCAGGTACAAAGCCTTTACTTGTCGGTGAAACCAGTCCTTCTGTTATGGAGAGTCCAACAGGTAACGTACATTTTCAAGATGAAAGTATTGTCTTAACCTGGTGTAAGAAGAAGATTTTCAGAAAAAAACACCGCTTAATCAGACACTCGTCAGGGCAGAGCGGATATATCGTATTATGTCGAAAGTTCCTAATTAAAAACATGTTGTTAAGAATGTTTGCTTTACAGGGACGTCCCTAATTCCGGTTCTTATATCACATTTCTAAACGTAATTATAAAAATTATAACTAAAAAAATTCTTATTTGGACGAAGCAAAGCACGAAAAGTGGCTGAGACCAGTAGGAACCAATTCTAAGAGCAGCGCTGGAATGGATCTGTCATCTCCTTCCATTCACATCTTAAAACCAAGTTCAAAAATTGCCAAGTGGTTGGTTAGACGAAAATTTAGATCGAACAAAAACCATCAGATGAAAATAGTGAAAACATAACAATTTACCATCACAGCCCTCTCCATTCGCTCAGTTTGAAAAACCGCATCTTCGGCTAATGAAACCGGTCGTCTACGGTCGGGTAGGCGGTCGAGCAGGAGATCGGGGTTGGAAAACCCGTCCAACGGAATCTGAGCTAGACCATATGGCTGGCGATTGCCCAAGTATTTTCATCTTGAATGTAACTACAAGGTATGGAGGCACGAAGTGCCGAGTTTAGATTATATCGTGGGGTTCCGGGTAAAAGTGACCAAGTAACATTTTTTTTCAAAATGAGCTTTTTTTGTCATTCCGGTACTAAGGAACGTTGTCTACTGTGTGTTGTTGCTAAGAACGTTATCTTCAAACTGATGTGCAAGAAATACTTGAAAATAAATTTTACCTGCCTGACCCAAAGAGTTGTATGTGACCAAATGGCATTTGAACTCAACCACAAAACACGAGATGGATTATAAATGTACTCTCGCTGGTGCATGTAAATGTTATCAATTGCCATTTGATCTCTTTTACTGTGTAAGATTTGTAAGATTGCATAGTGGGCAGGTGAAAATGACCAATTACAGTGATAGGTAATGGATAACCTTCTCTAACAGAAATAGGTATGTCATTGTTGTTTAGATGCTTGGCAACACGATAAATTAACGAAAAAACTATTTCAATCTCTCAATTTCATGTAACTATGCGACTGATTTTCGAAGAGTTGAATTGACCAAATGAGTAAAGCTTGAAACTCTAGGCAGGTAAAAATGATCAAATAGAGTTTTCCGAATAAACAGCTCTTATTTAATCTGAAGTGAATTTTGAAGCACGATATCATAGGCGGGAACTAGCTAACTACCTACAGGATAAAGAAAAATCGAAACATAGTCGGATGAGACATCACACAACCAGTGTTCGTAAGAAGAAAATAGGTGAAACTTCAGATCGCTCCCCTGAAAAAATTTTGCAAATGTTACTTGGTCACTTTTACTCGGAACCCCACGATATACCGTAGGCTACTTCTATTATAGATGTATTAGTGATTTACGTAGATTTTTACTTCAACTTGTTAAGTTTCACTTGGATTTCTAAGCTTGTTTCCGAGTGTGTCCAATTTTCGCTGTCCGGTGATCCATGTAGGAGGGTTCTCTGATACTTGCGGCGCTTTTTTCTTCTATTCGACTTTTGATTCTTCGCATCTTGAAACGTCAACAAAGTTTGAGGAGGTTCACAAATTGTTTTTCTTGGTCTATTACAAAGGTTTATGATCGAAAGCAATAAACCGAAATAGCTTATCTACAAACTCATCCCTTCGCTTCAACAGAAATAGTTTACCACGATTAAGACTGTAACGGTATTCAGAGTCTGCTGTCCTTGAAGATGTCTTATCGCTGTGGAAAGTCGATGATTGTACGACACTAGTTTCTGACGTTTAATACGCTTCACATGTCACGACTTCGTAAAGTCCCAGTCTGTAAATAACTCTCATCAAAACTTTTCAATAATTAATTGAGTGAGAACTGAGGGAAGTTTGTTTAGAACTCAACTTGATATGTTTGAAGTTGAAACGGAGCCTCTTTGATGTTGGGTAACAATGTCGAGGTTCAGAGACAGCCCAATCACCTGAGTGAACTCGGAGTTGAATTTCTTTCTCTTTCAACCTACGATACTCAATCAAATGAATTGGGGCCTCTTAGCATCGGCCAGATTAAAGTGCTCCTGTTGAACTACTCCTAGTAAATAAGAAGCAGGAGGTTTTTTGTAATAGGACGTTGAAAATTGGGGCCGAGCAAAACAGAACAATCATTGGAATCAGATTGAAATGGTGAAGGTTTAACGATTCATCTCTGTTATCTCCTCCGTTCACCCTCTTCCAAAATGAAATGTGACAATTTGAAAATATTGTGACAGTGGGATTGCGTTTTGGTCAGACATTACCTGCATTAACTTCAGGATCTCCAATTACAATTAGTTTCGTTCCAATAAAAGGAATTTGCCGACTGCAGTCGGCAGAAATCAACTGCCACCAGCGGACTCGTTTTAACTGCTGCATCATGCCAAAAACTTTGGATGCTTCTGTTAACGAGTATTCCAACAATTAGTTTGCCCCGACAGACATTCTAGCAGTAGGACACTGGTGGCATGCAGTACACAGCCTTTTAAATTGTACTTCGACAAGTTGACAACGTACCATCACTGTTGGGACACTACGTCGCATTTTGAAATCATTTGGTAGCAGAAAACTGTCCAGAAATCATCTCAGAAAGTACTGAGGAATTTGTGAAGTTCACGTAGCTATAACGGCATACTTGGAAAGATATACATAAGCTTCGAAAAAGTATTGATATCTCGATAGAATTCAAATTCCTACATTTCTTAGTGAAACCTCATCAACGTAGCTACTAGGACAATTCAATCACACCAGTTTCTACTGCGGGAGGTTCCTCTGATGTCAGCATTTCCTCGGAGTCAGATAGCAGACGCCTTAGCTTAATTGGGGTCGGATGAATGACGGGGTGAAATTGCATTTTTTGTGCTCAATAGTCGATCCGTAGAAGAAGTTAACGCAGCAGAGTGTTTTGTATTACCAGACTGGAAATACAGTCTGGTGTATAGTCGTCGCAGGAAGCGTGGTGTTACCAGTCTGTCTGAAGAGGGGTTAATTTTGAACGCTAATGGTGTAATAAGATACATCGGATGTACTAGTGATATATTTGTTTGTTTTCCGTTCAACAGCCGTATTTGCATGCCCAAAGGAAAAGAAAGGGAAGAATTTCTCGGAAAAAATAATAAGTTACGAGGCTATTCTCATCAGTCAAGTGAGCTCGGAGAAAGTGTATCCTCCTATTGAATCTTGAGATGGATATGGATAGTTCCTTATTATCGATTCTTGAAACTGCTATACATTACCATAACGCTGATGCCTTTCAGCTTCAGGTTTATATACTTACATGTAATATATATATTTTTTAGGTAATTTATTTCTAATAAACGTAATTGTCACAGTATTATACATCGATAAGGTTAAATACAACATGAATTATGTTGACACTGCTTAGAGTTAGACTTAACCCTGACATACGGTGGAAAAGTCCCGCCTGCAGAAATCGATATGACTGATAACAGAATTAGCACGTAAATCAGAGGAGAAAGAATTATATTTATCGATTGATAAATATTGAAGTTTTGCGCCAATTTGATGCAGTACCTCGGAATTGATAAAGTACTGGTTTAAGTACGAGTAAAAAAATCATGTTCCGGAACTATGGGCTGGTAATTTTTTCAAAAACAGTTTAACTGATATCATTTTAAACGGGAGACCGAACGGTAGAATACATCATTTCTGAAAGATAGGCCCCGGTAGTGATATGGGCAAGATAGTGAAATTTAGAAGTTAATCGAATTAGGGCTTTTTACAGAATGTCTATTATACCAAATGCGTTCTTGGACCTACTACCGTACAGCGGGAGGCCATAGAGCAGCAGAGATTGAGTAAGCGAATAATACATGGTCCTCATTACATCAAGTGATACATCTTACATACATAATAATATAATAATACTTAATAATATAATAATATCTTACATACATCTTAATCTTGGTAAAACCATAAATCCATTTCCTTAATTTTGGACGTCAAACTGGATATATGGATTTCCCATTTCAAAATGAGCATCTAGAATTAACCCTAAATATTTTGTTGTGTATTTTCTTTCAATGTATATGTTGTATAGGCATACATTGCATGGAAGGTCTCTACAACCTGTCTGATGTGTTGCGTGGCATGAGCACTCGTGAGAGAAAACATGATAAAGCAGGTTCTTGAGACATTAAGGGCTAGAAGATTCATGTTTCGCCACTCATAAATGTTTGCTACGCCTCTTTCCAATTTATCCCGAGCATAATCCCATGAACCGGCAAAGAACAGAAGGGCAGTATCGTCCGCAAACATAACTATGTCCCCGTCAATATCATCCACCATGTCCATCAAGTCATTGACATGTAATAAAAACAGCAGCGTCCCCAAAACATATCCTCTGGGGGTGGCATGCATAATCGCCTCAGCCCCTGAAAAGGGGAATTATATTAGTCCACCTCCTCTTTAGCACAATCTACATCGATGACATTTCATCACTTATAGATAATTCTCGCAAGCAGCACGACATAATTCCACTAACATCGTGCGATGTAATATACCACTTTACGTACGACGGCCAACAGAATGAGAAGAGAGCCTGCAAACCCAAGAAAATCAAACCGTCCGCCTCCATTAGAAAAATCTTCGAAAGCGAAAGAACCTCAACCTTTTAAAAGATTCTCCCCCGGCTTTGGCTCCTTGGTTTTAAAACGCGAGAAGCCGCCATATCGATCTGACCTCGCGATTTACATCTTAGCTCTTCGAACTGATTCAAGTTGCTCTTCCTTTTCAGAGCTTTGATTCAATTAATTAGGCAAATGATTTCCAAACGCTGAGAGCCTCCTCCTCCTGTGAAACCTTGAACCTTGGTTTTACATTACTCGAAGGATCTTGTCAAAACCTCTTTAGCTGTTCCATTTGCAACGTCAACCGTCGTCGCTTCCTTGGGCTAATACGAGTTTTTGCTTCTTTTCCTTAACAAACTAAACTAAAGGAATGTTTTGGGTTTTTCAAGAAGGTAAAAAAGGTAAATCTCCCAATGGTCGGCATGAAGAAAATTGTGGACATTTTAATTTGTTTTAATTGTTTGGATGCTACAGATAATTATCTTGGAAAATTCACCAATTATGTCAACTGGCCCCGTACAATCATCTCCGCTCGATGTAGAATTTCCTGGACTCACTCAGTAATATCGGAACCGTGGGGCCCCCAGTAAAACTTCCAAGGATTAACGGAGGCAAGAATTGAGTCAAAAGTCGAAATTGTGTTTCCAGACTCTTCCAGTCAAAAAGGGTAACAACCGATTCGAAATAGAGGTATAAGAGAGTACCTGCCACTCTCAAAAGGGATAGTCTTGAGGGTACAGTTTTTACTGACATATTTTACAAAGGCCACATACATACAGGATGTTAGAATACCAATATTTTAGATTAAATTTATGTACGGTAGAAGCACGAAAACTATTCCAAGAAGGTTCCTGGTGCGGGAAACGAAATACGTATTTCCTGTCGAAGGCTTCTCTTGAAACCACTCAGCTAATCTCGGACCAAAGAATCTCGAACCATTTGTTCTAAGGAGGACGGATACCAAATTTCAGTTTCATACGATTAATAAGACAGAAACTCACTTTTCGAGCCAATTTGCTGAACAAAGATGTGTACATTTACGGACGTGTGCGTGAAAATTGTTTCTCGTCCACAAAATGATTTTAGAAGGGGTGATCCATAACTTAGTAGACACCCTGAATATTTTAACAGGGAAATTCATACAAGAAATAATTGTCACAGTAATTGAGCAACCTGAGTAACTACCTACTAGTTACGCACTAGTGTGAAATCAATACATCTCTCTCTCTCTCTCTCTCTCTCTCTCTCTCTCTCTCTCTCTCTCTCTCTCTCTCTCTCTCTCTCTCTCTCTCTCTCTCTCTCTCTCTCTCTCTCTCTCTCTCTCTCTCTCTCTCTCTCTCTCTCTCTCTCTCTCTCTCTCTCTCTCTCTCTCTCTCTCTCTCTCTCTCTCTCTCGGACACTTTTCATGGATTATTGAAGAAATTTATTGTTGAAAACATTAAAACAAAAATTTCTTACTTCTCAGCCACCTGGGGCGGGTTGAGGGAATCAAATGAGATGAAAAGATTTTTTCCCTGGTAATTCGTCAACTCATTGGTCAAAGCGAATACGAAAGGGCCGGCGAAATGGATTTTTAAAATAATCATTCCTGTTGAGGTAAACAAGAAGACATCAAAGGAAGCTTTATGTAGGAACTTTATAAATATTTGAAATCCCGTGTTGGGCGTGAAAAGGAAAAACGCAATAAAATATTCCAAAAGAGTTGAATAATTCAATACATTGGATATCACATCTTAGTGATCACTAGGCGTGGGCTTGATATGAAGCCGTTTACAATAATTTTGCTGATGTTGATACAGTTGACACATAGGACAATTTGAACGGAAAGGTCCGACAACTTGGAAGGGCAGTATAGCTTCCTCACTTATTCCTGTATGTTGTTGATGTAAGTAGGGACCAAAATAATTAAGTACAAAATAAAATCTTTGAACCCGGATAGAGTCGATCGAACGCTGCGTTCTCCTTCTGTTTGGAGCACGACTGATTCCTCCTCCTAACCCCTCACCAAAGTCACCACTCCAACATCCTCAGGCTCTGTTTGGCGTGTGGATTTGAAACTCCTATGCTCTTCAAGAAAATTCATGGGGGAAGGTTGAGAAACAGTATGATAATACTGTACTTTTAATAAGATAATATTATACTTATAATACTATTATCATTTAAATGATCAACAGGAGTACAATCCAGTTCTTAGCGACCGACCTGACAGTTCAGCCCCCCCAACCCCCTCCCCCCGCTCAACACTCCTTCAAGTAACCTTCGGGTGGGCTCCTTCCGCCCTTTGTTATCCCAGCATCACCACTTTTCCGTCCGCCCAATGGGGTCATTCGTGTACCTGCCACCTTGGTAAGCACTAGCCTCTCTGGTGCTCTGGTTGAATCTACAGATTTTTCCAGGGAGTTGGTTAGGCTTAGTAAGTACCGTTTATGAACACAGAATGCGCTCACGTAAAACCTTGTTAGCCCCCCCCCCCCCCCCAGCCGTGTCAATCTTCTGTTTACTAGCTCTCCTCCTCTGAGCTAGAATATATTGTAGGTTGCATAGGCAATTTTTCATCTTCGGTACTGAAGTGTAAAATTAATCATTTAAATGATCTGGCTGTAGAACCATAGAGGTCTACTGCCCCGCTTTTTTTATCAGGTATCTTTTTAATTTTGCCCAAGGGGTGCAGATCAACCCCTGCTTTCAGTCTATAAACAGTTAATAAATGCATGCATTAACTTAATGAGCCTATGCTCAGGTGTTATATTACTGATATTCTTTTAAATAAATATCGATCTGATATTAAATAAAATGAAATAAGGATAACTCGCAAGGCGACAGCAGTATTAATACATTAATTATGTAATTTAGCATTGCCGGTTTTGTAAACAAGTAAATAGATAAACATTCAATTCAATGTTCACAAAACTTCGTGGAGGTTGATAGCTGGAATAGCTGCTTGGTTGATCAACCGATTTCGCTTTGCCTTAACGTCAGTTACTAAACCCTCCGATTCAAAAGAACCTGTAAGGAAGGATCCTTCCACGCGCACCCCAACGAAACCATCACGTAAATGGAAACATCACATTCGCCTCTCCCCGTTCTACTAGAGGAAGGCCACGAGTGGTGGAAAATCCTTTTTTCTTTCCCTCCGTCGCTATTTGCGCGGAATTTAACCTGCGTCGAGCCGATAAAAGTTAGCGGCAAACAGTCGAACAAAGAGAAAGCGGAGAGAGACCGAGAGCGACAAAGTAGCGAGAGAAAGAGAGAAACGGTATCAAAAAGGCTCTGACTTCCAAGTTCCACCTCCAAAAAGACGTAACGAAGTAAGCGGTTTCGAAACAAAGAGCACGCAAGGGAAAACCGAAAGAAAAACAAGAAAACAGAATCAAGTCGAGCGTCCAACCGTTTTATCACTTTGACGGTCATTTTTCAGAGGAGGGAGGTAAATTCAAAAAAGAAATCGGTGGCACAGTATAAAACAACGGAATGTTATTTCGCAGAATGAGTCTGAATTGTTAGTTATTATTGTTTGAACAATAAAATACACAGCAAATTATAACACACAAAGGTTTATTTCGGTAGTAGATAGCCCTGCTGCAGATTACTGGTATAGAGTGCCTTTCTTCAAGAGCATCACTGCCTAGATCAGGAGATATGCATAGAGCACGTAAATCTGTTCTCAACCAAAATACCTATTTGGATTGATCAGTTGATGATATTTGTGTGGCTCCTGAAATTCAATAATCACTCTATCACCTGTGAAACAAGCACACTCCAAAGCTTAGTAGAAATTCAAATCATGAACGCAAACCAATTGAATAATGAACCCCAGTGAAAGAATTTGCAGCGTTTTGTGTTACCAAACCAGGCGGTAAATTTTGCACGACGATTACGATTGCTTGGCCCGAAAGACACTCATCCAAGTGAATTTGGACAGGAATGCCCAGAATATACATGAAGTTCCTTAGAAGAAGAAGCAAAGGTAATCATTTCAGTCTGCTATCTGAATTTCGAGCTAATTTCCACTGCTTTTTATTTATTTTTTTTTTATGGTTATCAGAATGCTTCAACCCGTGTATCGGCTACAAAGCCTTTTAGGAGTTCACTCCAGTATCCACATTACTACATCTACATCACTACGTCACTAGGTTACTGATATCAACACAAAAACATTAATAAACCAAAATTACGCGAATGTTGGCACCATAAATCGGGCCATAGATCGGGAATGGTTTGACCTAAGGACCTGGGGAGGGGCTGATTCGATTCCCCGTGGAGTGTTCTTCAAAAAGAATACAAATTTAGGCCGCCTTGACTTTTTTTGAGGTTTTTAGGGATTTTACAAAACTTTGAAAACCCTTAAAGGGCACTTTAAATGAAGTGAGAGAGCTGGCTCAAGAATTGGGGCGTCGCCGGACCAACATGGATTTTTCCTGAAAATTTCAGCTTTTTTGCTTCAGCCGTTTGGGACGGAAAAATCAGACGGCAGGACTGACGGAAAATTTTTTATTGCAGATTCGGATTCTACACCCTTTGAAATGTAAACCATGAAATTTTACTTTTTTGAGGGGATGTTAGCATTTTTTTTTCAAGAGCGATTACAATGGTTTATTATTGAATAATAAACCAAAAATTTATTGGGTTTAGTGGTTTTTTGTCAAATTTTCAATTTAACACATACTATGTAGCCAGTAAGGCTTTGTATTAGTTCTATGATTGTTCTTTATATTACACATGTAGTTATTAAATGTTTAATTCAAATTTCGCCTCAAATTTTGAAATTTATCAAATTAAATTACTCTGATCAGTTGCATCTTTTTCTATTTTGTAGTGGTTTTCTCATCTCGAATCAACAAATACTAACTAAGGGATCTTTCTCAACTCTCTTAAAGCTTTCTCTTTACGGAATACAGAAAATCGGATCTGAAGGAGCGGTTTCTTCCAAGCTCATACTTCTCACAGCAACCTGAACAAGAAAGATTCAATTTCAACGGGAAAAGTTGGATAAGATCGACTAACTTTGATTGGTTTTACTGAAGAAAAAGCTCACCCTAAGCAAAGTTTAGAGGGCTATCAGGAAATGCAAAAGCTCGACTGTTGTTAAATGATTTTCAATTTCAAGAAAAAACTTTTAGGGATTCTGTCGATTTACCGGATTCTGGGTTTTATGTACGTATTTAGTTTCAATCCATCGAGTTTAGTCAGTCCCAGGCTATCGGGGTACAACAACAAAGTAAATTATTTGTAAATATACTAAATGTACTAAGATACAGTTGTGTAAATGCCAATATAATTTCGGTGATTGATTGATTTGAGGCGGTGTGCCGCTTGCTGCACAAAATAAAACATACATAAAAATTAGCTTTCCGCCTCACGGGTTGCAGGGAAGATAAGAAGATTATCTTGTTGCCAAGAGTGATTGACCGTGCTGTAAGATTTACTCAACTCTGGGAGTATTTGCTCACACTTCTCCAATGATACGGATAGTCAAAAAGATCTGCCACACAGATCTTTACCAAGATCTGTACCACAGCTTGGCCAATGACGGAGCAGACTCCATAGTCAGCTCTGCTTAGTGTAGAAATCTCTATAAGAATCTAATGAGATGGAGATCGTTAAGTTGGACTGCTGAAGGTCCATTGTGGACTCCATCCTTCACAGTCCATCTTCGTGGAACAACCGAGGTGCCCTTGCTATAACTAAGATGTAGCAGTTCCTGGAACTGCTACGCTCATGCGGACTAGTACTTCATCGCTCCGCCTCCGCGCTTTCTCCACCAAGGCGCAAGTTAAGAGGTCAGTCGATCCGTTGCCGTCTTTAACTGGTAAGTTTTGCGGTTTCCTTAATATAACCCAAATTCTCTCTTGATTGCATGTCGGGCCTATATGAGGTTTAATAAATCTATATAAACTCCAATCCGATTGTTATTCATAAAAATACCCAATTCATCATTAATTTATATTTTTCAAATTAGCACTATTGAAATAGTAATTTAGGTTCTTGGGGTAGAATAAGGTGATAGTTATCATAGATAATTCCAACACTATTTCATGGTAGCAGAGCGTGGCTTTGGAGCACTATTTCAATGAGAAAATCTCGGACCTGCATCTAAATACTTCACGATACACTCGGCAGATTAGATTTCAAAGAGATGAACGAAATTTTGATGATAATCGGAATACTGCGAAACCACCTCTACGAACTAATTTCTAATTAAGCATATCAGTTGTCCACTTATGATTCCTCTTTTCACGAGGTTCCTTGGTATATTCGTATCCAGTGGATTGCTCCGGCCTTGGGTTATTGACTGTATAAAGATGGTAGCCACCCATATCAACCAGAAGCATCCAGACTTGTACCAGAGCTGTACCAAATGAAATCACAAACATAAGCTGACTTGGAACTGAGAAGCGCTGACCTTGAAGAAAAACTAAACAAACAACATTGATCACACAATAAGGAACAAAACGCTGCAAATTCTTTCACTGGGGTTTATTATTCAATTGGCTTGCGTTTATTATTTGAATTCCTACTAAGCTTTGGATTGCCCCTGTTTCACAAGGTGATAGAGCGATTATTGCATTTCAGGAGATATGCATAGAACACGTAAATCTGTTCTCAACCAAAAAACCTATTTGGATTGATCAGTTGATCATATTTGTGTGAATCCTGAAATTCAATAATCGCTCTTTCACCTGTGAAACACGCACACTCCAAAGCTTAATAGAAATTCAAATCATGAATGCAAGCCAATTGAATAATGAACCGAAGTGAAATAATTTACAGCGTTTTTTATCGTTATCAGAATATTTAACCCGTGTATCGGCTATATATCCTTTTAGGAGTTCACTCCAGTATCCACGTTCACTACATCACTATGTTACTGCAATCAAAACAAAAACAATAATAACCCAAAATAACGCAAATGTTGTCACCATAAATCGGGCCATACATCGGGAATGGTTTGAGCTACGGACCTGGGGAAGGACTCATTCGATTCCTCATGGAAAGTTCTTCAAAAAAAGTCCAAATTTAGGCCACCTTGACTTTTTTGAGGTTTTTAGGGATTTTACAAAACTTTGATAACCCTTAAAGGGCACTTTAAATAAAGTGAGAGTGCTGGCTAAAGAATTGGAGCGTTGTCGGACCAATATGGATTTTTCATGAAAATTTCAGATTTTTTGCTCCAGCTGTTTGGGAGAAATCGTGCGTACGGTGGACGGACGGAAAAATTTTTATTGCAGATTTGGATTCTACACTCTTTGAAACGTAAACCATGAAAGTTTAAGGGGGGGGTCAAAATTTTTTTTCAAGAGCGATTACAATGGTTTATAATTGAATAATAAACCAATATATAATGACTTTCACTTTCACAGTTTTCTGAACAGCTCTGGTCTGTGCTTGCCATTACCCTATGGTAATGCTATAGTAAATGAAACTACAAGATACCTTTAACTAAATAAGTCAATTTTGTTGGAAATATACTAACGATATTCGTCGTATTCATCGTTCATTCATCGTTTCACATTTCAGTTCACCGTTCTCTGTTGAGAATCATTGATTTTAACAAGTTACCATTCCAACAATCGACTAGTGCAGTTACATGGCCAGTTGTTACGTGATTTGAGATTTTGTGATTGTTCACCCCTGCCCCAAAACTGTCGGCAACAATCTGTCTGAGCCAACCGTCGCCTTTACGTGTTCTGCCGCAAAATCTGACGAATGAAGTTCTCCTTCGCTAAGCCCCTGTTCACTCAACCGGCAGAGTGGCCGAATATAATCCGAGGCCTCGGAGAGAAAGATATATCGGCGGAGTGAGACGCTTGAAAGATGGGATTTCCCCGGGAAATATGACGGTTATTTTGCTGTCGGCAGTGATAAGGCTCCTTGACAAAATTACTTACGAGGTATAAAAGGTGGTGACGGCACCGAGGACGCCTTACTGTTCCCTCCGGATAGACAGTTTTTCCTCAACGATAACTCAACGCTGCTGCCAGGTAGGCGCGAGTGAATAATGAACCAGGACACATAAATTGAGATGATAGATGTAACTGTGAATTTGAAGACGGGAGAAATCAGGAGAACGACATTTGTGCTCACTTGAAAATGATTTATGTTAGCATGAAACGCGCTTTTCCAGGGACCTACCAACAAATGCTACTAACTTTCACACAACGATATTATTTCTGTATACTGTATTATTTCTACCCTTCACGCAGAACACATATACAGGGTGTCCTATGTTAAGAAAGCCCAACTAATTTTTTTTTTGTTTTTGCTTTGGCCCCTATTTTCCACTAGTTTGAAGGCCCTGCTACGCAGGTTAAAAAGAAATTGGTGAAATGAGGGAGTATAAAAACAATACGGAAAGTCAAAACATCGTATATTCCAAGTCCCCAAGGAGGAGAGCACGTCGGTTGCCCTGGGAGACGCTCCGCCCCACTGGACCCTCTCCCCTTCACTGGCTGGATGAAAAACGGATATACCTACTCTGATACTTTCAACTTTATATATACGATTAGCCAACTTCATGACAAATTCATATTTATGTAACGTATTATTCAATGTATTACTTAAGGGTTGTAATCAATTTTACACAAGAATTTAAATACAGCGCTGTACACTTCTGCTTTTTTTTAGTCTGTATGATCGTGGACATTGAGAAAGGTTGTTGAAGGTTGCGCATGATTGTCTCGATGAAGAGTTTCGTATTATAATCTAGGATAGGGCATAATAACAGAATGTGCTCTATGTTTTCATCATTCAGTCCACAATACCGGCAAGTTGGTGAAGTTTGGTGGGCTTTCAACTGGGGGCGTTTCCGAAACGCAATCTAACTGGGGTAATTTTCGGCATCTAACTGGGGGAAGGTCTTGGGGGACCCGCGATTGAACTGGGGGAATGTTGACTCCAAATGTTGAATGTTGGGACATAAATGTTGACTCCACGGACACGGCTGAAGTAGAGAATAGGTGACCCCTTCCCCTTATCAGACTGTATCGATGTGTATATAGGATAATATATCGATACTACTGCCATGTATTATGGAATGATTTTTACAACCGTTATATCGATAAAAGTATTTTTAATACGCTGAGACACAAGTGTTAACACATTCTGATCTATTTGTCCAACTGATCCATACTTTACTAGAAGGATTGTTGTAGGATATCTTTCTGATGCGCGCGAAGCGAGCATCTCACACTACCAAACTAGACAGAACACACATCGAAATCGATAGGAGACATCGGGTTTTTCAATAGGGGTCACCTGTTCTCGACTTCTACCCACAGACACATCCATATTATTGCACAATAAAAATCTGACCGACTAGATGTGGCCGACCGAACCAAGCAACAAGATTCCCAAGTGGTTACGTTCCCAGTTCAATCGCAAGAAATTTGCCCAGTTCGATTGCCTTCCATAACAGCACCGGCTCCCCGATTCTCCCAGATCGATTACCATCTGAAGTTTCACACCCAATCTTGTGTAAGTAGGCTTTGGTAACTTCTGCCCGCATCGGATTCTTCACATGCACTTATAAAACCTCTTGGAGTTTCCGACTATATTATAGAACCACGGTATTCTAGGCAGTAATGGGAATTTGAATACGTAGTCTCTCCCTGCATGGCAGTTGGAATATTCCGTTTGCCATTCCGTTCTTGCCAGGGCTGAGAAGTAGCTGTAGAGATCTGTAGGAGGATATTGTGGCTAGATACATTAATGATGACTGTTGGTTTCTTGTTGAGCGAGTCCATCAGCTATTTCGTTCCCACTAATTCCCACGTGGCCCCTGATCGAAACGAAGCAGACATGACATACACTGTATTCCTTGGAGCTTGAGTTGTTGTATTTTTCGCGTTATTTTACTCTCTATTTCTCCAAAACATGTTCCAGGACCGATTTTCTGCAACTTCTGCGGCAAATGGCAGAGCGCTATGGGAATCTGAGGATCACATTTGTTGGGTATTTCTGTGGGCTACCCTCAATGTGTTCCACTGCCGTCAAAAGAGCGTTAATTTCAGCAGAGAATATAGAAGCCTGATTCCATAATCTCTTACTACCTGATATTTTGCATGTGTCATCGTAGTAATGATGAATGACTCATAATAACAGCTCTATCAACCCCCTCGCAGCAGAGGAGCACATTCCATAAATGTTGTCGTATGATACGATGTCTTGAATGTTTTCTGGCCATAAACACATTTATTCGTTCACGTTGTTTTGATTTGCTGTTTTTCAGATAGCGAGATGCTCCGTCGAGGGTCGTTCATGGCGGGGGAGCCGCTGATCGTGGTGGAGGAGTCCGGAGGGATCATCGAGGAAGAGGAGGAAGAGCAGGCGAGCGAATGCGGCGAATCTCCTTCAGCCCCCGACTCCCCGTCCCTCAACCCCTATCTCCTCTCCCCCTACAGGGACATGAGGAAAAGGTCCCTACCCACCCCCCACTGCACCACTGGCATCATGGCCAGTCAGGTGAGTTCCATCAATATATCTTTTACTATACATATACAAATTAAATTTGAATTACCTTAAAACTTGTTTTTAAAAAGAATTATATTTGCGAAAAGCATTTAACAGATAGGTTGCCAATACAACTATTACAGTAGCAGGATAGAAGTGAGCCCCGAGTAAGCCCCCGCAGCGGTTTTCCTGATTGTCTATCCAGTGCTCATTCCTCAAGCCTGATAGATCGACGTGGTATCTGAGGGCGGTGATGAGCGTGTGTTTCCTGCCGTTCATTTTTTTTTTTTTTTTTTTTTTTTAAATATTTTTATTGCCACAACTGTAAACAAAATAATATATCTAGTAACTTAACTTTTATATAACTTGGTTCACTTTTGGTGGTTCATAGACACTATCTACCTCCTCGAAAGAGTTCACTACTACTAGCGATTCATAACTAGGTCCAAGTGTTTGGTCCTCTTCAGTCGTCGCACTTCATCCCTGTTGCCCAGGAGTGAAATGGCTTCAACGTTGATGTGATTGCGGGGCCGATTTTCGTGATCCACAGCTGTTTTGCTGATAACCTCGTCGAACATTTCAACCATGAGATCGCGATGCAGATCATTTGTTCGAATATACCATAGGGCATTTACTGTGCTTCGATTTGTTGATCAAGCAGCGTACAGCAAGTTACTATGTCAGAAAGAATAACCCTTCGGCGGCCCAAGCGGCGCTCGGCACAAGTTTTGATAGTGAAAGAGCACTGGAGGGGATAAAGGACATAGTAATAAGCGAATGGCAGGGACGCTGGACCTCTTCTGACAAGGGAAGGCTGACTTTCCGGTACTGGCCGAGTGTGGCTGAGCGGCTGAAGCAAAAAATTAATATTGATAAATACACGGTTGAAGCAGTTACTGGGCACGGGGACTTTCAGGCAAAATTGGCGGAATTTTTCCCAGACCGTGAAGCAACATGCGAATGTGGCCAGGTCGAGATATATAATACTTGCGATCATGTTTATGGATGCAATAGATTCAACATTTTCTTTTTACAACAACACACACAGACTCAATACCGCACAGGAAAAAACAGTAGCCAAGAAAATAAGAAATATAAACAATAATGGAATTTAAGGATCTTAATCGAAGTAAACTGAACCATACTGGCACTGCATAGCAGGGATTCCGACTGAATGAAAAACCACATGGATAGGAATAATGAGGTCTGGGAAAGCCCAAGCGGCTATGTACAGACTGGGTGGAAGGAGGGTACGATGTGCTTCTCAGAATTTTGTTCTGGACTGTTTGGATGATTTTGACGTTGCTCTTTTTGGTACAGCCCCATAAGGGACAGCCGTAGGCCCATATTGGTTTAATCACTTGCTCATATATTAGTATTTTATTGCGGAGCTGTGAATTCCTTCCCAGAAGCCAATACATTTTCTTACATTTCAGGTGATTTCTGCCTTCTTCTTCTTCTTCACGTGCTCTTCCCATTTGAGCTTAGCATCTAGTTTCATACCCAGATATTTGGCTGTACTACAGTAAGGTACTATTTGAGAGTTGATTTCAATTGGGGTAGGGTTCACTATTCGGTAGGTAGACTTGGTTTCATTCAGCTTTATTCGCCACCTTTTAGTCCACTGAAGAATTGTTCAGTGAGTCCTGCAGCTTCGCAGTGGCTTCCTCTATGGTATTTCCTGCTGATAGGATTGCTGTGTCATCAGCAAACGTAGCTATGGCAGCGGTTGCTGATTTTGGAAGCTCCCTTGTGAACAGCAAGTACAGGACTGGCCCAAGTACACTGCCCTGCGGTACCCCTGCTGCTATTTTCCTTAGCCCGGAGTATTCATCTTCATGTTTCACTCTAAAGTGCCTCTCTGAGAGGTACGACTTAATCAGTAAATAATGCTGCTGTGGGAAATCCCTACGGATCTTTGCTTAGAGTCCTTTATGCCAAACTTTATCAAAAGCCTGGGAAACGTCGAGGAAAACAGCTGAGCAAATTTTACTTCCCTCTAGACATTGTTCTATCAAATTTGTCATCCTGTGGACTTGGTCAATGGTTGAGTGTTGTTCCCTGAACCCAAATTGGTGGTCAGGAATTAATCTTCTGTTTTTGCCGCTCATCAGGATCCTGCCTACGAGCTTTACGACAACTCTTCACCAAAGCTATTCAAGCAATGAGAATTCAATGAGTTGATGATAGATTGGCTAGGTAGGCTAAACCATTCCAAGCAGGGTTATTTGGGATTGAGTGCAGACCATCAGAGTGAGGATTCTTAGCAGAATCGTCCTAGAATTTAATTTCGAATAAATGAGAATGGAATTTTGGATAATTGGAACACTTTGCCGATGTTGTTTCATTTTCATGTCATCTCTTTATTTAAAAAATTGAAGTCATCTTGTGATGATCTGTACGTTTAAAGTCATTTAAAAATCAGTGACAAAGGAAAATCTTGCAAACGTATTGGAAACCAAAAAAAAATTTCCTTTCGAAATCACTTATTTTTTTCCATTCATCACAAAAAAATCGTGTTTTGCAAGGTTGTGTAATCAATCAAAATAACTAAGGGAGTTTTTCCGGCGGACTAGTAACATGTTTGATTAAGTAATATTGTTTGCAGTAGTCTACTTGGTACCTAGTGCCCACACATGTGAATATCATTATAATCGAATTCAAACTGACTTCCCTCAGTGTTCTAATAACTTTAACCTCTAGCCAAGTCAGTTTATCCTTACCTGCGGTAACCACGTCAAAAATCTTACTTGAGTTTTTTCCCCCCGACTTCAGCGACGAAGTGAAGAAGACAAGCTGAGTGGCATTCGCAAATTAATTTTAACGAGACGAGATTATCGGGTCGGGAAGAAGTTGGAAAAACGGATCCAATAACCCGCTTCGACGTCAATAAATTCTACCCCTCCCGCTCTCCCTCCACAATCCACCCGTAAATTGAAAAGTTTGTGAAACGCGGCTACCTCAGATTGGAAGATATGCGAGCTATTTTCTTCTCATCTCCCCTTCATTTTCAGAGGGTGGCTAACTTCAGGGTTAACGGAGCAGATGAAAGAAAGCTGGAATTTCACCCAGAGCTAAGAAATTTTTCAGCAGATTTTAATGTTGTCTTTGTTTAACGCTTCAAAGATCTTGAGACAGCAATATTGTGATATTCTGGTATCCCAGCTTGTTTGAGTTTCCACATTGTCACTGTTTTGAGATAAATTCAAATCTCTGATAGATTTTTAAATCACATATTTGTACGGTTTTTTCGCTTCTGGACAAGGACAAGTTCAATACCTACTGTTCTACCTTCTTCAGATTCTGTCTTTGATAATGGTCACGCTTGCTAACAAAAACGTAAAGGAATCACTATGATTACTGCCACGCGGTAGTTGGATTGTTTTTGTTTTGGAGTAGTTTAAAGGCCCTGCTACGCAGGTTGAAAAGAAATAGGTGAATAACACAATGAGGGAGTGTAAAAACAATACGCAAAGTCAAAAAATCGTATATTCCAAGTCCCCGAGGTGGGGAGCACGTCGGTTGCCCTGGGAGACGCTCCGCCCCGCTGGGGCCCTCTCCCCTTCACTGGCGGGGTCGGGGGGGGGGGGTTCTGGGGGGTGAATTCCAACCGCCCAGCGTCCAACCACCACATGGATGAAAAACGGATATACCTACTCTGATGCTGGGTTGCTAGGGCAGATGAAGCCCTACGTAAGTCCAAATGTACCCCAAAAAATTGTGTTGTTTTTGGCAAAATCCGTCTGCCCTAGCAACCCAGCGACTTTTCAACGGCAGACGTGCACTTTCATGTTACAACTTTCGCCTAGTATCTGGGTTTAAAATGTCCGAGCTTCATCTGGATCAATGATTCATCTGCCTTAGCAACAGCGCTCTTCAACGGCAGATGATTTGGCTGCCTATCGCATCTGCCCTAGCCCAGCGACTTTTCAACGGCAGACGTAACATTTTTATGTCACAACTTTCGCCTAGTATCTGGGTTTAAAATGTCAGCCATCTACCAATGACTTCATTTTGGAGCCTCCGGATGTGCGTTTTTGGGCTTCATCTGCCTTAGCAACCCAGCGGCTCTTCAACGGCAGACGTGCATTTTTATGTTACCTATCAACCCAAGTATGATTGGCCAAAATTTCACCCATCTACAAATCAGTCGTTCCTGGACCCTCAAATTCGCGTTTTTTTGCTACGTCTGCACGTAAGACCCAGCCACTGTGAAATGGCAGACGAACATGGTTGAGTTTCTCATGGATCAAAGTATCATTGGCCGAAATGGCATTCATCTACCTGTGAGTCGGATTTTCATAGTTTTGAGGTCTGTTTCACTGACCACCATCTTTTAATCCGACGGCTTTAGAATGGCAGACGTGCGTTTTAAGTATAACCTCAGTGAGTACTATACAAATCAATAATTGGTACTTTTCTATCGATCAGTTGCCTTTTTTCAGCCGGGCTCCCAGACTAAGTAGTTCGAATTAAGTTGTAGAGTTGTAGATTTGAAGGTTTGATTTTGTTTTAAGTAATTCCTCTTTGGATTCAGAAATCCAATCAGAATTTGACGACATTCCAAACCAAAATGAGAACTTTCCAAACAAAATTTGGAAACTTTTCGAACCGACTTGGGCGCTTTCCAAAGCAATTTAAGAACTTATTAGAATTCCCTCCCCCTGATGAAAGAGAAGGGACATCCCGAAAAGCACTCACGGTGTCTCAACTTGAGGCTGAAAAACAAACCGTTCAACAAATATCGATTACAATCTTCGTAGTAATTCACCACCCAACCCTAATATTGTTGACGAGATCCGTATTCCCAATTAAATCCATCGTAGAGACGTTTGAAAGGGTTATTATTCGTCTCAAACAAAGTGAATTGAAGCTGTATCTAATGGTATTGTGGAATACGCGCTAGATAGAAGGGGAGCAATTTCCAGATCAATATTGCACGTCCGCAGGTACGATAAATTAACTCCAATGACCTAATTGTACAGTAAACAAACAGAAGCTCTATTACGGAACCGAATGTTACTGCTACTCACAATCTAAAGCAATGAAGGGGTCCAACGTTGGATAACGTAGGTATATTCAGTAATTTAATATAGCAATCAATCTGTAATATAGCAAACTGAATTAAACCTTTAGTAAACTGAATTAAACTTTTAGCAAACTGAATCAACCTTTCGCAAATACAAGTGATCCTTTCATTAGATTAATTCTCTGCACTAAACATGATCAGAGGACATGGAGTCGAGTCCCCAAAACAATACCTTGTAACTTCCCCGTGGGCTGCCAAACTTTCTTTGGCCTTCTCCGAGTAGCGTCACCCTTTTCTACCCGTCAATTATAGTCATACCATTAAGATGGATTCAGAAATCTATGTCTTTGCCTCTATTCCACACATCGGCAGCCATGAATGCCCATTTTTCAAAAGGTGTCAGAACATTTATTACCCTCCCATCGGCGCTGCGACGGAAAATGTTGGATATTCTCTAACAGCCTGACAAAGTGAATGCAGTCTTTAAAACGCTGCAAATTCTTTCACTGGGGTTTATTATTCAATCATTCTTGATTTGGTTTTCTACTGTGCTTTGGAGTGTGCGCGTTTCACAGGTGATAGAGCGATTATTGAATTTCGGGAGTCACACAAATATGATCAACTGATCAATCCAAATAGTATTTTGGTTGAGAACCGATTTAAGTGCTCATATCTCCTGAAATTGAATAATCGCTCTATCACCTGTGAAACACGCACACTCCAAAGCTTAGTAGAAATTCAAATCATGAATCATTGAATAATAAACCCCAGTGAAAGAATTTGCAGCGTTTTTTCAAGATCGATTACAATGGAAAAATATTCTGATTGAAATTTTTAAATTTCGTAAGACGGAGCATGGATATCAGAATGCTTCAACCCATGTATCGGCTATAAACCCTTTAGGAGTTCACTCCAGTATCCACATTCACTACATTACTGTTACGATCGAAAAAAAAACGCTGTTGTTTTGTTTTGATCGCAGTAACCTAGTGATGTACATGAATGTGGATGCAAATGTTGGCACCATAAATCGGGCCATACCTTGGGAATGGTTTGAGCTACGGACCTGGGGAGGGGCTCATTCGATTCCTCGTGGAAAGTTTTTAAAAAAAAGTCCAAATTTAGGCCGCCTTGACTTTTTTTGAGGTTTTTAATTTTACAAAACTTTGACAACCCTTAAAGGCACTTTAAATTAAGTGAGAGAGCGAGCTAAAGAATTGGGGCGTTGTCGGACCAACATTGATTTTTCCTGAAAATTTCAGATATTTTGCTCCAGCCGTTTGGGAGAAATCGTGCGCACGGCGTACGGACGGAAACATTTTTATTGCAGATTTGGATTTTACACCCTTTGAAACGTAAACCATGAAATTTTCAGGGGGGGTTAGACATTTTTTTTTTTTTTTTTTTTTCAAGAGCGATTACAATGGTTTATTATTGAATAATAAACCAAAAACATTTTCTGCAGATTTCAGAAGAATCATGCTTGTCATTATTTGCTTTGCCTGTTGATGAGGTACTTAACTTTAGGTAATTAAAAAGAAATGTTTATACTTATTTATGGACTATGCGTAATAACAAATTTATGTGACAAGTAGCCAACGATCTGCTGTGTTATGCGGGTACTCTGGGCCAACTCGTCTCCCTAACACGGGCTTTGCCTAATAGGGGACTAATTCTTTATAAATTGAATTTTTTTCCCCCAATTTTTGTAAGTGTATATGAAGAATAAATTTAATTTATTTTCATTTAAGTTGACTCAGGGGTAAAAGAACTACATGCCGCCTCATATGCAGATATAGAGCAGGTGGATATCTCTCTGTGTCTGTCCCTTCGTAATCAAACTTCATCAATCTATATCCCTGATCTAATATGAGCAGGTACCGACTCCTCTGTTCCCCGAAGGCTAGTCCCGGGAAATTCACTTTCGACCAAACTCGGAGTTTTCCCTTCGTCTGTCGCCGGTTTGACGGAACGAGCGCCCGAGAACTGAGCGACCCTTTCAGGCCAGTAATTCCTCACCAACGGCTGAAAGGGTCTTTGAATCCAAAGAGATTTCCCCCTTTTAAAATCTGTCGCCCGGATTAATTGCTGCTACTTCTCAAAATGGTCTCTTAGCAAAGTTTTGTGAAATAGAATAAAAAAGAAAACAGTCAGCCAAGTTAGTGTGGCACATAGTTCGAGGGGAAAAACGCTGAAAATTCTTCCACTGGGGTTTATTATTCCATTGGCTTGCGTTCATGATTTGAATTTCTACTAAGCTTTGGAGTGTGCGTGTATGATTATTGAATTTCAGGAGGCACACGAACATGATCAACTGAACAATCCAGATAGGTACTTTGGTTGAGAACAGATTTACGTGCTCTATGCGTATCTCCTGAAATTCAATAATCGCTCTATCACCTGTGAAACACGCACACTCCAAAGCTTAGTAGAAATGCAAATCATGAACGCAAGCCAATTGAATAATAAGCCCCAGTGGAAGAATTTGCAGCGTTTTTTATGGTTATCAGAATGCTTCAACTCGTGTATCGGCTATGAACCCTTTTAGGAGTTCACTCCAGTATCCACATTCACTACATCACTACATCACTACGTCACTAGGTCACTGATAGCAACACAAAAACAATAATAAACCAAAATAACGCGAATAGTGGAACCATAAATCGGGCCATAGATCGGAAATGGTTTCACCTACGGACCTGGGGATTAGCTCATTCGATTCCTCGTGGAGTGTTCTTCAAAAAGAGTACACATTTAGGCCGCCTTGACTTTTTTTGAGGTTTTTAGGGATTTTACAAAACTTTGACGAACCTTAAAGGGCACTTTAAATTAAGTGAGAGAGCTGGCTCAAGAGTTGGGGCGTCGCCGGACCAACATGGATTTTTCCTGAAAATTTCAGCTTTTTTTGCTTCAGCCGTTTGGGAGAAATCGTGGGTACAGCGTATATTTGGATTCTACACCCTTTGAAACGTAAACCATGGAATTTTCAAGGGGGGTTAGAATTTTTTTTTCAAGAGCAGTGGTTTATTATTGAATAATAAACCAAAAGTCGCGAATGCCGCATGTTCCCGAAGACATCGACGCCTTCATTTAATGAGTAGACATGCATTATGAGTCTGTTGTGCTTACCCTGTTCCGTAAACAATAATGACATGATCGAGATGAAATTGGTATAAGGCGATCAAATCACAATTCCCAACTATCCACTTAATTTTACGCGACGGGTTTTATTTTTCGCGCGAGCCCAGAATGATGTATTGATTTGTGAGCGATGAAACTCATATGGAACCATCTATTCTTTGAAAATGACATACAAATCGGGAAAAATCGAAATCCCAAGCTTTAAAGTATACCCTCGTACGTTCACCTCTCACAACCTCACCTTCACACTACGAACCTCTCACAATACAAAGGAAACCCTAAAATGAACAAGTAGATAAGCCTATCTCTCTCAACATCTCGCTCACATGGTCATGCTGCATACTTTACTTTTTTTATTTATTCCACCTTTGAAATGAGTTTCCTGCGAACGAAATTCTCTCCTTACGACTGAGATAGCAACTTTTTTCTTCCTTCAAAAAATTAAGATTCCCAATGGAAGGTTGGAGATATGAATGCAGCATCTAATATTTTATTCAATATTCGATTTTCGAGATTTAAGGGAACATTTCTATTGGTTCATTTCTTTCGTAAATTCGCTAAAACGTAACTTTTTCCAAAAGATAACACAGCCCCACAAAAAAAGTGTCAAGATCGGTAAAGTAGACTTGGGTGTCCCTATATATTTTTCGATGCTGAATTCGAATCCAAGGTCCCAAAAATCCCCTGACCCCCAAAATTTTGAGCTGTGGACAAAAAACTACCCTCTTAAATAGGTGTCATAACCTTCTTTTTGAGTTATGAGATTGGGATGAACTAAGACACCTTTCTTAGTGAATTTCTACTTCTTTTTTCAACTTCAGACAAGGAGAGTACTTGGGGAAACTATCTCCACCTCAATCACCCTCCGCCACCCCCTTCTAGGGGTTGAAATTTCGGATTTTATTATCTTTTCTTGTGATATCTCTGTGAAATTCGAGAGAATTCAAAGTCATTGGAGAAGACCCCAATAAAGTTTGAAATCCTTTTCAAAAACCATAATCAATTTCAGCTAACCTGGGAACATAAAAATCCTTACCTTATTCGACTTGGGGCGAAAAATCAAATTTCACCCCCTAGGAGGGGTCGATTAAGAGAGAGGTTGATGAAGAGGTGTCTACAGGCTCTTGGAAGTTCAAATTCGATCTCAGGAACCCCAAAAACATAGAAATCCATACCCCACTCGACTTGGCGTTAGAACTCAAATTTCAACCCCTAGGAGGGGGTGGCCGGGGGATGAGGGGTTAAGAGGTGCCTACAGTCTCTTGGAAGTTCAAATTCGATCTCAGGGACCTCAAAAAACATAGAAATCCATACCCCACTCGACTTGGCATGAAAACTCAAATTTCAACCCCTAGGAGGGGGGTGACTGAGGGGGAGGTAGTTAAAAAAAGTGTAGAAATTCACTTAAAAATATCCCAATCTCACGACTCAAAAAGAAGGTTCTGACACCTATTTAAAGGTAGTTTTTTGGCAATAGCTCAAAATTTTGAGGGTCAGATGATTTTTGGACCTAAGATTCGAATTCAGCATCGAAAAATACACAGGGATACCCTAGTCTACTATACGGATCTTGACTTTTTTTTTTTTTTTTTTTTTGGCTGTGTAATTTATATACTGCCCTTGTTGCATTGAAAAACTGCCCCTTTTTAGCGATAACTGTGCGTTTTTATGCGATAACTTTTTCTCTTCGTTTTCGCTCGGAGAGGGAAACGCCGAAGTGATAAGGGCATTCCCTAGGGGAACTCCAAGAAAAAGAGATTTATTACAGGAGATTGGGGAACTTTGTTTGCGGCCAACCAACATCTCAGCCGCCCGCACATTCCTACTCCCTCTCTCTCGCTCTCCTTCTCACCCCATCTCACTCTCTCACAATTTCTTAAAGGCAAAGGGAAGAATTTACGCAGGCGATCATTATCAAGTTTGTATAAAATAGGTAGTTTCGACAATATAAACGTTTAAGAATGTGAATATGAGCTCGCCACAAATAAATTGGGAATGGAATGGGCATTCTACCGTTGTCAACTCACAGTCTAAAATTGATTATTTATGACACTTAAAGCGTTACTGGGTCACATGAAAAGTGACGGTGCTAAAAAAAAAACACAAAATCAAAATACCACAAATAACTTTAAACGTGGCTTAAAGAGGGAAGCAGTAATTTAGGCTGTATTAAGCACTACTAAAACTGTTCTCAAAAACATCTCCAAAGATTTCGAAATTATGTTATGCTAGTTTAAAGGTCCTGCTACGCAGGTTAATCAGAAATAGGTGAATAACACAATGAGGGAGTATAAAGACAATACGCAAAGTCAACAAAATTAATTAAATTGTTTATTTTTTTATTTGTGACTCACACACATAAAAACCATATTTACATGGGAAACATTGACATAATTTTATTAAAACACATAACACATAAATATTTGAATCACCCAACGTAGAACGCTGCAAATTCTTTCACTATTTATTATTCAATTGGTTCATGATTTGAATTTCTAGTAAGCTTTGGAGTGAGATTTCACAGTAGAGCGATTATTGAATTTCAGGAGGCACCGCATATGATCGGATCTGTTCAATCCAAATAGTATTTTGGTTGAGCCCTAACTTAAAAACCCCACATTTCGAGTACAGGGATGGTTTTTTAGTAGTTTCCCCTGTAAAGAGCTCTACCATCTGTAAAATCCAACCACCACGTTAGACTTTCGTCTGAATAAGGCAACATAAGGTTGTCCATGTCCGAACACCGGTTCAGATATTCAGAAACTTTGTGACTGGGCATAGTCATGGAAAAAGCAGGTTTCACTGGAAACTGCCTTCTATTTAGCCTGAATGGCAATCCAGTTTCGGACGGACTATTGTTTAGATAAAAAAAGATATGCAATGAAAATGAGCGGTTTCCCTGTGGGGTATTGTGAGCTGCGAAAACATTTTAAAAAATCAAAAAAGCAGAGGTTATTGCAGCTGCCAACGCACCATCAGCAGCAGTATACATTTTCATGAGTTTACTTGATGAAAGAAAAATGAAAAATGGGTATACCTACTCTGATACTTTCATCTTTATTACAACATCGATTATTACAACTTAATTGGAGTAGGAAGGGTTTTACAATTTCTTAATCTCTGAATTAATGTGACAGTGTTAACGGTGGTAGTGAAAGTTGAGATTTGAAACAACCGTACAAGGAAAACGTTTACGCTTCTTCGGGGTGTAAGTTTAAGGCCGATTGTTACTTGTGTAAAAAATGTTAACTTTTTGTTTTTTGAGTTTATTGAGGGTTGGTCGAAATAAAATCCGCTTTTCTAGACCGACGTTTCGTTCAATTTATTGAACTTCCTCAGGGCTAAATAGTAGAGGTACAAATAATGGATTAGTATCTAGGTAATGCAGTCTACTCACATTAGGAAGATAACCAGTTTTGGTTTATTATTCAATAATAAACCATTGTAATCGCTCTTGAAAAAAACAATTTCTAACTTCCCGTGAAAATTGCATGGTTTACGTTACAAAGGGTGTAGAATCCAAATCTGCAACAAAAAATTTTCCGTCCGTCCGCCGTACGCACGTTTTCTCCCAAACGGCTGGAGCAAAAAATCTGAAATTTTCAGGAAAAATCCATATTGGCCCGACAACGCCCCAATTCTTAAGCCAGCTCTCACTTAATTTAAAGTGCCCTTTAAAGGTTGTCAAAGTTTTGTAAAATCAATAAAAACCTCAAAAAAAAAGTCAAGGCGGCCTTAATTTGGACTTTTTTTGAAGAACTTTCCATGAGAAATCGAATGAGCCCTTCCCCAGGTCCGTAGCTCAAACCATTCCCGATGTATGGCCCGATTTATGGTGCCAAAGTTTGCATCCACATTCACTACATCACTAAGTTACTGCGATCGAAACAAAAGCGTTTTTTTTTTTTTTTTTTTTTTAATTATTGTTATTATTGCAGTAACCTAGTGATGTAGTGAATGTGAATACTGGAGTGAACTCCTAAAAGGGTTTATAGCCGATACACGGATTGAAGCATTCTGATATGCATGAAACGCTGCAAATTCTTTCACTGGGGTTAATTATTCAATTTCATTCATTCATTTGGCTTGCATTCACAATTTGAATTTCTACTAAGCTTTGGGGTGTGCATGTTTCACAGGTGATAGAGCGATTATTGAATTTCAGAAGGCACACAAATATGATCAACTGATCAATCCAAATAGGTATTTAAGTTGAGAACCGATTTAAGTGCTCCTACGCATATCTCCTGAAATTCAATGATCGCTCTATCACCTTTGAAACACGCACACTCCAAAGCCTTAGTAGAAATTTAAATCATGAATGCAAGCCAAATGAATGAAATTTAATAATAAACCCCAGTGAAAGAATTCGCAGCCTTTTTAGTAGCAAAAGAAAAGGGTTTAAATTAGATGTAAGTTTCTTTAGGTGTTTGTTCACATCAGGAATCACTAATGAACACATCTGAGATGGATAAATAAATAAATTGAATGAAACGTCGGCCTAGAAAAGCGTATTTTATTTCGACCAACCCTCAATAAACTCAACTAAAATATTCTGCAGTGAGTGGTCAAGAAACAAGGATACTGTTTACACCAAAAATGTTTTTTTAAGGCGAATCTTTAAAAGGTGATAATGTATTGTTGTGTGTTGTAGGTGAGAAGGCTGTCAGAACAAGGAGGTGAGGGGAAAGGGCCGTCTCCTATAGAGCAAGCTTTCTTGGCGACTCTGTCGCAAGCACCGGCGCCGACGCCAGGTGGACGCCGCCACTCGGTGGTGACGATCTCCCGCGTGCCCCAGAACAGCCTTTTCGGCCGGAATCGGAGGGAGTCCATCGCCGCCTTCCCCTCCGGCGGCCTTCCCTTGGGCCGACTCCAGCGGAAGGACTCATCCTCCTCCATCGCCCGATCCCCGAGCGTCTCCGGCAGCAGCTTCAACCTCCAATTGGACATCATGGACGACATCGCCGACATCAAAGCCCGCAAAGCCCGACTCAAGATGTGGCAAACGGACAGTCAGGAGAAGGTGTGCGAGGTGGAAGAGGCCGGAGCCACGTCCATGTACCACCAGAAGGAGAACCGGAGGTTTTCCGACGTGTCGGGGATAGCGCCGCCGATGTTGGCGAAACGGAGGGCGTCGGAACTGCCCAAAACCTGCGTCGGCGCCTCGACGCCGCCTCCCAAGCCCGAAGGCGTCGTCTGCTCCATCACTGACCTCACTATCATGTCCTCCCTCACGTCCTCGGCCTCGGAGATCGGGGCTACCACAACGCCTCCCAAACCCCAACCCCAGGAGGCCCCCGAGACGCCCAAACCCAGCGCGATAGACGCCAAGAGAACCCTACTCAAAAATAACAGGTCAAATAGTTTTGATATATCATTATTTCCCGACGACAAAAGAACTGAAAATAAAGACAAACCTAATGTTCCAGGTAATTGGTTCACGAGGCGACATTTACCGATGGCCAACAAAAAATATCTCAACAAACCTGACGACAGCAACGACTTGAAGGACGCAAAAGAGGACAAAGTGATATGGGACAAACCGACCGGCGCTGTGGTTGACCCCAAAATGATCGGAAGCGCCATCGAAGTTTTCCTGAATAAACGGGCGTCAGACACGCCGGCCCCTGACGCCGACGCGCTAGCCAAGAAACCGCAGAAATCCTGGACAGGGGCCGAGCCCAGAGAGACGGACGAGGAGGTATCCTGTGACAATTCCATTTGCTCTACTCTTAAAGACCTGTTTGTCAAATAGCTATAAATGCTCCCCCTCGTCATATTTGGGGGCGTTTTCATAGACGTGGCCGTCACGATGTTTTACGTGCGGTAAACTCATTTTCAATTAATTCAATAATGAAGAGAAAAGAAACTTTTGAATTTGATAAACTGATAAGTTTGTTTTTGACGAAGGAAGTAACTATAGACTTGCTAGCAAGAGAATAGCAACATGGAAGTCATAAAGTTTGTATCTTTACGGGTTCAATTCATTTCATACTTGAAATAAAACCATTTAAATATTACGTACAAAAAGAACCCTATAGGAATGAAGCGTTTCAATTCATGTTTTGTAAAATTGAAGGTTCTATGAAACACGAGATTCTATAGGTTGTCCCACGAGTTATACCCAACCCGACTCCTTTGTTCTACAACTCATTTTCGAACAAAAATGCCTCTTAGCAATTTTTTGCCTGAGGCCTCGTTTCCGAGTTATTCGCGATTTAAGATGTATTCTTGTTTTCGATCTTATGCCATTAAAACTGTCATAACTCCCTCAATTTTGGAGACAGCTCAAATTTTATGACACCGTTAGAAAGAGCGTTAAATTTCCTATCTCTTTGATGTCAGAAGACATTTTTTAGTCGCATTAAAGATGCGCGATTGCCCCGCGAAGTGGCAGTTTTGTCAAAATCTTGAAATTGCCTGTTTTTCAACTCGCGTAGCAACCCCGTTAATGCTTGACTGTAAAGTCCTGGGTAAAACGTGCTACGAAATGTCAGCTTTTCAACGGTGTAGTCGTTTTGGTTTTTAAAAATATTTTAAGTTAAGGAAATGGCGTTTAACTGCAGAAAAACGTGTGTTTTCTGTTAAAATTGAGGTTTTTCAGCCTTGACGAAAAAAGGTTGGACGCGGGATATACGTACTTTTCTCGCTGAATCGAATGGTGACAACGCCAGACCTCTTATGTGACGATTTGGTCAGAAATGAGTTGTAGAACACGTAGGAGTCGGGCGGTCCATAACTCGTGGTTTAGCTTTCATTGTTCAAGTCCCGAAATTCGAAAAAAATAAGTCGCATTTATATATTAACCTCCTCCTATATATCGGCCTTTGGAATTTAAGGAAGACAGTATACGTGCAAATTATATCAATTACCGTATTATTGTTCAAAGATCCCAGTTTAAAATAACATCTCAACAATTTCAAGCTTCACCGAGAGAGGCAAATTACTAAGAACCCCGTGGAATTTTCCAATTTAAATCAATAAATGTTCCTAACATCATAAGGTTAGTGATCATTGATTACGCATAGTAAGTTTGTTTTCGATAGACTTCCCATATTTTCTTTTTTTGTAATTTGGGTAATTTATATCAATCGTTGTCTATTGTTCATTAATAATTGTGTATCTCGTGAATCGATTTGTCAAACTTTCCGTAACTTCATCTACATAGTTAGAAATGATCAATTGTGGGCAACTTAAGGTTTTAAGAAACTAGTCAGACACTTGCTAAATTCTGATGAATATCAATTAAACTAAATTTTAGTCCATCGCCAGCAGGGCATACAGGATGACTTTATCATTCTGAATCAGTTAGATTATTATTGTAAAATTGAAGCCTTTAAAACATAGTTTCGATTAGATTCTAATTACGACAATAAATGAAAACCAATCAAGAATGATTGTAGAAATCCAAAAAGCGGTCGTTTGGTAAAATTTGAGTGACAAGTTAACGAATTCGCCATTGAAAGTTAAAATTATTTTATTTTTTATTAAACGATATCGTATTGTAAGTATTTTTAAATATTTTCAAAACCAGTTTTTTTAAACTTGAGCGGAAAAGAGTTAAAATAACTATATGTGTACCAACAAAATTCTCTGATTTGACTCTGATTTGGCTCTGATTCCTTTGATTTACTATACCTTAATATAATCCTTATTTTAACGCTTTAGATGGGGCATCTTTATTGTAAATTTGTGTAGGCAATTTAAATTTAACATATAGAATTATTAAACCAGAACGAGCCTAGGTCGAGTGTTCATCCCAACCTCGACCTGAAGCTGGTAGTACGAATTCATACAGTTAGGACGAAACTAATTCAAGACAAACTCAATATAATAGACGAAGAAAAGAAATATTTGGGTAAAACATCTGTTTGCCTGCTTATCAAAAACAACCACACTGATTTTGGACTGTAAATTTCTGAGTTCGCTTTATCAAAAACCAAAATTAGTCAGTGCTTAAATAAAACCCGATGACAAAAAGTTTTTTTTTTTAAATTTTGAAAGCGGATTTCTGAATCATTTCTTTTTTTTTTCAAGCACTAGCAAATAGGAGAGTGAAATTGACAGTGGTCATCAGGTTGTATTTGAATACTTACACTTTTAATTACAACCGACAACATTCTGGAATTACCATTTCAAAACCACACACAAATGATAATCGATTTGTCACGTAGTAACTCCTTTTAATGATCGCCAACGATCCAATAAACTATCAACAAACAAACTGGAGCAAATTCGAACAATAGCGCTTCAATTTTCATTCGTATTCACAAACAATTGTTGATACGCTGTGACTAATATGATCGTTCAATTCACAGTTATGTTGACGATACTTTTTATTTTAACCCTCAAGCTGTCTTGGAGCGCGAATGACCGATTGCATTGTAAACGGGGTAGTTCATCCAAATCGTTGAAATCTATCAAAAATCTAGTCAAAAATTTGACTTGAAAGCAAAAATAAAACGACCCTTTGAAACTGTATGAGATTTTGATTCCTGAACAACTCGACCCTCAATATTTACTCCTTAAGGAACTGATTAATGGTTTTTCTATCGAAATTTGGTTTCAATGTTTGAAAAGTTACATGTTCACATTCGTTACTTTGTATATTATGAACGAAAATCCCGAGCTTCATAGAACCACTGTAGTGATCTGAAGGTGCATGCGGCGTTTGTATTGGTAGCATATTATTTTAATTATATTTATCGCTGTACTCCTAATTTTCACAACTACCTACAATCCATACCGTATAGCTACACGTCATGATTCATATGTTATTGGAGATTTATATTTATGATTCTAATACAAACCCCAATTGTTAAAAGAACGATTCAGATGAGGAAAAGGGCACACAATGTAAACTAGAGTAGGTACTATATGATCAAAAATTCAGAAGAAAACCAAATTAATGGCCATTCGAAATTCCGTAGTACAAGTTCTTTGTTGTATCCGCCTTTTCAAGTATTTTTACCATTGATTTTTGCTAAAGGTGCTAAAGGTACCTACGATTAAGGTTTTATTGACCTCATACTTGAAAAATGCCTGAAATTGAAATGTTACGTAATTTTGTAGCTTTCTAGAGGCAATATACACATGCATGCGGTTCTATACATAGAGACTATAATTATCAAACCATTTTTTTAGGTACCGACTCACTTTTTTTAAGAAACTTCCAAAACCAAATTGCAATAAACCCCCGGATTCAAGCATTGCTTTAATTGTAGCTTCAAAGAACTTATAACATTGTGGAACTAATATGGTTGCAGTTCTTATATTTGCTTGAAGATACCTGTGAAATCCAATACATAAGGAATTTGAAATATAGATAAATGTTCCCTTGTATACAAGTAAGGCTGCCGCACTTTTTGACATGGCAGTGAAAAAAATGTTTGGCGTCAAATTTTGTACCACTGGCAGTATAAATTGTTGGTGCATTTTTCGAAATAGAATATTAAAATATGTTACAGTCAATTGAGGTATGTTAGTATGTTGTGTTTATAGAGATATTGATTGCATTGATTCTCCTAAAATATTTTTGTAAATGTCGAGCATGTATAAACCACAAAACCAATTAAGTAATAGTTAAGAAGTTTTTTTCTCGTTTTTTACGTTGTAAGGTCAGTCAATATACTGAAAAATATCGTTTGAAAAAACAGTAATAAAAAGTAATATATAAATCTGGTGTGATGCTGCCGGCTTGTTGGTGTGATTATTGTTAATTTTTCATTATTGTTTATTAGGTCTGCTCTAGGAGTAACTTCTAAAAATCAAAAATTCTTAATAACATTGTCACTCAAAACAACCCAAAGCTAAGTAAGAGAAAGTTTCAAACGGATAACCGATCAAAAAAAACCTTTTAGCCGGAGCGTTTTAAGAAAATTTCAAGCCCCTTCTCATACATATAAATGTTTTAGAATAACAGGTACATACCAAAAAAACTGCGATAAAGTCAGGTTGATAAACAAAAAATCATGGTTTCTGCGATCTGTTCATGTTGATTTATACAAATGATTAGCTGGATAACCGATGGTTGTATAAAGCTGAGTGTTCAAAAGCGATAAACTCAGGTTGGTAAACGAAAAATTATGGTTTCTGCGATTTGTTCATGTAGATCTATAAAAATTATTGGCTGGATAAAGTCGATAATTTTTATGTTGAAGTGAAGGTGCTTCCTTGCTTGAAGTTTGTAGGGGAACCTAAGAATCACCTAGAATCATATTTATGATTAGGGAAGAAACTTTTAAATGGGAAATTCATCTCGTCAAAAATACATAACTGCATCCTCAGTTATCAAAACTAATCATTTTGAGACTGCCAATCTCAACTCCACTCCCATTTCGAGGGAACTTGGAATTTTAGAATGTAAAAAATAGCATTTCATAAAATTATTTCCCACGCATGCGCACTTTATGAGAACGATAACATTGAAAAGAATGTTCTAAAAATCCAATCAAATCGGGAGCTTAGTTGGAGGATTTTACCCTAGGATCGAATTTCACATTAGCACGTTACGTTGAGTACTTTTTATTCTATTGTAATGAAACGTTTTGATGATTTCATCCAATTAGAAATATGATATAAAATCCATGATAGTTCGATGAAGTTAAACCCATGGAAGTATCACTAAAAGCTGATCCTAACATTCACAGAACATGTCATTTGATTTTTCAAAATATTTCCATGAATCAACCCATGTTCAACCACTTTGAGCCCATCCTTCAACCACCTTCTGATTTTGAGCGAATTCATCGATCAATCCGAATCAAAATTTCAATTTTAAAATCAGCCGATCGTTAGAGGGGCGAAGAATAAAAGTGTCAAAAGATACCGCCAATGTGATGTGACTTCAATATGAGTGACAGTTTTCTGATTCCAAAAACGGCTTCTTATCGCAGCAATGATTTCAGGAAACATTGTAGATTGAAGCTGTTGATTATTACAATATCCCGAATTAATCGCTAACAATGAATCCATTGTAAAAAGATTAATTAGAGGTTCTCAATTTATTTATCACTAACAATTATGATTTTAATTCCCATGAACTGTTATCAACCATCTGCTTAATATTTGTGAATCACTATTTAGTTGTAGGTGATTCACGAATATCCTCGTACGTAATATTTAAATGGTTCAATAAAGTAATTAATTAGCGGTTTAGTTATCAGTGAAGCGTTTAGCTTGCAAAACGTTCGAACTCAGTTTATGCCCTATGTAACAACATAAATATACACACAAATATTCAAATAAATATAAATGCAGCCTACTTGCATAATAACTCGGCTTCCTCCGAAGGTAACAGAACTTACAGCTTCAACAACCATGTGGACCAAATTTTTTATTCACTCCTGTTCGTACAATCTAAACTTCAAATTGTAGTAGAATAGCGAGGTTGGTGTTTGTATTCTTCGGATTCCATCTGCTTTGTTTTATAAAAATTAAATAAACATTCTGATGTCATTGGCCCATGGAGGTTTTTGAGTGAGCTGAACACATTCAATGCCGATCGTTGGTCGCACAACATCCGGACAGCCTGATTTGAGTTCTTGTGTTTAATCTCATCATCTGTTGGGAAATGAGAGGAAATCCCGTATTGGCTGGTATTTGACTCCTGGGAAATGTTATGTTCAGGGAGAAAAACCCACAGGCGAAGAGGTGTAATTAAATCGGCCTCGTAGCCCAACCCTTTATTGTTGCAACTGAAGTAGTAAGGAGAATTTTCACGGTAACAACTGAATTAGACTGTGAAAAATTAATGATTGTGTTAGAAATAGTGGGTGTATGCAGGAAGCGCAGATAACAGTCAACTAAGTACACATTTTCGTAAGCTTCTCGTAAATGAAAAAGACGAAATTGAAGAGAAAGTCAACCAACACTTGTTTTGGTTGGTACACCATCGTCAGTGCAGTACAGATTCTGTGTACTGATGATGGTATTACAACCGAAACCGGTCTATTTTGTGTATTTCTGGTGGAAATGGACTTTCTTGTATGTTTCTTTAAGATGGATTTCCACTGTCTCGCGGCATCAACCTACGAGAGTCAAGTAAAAAATAAGGTTCTCACATTTTTTAAGGTGTAAGGCATTTTTCATTATAATCGAGGAGTACACCATCTGAAAGCTTGTACTTTAAACTATTTTTCTACATAATCGCCAGATTTTTCTATACATTTTTGCTGACGAGTTATCGACTTTTGAAAACCCTCTTCGAAGAACTCCGCCGCCAGGCCGTTGAGGAAGTTTGTGACCGCTTCCTGTACTTCTTCGTCCGATCTGAAGCGTTGTCCACCCAAGTGTTGTTTCAATTTGGGAAACAAGTGACAGTCGCTGGGAGCAACATCAGGGCTGTAGGGGGCTTGTTGAACCACATTCCAGCCGAATTTCTCGATTAAGGCACGGGTCTTTCGGGAAACATGCGGAAGCGCGTTACCGTAGTGCAGCCCCTAGAAAATAGAATACACTCTATGTTCTGTAGATTGCTCTATGTTCTGTGGTGCAGCCTAACGCCTTTCGTTAATCTTCCTCGCCGACGATTTTGAATGGCTCTTTTGAGTTTTTTCAACGTTTCGCAGTATCTGTCCGAATTTATTGTCGTCCCTGTCGGCATAAATTCGGTAAGCAAGACACCCTTCCGTATCCATCACTTTTCCTGCGGAGAGCGTCTGTTTGAATTTCTTCGGTGGCTGCGATTCGGGATGTTTCCATTGTCGAGATTGCCTTTTCTCGTAAATGAATAGTTTTTTTTTTTTAATTTTCTTATGTTATAACTGCCGATCTTGCTTTGAACTCACTCTGGACAGACCAAGGTGGAATGCGTTTATCATCGAACTAAGGTTATTCCTGAATTTCTAGAAATGTTACAGAACAGGTTTGTGAATAGAAATTTGGTCACACACAGTTGAGCTGCCCTACTTTACACAACAATCTTTGTTACCTTCGAGGAACGAACAAACAAAAATAAGCCACTCATAAAATTACAAGATGTTGAGTCGGATTGTAAGAAAATGAATTTGTCTGATTGTAATCAATAAACTTCCTTACTTTCAAGACTTATAATAATAATAGATTAACTTTTTAATAGTTTCCTCACATTTTCATAACCTGTAGAGCCGGCTGATATATGTATAAAAGACAATGAAATCCACATAAATAACTTGTGGTGAAAGTTAAATGTTTAAATCCCTATTATAGTGGTTAATATTAAAATCGAGCACCTAGAGGTGCTCCAACCTTTAAGGGTCATTCTGTTTGAGTAAAAGATTTGAAGGTTAATATGAATTGTTTGTTGGTGTATATAATGTGGTCCTCTTTCATCCCCAAGTCGTCAAAACAGTGCCAATGTTGATATGAAAAGTTGAATATGTAGACATCTTTTTCCTTTCAATATATCAGAACCCTCTACGGTTATACCTGTCTATTCTTGTGAACTAAAAAAAAATAAATAAATAAAAATAAAAAATTATTTGTATTTTGAATATTAATCCATTATATATTTGTGTATTCATAGATCTGTGACCGAAGCCCTTTTATTATCGATGTTATAAGAGAGAAAAAAAAGCATTTAAAATCAAAGAATAGAATTGAAAAGGAAATTATCTGAACTATTTTTAGTGAATTATCATTAAAAAATAAATAGTACAACAAAAAACGTGCTTAGATATAGGTTGTTGTCATTTCATAAAGAATTTAATTCAAATCGAGTTTCAGCTGATTACTCCTCGCACAACAAGAGTGATGATGTGATATTTGTGATAAGTAAAATATTGTGAGCTAAAACATGTTATCGAAATAAGCTATTCGAGGAAATGCGATGACAATTCCCTAGATGAATAACGTAATTTACAGTCTCTCGTTAGTTTCGTCTAATTTTAGATGTATCATAAGAATAATCCACTATTGTTGTTCTTGTATAGAATAATTTAATTAACAAAACAAAGTTGAATAAAACTACATTCATTTCGGAATACTGTAATAAAAAAAAAATTGTCATCTTATTATGTCGATTATTTTTATAAATCTCATTGCGAAATCTTATCATTCAAGTTGTCCCGTTTGATTTACTGCATGATGTGTACATAGTTATCATTCTTGTCATTTACTATTGTTGTCTGAATGTTAAAAAAAAATAGTTATTAAATGTTGTTGAATGTTTCTTCGATTCATTTCAGTTATCATCAATCATCATTCCTACCATTAATACTAAAAAGTAAATAACAGTCCACGCAATGGTACAATCATAAATTGTTTAATTTACTGGATTACTGGAACAGAACCTTTTTTGGCTGATGATAAAAACGCTGCAAATGATTACGATGGGTGGGAATGTAATGGTTTTTTTGAATTGTTCAACATTAAAATAGTTAATATTGTTTCAACTATAATTTATTAAAATTCTCCATTTATGGTACACTGACTAATATTTCTCTTGAAAATGTCATTGTGCAAATATAACCCTTTGCATTCGTTTCAGAAACATTTTACGAATAGGCCAAAACAAGAAAAAATTGTTTTGGTCAAGAAATAGTTAACAATTTCATTTATTGAAAACCAAACTTTTCCACCGAAAAAGTGATGAATCACTTGAACATTATGAGGAGGCTTACAAAAACGTTCAAACAAGTGATTAACACTTAACATAAAGATTGGTTTCGCAGGAATTTATTTATTGTTATTTTTATTTTTTTTTTATTTTTTCCTGAAATCTCACGTAAATGTGAATTTTTACCACAAAAGGCTATTCTTAGACATTTGAATAAATCGAAAAGCTGTCAACAGATAAGGAAGATGAACAAATAACAAGACGCATAACTTTCAGAATTTAGATAACAAAAATTTTCTTAAGGTAAAATTACATTCCAAAGGTGTTTTCTAAAGGAACAATGAGTTACTTGGATGTCTTCCCAGAAACATAGATAAGTAGGAACTATTACAGTGTTGGTAGGGTTATCAAGCATTTAAAAAATAATTAATTCAATATATAGCTTTTCCAAGTCAAATTGAGAATTTTCCAAGTCGAATTGAGAATTTTCCAAACCAAATTGAGATTTTTCCAAATCAATTTGAGAATTTTCCGAACCAATTTGAGGATTTTCCAAATCAATTTGAGAATTTTCCAATCTAAGATACTTCCACTACTAAAAAAGGAAGAGGGAGTTTTCCAAACCAAATTGACAATTTTTTAAGGCAATCCAAGACTTTTATTGAAATCAAAATTAGTGAAGCAAAATGAAAAAATAGCACTTTATGAACTAATTAACATTGAAATCAAAAAGCGTTTGGCTGGTCTATTGAAGTCAACAAAAACAAAAATGCGGAGTGGTCTCGATTTTTTCTGTTTTTAACAAGACCGTAATTTTTATGAAGTATTCTTCGTTCATTTTGTCTTTTTGATTTCAATGTTAATTAGTTCATAAAGTGCTATTCTTTAATTTTGCTTCACTAATTTCGTTTTCAATAAAAGTCTTGGATTGCCTTAAAAAATTGTCAATTCGGTTTGTAAAACTCCCTCTTCCTTTTTGGTAGTGGAAGTTTCTTAGATTGGAAAATTCTCACATTGATTTGGAAAATTCTCAAATTGGTATAAAAATATCAATTTGGTTTGGAAAATTCTCAATTCAACTTGGAAAATTCTCAATTCGACTTGGAATAGCTATAATAAAATCTATCCAATAAATCACAGCTGTTTTGGTTTTTTGCTCCCAAAATTTGTTTGAAGAACTATTTCGGCATTCTAATTAATGATGTTGCTTAAGGATAAGTGTCGTAACGAATACAAAACACTCACCGTACCCGATTGTGTTGCTGCGGGGAACACCGTTGACACTTAGGCAAGAAATAGACAGCGATGAAATCGTATGATCACACTTTTGCTCGACAAAGGCGTGAAAATGTATGAATTCTTAATGTGACGCATGGAAGTCATTTATCCATCTGTCTAGTCCATGGAAAAATCATTTCGATCCTGCCAATTTTGACCCCCGCAGGAAGGTTTGAATTTGAAAATCTTGTGTGTACCATTCCCACCCCAGTTTATGGTATCTAAAACTAGGAGCTGCCATAAATAACTGTATTCTATGAAGCGAGCCATATTTATACGGTGCTGGAAAGCAACGCTGATCTATTAGGAGAGATATTAGTCACAAGTGCAGTGCACCTGATCAGTGTGTCTCCATACCCTTTAATTGACTTCTAGATGTCCCAAAGACCAGACTAAGGGCCGTTTTCACCAATCATCACAAACCAACAATTTTTTTCTATAAATCAAGCTCGATCATTGGTATCTCAACTACCTTTAAGAACCAAAGAGAACTGTTTTCAAGGAGTTTTAATAAATTTTAGTGGTAGTGTGTGACCTGATGGGTCTGACAGTTCTTGAAGGGCTCATCTGGAAAAACCTTGTTGCTGCAAGGGAGTTCAGAGTTATAATGGAGAATGCTAAATTCTAAAAGAAGAAATAATAAATCCAAAGGTTTAAAGTGAAAGTTCTCTCCTTATGAACTACTATCCTTACACCAAACAATAGGAACTTGGGGAGGGGTTTCTTCCAATTCTTAGACTGAAGCACTATTAAATGGAGTTGATAGCAACTGTTGCTGAATGAACTACGGAAGAACAAGCAAAAGGTTTTCAAACTAGGCGTTCTGTTGTGAACCAACTTATGGTTAGTTCATTGGTAAATATAAAACCACTCAATTTATTCCAAGTTCCTTGGTCTTGAAGAGACTTGAATTGCTGTAGGCTGCTTAAAATGTCAAATAGAATATTATACAAGTTTACTAATTGCAGCAGGGTTATAATAGAACTGAGTTCTTGGTACTTTACTGAACTCGGGTGTCACTGAGTTCTCCATGTGCTTGTGGGAGAATGCAATGATGCAAGGGGGAGATATTAGAGTCACTATCCTGGGGACTTCACTACTGCACTACTACTCTGTCCATTCTTAGACTTACAACACCATTCTCTATCGTTCACAACTCCACGTGGTCACTCACTAAGGAGAAGACTTTCAGAGAAAGTGTCTCACTAGCTTCACTGATGGCAGAAATATAACAGGCATCGAGTGGGAGGTCAGAAGGGCTGAGGTCCCCAAACACCCGCACCCAGTTCCAGTCCACAACATTCCATCACACCCCTCCAGAGAGGGGAAACCCCTCTAGCCCAGTTCCCCAATCTGCCACTGCACCTCCGGTTGCATCAACCAGCCTATTTTCAAGAGGCCTGGAGGCCAGGGATGGCCTACAAATACAAATAATAATATACAAGTATAAGCAAATAATAATATATTATTCTGTCTGTAGGTAGGAAATAAATAGATACCTACCGCATATTCTGTAAGTACACCTTCATGGATCGAGTGAAAGCCCATATCTATATTGTTTACTACTATAGGAAACTAAGTCCATTAGATATGTGACAAATATTAGTATGTATATTGTTATAACGCAAGCTAGGTATCCAATAAAGAACACCGTTCAAGAGTCGAATGAAGAGTGATAATATAAAACTGTTCACAAAGGCAGTTAATAACTTAGGGCCTGTTTGCACAAACTCAACTGAATTACTTGGTAGCGTCCACACGTTCAGTTAAGTTTGTGCAAGCCGTTTGGTGGGATCGTTCTCAAATTTAGAAATTAATGGTAATTAAGTAAATTAAGAAGTAAATGGTAATTTTTTGAGTTTCTTCTTCCACGGTCAGAATCTGCTGTGACTATGTGGCCGTCACCAGAACTGTTACTAATCCCCTTCTCAGTGGCTGACGGTGGTTTTTTAAGGTACATCCCAGTTTCGATTGTGAGATGGGAACATGATCGAGAATGGTACATCCCAAGCCATCACACGATCACATCAACCACATATCATGGAGAAACTTTTCTTCTTCCATGCAAATGGACCACAGACATGTGAAATGGACAACGTTTGTGACCACTGTGTTCCGACATCGTCTAAAGATGAAGAAGAAGAAGCTGTTATGTTCATCATGGATATTATAATTGATTACTACAGTGTATTTTTTTGTTGCGTTGATTTCCACGATAATGACGATTCCGAATTTCGTAATTAATGACAACCATTGCAAGTTTTCCGGGAGTTTTCGATGAACTGAACTTTTCCAGTATCAGTAAAAATGGGTTCTCCTGTAAGTGACCTCGGTACGTAGTGAGAGGACTTCCATCGAGCGAACAGCCACTGCCCACATTACCCATACGTCACATCTGCAGGTTTCTCTTCCCTATACCAGCATGTCAAAACTATCCGGACAGTTCAGAAACACGGCTTGGGACCCGATTTTGCTGATTTCCCAAATCATCGCCGTGCAGAGTATTTTTTATCTCACCCTGGGAGTGTGGCTGATAACTCTGGACTTCATAGTTGGAGCTTCCAGGTCCTTGGACCACATTTTCAAGTACCAGGTATGCTCAATTAAGCGCCATAATATGAGTTAGTGTATATGTTATCGTCAATGTGCGAAATTTGTCATTATGTCGGCTCCACAGTCCCGACTTGAGTCGGTAAGACTTGAGAGATCTACAAGTAATCAGCAACAAAAAGTGCCTCTGTTTCTCTTCCAAATTTAACGTAGAATCGAAAACTAAAATACAAAAGGCGGTTTAAGAGGTAACCTCAAGTTTCAATCGGAAATTTGAGGCACTAACACATCGAAAAATTAAAAAACGGGTTCCAACAACTTCAAGCAGAGTGAAAATATTAAGCGGGGTTTACATTGGTCAAGTTACTTGAATCAAGTTTACTGGAGTCAAGTAACTTGAACCGTGCTTGAACAGTGTAAACGCTTCTTCAAGTGATTTTTACCTCGTTCAAGTAGTGCTTGACCCCTAGATTCAAGTGTCAAGTAAAAGTTGAACATGTTTGATTTTTGGAGTCAAGTTGGCTGCACTTGAAACAAGTAGGAAGGTCTCTTGACCAGTGTAAACACACATTCAAGCTCACTTGCTTCAAGGATTAACCTAAAAATCTAGTGTCACGTTGAGTGGTGTTGTTTTGTTATTGTTTATGTTATAAGCATCTTTCTAAAAATGAGTTCAAAAAGTGTTAAGTGGACAAGTGATCAAATTATTGAATTCCTGGAGGTGTACGAACTATCCTGTACTGTGGAACTCGGGTTTGAGTGAATATAAAAATAGGAATTTAAGAGATGCCGGATTTAAAGGTTTGGTAGACCAATTGAAAACCAATTTTCCCGACATCACCTTGGATGTGGTAAGAGCCAAAATTATTGGGAATGTCACAACAATCCCTCCTCTTAATTCAAGTTTGCAAAAATCGTTCATATAGTGTAAACACCAAAATTGATTCAAGTTGACTTGATTCAAGTAACTTGACCAATGTAAACGAGGCTTTATAGAAAAGGTCCGGTTCAATTTTTTTGTGGCTTGCACCGTATGGCTGTAACTCCTTAATCCCTGTATATTATGTATCTACTTACCTGAGTTTCGATCCTCTACCAAGTACATATTACTGTAAATTACATTAATGTAATCCCAGCTACTTCAATCTGCAATATGATCTGCTTTCTATCTCCTCTGACAATGTGTTTTTTTATCACAGGAAATTCATTCAAGGGACAGCGTGGGAAAACTGGTTATCGTAGCGTATTTGTTGAATGCCCTTACGGGGTAAGTTTAACAGATCTCATCAGTCTTTAGTTTCTTATTAGAATGTTTATTATATAAATATTTACAATTATGGGAAATACTGCTCTTCACTAGAACTCATTATTGTTATACAATTTTCTAGCATTATTGTAACATTAATTATCGCTGCTTTTTTATCCTTTCTTGGTTCAAGTGCTGTTTGCCTCTGGTGCGTTGTCCAGCGAACCAAACTTTGCCTCGACTTTGCTGTGACTGCTCACTTCCTTCATTTGATCTTGTGCTGGATATATAATGGGTGAGTTTTTTAATGTCATAAGGTAGATCTTGCAACAAAGGGAGGTGATGGGATGGTATAGTTGCCCCTTCCATGAGTTGAATGCAGATAACGCCCGCAACACTCAGAGGAAGTCCCGGCTCACAAGGCGGCGGATTTTAGAATCGGGAAGGGCATTTCGGTTCAATTTTGACGCGAAATATGTTTCTTATAAAATGGATGAAAAGCTTGTTTTTCGGTGTGTGTACTTATTCCTTATGATGTGTTCTGCAATACTGTGAAGTGGGCACACATAACCTCCAATTTTTTTGGAGAAATTGATCAAAAATTGAAATTAAAATTTAGGGAGTGAGAAAAAAATATATCAATGAGAAAGTCAGGCTTCATGGTTATAAACTTAATTGCTACTTTTATTGCTTCAGTCGGTTGTAAATTGTCGTTAATGCAGTTTGTCTCTTTGCATCAGAGGCAAGTTCTTCGTGTCTTGTCAAACACAAATTACTGTTAGTAGTTTAAATCTGAAGAAGACAGTATCCATTTGCAGTCTTACGTTGTGCATTCCACAATTCTAATATCTCATGATTTGTTTAAAACTTGATAAAACTTAACAATTGGAGTAGATAATTTTTGTTCATCTTTCAGCATTTTCTTAAATTTTGTCCTTGATTTGTTGAGCAATTAACTTTTTTGAGAACTATCTCTAGGAAAAAAAATGAATTATATAAATTATTAGTTAGTATGAATACAACGAAATGTGGGAACAACCCCATAGTTGGAAGTTGGAAATATCACTTCAATTCAAAATATTGAAGTTTTCAAGTGATAATTGAACAATATTGAAGCGATATATCTCCGTATATTACAATATGTTTCAAGTGATATTTCTGTGAGGAAACTGGTGTTGGGGAGGAAGAGGTTACCTTCTTAAAACGCTGCAAATTCTTTCACTGGAGTTTGTTATTCAATTGGGTTTATTATTCAATTGCGTTCATGATTTGAATTTCCACTAAGCTTTGGAGTGTGCGTGTTTCACAGGTGATAGAGCGATTATTGAATTTCAGGAGATATGCATAGAGCACGTAAATCTGTTCTCAACCAAAATACCTATTTGGATTGATCAGTTGATCATATTTGTGTGCCTCCTGAAATTCAATAATCACTCTATCACTTGTGAAACATGGACACTCCAAAGCATGGTAGAAATTCAAATCACGAACGCAAGCCAATTGAATAATAAGCCATAGTGGAAGAATTTGCAGCGTTTTTTATGGTTATCAGAATGCTTCAACCCATGTATCGGCTACCAAGTCTTTTAGGAGTTTACTCTAGTAACCACATTACTACATCACTTCGTCACTAGGTTACTGATATCAAAACAAAAACAATAATAAACCAAAATAACGCGAATGTTGGCACCATAAATCGGGCCATAGATCGGGAATGGTTTGACCTACGGACCTGGGGAGGGGCTCATTCGATTCCTCGTGGAGTGTTCTTCAAAAAGAGTCCAAATTTAGGCCGCCTTGACTTTTTTTTGAGGTTTTTAGGGATTTTACGAAACTTTGACAACCCTTAAAGGGCACTTTAAATTAAGTGAGAGAGCTGGCTCAAGAATAGGGGCGTCGTCGGACCAATATGGATTTTTCCTGAAAATTTCAGATCTTTTGCTTCAGCCGTTTGGGAGAAATCGTGCGTGCGGCGGACGGTCGGAAAATTGTTTATTTCAGATTCGGATTCTACACCTTTTGAAACGTAAACCATGAAATTTTCAGGGGGGTTAGAATTTTTTTCAAGAGCGATTACAATGGTTTATTATTGATTAATAAACCAAAAGGGGTGCTTAGAGTTTTTTTTTACATTTTTGTTTTGGGGAGGGGTTACCAAATTACACGGGGGGGGGGGGGGGACACCCCTGTATTATTTGTTCATTTACATACTGTGTACATACATGTAAATGCTCCTAACAACCAATTTTTCGTTGTTTCAGGTACTTCCCTGTGAGTGTGTTCTGGTGGCTCCTTAACATTGTTTCGGCTGGTATTATGTGCATCTGTGGGGAACTCCTGTGCATGAGGACTGAACTGAAAGCAATACCGCTCTCTTCCACACCCAAAGTGGGTCTATGATCGGAGCGTAACGATCGATATTAAGTTAGTGTAATTACCTCAAAGACAAAGAGCAATTCTACGTTGGTAGGAGTTATTTTTGTAAGCTGGATAAACCTAAGATGTCCCGCTTGACAGTTTTTGTCAAATGTTGTCATCTACTTGTATATCTTGAAAATATACAATAGGTTCCAACAATGAGGAATAATTATGTCTCGGGAACACAACCATTATTAGAATCAAATCCACCATCTGTAGTTCTGTCAACTCTACAAATTTGTTCTCCATTCGTGTTGTATTAATGCAGCGAGTCAAATATTGGTCATCAACATCGATGATGTAAATGAAGTAAATATTATTTTATTAAGCCAATGTTGTTATCTGATTTTGGCGGATTCACAGTTGAATTTATTGTCATTGTCATTACCTAGAGTTACTACCATCCCAAGTTTTTTCTTCCTTCCGTTAATTGCTCATTTGAAGTTGATTCATTCGATATTGACATGGTGACATAATTTTACAATTAGGAAGCTGTTTATAGTGATGTGTGAGGTTGAGGTCCCTTCCTTACCCTCCCCTCAACCCTAATGTATCAGAATAATATTGGGTTGTGAGGTTACTATGTCAATGACAGTCCCATAACACCCCACTGTGTTCCAACATTTCATCCAGGGTCGTTTTTCACTGTAACTATAGAACTTTCTTCGATGGCGAGCCAATTCATTGTTGTTTAACACACTGACAGTATTATTGGATTTGAAACTCGGAATTATTTCTCAGAAAGAAATAGAAAGTGTTACTACTGTGCCAGAGAACATGATCTACCCTTTAAAACTTTGGCGTCCTAAAAAGACAACCCACACCCCCTGGTCCTGATAACTACGGGGTTATTATTCGTTTATTGATCAATTTAATCTGAACCCCTTCGGACTTCTCTTATTTGTTCAGACTATCGACTTTTTATGGGATCTATGCAATTTATTACCAATTATACATTGAACGCTCCCCATTTCAATAGTAAGCTCTCTATAACAGCCTTGTCGAGGTGAATATTAAAATAGTGTGGAACTCTACGTTCGCGTTTTCTCATCAGCTCCTCGTGGTTCAATAGATAAACACACGAATAAAACAATCAGTGAGTCATGAAAGTAAATTGTTGGTTGAAATGGATCACACTCTAATGATTCATTCAATAAAAGACTATAATTTCGAATAGGCACCTCTCGGTATCACCCAAGATTACGTGTATAGGACTATTATTGGGCTTACCTAGAAAAATGAGAAACAGATTATTGAACAAGAGTAAAAGAATAGTCCCAATATTGGTATCGGTAAACAAACCCAAGATCGAGTGATTGATCCCACAATGTTGAACGAGCAATCTCTAATTGTCGCCAAGAAATTTTGGACCTTTTCTGTTGCCGTTTCCTTGGCAGCCTGTCGCTCAGTGGTCCAGAATTCAAATCTAGCTGCTATAAACCTTTACAGCACTTATTGTAATAAATCTGTTGATACATCGTATGTTTTCCTGTAGTTTTGGCTTTTGCAATGGACAAAACTGTGGTATAGTCAGGCTTGAGATAGACACAACTAGCTTTTACGAGGGAGAGCAGTTGTAATGAGCAATGAAAGGTGTGTCGATAAAAAAAACATTCAGTTTTTCTTCTTCATCATCATTGACTATGAAAAATCACATAAATATCATCAAAATAATTTTAAATTAAGGAGACTATATCATTATTTCACTAAATGGGAAGTGTTCAGACTCTAGGATAGTTATCGATCACATTAGAGCCAGAGAGATCCTGAAGCTATAGCTTCAGGAAGATAGCAGTTCTGATGAATTGAAACGAGTTTTCTTTTTATTTTATTATTATGAAACTGCCTCCCTGATGAGTTATACAAATAATTTGGGCTATGAATATTCCACTGCTAGAAGCAGTGCTAGATGAACTCACGATCCTTCAGAATGGTCTAAAACGCCAAATGAGAATGGAAATTTTGATTTTGAACTACCAGAGAAACTACTCCTGGAATGGATCGCTCCCAACCCAGGGGCTTGAGGCAATGGGAAGCCACGAGCAAAATCGTTAGACCTAGTTCCGATCCTCTTTAGAGGAACTACTCTACTCTCTCTCTACTCCTGGAATAGTGATAAACGAGATAGGAGGTGAATGATCACGCGGGGTATTGACAATGGAAAAGGTCCGAAATTCCTTGGCAAAATTGATGGTTTGCAATAGGAAGTTGTTACAAACAGGGAGCTCATGACTGGAGTTGGTTTGAATCTGGATCTGCTAGGAGACCTTGTTAGTTTCGAGTAGCTCAGTAGTTAACTGTAGCAGAGTGCCTCTCTGGGGTCCTGATTTGTGATACCTTTACTGTCGTGTACTCATTAGAATTTCCCTTGAAAAGAAAGTTGTTTCTTCTTCTTCATAGATCGGTGGAGCAAAGTAACATTATCCTACAAATAAAAAAGGGTTGTGATTTAATCGCACGCCAGAATAAGGCGACGGCACGACAAGCGATTGCCCTTTCACAACTTCAACTGTTGAACAAGCCATTTCCGACAGAAGGATTTCTTGAACGACAATAAAAGGATACCAACTCAACAAAAATGTTGCACATCAGTTTAATCAATAACCGACCTAAAATAAATGCCAAGTTTGTGGGTAGAATAACAAAATCGACTTCCTCACTCATTAGATCAAAAGGCAGCTTTGGCCTTCTTCGCTTACATTTCTGGCCTATTCAGGCAGGGGTTCAACCAGCTTCAGGCGAATTTGCATGCCTAAAACCTGCTTACAGGTCAAGTGTTTGGAAAAGTAAGGGCACGTGCACTGTGATTTCTCGAGTGCAGCGGAGTTCAGTGTCACCTTCCAGGTCCTTGCATTTGCACAACCCTTCAAATTTATCCCATGATCCAAGGGAATTCTTGCACCTATTCACTGTAGGAGCAGAAATTTGTTCTGGTATCAAAGAAGAATCGGTGAAAAACCATTTTGAAAAAAGAGGCTTTATCGTAACAAGTTTGGGGTGCAATTATGTCAGATTTTAACTGAATTCTCTCTTCTCGTTTGAATCCTTTCAAATGTTTTTTCTAGATTTTTTTAAAACTTGGAAGTAGCACATAATTTGCACAGCAGGCTCACCAAAAACACTGCGAAACCCACCAGTGATTGGTCATTCGCATCTGGCAACAAAACGGTCGGATAATACTGAATCTTGAACTTCGTGCATTGATTATTTGTGTCGCTATTATCTGTGTTCACTACAGTCAGTAAACATTTTCTCGACGTGCTCCTTGGAACGTAACTTCGGATTGTTTGGTCGTTCCACGAGCCTATTCAGAGTTAAAAAGTACCTGTCCTGCTGCGACCCATAAAAAAAATGTCATTCAAAATCAAATACATTTACGTCTTCCTCTTGTGGGGGTTTGCAGTGAACCCCATACCACGTGGTAGTTAGTAATTCTCTCTCGTTTTATGGTGAAGCTAGATGGGATTACAATTGAAAATTGGATTGAGAGGGTTTTCGGGGTTTCAGAATCCAAGTTCTAGGTTTCACATTTTGAAATGCCTACCCTCAGGAATACCTCTTTGTTTGATAAAATTCTCGTTTTTCTATCTCTGGCATCGACCGAGTGAAAAATTATGCTCACGAACTGGTTAAAAAGTTAGTGTCAGTATGTTGTAAAATTGTGGTATTGGGATAGGTCCAAAAAGAACGATTATTCATTTTTTAAACGTATTTTCAAAGCAGTCGTCTAACTTGACTCAAGAAAAGAAACGTTAAGTGGGATCTTTTGTACAGTCCTTAGAAACATTTCACATTAAATGTTTCAAATTTTGTCTAATGACAGGTGAAGGTACACAACGAGTAATCGTGAAAATGAGCTCGCATGCCATGATATCTCAATTGGAACATTTCATTTGGCTCTTTCAGCTAGACTATTGGCCTAAGTAGCAGAAATTTATCTTGAAAAGTCATCGCTATGGTTGTCGTCATTCAACACAGTTTGTGGCCTACTTGTTATTTCGAATGGTTAAGATTGTGCTGTAATCATCTCCGTCACTATAAAGATAATTTATATGTACATCTGTGTAAGTAAACTATTTTGCTAAACAATTTGATTTGGAATTTTGTTAAATCATATATGATGCTTATAAGACTAAAAAGTAGCTGAACGTCTAGATCTCCAAACGTTAACACAAATATCTGCGAGTCCTTATCATTATTTTGCTTTTACAATTCACACTGTAAAAGTCACCACTGTTGTCTCAAGTCCCTTCATTGAATGTGATCTAAAAATTAACATACATCCGAAACTAACACATACATGCATTTTAATTTACTAAGGAATTCAAGTATCAGTCAAAAATGAAGTGCCAAGAATCCACTAAACTACAGTCATCATCAAGCCGTGTAGATCCAACCACTCTAGGTTGTTAATAATATTTTCTCCTCCAACTAAAAATCGTAGCTTCTCCAACCTTGAGTGGTGGTCTTGTGTAAACCAAAAGTTGTTATTATTTCCTATAATTTATTATTTCGTATTTTTGTAAAAGGTCGGAAATATATTTGTGATTTATTACCTACTTGACATGCTTTTCATTTATCACTTTAAAACTAACCAACCGTATCCTAATCGACTACTTGAAACCAATAAATTGAACAATTTAGTAGTGGAGTAGATATTTGCAGACAGATCATTTGTCTTTAGAGTTCATGCTTATATCTTTGGAGTTCAGTCAAATGTCTTCGCGGGATGAAATTATAACATTTATTATCTGGTTAAACTATTAGCATGCAGTTATCATAATGCAAGCATAATATCCGTGGCGAAAAGGTGAGAACACTCGCCGTCCTTCACACTTTTTGTACACTAGGAGTGTACAGTTTTCAAAAACGAAATATCCCTGGATAGGAGGGGTTAGAATCACGGACGAAAATCCCTGGACAAAAAATCCTCGCGTTTAGCCCAACCCGGACAAAAGATCCCCCTGTGAAAAATGAGAGAAATAGATACTTGGAAGCAGAATAATTCTTCTGTGCTGGGGGCCCTATAATGTTTCATAATTTGAATCATGGTGGCACGCGAAGGCGTTGCTTGTGAAGACTGTCACTAGGGGCGCACTACCTTCGGTGTTTACTTACGGCTAGGGTTCGTCGTTCAATTGCTTGTCTCCCACGCTCGACATATGTACTGTTACCTCCTTACTTACTTTAAGTGAAATTGTGTCTTCAATAATTCTTTTAGTTCCTCGAAACACAACAGGCCCCAAGTTGATGTTTATTCTACCAGGGTCAACGGGACTAGTTTTATCGCAATCATGATTCGTCATATCGCTCCACATTACTTCCTACTCGGGGAGTCTTCAGTTTCACGATAGAGGTCATCCCAACACACAAAGCCGTTATTCGAAAGGTATCTGTACTCGCGACACAAAATATTGAGAGAAAATTCGGAACAGGAAACGCAATGGCTTTTGGGGAAGTGAGAGTCTGCCGCAAAGCGAAATGCAACGGTCTAGGGGGCAAGATGCTTGTAGCTATCTTTTGGTAAATCTTTCGGTGTGTTCGGATGTGTTCTGTCTGGTTACCTGGGATGCTCGCTTCAAAAACAAAAAAAAACCTAAATCAATCCTTCTTTCAAACTATAGATCAGTTGGACAAATAGGTCACCCCAAACCCATAACGTTTCGTTCTACTACTACTTACACTTGATCCTAAACTTATTACTTGTCCTTAACCGAAAATCATTGCCTTTTTCACCGAAACCCATCGAGTTTTGAGCCTCGCTTCCCCAAACTCTCAAAGCGCCCAAAATATTGAGTGACGGCGTAAGGTGGCCTTGCTCCAAAAAATCCTCGTTCAAAGTGAGTACATTATTATGTAGCTACACTCGTACCTACTGTTGGAAAACAAAATATTATTGGCTTATGGAATGTTAGACAAATACGTTCCACGTGGATAAACATGAATATATAATATAAACCGCATGTACCCATAAACCTATAAGTGCATCTCTTATTTTCCCCTTTTTCAGTAGTTTTCCGAAGTTGGGAATTTTTTGTGGACCGAGGGGTTAAGGGGAACTAGGAAATATTAGCTGGTGAATCGAAATATTGATTGAAAGTAACCTTACATCATTACAATTACCAGTACCCCCTTTCTGAAAATCTTGCCACCTTCTTTTGAGATGCGCAATTGACAAAAAATAATAATAATAATTGATAAAATGTTTAGGGGGAATTCTAAGTAGCAGGGCACTGCCCCGGTGCCGTCCCTGAATTGGGAAAACCTGCTTGGCACCAGTGTGGTGTCATCTGCGTTGAGTCAGTTACTGGAGAGAAGGCGTCTGCTGGAGCTGGTATTGGTAATGAGAGTTGATGTGATTCTGAAATGTATTTTACCGCATGTTACAGCCTGAAGGAAATGCTGATGTAACAGCCCAGTCAGCTTCATCACAGCTATTTTTTTAAATTGCTAATCAAATCCAGCGCCATTGAGAAAGTTTGACAGAACCACTTACAGCAGTGGGCTGCTCTCCTCAACCCAAGCAATTTCATTACTTTCTATCTACCCTGTCACAAATCTGTAGCAGCATTCAGATCCATTACAGGGCATGCCTACCTGAGTGCTCATCTTTACAGGCTCCAGATAATAGATGAGCTTGCAGCACATCTCAAACAATGACTTCTACCCTCCTTTTTGAATGTCATCAACTCTTGGATAAGATATTCTTTTGCAAAAACATTGGAGCTTCATTGGGCTACCTGAAGTATATTAATGGGTCAAGAACCATGACTATCAATCGTAAATTAAAACCCAAACAACAGGTTGTACTGATATTCAGGTAAGTGTTGTCCTCCAAATTATCCTTAGTACAATGTGCCTGTGGGCAAATCACCAAGCTTTTGTTCTTAATCGCTTATTTAGAGCTGAAGGAAACAGGAACACAAGTTTCTAATAATTACAGATTCACACAGCACTTAAAATTACAAAAAAAGAAGGATTTATTCATCATTTAGAATGTTAACATCAGTAGGTACTTTCAAATTATATACAGTAAATTCTGGAAGGGGATCCTGATTTTTCATGTCTTAGTTTGACACTTCTACCAAAAGTTACGGAAATTACGAGCTGGTATCATTAAAAGCAGTACAGACTTTCATCCAAATAAGTGCATATTCTGATAAATAAGTTTGTCGTTTTGATAGCAAACAAATCTCCGTGATTTCGCTGTGCTGAATGTGAATTGCCGTTCCATGAATTCACTAAAACTGAGAAGAGAATTGAAGAATTAGAAACACTCTTAAACGTGAGAAGAAGAAGAATAAAATATCCGTATGATATACGGATAATATATGATGAAAGGATTGAAGGCACACGAAATATTAGTGGATTTACGAACAGCTATAGTGGAGGCAGGAGTAGCATTTTAAAATCGTTAAGGACTAAAGGAAAAATTAAAAGAAAGAAGAATTTGGACACACAACCCAATGGGTTAGCTCCAGTTCTGAAGAAGAAGAAGAACTTCTTATCGCAAATTGTTGATATCGATTAGAAATTTTCTATTATCAAGTTTGTGCTTGGAACATTATAACTCAAAACTGTGTATTTATATTGCTGTTAATCGTGGAATAACAACAAAACAGTGAACCTATGAAGGTTTATTTATTTAAAAAATCTACCTGTGATATATACTTCCAACAATTGTATACCATCCAGATCGTTTTAGAGTGTTGTTTATTTTTACTATTATGAAAGAACTGTCTACTATAAATGTCCGGTAGATAGGTACCTATTTTTTAGTTGTATGAGACTGATGTTGACAGTGTAGACAATCAATTGAACTATGGTCCTCCGGTACGTCAACTCGAAACCAATATCAAGGCTCTTGTCATGTGGACATCGACAGCTTTCTTCGTGTACAAGTGAACTCTTGAAGAATAGAACAATCTTGACAGTCGAGAGAGAGTCTTGCAGTGATTTCCTTCAGGGGCTCATCACCAACGATATGAAATTGCTGTCAACCCACAGATGTATTTACACTATGTTACTAAACTCTAAAGGTAGGGTTCTTTTCGATGCGCTAATATATAAAACCGAATCTCCTGACAAATTCCACTTGGAATGCTGTTCTAATGTGGCAGATTCCGTCTTGAAACATCTGAAAATGTATTCCCTTAGGAAGAAAATTGTTGCGTCAAAAAGCAGTCTGTCAGTTTGGGCGGTGTTACCTGGTTCTACGGTTGGAACCGATTTAATACCCGACCCGAGATGCAACGAGCCCTGGATATACAGATGTTTGTCAGAATCTCGACCTTCAAATGAAATTGCCGAAGGGATATACACCAAGCTGAGGTATGTACCTTCATTATACCGAGTTCACTGCATGCCAAAACTACGTCAAGAGTTTGATGTTCGAGTTCCTTCCTAATAATATGGAGCTTTGAAGGTTTCAGACTACAACAGTAGAATGAACAGATTTTGAAAAAGAATTTGTACATGGGTAATTTCAAAATTTCGGTCACATTTATGTCATTGGTCAGTATTGCCGTCCAACACAACTGAATGCAGTTTTGTAAATTTTTAAAATTTCTCTCCTATGTGGATGTACATGTTCCATGGATAAATATGTAAAAGTTGTGCCTAGAGGACCCAGGAGAAAATACCGAAGTGCTGATTTCTCACTCCCTACTGCTGTCACTGACTAGTGGTATATACAACATCCATCATCACTACTCAGCAAAATATTTATTGGAGCCTCTACATCCATTTACACTGTGAAAGAATATACCATCCAAAATGGATAGCCGCCTCAGAAAAAAAAATTTGGATCAAAGCAAGTAGCCTTACCAACCCATTATTTCAGTGTCACAGTTTTTCGTCACTCCCTACAATGTTTTGAAAAGTAGCCTCCACCTGGCAGGAAAGGGTATTTATGAAGTTGCTTCTGTTCTGTTGACATCCCTTATTCAAGGTGGTCCCAACGCTGGTGGTTGGATTCTGTCTAGACCTTCCCAGTCAGTTCCACCAGGAAAACCATCCCCGGACGTAGCAGTGAGGGTTTTTTTAACTCCCACTCCCTACTCCAATAACATTCTGACTGCGGTGAATGAAACTTGATCATACTTGTTGACAATTAGTGTAGTTGTTGGAAGTTCGTTGAAAAGCAGGGGTCCCGCAGGGGAGTGTCTTAGGGCCAGTACTCTACCTCCTGTACACACGGGACTTACCCCAACAAGAAGGCACAACTTTTGCCACCTTTGCAGATGACACGGCTATCCTCTCTGTTGGAGATGATATAGAAGCTGCAACTCGCCTTAAATTTGGATCGAAGCAAGTAGCCTTATCAGCCCATTATTTCAGTGTCACACAGTTTTTCCTCACTCCCTACAATGTTTTGAAAAGTAGCCCCCAACTGGCAGGAAAGGGTGTTTATGAAGTTGCTTCTGTTTTGTTGACATCCCTTATTCAAGATGGTCCCAACGCTGGTGGTTGGATTTTGCCTAGACCTTCCCAGTCAGTTCTACCGGGAAAACCATCCCTGGAGGCAGCAGTGTGGGTTTTTTTAACTCTCACTCCCTACTCCAATAATATTCTTGACAGTGGCGAATGAAACTTGATCGTAATTGTTGACAATTAGTGTTGTTGTTGGAAGTTCGTTGACAACATTTTGGTACAACCAGTTTCAATTGATATGTGACCTGTAAAGGCGGTGAAAGGCTATAACCTCACTCCCTACAATATCCAGCCAATAGCCCCATAAATTGTAGGGAGTGATATCTGCTTGCAGCAAGTGAGATTTTGGCATGGAAACCTTAGTATTTTCTGTAGCTAAAAATAAGCTAATTTGTACTGAAGTTGAAACACATGAGCGGCGATTCCCAGGAAGGTTGGAGGCTCAAGAGGGGAGAAAAAGTAACATATAACTCTCTCCCTTAAACAAAAATTTTCTTCAAAATTGCGTATCAGCAGTACGGTTCAAGATGATGTGTGCTCCCTTGGGTAATATGCCTGGAGAACCGCAGTGATTAATTAAGAACAAAAAAATTGATCAGGTTTCAATTTTTTTCTTTTAGAAACGTCGATACCCATATGTGACCGAAATTTTGAAAAGACTCACATATAGGTGCAATTCTATAGGTATTAAAATAAGTAGGGCTATCGAATTTGGACTTATCACGTCAGTTATCAAACGAAATGGTAGGGTTGAAGTGCCACTATGTTGTGCATACTTGACGGCGTGTCTCGGCTTGCCATCTTTACCTATCGAACAATACTTATCAAAATAAGAATCTCAAAGATATAACAATACGCATCCGGTAAGTGTTACTTGATCACTCTTGAGTTGAAACTATTCATTGGGTTTCAGGATTTCACTTGGGATTGCTGAAGGTTCAAACGAAATCCCTGTTGGGGAAGCTTTTCCTCTCGAGTACAATGCAGACTTTTTGAACGGCGTTAGTTTCGATAAAGGCTGCTACGTAGGTCAGGAACTCACTGCACGCGTTCACCATACAGGTAAACCTGATTATATTCTGACTTTTATAGTATTTCCAAGTCAAAGTCAATCTTTTCTAACTCAAATTCGACCTGTTCACAATTATTAGGGAAATGACGAAAAATACGCACAAGCCCTAAATGTTTTAGGTACCAAAATTTTGTCTGTGATTGGGAAGTAGGCTGACAACAATACTCCAAACGCAGTAAGAAGGTACCTAGACATAAAACAAAATCATGTCTTACTAAAAAAGAAACCAGCAAAAAAACATAATGAAAAAAAAGCAACATTCCTCACATTGTATTATCAATCATAGCTACTAATTTTACTAACTGTTTCATGGACATCATGCATCTGCTCTGTGATGGGTATGGTTATTGGCCCTTCCCGGGTGATGAATCGGACGTTTTCAAATGTTTGTGTCATCCTCTGAGCGTGGCGGAGCATTATTACCGCATCCACTTCAATTGAAGGGGCAACTATACCGTTCCATCACCTCACAGCTCCCTGAAGCGTCATTTAGACAGCCTATCCACTGATGTCATTAATTAAATAAAGCTGTGATAAAAGTTTTTCTTCCAAAGAAATGTCAATTTTTATAGATGCTATGTTTGTATTTATGGGGTTTCCCAGGTGTTATTCTGGTATTCTCCTCCTCGTACTGGCATTTTAATACAAACCCCTATTTCAAATTGTATTTTACTATTGTATGCTAGTAACAGAGGGGTTTCAAGTGAAGTTTGAAATATTCCTCGAATCCAACCAATTTTAAATTTTAAATTCTCAAAGTCGCAAATAACCAATGGGTTGTGAGGTCCTCAAATTCAAACAATTTCCATCAGTACCAAGATTGGGGTGAGTAGGTACTTCATATGAGCTATGGGAGAAAGGGAATACTGAGTGCAGTTGGTCCTTACTTAAGAAATCTGGGAACGAGATTTTCTTATTATTATCTAAGCTTCATTCGATTTGAAACATCTGATTTTCAAGCTTGATTATCTATTAAGAAACATCTGATTTGTAAACTTAATTCCCTATTAGTTGAAAGTTACAGCTAAAGCAACCAGCTACACTAAATTAGCTGCCAGAGGAAGTTGATAGATAGCAGCTAACGGCTAACTTGAATTAGAAATTATTTCTGTTATAAAGGTTCTTCTGAAAGCCTTGCTCGATATTTGAATTTGACATGTGTCATTTTTGAAAAGGTTTGTTCTCACATTCCTTGAAAATTTCGTCGTAATTAGAAAACAAAAATTGATATCTTTTGTCTGGACAAAAAACTCTTGGTTCCAATTTGAAGATTGTTATCACGAAAGTGAAAATCTCACTTACACGTGGACTCAAAACTAAACTGTTTGCCTGAATTTTTTCCATCCATCCATGTTTTTCTGTGGGCCCTTCAATAGCTAATATTTAGCCGTTAGTGTGGGAGAATCTAGCTCATCTATAGCTCCTTCTGTGCCATAGTTCTCTGTCACACTTAAATGAGCTCATCATTCGGTTATGTGATTACTTGATAATTAAATAATGTTCTTATAAGATTTCAATGTATTAGGTTTGATGCTAGCTTAAGTTTATTACCCTGATATGCTTTATGCTTCAGGTGTCGTCAGAAAAAGAATCATGCCGCTTGAACTGGACAAAGAGCCAGGTGACGAGTACGACCTGTCTGAACCAGTTATCGATGACGACACGTCCAAAGCTGTTGGGAGGATTCGGGGTCTTGAGAAAAACCGCGCTTTGGCTCTCATGAGGGTCAAAGAAACCGTCTCATCCAAAGGACTGTCGTGGGGTAATTTTAAATTGAGAGCTGCAATCCCCGCTTGGTGGCCTCCTTTGATGAAAGCATCGTTGGTGCAGTAACGTGCCACTTCTAAATCTAGTCAATGTTTCTCTGTTACGGAATATATAAGTAAACGTTATTGGTTAACTGGATTTGATTAATTCTTCCCAAAAGTCCTCTTTAAGTTGTACTCTACGTTAATTATACAGGGTGTCCCACGAGTTATGCTCAACCTGACTCCTCAACATCAAATAGACGTCAAATTGATGGTAAATTTAACGCTCTTTCCAACGCTGTCACCAAATTCGAGCTTTCTCCAAAATTGAGGGAGTTATGAGATAGAAAACACGAAAAAAATCTTAGGTGGCGAATAACTTGGAAACGAGGCCTCTTAAAAAAATTGCTAATAGGCACTTTTGGTCAGAAATGAGTTGTAGAACACGTAGGAGTCAGGTTGTGCATAACTCCTGGGACACCCTGTATGAAGGTAACATTGTTAGAGATTTAAGTGTGATACAATTTTTTGTGTTTCACATTGGAATAAAAATTCAGTTATTGACAAAAATAACAGTTCACGAACAATAATGATTGGATTTTTCAGGAATGAATAAACTGGTTCATAAAGTTTTCTTAAAGAACTGAAAGAGAGTTAGTGTCAAGTGCTTCCATCTATAAAAATAATAGTGGGTCACCAAACAATAGACCAGCCTACCTAGTTACTGCCAACGTTCCGATGCAAGATATTAACTATACGCAATTGCGTTTTTTTCTACAAAATAAATCAGGTAGGTATGACAGAACAGGTTTTCAATTAACAAGTTGCATTTTTGAAATTTGTTAATTTTTATAAGGGACATCCAAAGCTGGTTAATGTGTGATACCTGTAAACGTAAGAAGCCAGAAATGGCTTCGTGGTATGGGAATATCATTAGAAATCGACTGTAACGCTTTTTTATAACGTAACGCTTCTGCAGTACATGTGTCAAGGTAAGGAGGTTCAATGTCAATAAGTTTTTGAGCCCTGAACCCAACGCGATACTTGAAAAAATGGAAATGCGACAAGGGAACAGAACTGTGAGTTAAAAAATACCGCTTCTAGCGCTAGTGTCGTTCAACATAGGCTGTCACAACTTTCGCTTCAGCTCAGAAGAGAACACAAATGACGATTTATTTCAGGAACCAATTCCATGATAGGAATTTAGGTTGGCTATGCTGACGCCTGATAATTTGGTAACATTGCGCTGCACGTGGTTGCTGTGTTATTCTGTCGAATAAAAATAAAAGGTCTTTCCGTCTTTTGCCTGTGTACTGGTATTGGATATTGTGATTCAATTTATACGCCTGATGGAGCAGTGTTCAATCAACTGATTGAACATTCTTCGTCGGGACGAAGTTATTTGTGTGATTCGCGATCAAGTGAACTGAACTATCGAATAGTATGAACATTGCATCAAGTTGCAAAACTCTTCACTAAAAGTTCGTCACAATGCGGATAGATACCTGCTACTTTTGTTCATCCAGAATATACCCTGGGCATGGCATACAGTTCGTTCGGAATGACTGCAAAGTAAGTTAAACATTTTCATCTGCTACTTTGATGAATATTGAATGACGTTTGGGTTGATACGTACTGATAGATTCTCTACAAACGACTGCAAGTGAATAGAAACCAAGATGTAGTAAAACTGACGTTCCTTTGTAATATTCATATGGTATTTATTTATTTATTCTCCTTCGCGTCCTTAATTAATCTAGCCCGAGAAACATTGAAGATATCAATATCCCGGAGGTATATATTTGCCAACCTCATTATCCGGGGAGTGGGGGAGTTAAACATGTAGTTTGTGCGCAGGAGGGGAATTTGGGAGAGGTCTCCACAACGAGTTGTGCGGCATGGCACCAGGAAAGAGAGCGATGAAAGAAAGGTTGGGGAGTCCACCTTGTTTTGTAAGACATTGTAGAGGAAGGAAAGGTCACTCAGTATTTTTCTTTAAGTTAGCGTTGGAAGACTGAGATAGGCTGACAAATCGTTGTAGGGTAAGACATAATCCTCAGAAGGGAACAAAGAGTCAAGGCCGTATCTGAAGTACATCATTCGCATGAATCTTCTCTGAACCCTCTCTCAAGTGCCCATATGTTCAGCATAATATGGGGACCAAATCACTGTTGAGAATTCCAGCAGTGGCCGAACCAAAGAGGTGTAAAGCACTCTTGCAGTCCTGACATCCACGAAGTCTTTAGATGCCCTCCATACAAATCCAAGGATCTTATAGGCTCTGATTGAGATTGACTCAATATGTTGCACGAATAAGAGAGTATAGTCCAGCTGAATGCCAAGATCCCTCACAACAGACACTCTTTCCAGTTGTCGCCCAAGTAGGGAATAGGGGGGTATTACCTATGATATCCAACAACATACCGTTTGAATACAGAAGTATTCTGAGTAGGTACTCATTCTTCAGACGTACACAAGGCCGCTCGCCGCTGACTAGGTACCGTCCCGATCCCCCATATCTCTTACCTCCAAGACGTACGATGTTTCCTATACATCTTAACTCTCGGGGTTGAGGAAAAAGAATACTTGCTTGAAGCTTGGTCTAAAATCGAACTTTCAACCATAATAAACGTGTTAAGACACTATCGAATCGTCGTCATAGCCAAATCCGGGTCTATGTATTGGATTCGACGTAAAAAAAATACATAGAAATTCAATGTCAAACTAATTTTTTCACGAAAACTCCATTTTTCATCCTGTAACGTCGATAATACCGTGTGAGGCTGAAGTAGAGAATAGGTGACCCCTTCCTCTTATCAGACAGTATCGATGAGTCTGTAGGAGAATATATCGATACCACTGCCATGTATTATGGAATGATTTTCATGACCGTTATATAGATAAAAGTAATTTTAATACGCAGAGACACAAGTGTTAACGCATTCTGATGTATTTGTCCAAGACTTGGACAAGTACCTATAGAACTTAGTTCTATACTTTACTAGGAGGATTGATGTAGGAATTTTTTTTTTGAGGTGGGAGCGAAGCGAGCATTCAGACCAGCAAACTAGACGGAACACACATCGAAAGCGTGGACCTATATCGATAGGAGATATCGGGATTTTTCAATATGGCGACGGTGTTATCATGAAGGGGTAACCTATTCTCGACTTCTACCCTAATTTATTTACGAAGAGTTTTTCTTCATCCTGTAACGTTGATTTTACCGTGTGAAACTACGTTTTTCTGCTCTCAAGCCCAACTTTTCCTGTAACCAACGGAGTAAAATCAAAATTGATTATACCGTTGAAAAGCTGTGATTCTGGCGCAGTTTTTAAGACCTGGCAATAGTTCATTATCTCGAATTATTTTGAGATTATGGGCTTTGAAAAGTGGAAAGTTTTCGGAAAGTTACCAAGTTGTACTTTTCAAGTTGCTCTATTCCCCGTAAAATTCAACTGAAAAAATTTTGGTACTGTTCTAGTCTGTCCCTGCACGCAACCCCATTGCAACCTCCCACACATATCGAAAAATAAATCGATAGTTTTGTAAATGAACCAATGAGAAGGGCAGGATAGAGACTCATAAATAAGAATGGAATCGATATGTTCATGATTCGTTCTGTTCTATTTGTTCAACTGATCTATACTTTACTAGAAGGATTGATTTGGGCTATTTTTTTGTTTTTGAGGTGCGAGCGAAGGGAGCATCCTGACCAGCAAACTTAGACAGAACACATTGGAACACACATCAAAAGTGTGGACCTATATCGATAGGAGACAACGATATTTTTCGATGTGTGGGAGGTTGCAATGGGGTTGCATGCAGGGACAGGCTAGAACAGTACCAAATTTTATTTGGTATTAGGTAGACAGGAAATTTTACGGTCTTTCTGAGGGAACTAAGTCTGTTTTAAAGAAATAAGGTCGATAACACACAAAAATCTTAAATCGTGAACAACTCTGAAGACGAGCGTTAAAAAGAAAACTTCAAGATGCGTTTTTTGTGCCAATTAGTTGTAGAATCGATTCCTTGAAGGAATGAGACCTGTTTTGTAGATACCCTGTATATCGTCCTTCAAAAACCCTTGTATTTTTAAATCAAATTTTGACACTAATATACATTTTCTGTGATTCCTTCTCGAATTTAGATTTTCAAATTCTGCCGATCCAAATGCCACAAAGCTTTCAAGAGGAAGAAGAACCCAAGGAAGGTGAAATGGACTAAAGCCTACAGGAAGACTGTTGGCAAGGAAATGGCTATCGACCCATCGTTTGAATTTGAAAGAAGAAGGAACAAACCTTTGAAATATGATAGGGAGTTTTGGCAGAAAACTGGTGAGTACGGATGAACACCATTATGACTGCTTCTAATGTGCTTTTGTGCCGTAAACCTTGATACTGATGTATTCCCGTTTTGCCTTTCAGTTGAAGCAATCAAGAAGATTGAAGACATTAAAAGTAAACGACAAAATACGTTCATTATGCAGAGGCTGAGGAAAGGTCGGGAACTGGAAACCAAGAGGGACATCAGAGAAGTCCAAAGAGATTTGTCCCTCATCAGATCACCTGCTGCAGGTTAGTATTTGTGGATGTTCATAAATTGAACGAAAATCGTTAGCAAACAACCCTGTTGATTCAGTATTCACTATAAAGTCATGCTGATAAATGATCTTTAAACAGGGATGTTGGCAGGAATTACGGTTAAATGGTGTCGGTTGTCAATATTCTTTATTCTTTGGGTCCCCTTACTAAAGCCTTAGTGGCTAACATCACAATACATGGCATTTTCGTTTTGTTCATCCCATTTTCTCTCTGATCGTGCAATAACACTCCACAATTTCATTTCGAATGTTTTTAGCTTCACTCTTTCTGAAGACATGTTGTCTGTAAAAAACAATGAACTGTTCTTTTAGAAAAAGACAGAATAGGTTTATGATAACTAAAGGTTAGTTGTGTCGACGATCTTAAGATCTTTAAACAACATGACAACCATGTTGGCTAGGAGTACGCGGTTAAATGGTGTCGGTTGTCAATATTCTTTATTCAACAATTAAACTCCTACCTAAGGAGAAAACGAAAAAAAACCTATGTATGACATCCTGCCAAAGGTCTCCAGTCCATAACGTTTAACCTATTTTCGTGATTATCGTTTTGTTCGATCCCATTTTCTCTCTGATCGTGCAATAAACTTCAGAAGTTTCGAATTTCATTTCGAATGGAGAAAATGGAAGGGGTAGCCCGAAAAAAACGTAGTTTTTCTACTAATTTTGCAGACGTTTCCCAGGCCATAAGACCCTGCCCTACGTGAGCGCGGGCTGGGCGATTTACGCGAGTGCAAGCGTTTACAGCGGGAAACGTCACTAGTGTCCTATGTGCAGGCGCTACCGCGAAAGGAGGAGGGCGCGTTTTTGTTAGGTTAGTTCCGTACCTACCGTACCAATCAATACGATGAGTGTTTCTTTTCTGAATTTATTGCATAGAAACGGTTTTTGATGGCCTGAAGTAGTCCAGCTTTATTCAATTACATTTCCAATAAACGTCTGCAGATCTCGTGAAATTTATCAATCAAGGACCTAATTCGGGGAATTCATTACTCACCTGCGTATTCTTGAATTGAGGATTTTTTTTTTACTACATAAAGACGGTTGTTTTCTTATTTCGCTGATAAGTGACTAAGAAATTGTTCTGACTAATCTTGCAAGCACTCGAGAAACGATTTTGACTCCAACAGTCTTGGACAACTTCTATAACCTTGACAACAGATGTAAAAAATCGCAAAAAAGGTAATTTTTATAATTATTGCAAGTTTTATCGTGCAGTGGGTCACTCATTTCAATTTTTTGCTATTGATGCGTGAAAATTCTAGGTGATATTTAAACAAATTGGAAAATTCTTCGTTCTTAATTCAAATCTTGAAGACTAGCTTGTGAGACACTGAATCAGAAATTGTAGACCCATGTCTAGGAAAAACGCAGAGTTTGTAGAAGAAAACGTAGTTTTTTTCCACAAAATTAAGAGTTACAACCTTAGATCGATGTCGACGTTTAGGTCATCATGGGTTTCCAACTTTGTCGCAAATGATTTATCGTTTAACCTAAATAGCATGATGAGTTTTATTTCATCCGAATAAAAATTGTGGTCCCTATCTGATATTCTCAATTAAACAAAATAATTATCCATGTCAACCTCTGGTTTTGCCCTAATGAGCTAAGCAATACGATATACAACATTATTAAAATGATGATTATTTTCCAGGTCTTAGAGAGCGAGAAGAACTGGAAGATTCGATTGTCGAAGAAGTTCACGATTCAGATCATGAAATGGATTCAGACGATGACAATCGGATGGAAGTTGCTGCCAATTAAACCTCATCTCCTGATATTCAAATCGACGCCGCCTAAATGTCATTTTAGCTCGAATTCTTCGAGTGCAGCGACTGTTGCTAAAATAATTATACCATCAATAAAAGTTCAGTTAAGTTTATCTGTGGTTTGTCTCATCCTTTGTCTTTTCGTGCGCTTGGGCAACATGGTGTGGGACCAGTAACGGACATTTTACGTTCATCACGACGACCAATTTTTCCAATTAACTGGGTATTTTTCAAACGATGTTCTTCTGGCTTGATTAATCGATTCAATGGGGTCGATTTAGGTGTCCATATTTATCCACACACTACGTCATAATAACACACAACAAAAAAGTTATTGAAGAATTCTGAAAAGTTTCCTGGGATTGCACACATCAAAATGAGTGATTGTTCGAGTGTGGTTTATTTCAGACGATAACTCTCCTTAGAATTGAGGTAAAAACTTCGTTCTTTCGCTACAAAATAAGCAAGCATTTCAACAGAAAGGATGAGTTTGTAGCAAAGCACGGTTTGAGGACAGGAAATTGGGCAAATTTGAGAAAAAAAAATTGTACTAAAAAAGAATCACAACGTTAAATAAAAACGGCTGAAAACAGTTAAATTTGATTCTAAAGCAGAATATTCAACGGTTTGGGAACCGAACGCCTGGCCTTATGCTCTATAACATTGACACATTCTTCTGTTGCAAGTACGGTTTAGGAATTATTTGCAACAAAAACTTTGAAATGTGCCATTGCCGTGATCCTTAAGGGTTCACCGATATTCAGATGGCAAACAAATTTTCTCACGTGGAACGAACTAAATTTTTCAAGTTTATATCCAGAAAATACTAGCCATCTTCGTCCTCAGTTCCTATTGGATTTGAGTGTAAAAGTATTGGTGCCCCAGAAAGCAGGATTTTCAACAACGAATCTTTTTTAATCGAAAGCCATTTTGTCCCGTAACCAGTAAACTAAAATTGTTCGGTTACGTCTGTGCTTCATTTAGCACATGACAAGCAGTGGGGCCCCACCTCAGCCACTTGAAAGAGCCCGTGGTTCAAATGATCAATTCAAGTGGACGTGAGAAGTGGCATCCATTCGATTGTCTAAAATATACTAATAATCTTGAATTTCGATTTTTATGGTTGGTAGTTTAGGTTATGACATTGCAGTGGTTCGTTGTAATTATTTACTGAACTTTCCAATTGTATCATTGGTTTATTCTTGTCTTTGTCTCTCGCAGAAACATCTGTGGTGCTGAAACACAGGAAGGCCTTTAGATGTTCTCGGTTACTTACGTCCATTTTGGTTAAATCCATTACTCCTACTTTACTGTGTGGGTTTCACGCCAAGCAACCCGTTCCAGTTCTGCTTCTCTTTTATCACGTGTCCTTGCCGGATCAATAGTAGCCTCTGCGCTTGCGCAAACGTGAAATCCTTGTTACGCGCATAACTCTACGAGTTCTTGACCAATTCAGATGAAATTTTCAGGGATTGTTCGGTTTGATGTGTAGATGGTCCCCTATAAGTTTCATGACCCCCGGATCAATAGTAGTCTCTGCGCATGCACAAACTAAATCCTTGCCACAAGCATAACTCCGGAAGTTCTTGACCGATTTCGGTGAAATTTTCAGGGATTGTTCGGATTTATTAGGTATATTTTATAGTTTGTTCAATAGTTGAACATGCCTACCTTTATTTTCTCAAGTTATGCTCCTGTATAACAATAAATTTACGCTAATTCAATATTTACTTCGCCTGATTCAACGAAGTTCTTTAGTCAATAATAATTTTCAATGATCTATACAGTCATGTTATGGATACGAGGAAGCTATGTGCCACGCCCACTTGTTTTCTCACGATACTTTGTGATACTGTTCACTGATCGTTTTGAAGAGGAAGAAGTACGGAAATGGTTAAAACTAATAAACCAAAACAAAATGTCTTATTATTTGGTATCGCGTAAGCAAGTTCTCGTGACGATTTTTCAGTTTATGTGCCAAAGCAAAGACATGAAAATGTCAAAATTAAATCTCATCCCTCCAAATATATCATCGAAAATCATACTCATCTCGGTCAACGTGGCCATGCTGGAACAAAAGCCGCAAGGTCACTTATCTCACCTGCATATAAGCACATCTTTTCAATGTCAAGATCAGTCGGAAATGATTCAATACTACATTATGGGGCATGATGTTGACCTAACGGAAAAACAGGTCGACTTCTATGATGAAAAAGAGTTCAGCCTCTGGAAAAAAGAAACTAAAGTTCTGCAGAGTCTAATGGAAACAAAAACTCAATTTGGCTACCAGAAAAATCACACACACACACAGTCATTATTTTGGCAAAATCAATTTTGCATATTATCAAATTGAAAATGTTGGCAAAGTAATTTGAACCTTTGGCACAAATAAATTTTAATATTTTTGGCATCTTGATTTCAACTTTCGGCGACTCACTTTCAACTTTCGGCAAACCAATTCGAGCTTTTGGCATATCAACATTTTTCCAACCCCAATAATGATCAATAAATGTTTTTTCTCTCTCTTATTAAAAAGCTGCAGAGTATAATGGAAACAAAAATCAGGAAAGTATTTCCAGTGCTTCAGGGACGGGGGTTTTTCCAGTCAGTTTTTCCTTCCGTTGGGTACCTAGTTCCAAAAATTGGTGGAAACTGGTCAGTGACAAGCTTATAAGATTCTTCAGTAGGTGGCAGTAATCCTAGTTTAACAATTTGTTGATAAGTAGCCGTGATGCTTGGTAATTATATCCCAGCTCCAGCCTCTCCTGATTTCTATTAATCAATATTGCAAGGATATAAATACAACATTTTCCATCATTAGTAATACCAATTGACCAACTGTGAGGAGAGCACAACGAACTAAACCTTCTTCCGATTCCTAACCTAAAACTAAATCTCATACTTGAACATAACCTCATATTGCCAGTTCTCATACTAAAAATCAATTGCAAACCTGAAAAGAGAATGCAAAAATGAATGGTAACACATTGATTCTCGATATATAATTTACATACAAATGGCTTATTTACATTAACTACAACGTATGTACAATTCACTTTACATAATAGGCTAGTAATTCACATTTTATACAACTTCTCCTTTTTAAAAAACTATGATTTGTTTGTTCAACAAACTACCTTTGTATCAAACTTTGCGAAGAGTCCCCACAGGGGTTGGAACAGCGAAGGAGCGCGTTCGGTGGAATTCCTTCCTGTTCCGAATTTACACGATTTACGAGCTATAGGTACACGGTGATAGGTCCGAATAATTGTTCTTTGTGTAGGACATTTAGGCTAACACCTTAGTCGCTATCTGAACCCACAATATTTTTTTTTCTCTTCTTGGCTTGCCTTGGTTTCACGATCTCTTCATCCTAAAACACAAAATAATATCGTTAATGGATTTCACTGAAAACGTTGAACAAATGTGTATTTAGCTGACTGTTCGCCGCACTTCCTGTAAGCACCCACTATTTTTAACACAAACATTAATTTTTTACAGGCTATTTCAGTTTTTCTGTGAAAATTATCCCTTTCTGTACGTATGAATAACGAAGCGCCTAGTAGAACAGGTATGCAAACACCATAACTGATAAGACCAAAAAATATTGATACAATTTGGGGAAAATTAATTCAGATTCTTCCAAATCCCTTTTCAATTCAATAACTAACTAGACCTAAATTCAATTGATTAAAACTTCGACATCTATTAAAAAAAAGGTAAGAACAAAGATTTGACTCCTGCCAAAAAACATTGGACAGGTAGCTTCTTCAAAAACTAACTCTCCTCCCAACCAAAGGGATTAATCATTGGTAGAACTCAGTAGCACGATAAAAACGAAATTGACCAAAAAGCGACAGTTTCACAAATTGGTTGGGTTTAAATTAAAATAATTATCACAACCAATGTTACAATAGATATGTCATAGTTAAGTTGGTACCTAATATTTTATAAATCATAGAGTTTTGTTGGTACCACGGTTCGGAACTTGGACGGTCCCATCTTCCTGAACATTAGTAGAGTCACTTATCATTCACAAGTTTTAGATCGATCTCTTAGATTGGACCAATTCTATTAGATCGAGACCTATCACGAGAAAATGTTTCAGAAAATTATGCGAATTCCCCATTGACGAATAACAGAATGAAAGGTAGTTGGAAACAAACATGCATTGGGTGCATTTTTGGGGTGTAAGAATTTAGCTTCAAAAAAGAAAACACTATTAACCTTCCAGTCACAAACGTGACCTACGACTAATGTTAACAACATCAAGCACCAATCATCCCCCTATCTTCTCTCTCTCAGTTAAGCTTCTGCAGCTTGACTTTAAGAAACATCTCCCGAAAAAAAAGAGAAAAATAATGTGTTTTAACTGGTAATGGTCAATACTGTCGTTGACAGTTCAAAAACACTACTCCAGGGCGCCAACGATGTTCAGAATGATGAACAGCGACACAAATTCCGTTTTGAAATTTATATTAGAAGATACTTTATGGTTGCTTTTGCAAGAAAATTCGAAAATGTCCGAAGTTGGATGCATCTACGGTACTTGAAACGTAAACTAACCACTTTGCTTACATTTTTAAAAGCATTTTTCAATTCTGGAACTAGGGTACACTTTTTCTTTTGGAATGAACCTCGTACGTAAAGTAACGTATCTACTAGTAGACGATCTTCTCTATCACTAATCAGGTGTCTCAATTAGAACAAACAACGACAGACACACACAGCTAAATGAAAAATGTGGTCGAAAAGAATGTTTAAGCAGGGATTCAAACAATGAAGTTTTCTTACTTCGCTACTTTCATCAGTAGAATCGGATATGAGCTCCTTGGCAATTTTTTTCTTAGCGACACTGTTGGCAGGCCTTCGCCCTCGTCCGCTCCCCTTTCCTCGTGACGTCTCTTCAACTTCCAGCAGAGAGAACAAATTGCTAAATTGACTTTTTTGAGCCTCCGTGCAGGAAGACTGAGCCTGATGCAGAGCCCGTTGGATGACGTCCAGCTTGTAGAACTGCTTCGTTCCGGATCTCATCCGATCGAGGTGTCCCAAAATCCGTTCGGCCGAGGGAGCGGCGCTAGCTCGGGTGCCGGTCCTTTTCCGTTTGTTGGGGGAGGCGACGGCGGGGCATCTGCTGGACAGGAGGGAAGCGACCAAGTCGGCGAGCGTGTTCTCGTGTTCCCGGCACCACGAGAGGAGCACGGACATGACAAACATGTCGCAGTGTGGACCGACGTCTCGGCTCAAAACTTGTTTCACCAGCTCTGCTGTAGGCCTAGACACAATCAATAACCTAAGAGTCAGTGCAATGGATCCAGTTGGAATCAAATTAGAAGAACTCCAATGATGTTAACCCTAACAAAGCGTAAAAAAAATTGAAATCGCAAGAGCTTATCAGAGGCAGGGAAATACGTACTAAACAATAAAAGCGATTCCAAAGAAAATATTAGGTATATAAGGGGGACACCATACAGAATGGAACTCCCAAAAATAAAATGTACTTTTTTTTAACGCAGCCCTAAATATCGAATGATTGTAGTTCTTAATGGTCTTTTCAACGTTATTCACCCCTTGTTTAACAAAGAAAATCATTACCCATTGTACAAATTGAACAAAGCTCCGAACGAACATGTTTCGACAATGGATAATATGATATTGTATACTAATGAAGTAAGATACCCCAAGTATGCACTTAAATAATGTGGAGTGGATCATTGGGTTGCATTGGAAGTTCTAAAAACAAAACAAAAACAAACAAGAAACCATTTTTTCTTCAATTTTCATTGGTAGGCTCATGTACTTAACAAAAAGCCCTGCATAGGATTAATGAATTTGGCTCATTTATGCACGCTCAAGCTTACCTTAGAGGAATACATTATCGTTCTAAACACTGCAAATAGGAACAATTATTTTTTATCACTATATGTGTATCAATTTTAGTTATTGTAGCTACATTTTCTAAAGATGTAAATGACAATTGATATAACATTGGAATAAAGTATGTATCTGCAGTCAAGAGGAGGAATAAATAAATTTCATCTCATTTCACAGCTTAAAGCTGAAGTTTCAGTCACTCAGCATGGTTGTATTAGAGAATTTTCCAAAATGATGTTATCACATTTATGTTAATTTCAGAAATCTTAATAACTTTCTATACAATACCAAGTTGTACAGTGAGAATGTTATATCTTTAGAAATGTCAGTAACGAGATACCGTACTAGCTTCTCAAAACGTAAATCAAGCTCCATGACCAGCCCACCCAAAATTAGAACCCCCCCCCCCCCATGTAAGTTGGTAACCCCCCCAATAAGAAAAAGTACTGGCCCAGTCAACAATATTCTCTATTTAGACAAAACGTGTATATTTTTTGAGGTCTTTACCTAGGATGTAGTTTATTTTTGAATGTCGTCACGCTAAACACTGTTTCAATCAACTTTACCCCCCAAAAACTTTTTTTGAACCCTATGAATTTCAATGAGGCAGTCTGCGTCATAGCCCCCCCCCCCCCCCGCGTAAATAAATTATTTGCATGGGTACTACTGATATTTCTTGACGGAACCAATAAAATAGCGTAAAAAAAACAAACATTTTAATGCTCCCGAAACCGTCTAGAGTTCAAGAAGAGAATGAATAGAAGGTGAAAACTTGGGAAACGGACATTTTTAAAAATGACGTTTCTGGAGAAATCTGTACCATTTACAGACAAAAACTCATGTGAAATTCAAGTGGGCTTTTGCACATATTCTTTTGATTAGTAAAATGACGAATTACGGTTATTCCCAGTATGGTTTATGCGTGCAATTTATGGACACAACATTTTCGGTAAAAGTCCAAGAAAAGAGAAGCTGCCTGGCAACACTCGTCATGACTTCTTTGTACTCACCTTTCCTGCTGCAACATAAGAAGAATAGCAGTTAGCGCTTCAGCGTGGCTAGCGAAATCTAGCTTCGTGAGAACGGGAATGATGGTGCTGATGGACATGCTGTGGGCCGAAACCAGTTGCCAAAGACAGACTTGTTCGAAAGTTTCCCACATTAATGAAGCGGTGAGGATGTGCTGCAGTGAGTCATCTTGCAGCATCGTTAGACTTCCTAAAACAGATGGTTACAAAATAAATTATAATTAAGTATGTCTTGGATTAAGGGGCTTCTCATATGGTGTGTGGCTCGAAGAGCTGTATGCAAATTACTTTGCACTACAGTATGGGATAGAGGGAGCCAGCCGTCCATCGTATTAAAGTACACCTCGGGCTCTATATCACGTAATTCCATTCAAGATGAAAGTACTTGGGCACCCGCCAGCCACGCGATCTAGCTCAGACCTCCCGTTAAATGGGCTCTGCAGCTCGACCTTCTACCTGACAGTAAATGACCAATTTTCATTACCCGAAGATGAGGTTTTTCTAATGATGAGCGAACGGATGACCCCGAGTCTTCTCATCCGATTCAGGGAACTAATTTCTATCTTAATGCAACAAAAAACTACCTCTTACATCAAAAGTTATTGAGATCAAAATTAATCGATAAATTAATATTTAAATATAATCCCTTAGAGTCGATTAATCAGGATGCCGAGATTACTGGCAGATTAAGGATCAATTTTGAATTTTAGAGCCAAATTTCGTAAAATTTGGTTCAGTAGTTACAGAGAACAGCTGTGAAAAAGCTGCGAGAGAGGGGAGGACATAACATCCAGGCGCTTTGTGGACTTCTAAAATGAACATTGCGTATCCAATGAATACCATAAACGTTACTGAGTGTACATTTGTAGTTGTTATTACCTTTATAAGTAAAGAGGTGTCTATGATTTATACAACTCAGTATTCCTTGGCGAATCAAGTGATTCTAATACTTTTAATTTTTGTTATAAAATGACTCTGTTAAAACGAATGCAACGGTACGATACCTTGAACAGTCCTGCAAACGAGCTCCTGTAGCTGCCGAGCATCCACACTAGAGACAACAATGTGGAGAATGTTGGCGTCACCGATGGATATTTTCGGGAATTCGTTGTAAATTGTTGGAGCGAGCCAACAGAGTAGATGTACGTCATCTTCTTGGCACATCTGCAAAAAAAAGGTAGTAAAACACTGAAAATGAGTACACAAGAAGAAAAAGTCATGACTTCATTGTTAAATACATTGATCTACCCAGAGGCTTTGTAATAATCATGGTTAGAAGACTATCAGGAAAGTTCATCTCATTCAACTTAATTTATACAAAAAATTTGATGACGTTTCTTCACAAAGGCTTAGAAATTTAAAATTCCGCCAGTTCTTAGAAAATTCAACTAATACTGTGAGAGAGAGTAACAACATGTCAAGAACACAATAAAAACAAAGAAAAACGTAATTAAATCGGGTAAATAAATATGTTCAAATCTGATCGTTCAGATCGCACTTCAACTATTGTTCTAAACCCCAAATCCCAAGCAATTTTACGAAATTTTATCAAATCCTCATTCCCGACTCTAACCATTTCAATAAATCCATTCCAACCAATCAATGATGCACTAGAGAAACGAAGCCTCAACGACCCTGTAGTCCTTTATTGACAAATGAAGTTATATGCATTTTCCACCTTTTCGAATTTACATATAACACAAGTTTGGTTGCTAGAGTCGAAGGCCCAATGTTAGAGAGCCAGTAAATCACCTCTAACTTGAAATAGCCATCTAAAGAATAGAAAATCATTAAAAGTTTCTGAAGACACCATACAATCTCCTTGGGTAAGAACGGACCGAGTATTGAACGTGGTTTCAGGCAACAAGAGCTATCTCTCCCAACTCCAGCAGGTGGTACTGCTTTGCTCGCGGGAACTACAAGGTTTGTCGAATCAAGTGTCGAATTCAGAAAACTCTCGACATGATTTTCCAAAATTAAGTTCCACACCCCAAGTTGCACAGTACTCTTCGATATTTTTGATTGATCATAAGCTGCAAACCAATTACACTAGAAGGCAACTAATTCACACCGTAACCGTTAAGTACCTCAGCTCTCTATCACCAATCCATACAGTACACAATAAAATTAAAATAAAATAATTAAATGAAAAAAAAAAAAAAAAAAAAGACAACGAACCCGAGTGGTTGCTGATTGTTTGTAATTGGGCTCGCCCGTTTTTTGATAAATAAATGAAGAATATCCATCATATGGTTCGATTTTTTGATAGCCACTTTTTTGGCATCCATTCTTGCATTTAAAGACAGACCTGCAATTTGTGAGCCCCGTCGATCCAATTATTTAGCAGTGAGGTGACGACGGGCTTTTCAGCGAGATATAGCTTTCAGCGATCTAACTGCGATTTCTAATCATTTACATTTTTTTCACTTTCTACTTTTTGGCGAAGTGCGTTTATTTTAATTTATTTTTTAAAGTCTCAAAGGAGCGAGCACCAATCAGGTTTGATTTATATAATTTACAATTTTGATTATTTTTACTTTTCTATTTTTTTATACCTGAGGACAAGGTTATTAAGTTTTTGATTTTAATTTCCACTGCTTAATACAGCGACATTTCCTTTCATATTGCCTTTTGTTAATTTTTCCTTATTTCCACGAATATTTATACATATTTTTAGTTAAAGGCTTTTGGAAAAGGTTTTCCCGAGCAAAAACTCGGGGGGTAGCAAAGAACTCTGCTAATTTTAATTTAAACCCATAGTAGGGTCTTATAAGGGATGAACGTACAGCAACCAGAATGGTGATGGTGAAATTTGTTTTTTCTCAGTCGATCATCGACGTTCATTACTGAAACTTATATACCAAAAAGTAAAGTTAAAAAATAAATTATGTAAATACTAACATTGCTACATCTGAGATTATTACCTTGAGATCATCTAAAATGCATTCCTCCAGTCTCTTTTCTAAATGGTCACAAAACTCAACGTATGGTTGCATCTTATCGTTGTTAGAATTTTTCGAACTGTCCGATTCGTCCGAAAACGTGCTGGCCTCGATGTAGTAGATCAGCAAATACCCAAGCCTTGGTTGGAATGTGTGCATTTCTGCGACGAGAGTATAAATTATATTCCTCCGTTGGTCGTAATCCGAAAGTTCGACTATGTTTCGGAGGAGGACGAAAATGGGTTTGCCTATGCTATCTTCTAACGTCCTAGAATGAAGAAACAATACAGTTAACATGAGTGAAATTGGTTATACATTTTCAACAAATCATGAAATTAAACAATAATATATCTATGAAACTCACTCTGCTGATACGGTTTCAGGAAAAACTTTGCTTTCTAGTTGACTCTGTAGGACATCACAAAGACAAGAAGCGAGGGCTGTGATAGTGTCACTTTCAATGTCCTCATATTGTAGAACTATTTGAATGAGTTGGTCCATAGCTTCACACCTTCAACGAAAAGAAGAAAACACATACATGAGTTGGTGGTTGCCCAGCTGTAGGTGAGATGGAAATGAGAGATTTCAGCAGTGTACTAGTACATTCTAGTTTGGGTGAAGGAGTAACAAGGCTGGTTAGTATCATGTTTTAGAACAAGAGGATTACTCAGTCAACTAATTCTTTATGAGGTCCAAGAGAAAGAAGCCTTCGGCACCATTTTGCAAGGTATTCTGAGAAGAAGACGTGTAAGTAGATATTCAACGATGGGATACCAATGAACGGTCATTGTGTTCTCATCGTGGAAGATTCTATAGAGATCAATCCATTAATTATTGTAAGGGAACTTACTAGGAAGACACATAATTAGAGTAGCGCAGGGACCAAGGGGCAAGAGCCAGGCTCTTCTTCTTTGGGAAGGGGAAGGAGGAAGAAGGGATACGACCAGGTACCCAAGTACCCATACACTGAGTCAGGACTTCACTTGGTCAGTGAGCTCTCTCCTAAGCTGAAAACTTTGCCTTGTTGCTGCTAAAAACCCCTAAATAACCCCCTCTTGCGAGTAGGTTATAGTAAATACACCTTTTAGCCTCACCCTCGAGTAAGAACTCTGATGTCCACAGAAGTTGTATTCTGGAAACATCGAGTCACCTGCTCAACCTCCTCTCTTCACCTCTGAGATACGAAGTCTGATGCTGCAGACATAGGTCTGGAATCATCGACTTCCTCTGCTCAATATCCATCCTATTCCAAGTTAGAGCGACTGGTGTACACAGACATACCGTCACCCGTAACTTAACTTACATCCTCTCTGTCAGTTTGAGCCTGAAGAAGACGTACCACTGTCTGGAATCATCGGCTTACACTATGGAAACTTCCTTAATACTCCCTGCCAACTCCAACTGATCCGCTAACCAGAACTTTGCCTAAAAATCACTGTCTTCCTTCAGAAGAGAAATTATATTAGTAGAGGAGCCAAGATAACTAGTTCCCTACAATTACCATCACTGTTTCTCTTTCCTTTACCTGACAATTCCCTGTGGGTGGAGGGTCGTCTAGCTTGGAAAAGGCAAATCCTTATTGGTAAAAAACCAAAGGATGATCAATTGGTTCAAATTATTAGTCGATTACTTTCAACAGTGTTCCAGAAATAACAGACAACTCAAAAAACCTGACCTCTCTTTTCTAATTCAATCACTCCAGCATAGAGCACATTGGATACAACCGCTCGTAGTCTCATCCGTCAGATAACTCATTGTACATTGGCATGCTGCTCGTACTGTCATAAATCCCATAAAAGCTAATTTTCCGAGATCAAGTGTTTACCTGGAAAGTGCAAGTACCTGTACAGGCCTTGACTTTGGTGGACCCACCCGGATTTATTTATTTACATACGGCTTACGCCAATTACAAAATGAAGAAAGGGCAGTTGGCGCTACAGATAAAAGTAAGCTTAAATGGGCGAAGACATAATAATAATAAACTTTTAAACCAAATTATAATCTACACTTGAACACACTCACACAAACACTCCCAATGCAAGGGCTAGGACAACGGAGAGAAAACTGGGAGGAGGCTCCGTAGGCGGTTGAGAGAGTCGGCGAACACATCAAAATCCACCACATCCAAAAAGGCGTTAAGCTCTCGCATCATCCGATACGAGGGGCGGTGCATAGCGTAGTTGAATGGAGCAAAAGGCGAGCGGAAAAGAGGTTGGCAACGAGTTGAGCGCGCAGGAACACGGATGGACAGTCCAGAAAGGAGCCTAGGAGAATCCACCAATCCATTCAGCAGTCGATACAGGAACAAGACATCGGCAGACACACGACGGCCAGTGAGGGGTGGTACATCGAATTAAACCGAAAGGGCAAGGTAATTCACCTGGTCCCAAGGTGTGCCCATTTTAAACGCTAAATAGCGCAGAAACCTACTCTGCATCCCCCTCGAGACGGTCTTTATGGATCTCATAGAACCACACAGTGCATGATATTCCATTGTTGGTCTCATCAACTCAGCTATCGTCGCAATGACATGAACAGAGGATATCGAGAGTTCATTATGTTTCCAACAATGTCTCCTGAGATGAGAAATGTATAGCAAGCCATTAGGTAGTTTGAATTTCCAACCTTCGTATTGCTCCGAATGTTGGAGGAGAAATCATGATTAAAAGCGTTACCTAAAGCGAATCTTAGGTGATGAACGTCTTTGAAAAGCTTCTCCTAGTGAACTAGCTCTTTCTGAAACACTGGGCGAGCTTTTAGGTTGCGTTGCTGAAGAGGTAGCCTGTCCCCCCCTTCACATCCACTGAATGAGCCACCAAATGCTGATTAAAGATCTTATTTACGTGTTTACGAATTTAGATGATACAATGACTTCATCGATAGCAACGCATTTTCAACTACCTTCCTCCCACAGATATTCCAATCCAGTGCTAAGGCATCTACAATTTTCCGTGTAAAGTACTTACCTCGATTCATTGTCAGATTCACTGTTCAAACGTTCAACAGCCTTTTTCAAGTCACCATCCAAGTTTTTCGCTACATCAATACTCTCTTCCTCCATTTTTGGTTCCTCCTTCACCTTAGGTTCCTCCTTAATTTTGGGTGGCTCCTCTTTCACTTTCGCTTTTTTGGTAGCATCCTTGTCCTTTTTTCCTTTTGAAGAGCCTGAATTTGAGACAAACGAATAATGCAATGAGGCAACATAGAAATACAATAAGTCTTGTAAAACCAGGAGAAAATAATAAAAATGAGTTTTTTGACCGGACCCGGTATAATTAGACAAACAATTCGTATATGGATCGAGGGCGCCGCTCTGATTTTACCCCGCTGGTTAGTATGAAAGTTAACAAGTTGTGATTGTATTTGAAGGGCTACGGCGAAGAACGGTCAGAGTCAATTTTTTACGAAATCGAGATTTTCTGTTTCCAACTGTTGGGTAATAGCAAATAGTTTAACCTGGCGGAGTCCTCCGGCAAAGAGAGATTGTAGTACACGAGATTTTAAGGGGTTTAAATACGGGTCTCTGAGCAAGAACGACCAGTTTCCACGCGCCTCCCAGCAAGAACGATCGTGACCCAAATCCGTTCCCCCCTCTGCTTGATTTGACAATCCTTGCTTAAATTGTTCTTATACCACCGTACCTACTGATTTGCATGTGTAACAAAGTTATACAGAGATCCCTGAGGACTGGCATGAAGTTCTCAGAGGAAGTACGATGAAACCCTCTCCTTCCGAAGTAATAGACTGCGAGAAAGATGCAAAATTCCAAACTTGGATAGAGTTCTTGAGTGGCGACTACGTCAGAAAATGTCCAATGCACACAAGACCAATCAGGATCTTGAAAATAGATCACCACAAACCGAAGCTCATGTCCCATAAAACTACCTTCTTTGGGCGCTACGTCTCATCTGTACTCTGCAAAGGCGTGAAGAAATCCAGCAGGAAGGAGAAATCGTCACCCAAGACAAACGTACTGAAGCTTTCGTACGATGAGAAAATTCCTATAAAGCCAGCCAAAATGAAGGATTTGCCACTTCTAACCCAATTCCTGGTCAACCCAGCGGCGAAAACTGTCTACCTACAGTTGATCGCAGATGAAGAAGAAGACGTCGTATTCATTGATGAACCCCCCCAATTGATGGAGAATAACGATCTTACTCCGGACACAAGAAATGCTTACTTAATTTTGGTACCAAATTGTTTAAAATCCACCACAACTTGTAATTTGTTCAATAAACAACTGTTCTTGGTTCTTTTACAATTTTTAACAATTTATCTCAATCCTGATTCGAGCCCCAAGACTTGAAACTTTGAATCAGCTTTCCTGAAAAATTTACATAAGTGGACTCTGACCGTTCTTTGCCGTAGCCCTTAATTTATCATGTGAGATTGGCGGCTTAGATTGTAGCCGAGAATGGATCTGTGATAACAAGTGCAGTTTAATTTTGATTGTTCAGGAATCTAGTATTTTAGTATTATTTAGTATTTTCTAGAAGACAGGAAGGTGAATCATCAAGAAAGAGTGAGGGGAACTCACTACTGTCGCAACTGTCAAGTCCTCCCAGATTGTATTGGGCCCGAATGGCCCCAGAAAACACCCACTCTGATACAGCAGGATCGACCAATAGTTTAGATATTAAAGATTACCAAGTTATAGACATAAGGTTTTGACGATGCATTGGCAATAATGCTTTACAAATCACATATGGATTCAAACAAGGAATTACAAAAAAATTTAATGAACCTGCTATGTGATTTACTTAGAAGGGCTATCCAATACAGATATAATAAACGTCTCTGTATTAATTTGTGGCGTTTTCTTTTGGTGGCGGTACGAAGAACAACATACCTTTGGCTTTAGGTGGTGGATCTTTTTCCGGTTTGACAACAGGGTCAGCTTCTTCATCGCTGAAAACTGCTTCCTGCTGCCCGCCATTTTGGTTTTCTATGTCTGGAGGAACTTCCATTTCATCATCCCGAAGATCGTCTATCCTGCTACCTGGAAACGTACAAGGAAAGCAATATGATAACATTGGAACGGAAAACGTTCACTTTTACGAAAATTTTCAGGTCTACGGTGAATACAACATTTCAGTTTGATATCCAAAGTGTATTTTGGAATTTATAGGATGGAACAATTCGCAAAGGCTGCTCCATTCAGACTAGCTTATTCACATAAAAGTAACACCAACAAGAGTCAAAATGTTTTTCAGGATACATATCAATATGAACGTGTTCCCAGTCATTTTGGTTTATTATCCAATAATAGACCCTCGTAATAGCTCTTGAAAAAAAAATTCTAACCCCCCTGAAAATTTCATGGTTTACGTTTCAAAGGGTGTAGAATCCGAATCTGCAATAAAAATTTCCGTCCGTCCGCCGTACGCACGATTTCTCCCAAACGGCTGGAGCAAAAAATCTGAAATTTTCAGGAAAAATCCATCTTGGTCCGACGACGCCCCAATTTTTGAGCTCTCACTCAATTTAAAGTGCCCTTTAAGGGCTGTCAAAGTTTTGTAAAATCCCTAAAAACCTCAAAACAAGTCGAATCGGCCTAAATATTTACCTATTTGAAGAACATACCAAGAGGAATCGAATGAGCCCCTCCGTAGGTCAAACCATTCCCGATGTATGGTCCGATTTGTGGTGCAAACATTTGCGTTTTTTGGTTTATTATTGTTTGTTTGTAACCTAGTGATGCCGATAGCGTCGAGTTGTAGTGAATGTGGATACTGGAGTGATAGCCGATGTGGATACTTGTAGTTTATAGCCGATACACGGGTTGAAGCATTCTGATATGCATGAATCGCTGATAATATATAGGTAAATATTGTTCAATATTATTACTCGGGTTTATCATTATTATAGCACGTAAATCGGTTGTTAACCAAAATACCTATTTGGATTGGTCAGTTGATCATATTTGTGTGCCTCCTGAAATTCAATAATTGCTCTATCACCTGTGAAAAACGCTGCAAATTCTTTCACTGGGGTTTATTATTCAAAAATTCCTGATTTGAATTTCTACTAAGCTTTGAAGTGTGCGTGTTTCACAGGTGATAGAGTGATTATTGAATTTCAGGAGGCACACAAATATGATTAACTGAACAATCCAAATAGGTTTTTTGGTTGAGAACAGATTTACGTGCTCTATGCGTATCTCCTGAAATTCAATAATCGCTCTCTATCACCTGTGAAACACGCACACTCATAAAGCTTTTTAGATACATATCAATATGAACGTGTTCCCAGTCAATTTTCTACCAAGTTTCAAGTAGCTAAACAACCCTATACCCCTTGATGTTCTGCATTACTAATAGCCTTCTTCCCCTCCAATTAAAGAGATTTAGCGCTTCTTCGTCATAAACACAATTAGAATTTAAAATTCTAAAGAAATTCTATTGAGACAAAGGTTGTAAATGGACTCGAAAGGAATTGAGTTGAAGTTTAAAGCTATTAAAGTTTGTGAAATACTCAAGAGCTGTATTTACTCCGCGAAAACAGAATACCATAATTTCATTAGAATACAAACTTATTCAACTAAAACTTTAACCAAACAAAAAGAGAACCGGAATTTATCATTCAAAACTCATGAACTGTATGATTTTGAGAGGTCAATGACGACACATGAGGTAGTTCTACCTAAGCCAGGTTTAGGGTAAAAATGCGATAATTCCCCAGTAGTATAATGAATATGACGATATTGTAAGTATGTAAAATATAGGGGAATAAAATAAATTACCTTCTATCGGAGGAGGGAAGCAAAAATCTGGAAAGGTGTCGTGTATCATAACTCGTAATTCTTTGTCCAGCTTCGGGCTATCGAAGAGTGGGTGAAGAGCAGGGAGCACTCTTTTGTCCAGAATTTGCTTCAGGGAAGTGTATATACCAGCTTTCACTTTGTCAGCCATTGCAGGGTAAAAATTTGGTATGATCTGAGGAGAAAATTGAAGAAGAAAGAAGGTTAATGAACGATTTAGTGAGTTATGAACAAAAAAAGGTTAACTCACAATTCGTACGTTACTTACTCGGCAAAGGAAATCTAACAAGGTTGCCGTCACAGCTGGATGGGATCTCATGGAATGATGCATAACTAAAATAGCTGGCTCTGAAATGAAAACATAAACATAAGAGATTATGAATTATTACACTAGAAATATGGGTGTACGAGTACCAAATCAGGGAGATAAGTTTCCCTAGAGATTTTAGTGCTTGTGTCAACACAATCAAATAAAAATTATATAACCGCCTAAAAGCTGAATTGTTCACAAACGCCACACAGCGGGACAACACACCAGAAAATCGGGAAAAACATTCCAAATTACTTCAGAGGGGTTACTGATAAACGTGTGGCATCCATTTCCAAGTATTTTTTTGTGCTGAATCGATTGGGATCCGCCCCGAGTTGATTAGGGCAACCTATGGTGCCCGAAAATGCCAAAAATCAGGTCCAATAATGGTTTATTCATCATTATAGACAAGTGGAGTATCGTCTAATTGGAGGGGGGAGGGGTTTGAATTGATTGGAGACAGTCCCTAGGACATTAAAAGCACCCAGAGTCAAAAATATCAAAAGTTAGGTTCAAAAATGGTCCAATTATCATTATAGGCAAGTGGGGAGTCGTCGTCAGTTTTTTTTTTCAGTCCTGAATCGTCCAAATCGTCCATTTATCTTTTCAGGCAAGTGGGGAGCTTTAGACCGAATTTTCATCGTCGTTGAATCGAACCCAAGTACTTACAGTAACGCAATATGTAAAAGCTGCTACAGAAGTTCCAGATCACACACGTTCTTTCAAGTTTCAATGATTTCTGTCAGAGCAAATGTGCGGCCTTAGCCACCGTAAATTAAACATGCTTTCTGGGAAAATTTGACCCGTAATGCCGCATGACTGGATTTTATTCTGCAAAATTATCCATGCAACAGAACTGAATCAATTTTATTGCAACTGTTATTTGAGTTTTTCTTCAACAGTCCAACTAATTTCGTGACACGAGGACATTAAGAAACATTGTAGGAATAGCAGATACTCCTTGAAAGTCAAGAATGTATTTTATTATAATTTATCAAGATCGAATTCACGGTGTTTTGTGTTACTGAAAACTCCGCCAAGAGCGAGGGAAATGTTAATATCGTGCGACATGCTGTCCGCCTTGTATTCAATTGAGAGGTTTACTAATTGTATGTACCTGGGAACCTCAAAAGCACGAGATGCTCTTGAGTGGAGCAGGGTTTTCTATGTAACATACCAACCTACTACTTCTTTATTTGAAAAATATTTTATTTTAATAAAAATAAATAATGGTAATAACAGTATTTAACAAATTGCCTGCATAATTTCTTGGTATATAAGTGTTATGAACGATTCTTCTCTTTTTCTTCAGTACTATATTTCCCAAAATTAACGCAGGCTCCATTTATTTTAGTGAAATTTTGTTTGTTCAGCGTTAGATACTGCAACAGTGTAGTTCATGACCACCATGGAGTTCCTATAGTGGGACCTGATCCAAGAATTGTTCACCAGAAAGTCCCAGATTCGGGGCAGAACTTCTGAACTCTACCACCACGATGTCCCACATCTAGGTAACATTTTAAATTGACAATTTTCCCGTTTTCAGCTGCCTCGAAAACAATAATAGCATAAAATTGTTGAATAAAGAGCCGATTTACAACAATTAAGCAAAATTACGTGACAGTTCGCTTACCAATATTCATAATGTTGTCTCGCTCAGGATCATAAAACAGCCAGTCGTAGAATAGTGCCAATTTGGCGTTGGTGGCAGCGATGTTAGAAGTGCAGGTGGTGAGGAGCCAGCCGATGACCGCCCACCTAGGGATGATATCCGAGCAGAGGAGCTCGTTTGTCGGATGGATGACGCCAACGATGAACCTGATGAGATCACATCTCAATGATTGGGCTTCTGGAGTCCCGAGGTACTGAAAAAAAAAGGTGGACGTGTTTAATTATTCGAATGAACTTCACCAAAATCGTTTAATTCTCCCTTTCCCATACACCAAAGTAGTATTGTTCTCGATTCATCCAAGACAAACGCCACAAATCTATATCACTGAGGGCGTTTACTCAACAAACCGGAGAATCAACGATTTCGGTTTCACCAACCACAGTTCAGATAAACCAACAATCAAAACTAACCGACCAAATTCGGTTCATTAACGTCCTAATCGACGATTAATATAGTTGAAGACTACAGAAGAAGAACGACCATTTTTATCACTTTACAAAAGACTATTTTTTCAATGTAAAACGCTAAAAAATCCTCCAGTTATCAAAAAATGGCGTTGCTAAATTCTTAATAACTATCTACATGTACAAACAAAAGGAAAATTCAATATTTCAAATGAAAATTCAATTCAGTTATAAAAAAATCAATAAAATCGTAAAGGTCACATGTGTCAAGGGAAGAACGGCTCAACACTGTTTGCTGGGGATCAGCTCGCTGAAGTGTTTTCTTACCTTTTTCACCATTGTTATGAACTGAGTTCATAAACAATCTGACTTTTTGGAGTGAAATATAATAATTGGTTGTGAGAAGGTGAAAATGAAGGATAAAGGTAGTGCTACTGGAGCCGGAAAACTTGTACAAAAACCCGTAAATGATATTAACCCGGTAAGTATTAAACAAAATGAATCATATATTAAGAACGTAAATTTTAATAACTACATTTAAACAAAATTCTCAAAAAGATTTTTTTCTTGGTCAAATTTCAGTTATTAAAAAATCACTAAAAGGAGAGAGAGTGTTGTTGGGAATTGTCTCACGATGATGTGATAGATCTCAACACTGTTTGCTGGGGATCAGCTCGCTGAAGGGTTTTCTTACTTTTTTTTCCCATAAAAGCGTTTTAAATATTGTAAATCATCGTATTTTGCTTCTGAGATTGGCAAATTCGTTTCCCTCAAGTCTGCTGATAGTGTTGATTGTCTTGGTGGATCGATTCCTCTTTCTTTTTGGTAGTGGACTCATTTAGGAATTACAACAGAATTCACCAAGTTTCTATAGTACGTATCACGATGATACACAAGCCTAAGGTGCTGTCTTTTCACTTTCTAACCCTGACTGAGCGTATCTTCATAGGTGCTTTATTTGCGTGTATCCGTCGGAGGAACGTACTCCAGTATCTAACCAGGTAGCTGTCAACTTTCTCAACGACGAATGGCCAAGGTTAGCACTTCGCTTTTTCAAACTCCTTTATCCAATCAAACGGTGTCTCCGTAGGACATTTTTGATTTATTAATGTCCTATTCTTATCACATTCTGTACAGCTGTGTGGTAGTTGGTGTCCGGTGGCAGTCGTTAGGAGTGGGTCCCAACGTTCGACGTTGGTGGCTGGTGCCGCGCCGGTAAAGTCGTTTTTCGCCTTTACGTTTTTAACCTTGGAAAGGTTTTTGCGATGGGAACCCTCGCCGAAAAGCGACAGGAAAAAGTGAGACAAAAGTGATTCGTATTAGCGTAGAATACGCTTTAGCCATCTAGCCAAAAAAGGAACGCTTGAGCGTAACGAAATGTGACACGGAAAAGTTTTCTGGGCTGCTTTAGAAACCTCATATGATCATAAAACACCGATAATTGATGTTTATAAGCATTGGGTAACGGCGATTGCATATTTACATCCGTAAATTTACCTTAATAATTATTAATTTGCATTTTTCAATAAAATAAACCGTCGTTTTTCTATTGATTTGCGCACTTCACATCAAGAATGCGGACAAAGAACCGTGCATTGATTCCATATTCGCCCGCCATATCAATAACATCGTTAAACAGTAATACACGTTTCATAATCACCGTTGAACGTTCTGCAGTTCAGCGTCCACTCGAGGCTAAAGCGTTTTCCGTTTCTATACCAGCAGGCTATAAATTGGGGGGTCCAAAAACCCCCAATTTATTTAGCGCCGGTTTTTATAATGATTTTCACTTTCAACCGATAGTTGCTAAGGAAATTTATTTTCGCCATTTTTTATAGCACAAAAATTGTTCACCACTTTTTGGAAAGCTGCGAATTTATTTGACACCAGACCACATCCCGCGCTGCCAATTTCCCCCGCCTTACATCCCGGAGAACCATTGGTTACGAGTTCGTTTAGTTGACAAAACTTCTTATCGGAGTGAAGTTCTGGCTTAGTTACCTATGATTTTCATTTACAACCATTCGTCGCTAAGGTAAGGTAACGGTACCGGTAGTGGCCACAGTTAAGAATTTTTTTCTTTAGTTTTGACAGTTGTGGGCCAACAGTAGTACTGACTTTCTTCAGGACTCATTTAGAATATAGCCCGACTCTTCCCTAACATATCCATTGCCTAAAACTATCAAAAGAACAATTTTTTCTATTTTTTATTAATTTTTTCTCACACCTTTATTTTGATCTAGTAGTGGCCACATCAAATTACGAAATTTCCAGTAGTGGCCACGTGCATGTCTCAGTAGTGGCTACTTGACATTTTGCCCTCCTTACGTGTTTAATATCATTAAATTCAATACCAGATGAACAAAATTGATTCTATCCAGTAGAAGCTCTAGGATACAGCCCAACAAACGAGGAAACTAGGGACGGTCATATTGAGAAGTTTACCACAATTTTCAATGATGCTCTGCGCACTCCTAGTTCAACCTCTGACTACAAGATGACATGAGCTGTACCTCCTGCAAGTTTGAAGCCACTAGGAGACCGGGAATCCTTATTTCTCAAATATAAACTTTAAAATGGCCACTACTGGAGCAGTGGCCACTACCGGTGCCGTTACCTTACACATTTTATTCTCTCCTGTAAATTTGAGGTAATTTTTCTTGTAGCAAGTGAACGTATGTTTGCGTGTTTGGCACTACGGATAAGCCAACTCGTTGAAATCTGACCGTTACCGGGGTCAGGTCTTTAATAATACAAAACAGTGAGAGCTACAAAAATGTATCCTATTTGTGATAATACAGTGAGAGAGAGAGAGCAAAAACCTTTTCAAGGTACATCACATTATATCCGTTAGGCTTTAAGCGGAAATCATCCGGGGGTGCAGGGGGCAAAGCCCCCTCCGAGTTTTCGAACGCCTTTTTCACCAGTTTTGAGTCGTTCTTTCGTTGAATGAACTCCACCATCAATAACCATAAGGAACCGTTATAACACCATTTTGGAAAAAAATGAAACTGTGTTTTACTTCGGCCTGAAGCAAAACTTACAGTAACAATGGAAAAAGCGTGAAACAATACGGCAGGAACCTACAAAACCCGAAAATTGACGATATCTTCCGATAAAAATGTACCTACTTGTCTCTGAAACCAATCTTGATAACGTTTGTGGTTTCCAAATCGAACGTTGGAAGTGAGGAATACCAATTTCTGTTCCATGTCGGGGGTCAGTCGAGATTGGAGGAACCGCCGAGACGTCCTGGTTTGCAGTATGCTCAGCACCCCTGAAACATTGCGAAACAATATTAAACAAGCACCAGACATTACACGAGCGGATTGTAGATTAACATTAGTGCATTAGCATTCAGGAATTATTGAGAGAATAGAAATGTTACTAGAGAGATTCGGAGTTTAGCCATTATGTTTTTAATCCAGTAGCCCTGGACCAAAAACTGTTTTTTTATCATGTGTGAGCAGATAGTATCATGTAAAAATAATCCACCTTATTCCATGTGGTTGTTTCTTAACAATTGACGCAACCATTTCCATCTGATTCCATTCTAAATTTCTAGAATTTGGGGCAAACTGGGGAGGAACCCCTTGAATACCGTCGCAACGGTATCTATAGTTGTCTAACTTCTAAGACTACAATAACACAATGTGTCTATTATCTGATAATATGACGATAACAACCCCACCATATAGACGCGTTCTCACCATTAAAAGACGGACTGAATGACTTAGGGTTGTGCAACAGGTCTCGCCACAGACTTTCAAATTCTGGGATGCGAGCGACGTTTTGAAGGAGCCGAACGAGGTCTCGTCCGATGATTAGGCAGTCGTTGAATCTCTCCCTCAGCAAAGAGACCGTAAATGCGATTTCTTTCTTCTGCAAATTCGCCAACGAGGTGGCCATGTGATCTTCGATTAGTCTCAAGAACGTGTAGACTGACGTGGCGATGATAACGGGAAATTTTTCGAGCCAAGCCCTGAAAAAATAATAATTCAATTAATTCATTAGCTAATCTGTTAGTTTCCACAATAAATAAATCAACCAGGGATTCGGAACAGGTTGACTTCACCTCCCTGGAATTTGAGATCGAATTGGTAATGATCTTAAACCCGACCTCATACATCGAGCAATTCTGGTATTTTGTTTATTGGTTATTTCTCAATCAATCAATTAAAATCGTCTTGAAATCCCCCACAATGTACCTATTTGTTCCCCATTCAGATCTACATACAGCGTGTAGTAAGAGTTGACATTAGTTCCTAGCTCAGTCTTGAAATACCAACCTAGAACCTCAACTAATTAAATGTTCAATATGGAAGCATTTATCACTTCTAATTAAAATTGGTTCCGCTAGATAAGGCACATCACTCAATAATAATGTCTCATTAGGCATTTGTTAGGAAATAATGAAGAAAATAAGAAATAAAGGCAAACAGAGGTCTACAAGAAGTTGATTAGAGGTTTGTTTGGCTAAGGATCCCGAACGGAAACTCCCTGAATCGATTCAGGATATAATCGCCTTCCGAGAAGAGAAGAAATGGTTCGGACCTATGTGAAGTCAAACAGCAATCATTACAGTTTGAAATGGGTGAACTTCCCCGCAACTTACCTTCTCATCAAAATTAATAAAGTTATTCATAACTAAAGGAATAACGGTATAAAGTAAGTGAACCAGTAAGTAGAATGCCTCAAAAACATTTATAGTTATGACTAAAAATAGGGGGATAAGATAATTTTCTATTGAGCTTTCGCAGTTCAGAAAAAAATTCTAGAACTGGTTCCGAACTCTTAAACGAATATCGAACTGTTAGTTTCTAATAAGTTCTGGGGCTAAACGAACGCCTAATAGGGGGTGTAGTTGGTTATGACCTGCTCCGGATTCTTAGCAAAACAAACTTCAATGCTCACCTGGGGAGCACCAAATGTTTCCAAACCTCCTAAAACTGTACAAAACTCGGTTTTGTAAGGTCTTAATTAAAGAGAATTACTCAAAACGATTTAACCTTTTTGCAAATACAGTAAATAGTATTGAATTAATTTTTATACATGTGGAATAATCCTGATTGATGGAATCCATGAAATGTATCGAGTCACAAGTCTAATGAAGTTTATTTTCCTTCAATTTTTGACATAAACTTTGGTGTTTCCAAAAAACGTTAAGGCGGCCATACACGACGGATCCTTTTGGCTCGGAGCCGTTAGCTCGAGTCCATTTCGCCTCGGGCCAAAACTCTAGGGTCCCACACGGCAGAGCCAGTCTACTCTAGTGACCGAGCCAGTTGTGATATTGTTGGTCTGGGAGTAGTTTGGGAGCCTGTGCGGTACACTCATAGAATCGCCGGAAGAAGCGAACCCCATTTTTTGCACAGAATGCCAAGAGCATTGTCATTCATAACGCTCAGGGTATAGCCACCTCAAACTAAGGGGAAAGAACAGAATGTGAAAAGAGAGGTACCCGCTTAGGTAGAAAACAAGAAACCAACAAAACATTATGAAGCAGCGATTGATAAAATACCTTTCTTCTCACCGTGCAATCCCACATCGGCAATTAAGTTTTTAATAGCGAAGTCAGAATTAAATGACTTAATACAAATCCATGAGGTGGTAACAAGGTTAGTGTTGAAACCTAGGTTCAGCTACTCGAGGACAATGCTGAACGACACTCCTTTAATAACATACGACGTAGATTAAAACGAGAATTGTTGTCAGGCATATCAATAACAGAGCTGACATCGAAACATCTAAATCGACCCCAAGGCCAAAATTAAACGTTACGAAATTACGTAAAGACATATTTAGGCATCATGCAATAATTGATTGCTACGAACCAGAAGTACTGATTCAAATGATGCTAGCAAATGTCAATAGTACAACAAACCAGTACTTTTCGTTTCAAAAGGCACCAACCAACAAGGAGGAAATAAGCACGTTAATACAATACGTAGAACAAACAATATGAATCCAACGTGCGTCATATCAAACTACTCCCAGACCACTATCACTTGCCATTTTTGTCTAGCACTTCCGAACTCATCGAAGTCTGAACAGCTACTGAAAGGGTTTGGACGCGAGATATGACACACACGGCAGAGCCGCTAGTTGGCCCTTGGCCGTTCGGACCCGAGACTCCACACACACGGAAGGTACAAACTGCGGCTCGATGGATCGGTCCCGAGGATTTTGGCTCTTCCGAAAATCCAGCCGTTCTTCCCCGAGCCACGTCGAGCCGCTAGAACTTCCCCACACATGGGCGAGATCGGATCGGCGAGGGGCCGTTCGGCCTCTTGGACCCGTCGTGTATGGCCACCTTTAGATTTTAGCGGCTTAGGAATAGTTGCATTCGACTCAACAAAGCACTCGCCTAATGATGAAGAATGTAATTATGATCCAATTCAGTTGTTGATTTTTTTCGTACCGAATGTACTATTTTAAGGTAGTTTAAATTATGGGCTTCAATCAAGTAGAACCGCGGTTCGCTTAGAAACCTCAATGCTCACCGATTCTCTATGAGAATGTCCAAAACAGTTTCGACGAGGAAGATGTTCTTCGGGGTAACGTCTCCCCCCGCCATGTGCCTCATGAGGTTCCAGCAGAGTGGCTCCACGCCGCCAACCCCCGTCTTGATCATCTCCCGAACCAGCCAGAGCAACTGGGTCTTGACAACATCCGTTAGCTTCACCCATCTCTCGAGGATCAGCTGCGAGAGGTTGGTGTGGACACAAAGTAATCCATCTCTCGCAATGAGAGTCAAGTCTCTGTAGCTCTGAAATCAACATTTCAATGATATCAATAAACACACAATAACCATATAAAAACACATATTTCAGGTTTTAAACAGCAGGTACCGTTGATTATAATAAACATATCAATTATACATCACTATTGGCTCGATGTGGTTTCAATAGTCCACGCTAGTACTAAATACATCACTACTACATTCATTTACAATCATTTCAAAATTTCGGTCACATTTATGTCACTGGTCAGTAATGCCGTCAACCTCAACTGAATGCAGTTTTGTAAATGTTTAAAATTTCTCTCCTATCTGGATGTACATGTTCCATAGATGAATATGCAAAAGTTGTGGCCAGAGGAACCAGGAGAAAATACCGACATGCTGATTTCTCACTCCCTACTGCTGTCACTAACTACAGGTATATCCAACATCACTACTGAGCGAAATATTTATTGGGGACTTTATATCCACTTACACTAAGAAAGAATATACCATCTAAAGTGGATATCCGTCACAGAAAAAATTGGATCAAAGGAAGTCGCCTTACCAACCCATTTTTTCAGTGTCACAGGGTCTTTCTTTACTCCCTACAATGTTTTGAAAAGTAGCGCCCAACTGGCGTGAAAGGGTGTTTATGAAGTTGCTTCTGTTCTATTGACATCCCTTATTCAAGGTGGTCCCAACGCTGGTGGTTGAATACTGTCTAGACCTTCCCAGTCAGTTCCACCAGGAAAACCATCCCCGGACGCAGCAGTGAGGGTTTTTTAACTCCCACTCCCTACTCCAATAACATTCCGACTGCGGTAAATGAAACTTGATCATACTTGTTGACAATTAGTGGAGTAGTTGGAAGTTCGTTGAAAAGCAGGGTCCCGCAGGGGAGTGTCTTAGGGCCAGTACTCTACCTCCTGTACACACGGGACTTACCCCAACAAGAAGGCACAACTGTTGCCACCTTTGCAGATGACACGGCTATCCTCTCTGTTGGAGATGATATAGAAGCTGCAACACGCAAACTAAAGACGGCTAATACTGAGGTAGTAGTTCTCCAACATGTGGAGAATGAAGCTGAACGAATCAAAATCAGCCCACATCAACTTCACTAACCGAAAAGTCCCAATCTTGGATGTTGAGATCAATTCGAATAAAATACAGCATACTGAAGTAGTTAAATACTTGGGTTTGACACTTGACTCCATATTAAACTGGAATAAACACATAGAAAAGAAGAAAGAAGAACTTAAAATCAAGTACAGAAGGATGTATTGGCTAATGGGAAGGAATTCCCATCTCCTCTTCACAACAAACTGCTCATATATAAGCAGATCCTTCGCCCTATTTGGACCTATGGGATACAGATCTGGGGCTGTGCCAAGAAATCAAATATTAAGAAAATCCAAACCTTTCAGAATAAAATACTGAGAAGTATAGTTGGAGCCCCTTGGTACATGCGAAACGATGATATTCATCGAGATTTGAGGATAGAGACAGTCTATGAAATTATTGCAAAATACGCAAGGAAGCATGAACATCGCCTCCACAAACGTGAGAACCCGGAGATGCTCTACGTTTTGGACAACGAAGGTGAAACCCGACGTCTCAAGCGAAACAAACCACTGGATTTAGTTGTGCTGCGTGAATAGAAGTGCAATCGACCTCAGTGCTAATTGATTGAGCTATATAATAAAGGGCTAGGTTTTGCTGTAAACCTACCCTCTTGGAGTGTACCTAAATTGATATGTAAAATTGCTAGATGCAATGTATTTGATTTTTCAGTTGCAATTAATAAATCACGAAAAAAACAAGCTTCATTTTCCATAAAAATTGGCTCGAAGCATTAAAATTTATAAATAATTTTGGAAGTTTCCGAAATTACGACATTTTTCAAACCTTTTATTTTAAAATGTTTAGTGACATTGGAATACCTTCATTTTCTATACTAGTACAATGGAGTTCCAGAAAATGTTTTACTAGCCCTTCGTAAACAGACAATTATGGACGTATATCTTGTTTTAATAGAAGTATTGAAGAGAATGGAAACTGTAAGTATATACGGAGGTTTCACGGAACTTCGAAATGCATGAATCATCCCTCACCGCCAGTGCTTTTGTGCTTCTAAAATCAGTTCCACGTATTCGTTCACGATTACGAGTGCCAATTATGTACGCGATGCCAAGTACAATTTCAATTGCTTTTCACGGGTTTTCATTACAATGGGCTCAATTTCGAATCAACAGAGAAATCTCATCAAGATCAACACGAAAAATTGGGGTTAGAGGAAAAATCGAGAAGTAACCACCCCAGAGATGACTTCATCGAGACGCCGCGCCCTGGGGAGAATCATGACAAGCAATTACATCACCGATAACCTTCGCGCTCTTTTTATAGGCAACACTTCGTTCTGCGATGATATTTTATTTTATTGGTATTTAAATACCATATACAGGGTGTCTAGTAAAATTATGGGACAAACTCAGGGAATCGATTCTACGTTTAATTTGCAATCGAAAGTGTCTCTTAGCATTTTTCGTTTAGAGGCTTCGTTTTCCCGCAATTTAATTTTTAAGATTTTTTTTTACTTTTCAGACCTTGTCTCACTAAAACAGCCGTAGCTCCCTTAATTTTGGTCTAAACGAGAAAATAAGGTAACCATTGGAAAGAACATGAAATTTCCTATTACCCTGATATAAAATTTAATTTTTTTAGCCAGACCTGATTGGTGACAAAAATGGCCAAAGTTCAAACCTTGAAAATTTCTTAAAAATCATCGTTTTTCTTTCGTTTTTTTTTTTTTCGCTATCTGTAGGGAGGTTTATCGTCGGGCACTCCTCGGGAAAAACTTGCCCAGACACTCAGCTTTTCAACGGTATACTAGTTTTTATGTTAGGACGTCTTTTTCTAGGAGAAAAATGAGTTTGAATGAAAGAAAACGTGGTTTTTTGGTTGCAAAAAAATTACAAAATTCTTAAAATTACAAAGAAATTGCGCACGCTCATCGAGACGTTCCGTAGAATAGAATTTCCTAAGAGACACTTTCGATTGCAAATTAAACGTAGAATCGATTCCCTGAGTTTGTCACATAATTTTACTAGACACCCTGTATAATAAACAGACGCGGTCGTTCATTGCGGTAGCGGGTACAAATTACTTCCAAATCTGCTGTAGCGTTGTTTTTTTTCTCGGCAAAATAAGTTTTTTCACAAGCCCTTTACGGTTCAGACCTTAAGAAAAACTTCTTTTCCATATCCGTCTGATATGGGCCATTCTTAGCAAAATGTAAATCGGGGTTTCAGTAACATTAGAGATGCTCAAATACAACATATTTTCAAAACATGTTGGTAAGTAATGCATACATTACAGGGATGTCCCTAAGCCTTTTTTTAAACAAAAACTAATCAACACATTTAAAATTTACAACAATTTTATGAAAATGGAGCAAATTCTTTTAAAGAAACGCATGAATTGACTGAGAATCCCAGCAGGTATGAGCAGCGCTTGAATAAATTGACAATTACCCCCACCCCATCCCCCTTTCCGGCACCAAATTCAAAATTATCGTGGTTTATTCGACAAAACTTAGGGATATATGGGTCATTTCAAAATTTCGGTCATTTGGGTATGGACTTTTCTAAAAAAAAAAAGTTGAAACTTGACCAATTTTCTTGTTCCTAATCAATCACTGCGGTTCTCTCGGCATATTACCCAAGTGAGCACACATAATCTTGAACCGTACTGCTGATACGCTATTTTGGAAAAAAAAACTTTTGTAGGGAGTGAGGTTTACACTACCATTTTTCCCCTCTTGAGCCTCCAACCTCCATGGGAATCGCCGCTCAAGTCTTTCAAATTAGGTGAGTGGAACAGCAAAAATTAGCTTAATTTTAGCTACAATAAATACTAAGGTTTCCTTGCCAACATCTCACTTGCTACAAGCAGATCTCACTCAATACAATTCCATTTGTTATTGGCTGAATATTGTAGGGAGTGAGAGAGTAGGGAGTGAGGTTATAGCCTTTCACCGCCTTTCAGACACAAATCAATTGAAACTGGTTGAACCAAAATGTTGTCAACGAACTTCCAACAACAACACTAATTGCCAACAAGTGCGATCAAGTTTCACTTGCCACAGTCAGAATGTTATTGGAGTAGGGAGTGAGAGTTAAAAAACCCACACTGCTGCCTCCAGGGATGGTTTTCCCGGTAGAACTGACTGGGAAGGTCTAGGCAAAATCCAACCACCAGCGTTGGAACCATCTTGAATAAGGGATGTCAACAAAACAGAAGCAACTTCTTAAACACCCTTTCCTGCCTGTTGGGGGCCACTTTTCAAAACATTGTAGGGAGTGAGGAAAAACCGTGTGACACTGAAAAATGGGCTGATAAGGTTACTTGATTTGATCCATTTTTTTCCTGAAGAGGATATCCATTGTAGATGGTATGTTCTTTCATAGTGTAAGTGGATATAACAGCCCCAAAAAATATTTCGCTGAGTAGTGACGATGGAAGTTGTATACCTCTGGTTAGTGACAGCTGTAGGGAGTGAGAAATGCGGACTTTGGTTTTTTTTTTGGGTCCTGTAGGCACAACTTTTACATACATTTCCATGGAACATGTACATCAACATAGGAGAAAAGTTTAAAACACTTACAAAACTGTACTTAGTTGAGATTTGATGGCAATACTGATCGGTGACATAACTGTGACAGAGATTTTGAAATGACCTATATACAGGTATAGATCTATCTTTATACTGTTAAACTGATGTATCTATATCTTACTGTGCTGCTAATATAAAAACCCTTAGCTCCCTTAATAACCTTTCGCATGTGGGGGCCCTTCTCCCCTAATACCATTCAAAGAAATTATAATTTTTTTCCAATCTGACCTTTCGAATAAAAGCATAACGGTTTCACTCAGGGAATTGGAAGGTCCATGTTTATTAAGGACATTGTAAGTAGTATTGAGCCTTGCATTAGACTACGAAGTTATGATCGTATCATCATAGGGGTACCTTCATTGTTCATTCTGGTTGGAAAACTTCCCAATAAAGGTAGCTATTACCCGCCTATCACCATCTGTACGAAGTGGGTACCTATCTATATAATCATACTGACAAGTAGCGAGAAATAATTAATTAGTCATGATATTTAACTAGGTCATAAGCTCGATCAGCTGATCGAAAATTCATAACATGAGAAAGAGCCTTCGATCGAAGCTGTATTAACTCAAAAGGTAATTCAACTTGAACTAAACTAATTCAGCTGAGACGAGTGAATGGGAGCACGAGGGAGGAGGGAATACGACACGCCAGGTGGTGGTGTGATAAGGGCACGCTGCCTTGTAGCAGGGTGTGGGTCCAGGCTTCACTTCCTTCTCATCTTAGCTAATTCAGCATCCTTAGCGTCGTACGCAAGCACAAACATTAAATAACGTACCTTGGCACAATTCGGCGGCTCCGTGAGAATAACAGCCAGCAATCCCAGGCATACCGTCTCTTCGTGGGCTTTATCTTTCGCGACCGTGTTGTTGAGAGCATCGTGAGCGTCTTTATCCGATAATCCAGCAATCAGATTTTGCAGAGAAACGTAACACCGTTCGTATTTCTGAAACGATGAAGACCTGCCGTTAGAAATTCGCACAACCCTCCAATTACCCAAAGGGGGCATCAAAATTTGAAAACAAACTGCTGAAAATTTCAAATCTTCCCACCAAATAAACAAGACGCACTACCGCTCCCGGCGGATGAGCAACGAAATGCAAAAGTAGATAAACATCATGGCCGCTACCCAGCTTATGTTACAGCATTTTCCACTAAAATTAAATTACCTCTTCAATTTCATCCTTTTTACTGTCAACGAAGGTAGTGTTGTACAACCGGGGTGCATGAAACTTGGTTTGGTCCATCTGAAAACGAGAAAAAATCAATTTTAACGCGAACGCACTACGTGGGGTGTCATTCTAGTCCCGGGTTGAAAAGTTGTCTGATTCCGAGGCGCAGTGATACAAACAATGTTGTTGCGCTCCCCTCCCTTGGCGTAACTGACCACTTCACTGGGCACAAAATAGTTCCCCCTTGTCAAGCTATTTACTCTATTAATACAACATTTAGACACAAAAAAACATGCTAAATTGACGAAAAAACTTTTTCCGCAGTATTAAATCCATATTTGTACAGCGAAAGTTTGTAAATATATGAAATGGTAACTTTTAAACTTACTCTTCGAATTAACATGATCATTGGCTTTATTTCAAGTTATCAGGCGTTATTTCAAGTTAACTCCAGCTGAAAATCACTCAAATTACAATAGTAATCAGTTTTTGAATACATGAAGTACAGTAATCAAAATTTAAAGTCGCACAACGCGCTAATTAGAAAACGTTTGTTAAGCTCATACTCTGACTTTGCGATAAGGACTACTCATTGAATTCGTTCCTATAACATTATAGAAGTAAATTTTAATTATGATTGCAATAAAAAATATCAAAATATTACAATAAAAAGTGAAAATTAAATTATTATCTTATTTATTAACAGGGCCATGGATCAATGACATTATTATTACGCAGATTGAGGGTTATCCTATTGGTAACGCTAATGTTAGAGAACATTTCAGTTATTTGCCGATTCCAAGTTAAGTTTTCAATCAGCCAATCTGTCTATGTGCTTATCTAATTATTATATTATTAAAGCGGATAAATTGATTTATCAGCAGTTGTTTTGTAGATTCATGGTGAAAACTGTTGCTTTACTTGTGACCGATTAGGAACTGGAAGGTATTCCTGTGTTTTAAACCTCTACCTGAAACATCCGTCTTTGACATCCATCCTCAGAGATGGCAGCTTTTGAAGGTATGAACTTGCACTAATTACTTTAATTACGTTTCCTGAACTAATTCAATACAAACGTAATGTAATTCCACAATAACTTTCATCCGTTTTATAAGGCATATGCCGGATCCAGCTTCTCTCAGTACATTACCCGGACAGCCCGATTTGTCCTGAACTTACGGAAACGTTTACATTTCCATATGAGCCACTCTACTCAAATCTCTGCTCCGTAGATAGATGTCAAATTTCATGTAATTGAAGCTAGCTGCCTATTGATAGGAAATGAAATACGTACGCTTCACTTGTCCATCTATAAATATGCAAAAACAAGTTGGGATTAACTGATCTCCTGAAAGGGGATTCCATTGAAATGATATCAGCTGGAGAATCATCGAAGGTTACAAGAGGATTTTCATTATGTTTATTTACGTATGATATCATTCTCCCTTGTGTTGGTGCCAACGGTAAGGAGAGCGATGCACGTACTCAGATGGGCTCATTCAATTCGTTGAAGTCTGTCGCTTTCTCCGATATCTTGCGAGTAAGTTTTTACCGTTTAAGGACGACTATGGAAAGATCGGTGGAAGTAGGCAAACGTCGGAAAGTCGGCAAATTTTAATAAAACTTGAACAATTAAGTAAGAATTCCTTTGTTACCGTCCAAAACTCGAGTCCCCAGATTAACAAGATTCTTATTCATTCGACTTAACTTAGGACTTAGTGCAATGGGGGGGGCTAATCAACATCCAAATAAAAACAATATTTAGGTCGTTGAAAGGTTTTAAATAATCTTGGAAAACTGATATGATTGGAGATGTGATAACTGTAAAATGTAGGCCTTTCATACTACCAACGAAGTTTAAGCAAAATCGGTAGGTTAGTAAATGGAAATGTTATGATTGATATATGAAATTCATTGGGAGCCATAAAGAAAACGTCCGGCTAGTTGCGGAGAGGGATATAGCTTCGCCGTCTTGATAGCATGGACGTAGATCTTTTGAAATGGTGTTGATAATCCCAGAAGACGTAGGATATAATCTTGTCACAATTTACGGGACATAAATGCAGCAGGAAGCGCCTTCAAACTTTAGTCGACATGCATTGCGGGTCTGTAGCTCTAATTCTACAGCGAATAGAATAATGATACGAATGTGTTGAAAACGATGTGAAATTTTTGGACTGTTCTTTCCTGACTTCCTGAAATAGAACCACAACGACCTGAAAATGATTCTGTGTGGGGTTTACTTTTGCCCATGCGCTAAGTGATGAATTGATTTATGAGTAATGGCAACTCACAAGGGAACATTTACAACCTAACCCTCCCGTTCTCTGAAAATTCTATAAAAATCAGATGAAAACTGTTGGCGTGTTACGAGGATTGCTCATTCAAACATGCGCAATAGTTACTGGTGACTCTTTGGCGTTGAAGTTCGTAAGATATTATCAGCTCAATATCTCCTACTACCTTCAAAATTTGAGCGTAATCAGACCTCTAGAACCAGAGACAATGGTGGGCAGTAGACTTTACTAAGATAGAATTGCTTCTGAGTCCATCTACTATAGTACCTACTGTCGGGTCCACGGAAGGGAAGCGAGCGTCCTGTGTCCCCTCCACCCGGCTCAAGGCGGCCTTCCCCCGGGAAATTGAAGACGGCAGGAGTTTTCTTAGGAAGCAGCGAACTGCATAAAATTTAGTCCGGAGAAAGCTGAGGTGGAAAACAATTCGCTGTTGTTTCCTACCTACGAATAGCCCCGTCGTAGTATCCAGTGCTCGAAACAGTCCCCCTCGCGTTCGGAACAAGCTGTCGCCCCATCGTTCTCGACGTTAAGGTACCATATGAGGAGAGACTTCAGTTTAGGGTTAATTAATAGATAATTAGGATTAAGACAAAGTTGTTAATTATAGTCTTTATTCAGCTTGATTGCCGACTTTTCCTTAAATACCTAATTTAATCAAACACCCCTAAACTAGCACTGACAAGTCGAAGCCATCAATAACAAAAATGAACGTCACTTCAAAATCTCGAAAGTTTTCAGGATCTCAGTTTATGGCTTCATGATTTTCAATAATAAACCTTAATGTTAATATTTTGATATTTATTTTTTCTTCTTTTTATCTACCTCTTTTCTTGATTTGTTTTGTGTTTCTAGAGTTCGGAGTTCTGCCTGAAATTGCCAAAGCAGTCGAAGAAATGGAATGGATGTAAGTAATTTTGAGCGTGATAAGTACTTCATAACGCCTTTTCAGCGTATTTCTGTCCAAAATGGAGCTATAGTATGGCTTTAAAAATCTTTTAATAAGTATGTACAGGTCTCTTTCATGTAGGTTCATCACATTTCATAAATTTGAATTTTTCGATTACATGTAGATATGGGAATGGATGACATTTCAAAATGTCTGTAATATTTTCAAGTTTTATTGGAATTGCACAGCACACATCTAGCCTATAATCGAATTCCTCTCATACTTGCTGAAGCATATCTGGAGTCATTTCCCGAAAGGTCAAATAATATGAGAATGACCCAGAACTAATAAACATTGTTCGTTAATTTTGGAACATTCGCTCATTACATCATGACTGAAAAAAAGTTTGTTGTTGAAAAGTTGGGAGCTAATTACCCCAATTGATAATTGCGATCGGTGAATTTCTTTATTCTTCAGGCTGCCAACTGATGTACAATCTGAAGCGATTCCGCTGATCCTTGGAGGTGGGGATGTTCTCATGGCAGCAGAAACTGGAAGTGGTAAAACTGGCGCCTTCTGTTTGCCGATACTTCAAATCGTCTGGGAGACGTTGAAAGACATGGAGTCGGGCAAAGGGAAAAATGCTGAACAAGGAACCAAAATCTGTAAGTTATCGTCGTACTTTCCTCCTGGAAAAACTTGTGGATTAACTCAAGAGTTAATCAGTGAAGCGATAAGAGTTGAATCAGCTTACAACATTTTTCATTTCCTGAAAAGTGTGGTAGTTGTTATTAATTGACTGCGCCAATTTACGCTCCTCGCTTATAATTTGAAATGAGATTGTAGTTCGCTTGGTTTGTCATAGCTTTAGCATTGATTATCTTTAAAATATAATTGGATTACTCTCACTTGAATATGTCAAAATCTGTTGAAATTTGAGCGATTAGTGCGTGTCGTAGCACTTATATCGCATCACGTTAACATTTTTCTTCAAATCCAATGGAATCGTTACGTGGACGTACATGTGCATGAGGCGTGAATTTTAAATTTAAGCCACAGAGGACAAGTTGATTTGTATTTGAAGCAAAACATAGGCTTGATCTTTGAAAACCCCATCAAAGCTGAATGAAACTTCAGTGTTATGAGGACTCACATGCTAGTTGCTATGCATTTCCTATCTCCACTGTGGGTTCAAGGGAACTCGAAATTGTAAACAGTTACAAGAAACCACAACTATCAGTAAGCCTAGTTCGCTTCTTCCTTCGAATTGAAAAATACAATACGATTAGAAAATTAGGATGTTGACCCTCGTATAGAAAGAAGAAAATTTTCCAAAAATTATTGTGTGACATCAAGTGGGAAAAGGTAGCTCCTGTTGGGAAATGAGTTGCTGTAAGCTCATTTAGTTAATAAAATTATCTTAATGTTACACATTTAAGCTCTAAACCTTATATACTATATAATATAACATAAAACTCACATTTCTATAGTTTGGTAAGGTAGATATTTTTTAAAGTAATCATTTTGGTTTTTTTGTTCAACAATAGTTTTTTCTTTCTTCAAGATTTAACTTATTAAAACAGATTATACCTTTATATATATAATTCAATTGCGTACATAATATAGTTAGATATAGAGGTAAATTTATTACGTATGATTCCTTCGATCTCGTGTAGAGAGATATCTAGAATGGGTCATTATCCGGGGAATAGATTTTTGAGTGATATTGATGGCCTCGTAAGCCGTGGCGTATCCCCCACACCATGTCGGAAGGCAGTATAGCAATATAGATGAGACTAAGGCATCATAAATCATTCGTAAGCCGTTCATGTTAACAATAACTCTTAATTTGGCAGAGATGTTAATCAACTTCCTCAATTTAATATTGGTTCCTTTATTCATCGATCCACTTTAACTGTTCACCATTTAAAATTTCCAAATACTTTGCATTTTACATTCTTTCAATTTTTCCGCCCTGGGGGCACTGATTAAAGTCAAAACACGCTGAATTGTGAAGTCTCGGAGTATTTTGGTTTGGCTGCATTTTCGAGATCAATAATGAAGTTTGTTAATTTTTAACCAGGAATGAATGAGCAAGAAGTTCTTTTCAGCCAATCAAAACCTCCAATCAGTCTTGAAGCACCCCGAATCTGAAAAAGAGTGATACATTGTCCTAGAATCTCAATTGATAAATGAAAACTTGGTAAATGCACACAGATGTGTACAAATTTGTACGATTGTGACTTAATATTTGTTTAAAAAGCGGTGGATCAGACTTGACGCAAAAGGCAAGAGAAGAAAGTGTTATTTCGTAGATCTAACCATGAGAAATGCTGAAAAGCTATAAATGGTTTGAATTTAATCTGCAAGTTTATTAAATCAGAATAATATGTATTGAATCAAAAATGAATCTACTTAATAGTATCATTGTTTTTATCCAAAATGATTGATTATTGATCTGCTTGGTACATTTCCGTATATATTGATTTTGATTAACTGGAATCACTCAGTTCATCTAATTACTGGGTTTTTATCTTTTTTACAGCAACTTCTTGGGAACTCAGCAAAAATGATCGAACGCCAGCAATGGCAATCTCCACGGATGGTTTGACTTGTCAAGCTCGCGAATTCAAAGATTGGCACGGGCTTCGGGCCTCCAAAGGCGTGTGCTCCTCCGGAAAATATTATTACGAAGCCAAAATCACGGACGAAGGTCTTTGCAGAGTCGGATGGTCTACTGGGCAGGTACCTACACGCCGTACTCATAGTAAATGTACATTAAAGTGAAAACGTTTATTCTCATAACTTTCAACGTTTAGTGTACTTTAGTTTCAGGAAGAAACGAATGGGAAAGTTGAAAGAACTAGTAAATTTTATTATATGAGAAACAGACATTTATTGAACATTATATGGGGTGGAATGTTGGGTTAGTTGGGATTTGTGAAAAGTATAAATTGATATGCCAAAAGCTCGAAGTGGTATACCAGCAGTAGAAATTGAGTCGCCGAAAGTTTAAATTGAGATGCCAAAAATATTAAAGTTGATTTGTGCCAAAGGTTCAAATTAAGTTGCCAACAATTTTCAATTTGATAAATGCCAAAAATTCAAATTGATTTTGCCAAACTAATCTGATTTTCTTTTTTTTCCTAACTATATATATTTATGTATGTAAGTACGAAGTGTGTGTGTGATTTTATTCTTCCGGTAGCCAAATTGCTGCTCCGTCCTCCAGTCCTAGTCCTCGTACGTGTTTCCTTGGGCCCCTTAGCCTCATGGAAACTGCTCAATGAACCGAGAATTGAGTTTTCACTCGTGCCCACATCATCACCTGGGAGTAGGATTTCGACCACTTGTTGGCGAGGCGTAAGGAAACGTTCTTGAGGAAGGCTTCGTATTCTTTATGTAATGCGCCATCGCATGGAACGACGAGTGGCGTGAAAGACCCTCTCAGGTCTTCAGCGACTCAATCGTATTTTGCGTGTTTGGCTTGGGCTGCATGTCGGGAGACGGTTGGCCAATCCATGGAGGAGTAAGAGACTGTGTCAGCGTTTATAACGCGAGTATCGAAAAACGCAGGTCTCTCACTGTCCCACACGCCATGGACCTTCATGTCCGCTACCAAGCCGGGGCTGCCATCAGCACTGTCACGTAAATGTACATTATGTTTGACTCTAAGAAACAAAAAGATCTTTGAAGAAAGTAGTTGAAAACAATGGGCCACAAAAAACGAATTTTGGTTTTTATTTCCAATAATAAGTTTTTTTTTTTTTTTTTTAATCGTAAAGCAATAATTTTTTATTAGTAGAGAATATTACTGACATAGCCAAGTGCGGTGTCATTTTCCAGTAAATTGTACGCAGAATCGACTGGGATAGGTTCCCGATCCGTAGAAATTCACAAATAATCGCCATTTCTGAAGTACATGGATGTTTTGGAGGTTCTGCGCCAGAAGCCGCTCATAATTTTAAGACACACAAACTAACTTTGAGTTTTATGTATGGGATAATGGATACAATTATTTTCCATTAATTCTTTAGGCTTAATATCATTCAAATATCATTTCTAGAAGTTCTAGAAAAGTCATAGAAGTTGCCCTTTCTCATGTAATCGTCTATCATTAAAACAAAATAAATTTTCGTCTCCTATGCGATGATAGGCATCTTCCTTGTTTCAATGTCAATTGTTCAACAGGCTTCCCTTGATCTCGGAACTGACAAATTCGGCTTTGGTTTTGGAGGGACCGGCAAGAAATCAAACAACAAGCAATTCGATAGCTACGGCGAACCTTTTGGGAAGGAGGACATCATTGGTTGTATGCTGGACTTGGAAACAGGGCGAATCTCTTTTTCTAAAAACGGAGTCGACTACGGAACGGCTTTTCAGTTGTCTCAGCAAGTTCAGCGCACTACTCTTTTCCCCTGTATTTGTCTAAAGGTAAGTGTGATTGGTACAGTTTTGTGGTAAGATAGTCTATTTATTTTCGCCGCTTTGAGTCTTCCGAAAAAAGAAAACTGCCCAGAAAATATATTTGACTAGTAATTCTTCAAGTTGTATTCGTAGAATAGTGTCCCGCACATCAACAACGAGTTTTAATCCTCTACTGTTCTACATTTTATTATTTATGTGGAGTGTTTGCAGTACTGAAAATATAGTTTCTATCGAATGGATGAAGCTTATGTAATTGTTCAAGGGGCCTCAAGCAAGGGTTCAGATCCATCCGGAAAGTTCTTACAAGCAGCTGATTGGCTGGGCATCAGCTGGGGGAAGGGAATATTTTTTCTGGACAGGCACTTTTGAAGCAAACTGTACGCATCAGATTTTTCAAATATTTTTCATTCTGCATCTGCGCAGTTCACCACTGCGCATACGGAATGGCGTTGGGAACCGAAACAGCTATGGGAGGAAGCGTGGGAAACGAGTTGTTAGCTTGTGTGCAGCCGATTCTCCTCCATCCCCTCCACTGCTTTTTACTAGCTTCCACTATCCGTATTTCTAGACGTGCCGGATGGATGCCCTGCTTCAAGCCCCAAAAATAAATACTGACTGATATACTAAATATTCGGCAACACGCGTCCATTAGAGTTGTCAGCAACATCGAGCAATTTCCCTCTTTCTAGCCGAAAACTGAGATTAGATGCTGTCAATTCGATTGCCAGGAGTCGTTATGCTTTTCTGGAGCAATAAAATTTGCTACACATCCGCGTTTACACGATTGATATAACTTTTTGGTTGATCCTCGAAGTACACTGCTGATCAAAATTAGGGTATCACACAGAAAAAGCTTAGTGTCAGATTCGTGGTTGCCCGATCTTAATATACATGAAAAGCGCAAGGGAGAACCCCAATTGTCGCTATTTTTGTCAGAGATGAGATAGCAACGCTACCTGAAGGATTTTGAGGTGAATTTTCTGAATATGCAGTCCTTTTCAGTGAAAAACACCTGTATCCCCGTATGAAAGCAGGTTGTATAGGCTATACATGGGGAAAACCACCTCATTGAGTGCGCGTGTGGGGAAGAATCCCATGATTGTGGTTTAAATCACCAACCCCCTTGGTTAGATCGAGAGTGTTCCAGTATTCATGTGTTAACATTCATGCACTAACAGAAAAGGGGTGTTTTGACACCGTGAAAATCGTGTTTTCCATCCATGGGCGCTCATACCTAGAATGTGACCATATATGAGCATAGTAAAACAGACATCATATGCAGAAACTCCGATGATTGGAAAGAGGTTTTAAGAACTGCACGATTAAAACCTTACCCTTTTTTGTGCAATACCTACGTGAAATTTGGATGAATATAAAGATATTGATTCTTTCAACGGTCAAAGTCAATAAAGAATTCTCAGTTTTTCACGTTGACTTCGAAAAAGCAGCGCACGCAGCATTGAGGGAATGCTTCCCCAGCGCGACTATGTTTGGTTGTTCTCCTAGATCCTTTCCCCTAAGTCGCGATTTTTCTTCTAAATTCTTTCCCCAAAGTCGGCATTTTTTTCTTCCAAAGTTGTTGCTTTTTCTGGCAATTTCCTAGAAGTGGGATTGGTCAGGAAATTAAGAAGTAATATTTTAGTATACTATATTGATTGATGATTTTGTTGTTTTCGGAAACCAGAATGCCGAAATTTCGGTCAATTTCGGATCGAAGCCCATGAAGTATCTACCAAAAGGATATAAAATGCTTACTGAGGCCGACGCCGCATTTGTTAAACCCAATGAAAACAGTAGCGTGGCGAAAGGCCCTGTCAAAAAAATCAGCAACGCTCCCCAAGCCATTGTTATTGAGGTAAGTCCGATTCACATACATTTTGCAGTATGTTTGGAGTTTTTAATGAAACTAATTTCGTGATTTGGTAGCCTTCCAGAGAATTGGCTGAACAAACGTACCAGCAAATCCAAAAATTTCAAAAACATCTCGAGAAACCGGTTGTCCGACAACTTCTGGTGATTGGTGGAGTCAATATCAAAGAACAAATGTCTGTTATAGATGAAGGGGTAAGTACTAATTACTATTTATATTATTGATCTTCTTTGACGATGATAATCTTGATGGGTTGAACGAATATAGGGTATAGGAGTAAGTGTGGTAGAAAATTGACATTTTTCAATTGAATATCTTTCAGAAGCATGAAATACTAGTATTTATCCAGTTTAAATGAGTTTTGATCGTCAACAGAAAACAGAAGGGGCTTTGAGAATAATCATCATTTGAATATAAGCGCTTACACATAAACTTCAGTACACGTGTTGCGATACCTACCAGCTATCCTGTTTTAAAAGACAAAAATGATTTTTTAGGTAGTTGATTTTTCATGTATTCGTGGTATTTGTTTTGTAATGCAGGTTGACATTGTGGTTGGTACTCCTGGTCGTTTGGAAGATATGATTGGCGGTGGCTATATTTCTCTAAGCCAATGCAGATTTTTCGTTCTTGATGAAGCGGATGGCCTTTTGAAGCAGGGGCAGAAGAACTTCATCACTAACATTTACAACAAAATTCCTAAATTTACCCCTGACGGGAAACGAATGCAAATGATCGTATGTTCAGCGACGTTACACGATTTCGAAGTCAAAAAATTATCGGTGAGTTCCATCAAGTTGATAAATGCATTGCTGAAACATTTATAATTACGATTATGATGAAATTGGTTTCTATACTTACCTACCAAAGAGATTCGTAATGGAGTGGGAGCAGATCCTTGGGCTCCGCAGATTCTGCAAGCCCTCCAAAGCTATGTATGCGGTCTTTGTACAATGATATAATCATAACAAATAAGCATAAGAACCACTAAAAACTGAAGCGAACAAATTCAAATTGTTATCTCTCAAAAAGACGTCAGCAAAACAGCTGATGTTTTGCATCCCCTCACTGGAGGTGGCCAACACCCACATCACTGTCAACGAAACCAAACAGGAAACTTCACTTGGCGACCGCTCTTGGTGGTGCTGGAGCTGGGGCGATCCAGGGTTGAGGTCAATGGTGGTGACTGGTTGGGATGGTGGGCACGCTGGAAAGTGGTCAAGTTGGCTTGAGTTCAGAGGAATGCTGGTTTCAACCTATCCTCAGATATCTTCTGTTCTCCCCTGGGTGTGAGGATCTTATACACCTTGCCTGTGCGGGCAGTCACCTGGAATGGACAGCGGTACAGAGAATCGCCAGAAATCCCTTACAACTCGGATTTTTCATCTATTTTATCCAAAGTTGCTCTTGAGTTTCAGAGTTCTAACTTTGCTTAAAGATCCATAAGCAATCGTTCGAATATGAAGAGTTGCGAATTTTCGGTGCCCAAAAATGAAGGAACTCTCTTGCAGTTTCTTCTTTTGACTCAACATGTAAATTTTGGAAAAAATTCGTACAAAAAAAAGTTCACAAACATGTACATTTTACAGGAAAAAATACATAGGTACTAGAAAAAAATTACCTACATAGGTACCTAATGAAAGTTTAAATTTAAGAAAATATAAACTTTGATTTGCCCTACAACTTTTGTGGGTCTTTGATTCAAAGATTCGATGTTTTGTTAACATCTATAGAAAGATCTCTTTCATTCATCAAACTCTAAAGGACTTTCGAAGCACTGGAACATTTTAAATTTTCCATTGTTTGCTGCTTCTTTGTTCGCAGGAAACGTTGATGCACTTTCCTACTTGGGTCGATTTGAAAGGTGAAGATTCAGTTCCAGAAACAGTCCATCACGTCGTAGTCAAAGTTGATCCGCAGGAAGATTTGTCGTGGGAGCGTCTAACCAAACACGTTCAAACCGATGGTGTCCATAGCGCTGATGGGGTGGGTCCAGGAAAACGAAGCGCAGGTTGGTAACCATGGGTAGAAAATAATCCCCACTCCACAGCACATTATTGAGGAACGTATAGCAGCTTGGCATCCTCCACCAGCATCCAACACAGAACCCAGTTCCCAGACCAGCAACGTTCATATCGTGTCCCTGTCCTCCAACCACCTAATACTCTCTTGATATACTTATTTTCAGGCCTGCCACTTCAAAGGCGTCATTAAGCTTCCATAACATGTACTGAGCATCGTGTCAGTCTTGTGCAAGGATCACTTGATCATCTGCAAACAATAAGGAATGCACTACCTCCTCCCTCAAGGGGATTCCCATTCCCTGACACGAAACTGTCCATTGCCGGAGCACCTCCTCTAAATATATTTTGAACAGGGTCAGTGACATTCCACATCCCTGTTTCAGGCCTTTAGAGACGGGGAATTCCTTGGAGACAGTTCCACCAATCTTCACAGCATTAATTACCATTAAAATTAGTGTTTTCTTTATGTGTTTTGTTTCCCCCCTGCAGTCGTTTGGGGTGTATTGATAGCAATAGAACTATCCTACAATGAAATGGGCTGATAGATCCTCGTTAGCGACTTTGATATTCATTATAAAAAAGAAATTTAGTAATATACACGTATTTCAATCCAATATTTTGGAGTTTTTCAACATAACAAGAGGAAGAGGTGCCAATCGTTTTGGTAGCACATGCTTATAGTAGTGGAATTTACCCAGTTTTACTGCTACATCTCATAAACAAGATTTGACTAAGTACTATTCTATTTCTCATATATGGGTTCGTTTATTGTAAATCCAGAAACAGGCACAGGGATTATGACAAAGCTAGTTCCAACAGAAATGAACTGGATTGAGCAAAAGACAAATAATACTCAATAACTGCAATTAATAAGTAATTTCCTATTCAAACAAATATAAACATTGACTTACATACATGAATAGCCACTTGGTAAGCGTCTTTACGTAACTAGAATCCACTGGCTTTGCAGACTGCCTTGTAAATTCGTATTTTTAAGTACTCAAAAATCAATAACACATAACAACTGAATGATTCTCAATTGACCGACTCAACATGTTTTGACTGAATGATAATATTACTAAAGGAGGAAGACTACTGTGAACAATAGAAAATAAATGGGTACTTGCGGCCCAATGAATGGCTTCTCAAATGACACTTTTCCTCGGAGCCCTAGTGACTGTGGGCCTGCCAACACTGCCTCTGATTCAGGTACCTCTGGAGAGCTGATCTCTCCTGCCTCCTCTGCATCCCATCCCACTGTCGCCCATCTCCGACCCGTCTAACCGTCCGGCATGATGTTCAAATATAATGAATTACCTGCTGGAAATAAAGTTAAGTGGGTGTTGTAATGACTGAATTAGTTGCGCTTTGTTTCAGAAACGTTGTCCGAAGCTGTGAAAATGTTGAAAGTGGAATATGCCATTCGGGCAATCAAGAAACATAATATAGATAGAGCCATAATATTCTGTAGGACTAAGTTGGATTGTGACAATTTGGAGCGGTACCTCAAATCATTGAGTGAGTATCTACCCAGCAATTGCAGTAATCATGTCATACATGCGGCGTATAGTTTCAAAACCAGTTCAATCCATGTATTTCCTAAAATGTTTTAATACATTTTTTTTTCAAGTTCTCAAGCGAAACCGTTTAGACCAAAACCGGTTCAATCCAGTAGAAAATTGCCTCAGAAGTCGTGGGGTTGAATCAAAAGTGGCTGAATCCAAGGTACACATTTCCGCTGCTAGATGTGACGCTAAGAACGTTCTGTAAAAAAGCGAGAGGGCTTTGTGATTTTTTAAAAATAAATAGGTATATAACTTTATTGCTTTGTAGCATTACAGGTGTAGTCACATGGCACATGAAAGGGAGTTTTAAACACAGTGGCTTTCTCCCGAATAAATCACAGTTTATTAGTTACAAGTTGGTACACGGGGAGATGAGAGTTAGTACGATCACGATGGGAAGGGGAGGGGAGTACGCCGAAGTTCCTGGTGTGCCCTGGTCACGAAGGGCGGTTTCGCTGCAGAAGGTCCGTATGCCGTTTCCGTTTTAGTCTGCGATTTTGGCGGTCCGGAGGGGTTGACGCAGGTATGTCCGCTAAAAGTGGATTGTGGTGGCTGAGGAGCCTCCGATGGAAGGTAGCGTACGATGTTTGGAGGAAGTCGATTACGGTGGGCATGTCCAGGTCCTGGTGCTAATTTGAATTCCTGGCAAACCAGGGAGCTCCAGTGATCACCCTCAAGACCCGATTTTGGAAGGTCTGCTGTCTCTTCACTTGGGAATCAGATGCTCCACCCCAGGTTTGACTTCCAAACTGCCAGATTGGTCTGATTAAGAGCAGATAAATCAGTCTTTTCGTGGCAAGAGTAAGTGGGTATTGTTCTCCAAGAAGGGGCTTCAGCACTAAGTTTCTTTGGCTTAATATTTTCGTCTGATAATTTTTTGGGATGATTGTAAAAATTTGAATTTTACACGAATATTGTGGAAATCACCTTGAACAATGAGGAGTCTGAACTGAATGGGGAGAGGTGTGATAAAAACATAGATCTAATTGAAAATATTTTGTGTAGATTTAAATTTTTGTATTGTTTGTTTGTTCAATTACATGCTTACAAAAAGAAAATCATATACATGTGTAGTGAATTTCCTGAAGGGAAATTCGCCTACTATTTAACTTTCTCTACTGACGGGAGATATTTGCTTACGTTTTTACCCCTTTTTGGTCAGTTGATCAAAATTGAGGTTTTTAGCTCGCAGAGTCGGCGCTGCCAGACCGAAGCACCGAAATTGTCTGCTGTTGAAGAAAACTGGATAGCGCACATAAGTTAGCGATGCCGGAAGCTTTCATCGAAATCCAAAGTTGTTTGCTAGTAACAAGGAAGTGAGCGGGATGTAGCGCGCGAAATTGATCCGAAACTCATAGGGGACCATCTCACAGGAATAGCGGCACCAACTTGCTCACGTAGGAGAGTCAAGAACTCTTATGAGCAACAAGGATTTCACGTCTCTCAAGACGCGCAGAGGCTACCTCAGTGGAAGGAAAAGATAGGGGACCATCTACACTGACCCGCAGTAAGTACTCAAAATTTCAGGTCAAAATCGAAATGAGAACGCAGGGTTTTTGGTTAAAGCTGTTTGGCAGACACCGACTGTGTCCTTCCGGCTTGCAGGCCGGTTTTTAATGGAAAATGGGTGTAATTTTTGATTTTGGGCGACGCTACCTGATTTCACATTCTTTATGAATAATTCTGTGTTACAAAGGTGAATTATTCACAAAATGAAAACGCCTTTGCATTTCCAAATTGTTTCTGATATTCATGATTTTTGTTTATTGTAATTTTGTATTAATTTTTTCAACTCACGTATACGTTCTTCAACTTTTGATTGAAAACATGAGTGGAGTGTAGAAAAAAAAGAAAAGCATTTCATGACTAGGTCAAAATCTAGACCAGAACAACCGAATTTCAACAAAACTGCCCCAATCCAAAATTCAATTTTGAATCTCAGGAATGTTGAAAATATTATAAACATGAAACAAGGCTTAAGTATTCAGTGACCTCTCTAATTACAATTTATATTGAATTAATCATGATAAAACAATATACTTGGGGAAGACAAGTTTTTTCGTTTTCTGTTAAATGTTCAAAAATGGATTGAGCTTGTTTTGAAACAACACGCCTCACATCATACTGATTTTCAATTTCTTCGATTCCAAAATTTTTAGGCCGTGGTTACAATCCTCGAGAAAACCCGTTTTCGTGTGTTTGCCTCCATGGTGACAGAAAACCTCAAGAAAGGAAGAGCAATTATGAGTCGTTCAAACAGGGACAAGTGCGGTTCTTGATATGCACTGACGTTGCGGCTAGAGGTCTTGATATTGGCGGACTACCATTTAGTAAGTTATTTAGTCATAAAATTTGTAATATTGCCTAGCGTATATGTGTTACAGTAGTTTATGTTATCAATACCCAATATTACACTATAAACATTCCATTTCAGTGTTGAACATCACACTGCCTGACGACAAATCCAATTACGTCCACCGCATTGGTAGGGTTGGGCGAGCCGATCGCATGGGGCTCGCTATTTCTTTTGTATCCACTGTTCCGGAGAAAGTGTGGTACCACGGAGAGTGGTGCTCTTCCCGTGGACGGAATTGTTATAACACCAACACAACTGACAGGGGTGGCTGTTGCGTTTGGTACAACGAACCCCAAGTAAGAAATTTGTAGTAATTGTCGTAGAGTTATTCCAAAGCTCATGTTAGATCCCTATTATCCAACCTTGCTATTATACGAGATACGATTACAGTATAGGTTGACTAAATTGACCCATTATTAAACTGTGTGATAACTGTTCTCTTCAACTGAGTTATAGCTTCCTATCGAAAAAAAACCGTGTTACTTGGGCTATCGCCAGTCATACAATCTAGTTCAGACCTCCCGTCGAACTTTTAAGGCTCTGCAGCTCGACCGCCTACCTGACTGATTTTTCTAGGGAGTTCACCCGTTCGAGTCATGGAACTTATTTCTATCTGTATCATACGAAATAACTACCTTTTCATGGCGAAAGTTCAGAGATTGTTGTTTATCCCTCAAATATAATCCCTTAGGGTTGATAAATTAAGAAGCCAAGAATACTGGCACATCACGAATCAATTTTGAAATTAGGATCCAAATTTCTTAAATTTTTCTACTGAATTTTTTAAATAGATTTGTTCAGCTAAGAGTCCAGAACTGTCTGGAACATACATCACCTCCTACTAGGCGTTCTTCTAGCCTCAGAAGTCTTTTCGAACGGATGATAGGCGTTCACATAGAGATGTTCGATATTTCTGTACCAGTGACAAAGTCACCAATATGGGTTTGTCACCGATATATCGGTAACAAGGAACTGGAAAAAGCAGTGACAGATACTTCAGTGACTGATGGATTTCGCTTCGTCTCCGTTAGGTGGCTCTGGCCTCAGTCACTGAATCTCATATTGGATATCTACTTACGGTCTCTGTCACCGCGTCAATATCACCATAATTCCTACAGCTTCATCTTCGTTCAATTTGATAAGAAGAAAAATGTTTTTCATGTATGCAGGTTGCAGTGAAGGTTACCAATTCCGAACGATCCCTTCCCTTTTCAGAACGTGATTCTATCCAGAAATGATTCTGTAGCTGGACAAAATTGATATTATGTATATCTAAAAGTCTCGAGCGAGAATAAGATTATTTCTACTCTCTGAAAACGAATTGTTCAATTTAATGGCCCAAAAAACTAGCTGCTTGAATCAAAGAATGAATGATGGATGTATAGATTTGAAAACAGCAATTTCCCGGCTTTTAAATCAGACTGGGTTATCATACATTTTTGGCTTTTCGAACATGTTCAGTCCATTTGATGAAACACACAAAAATGTTTTGAAAAATTGATGATATTCACTTGGTCTCTAATTGCTCATCTGTAGGTTTTAGCAAAGATCATTTGAGTACATTTCTTATTCTTTATTTATCATCCATCAAGAGATTTATTACTTACACGAAGAACATGAAATGAAATACTATTTATTTGAAACCTAGGTTCGTTTGCCTGGACATTGTTTTTGGAACTTCGATTCGCATATGTTTATTCTTAAACGAGAGAAATCATTTACTGTTTCATCCAATAGCTGTATTGAATCTTAATGGCTCATCACTTTTGATTCCCAGTACTTGGCGGACATTGAAGAGCACTTGAAAATAACGATTGATCAAGTTGGGGCAGAAGTGGAAATACCTCGCAATGAATTTGACGGAAAAGTTACTTACGGTCAAAAGCGCGTGCAATCCGGTAAGGCCATAATAATTTTTACTACACTTTCATGCGTGTTTATTGAATTCCAAACAAACTCTCAACATTTCAACTTGTTCTAGGAACGAATTACAAAGACCACGTTGCTCAAATGGTCCCCGCAGTCAACGAATTGACCAAAATGGAGAGTACAGCGCAAATTACTTATTTGAGAAGACACTTCAAAGTTGCTTAAACTGCATTTCTACTTTTATTGTATACCATTATCAATAACCAATAAAGTCAGTCAAACTTTGGAATATCTCAAGAGTGAAGTTAATGATTCATCCCCGCAATAGTGCTGATTTTTTGCCTATATGCTCCTTTCCTTAAGGTCATCCTTTTAAATAAATTATTGTCCCACGTATTTCAGTTTCTTGTTGGAAGTTGAAAGATTACGTATTTGAAAGGTGTCGTTCGAAAAAAATCAGTAAAACATCTTTGTCATATACAGGGTGTAACGCGAGTTTGTGTCCGACTGCTCTTCTACAACTATTTCCTACCAAAAGTGCCTCCTAGAGTTTTTTCTTTAGGGGCATCATTTCACTTCGTGCTTTAGTTCTTAGATCACTAAAATTGCCAGAACTTCTTTAATTTGCACGAAATATTCATATTTGAGGGTAACTTTAGAAAGAGCGTAAAATTTGCTGTATTTTTAATGCCTAAACATGTTTTTCAAAGCAGAATTAAGGTTAAAAAAAGTCATAAAAGCAAATTTTGTAAAAAATTATTAAATTGTGTAATGACCTATTTTTTAAACGCTGAGTAATCTCATTAGTTTTTGTAACAGGACTATGGAGACCACCTAAAACTAATCCTAATTTGAAATTGATTGTACTAGTAATTGGATTTCACAGTGAAAATGAGGTTTGAGTGCTAAAATTACTAATAAGAAGGTATTTGGTGATTTTTCTTTCATTTCAGGACGAGGGTTGGGAATTGAAATTTTCCGTCTTTAAGACAAACTAGGCTGTTCTAAATGTCCTCCATTTTGGTATACAGAGTCCCGTTCGTCCGAACACTGCATCGACGGTATCTCGTAGTTGTATACGATTTCCGCAAATGTGGTCTGCACTACCGAGAATTCTTTGAACAGGTGGGGTCTCGACTCAATCCAGACCTCATACACCTTGGTTTTCAAATTTCTCCAGAGTTAAAAAAAGGGAAACACCTCGGAAGCGAAGCTTCTAAAGAAAAAACTCTATGAGGCACTTTTGGTAGGGATAGGTAGTAGAACACGTGGAAGAGAGGTCGGACACGACTCGCGTTACACCCTTGCATAACTAGAGATGATCATTGAGATCTGATGGATGGTAGGATTCCTCTGAATATCATCTGTCTAACGTCTAAATGTGGTAACTCTTGAAGCAATTAAAGATCGCTGTAGTTTTTTTTTCAATATGGGATGCGAGGTACCCCTGGTCACTGAGATCTATTGTGACACTTCAGAATCTCTTTAATGGCCTCTTCATCCTCAATGTGAAGGAGGTTTTCCGGTGTTGCTTTGGCAATATCGGCTGGTGTTAGGGCACCCTGTCCAAAAAGCCGGAATCTTATCGATGCAACAGCAGGACAGTCGCAGAGTACGTGTTCAACTATCTCCGCTTCTTTGCAACAGAGCCGGCATTCTATTGTCCCTGACCTTACCCATTTTGTTAAGGTGGTCCTTAGAGGACAGTGGCCAGTGAGGAATCCCACGAGTTTGCGGAGGTCTGTACGCCTCAGTGACAATAGGGAGTGTGCGCGTTTCTTTGAGATTGTAAGAAACCGCTTAGCTTGTCTCAGCTTAGGAGCATCTTGCCAATATGTTGTTAGAGTCTTGTCCTCTAATTTCTGGACCTGTTGAGTTATATAACTCTTGGTAACCCCTAGTTGCGGTTCAGGTCCAATTGGGCTGAACTCTGATCCCTTTTTAGCTAGTCGATCAGCTTCTTCGTTGCCTTTTATTCCTTCATGACCTGGTACCCAAAGCAACGTTAATTTGCAGCCTTGAGTGAGGTGAGGCAACTCCAGGTCAGCTTTGATGTTATTGAGAAGGCAGAAATGGCCTTTAATGCTGCCTGATAATATGTAAATTCTTGCACCTTTGAGTCAATTTTTGGCAATCTCTTGTGCACACAATTCAATTGCATGGGTTTCTGCCTGATAAATGGTGGCTACATCGCCCAGAGGTCTGGAAAGGGCAACATTTCGCTGTAGTTAGACAATGTAAAATCGATCTGTCCCCGTTGTTTTCGAAAAAACTCAAGTGAATAGTTTTGTAGTTCATCGAAGGCGAAGATTAGATGTACATCTTCCTCAACATAACATAGAATAAAATAAGGAATATTTCAATTCTAGGAAAGTAGTCTCCTGAGGTACTCTGTGCAGATTTAGTAGAGTGGACTCTTCTCTACAAGGGATAGTATAGTCCATTGTTTGAAACTCACATTCTATGGAAACTCCCACCATCTCAAGTACACAGGAGATTCTTCAATACTAAGCAGCAGCATGTTTATGAGCTGAATTCTGCCAATTCAAGTCTGGTTCAGCCAATTTGAATGGTTTACCATGTGAGGAACCAGAGTGGCAAAATACTACTGCAGATATCTTCAAGGCAGGAAACTGGCAGCTTCCTGTGTTTAAGAAGGAAATTGGGTATGGTAGATAACAGACTGTTTCGATTGAGGTTTTAATAACGTCGAAATAAAGAAACGTGACAACCTTGATTGTATTTTGAATTATTTGGAAAAGTCATTTCTGCAAGATGACTGGAATCACAGTATGCACTGCTATAGTGTTGTAATAATGCAACCAATAAAAGCATTCAATTTGCCCAAACAATTTATTTAGAACTCGCAAATAAACGTGTGGTACATTGATCTGTTCAAGCACGATTTCGAGGTTTAGGAGAATGGAAGGATTCAGGGTGTACACCTTTTGGTGAACCGTGGGTACAGACAGACTTCCCTGATGTGGTACCGGTTGAGGAGCCAGCAGAGAAAGCGTTCCAATCCAAGACCATAGCCTCCGTGAGGACAGGTTCCGTACTTCCGCTGAAACATGAGATGTCAACAATTCCGTCATTGATCGAGAATTTTCGGTTTGCACTGAACTATTTTATACCAAGTTATTCACAATGAAAGTTTAAGGGAACGAGAGTTTATCTAGGATTAACCCAAGATCGTGAGTTTCCTCACTAAACCAGTGAGGACCAAATGACCGTTCCTCCAATACTTTTACTCCAAGCTCGTAGATTTAGGAGAACATCAGTTGATGTGAGAAAGTATGTGTAGGGAAAGTCTTAGAGAAGATCTGGTTAATCGTGCTAACTGAAGGTGGTGTGATGTACACTAAATAAGGCGAACTGATGATTACAAAAACAGTACCGATTGCTTTCAATGGAATGGAATATTCCATTCTCATGAGAAACGGCCTTGCAATATTACCACTAATCAGTAAATGAGGAGCTTACTTTCAAACAGTCATACCATTCCGATTGCAAGACTCAGACTGCCTTGATTAACAGACAGCAAACAACGTTTCTAGTTCAAGCATTAGGTGATGTACGGGATGTTCGTCATTTTTAAAAAGGTTGTGTTGAAGTATGGCTCAGATATCGTGGGATAGCAAAAGATGAACGAAAAAACACACTATTCAGATTCCCAAAGTTATCATTAATCACTGCAAGAAAACTGTGAGGCTTTTCAAAAACGAAGAACTAATGGTTACCCTAAATCAATAGAAACACAACTGCAAGAAAGGTAATGGCTTTAATGTTAGAGTGCTACTCATCCATATCACACTTCATCTTTGGTAAGTAAATATAGTACGTATAGTACCTGTCGGTCTTGTAAATACTGGACAGAGAGCAGTACAGATAATTTGAAATTTTAAGAATAAAAATAAAATTGCCTTTAACTGTTAATTTGATGAACAATTCCAGAAAACCCTTTCATTTTCAATCAAGGAAGTGCTAAAGCACTAAATAGTAAAGGCTACTTACGCAAATAAGACAAAATCAACGAAATGCGGAGGGCCTATCAGCTGGGCAGAGCGGGCAGCGGGTCCCGGTTTGGCTAGTTCGCCAGCCGGCCGCTAGGGGCGCTGGGCTCACCGTTGGAAACGCCAATGGAATGGAATATTCCATTCTCATGAAAAACGGCCTTGCAATATTACCACTAATCAGTGGCAATGAGGAAATTGAAGGTGTTAATTTCAAACAGGCACATATCAATTCCGATTGCAAGGCACTGAAAAAAATGTAGGGGATGGATTTGTTACCCTTTGATGCAAACACATAACTTTAGCTTCGGAATTGACGTGTATGTGTTCTGTTTTGTTCTGAAATGATAGGGGGATTCTGATTCAACTCATATTCAGAGATAGAAAATTGAGAGAAAAACTTTCTCCCAGATTTGTATATGTGCCTTTTTGAAAGTAAGCTCCTCAAATCTTCTTTAATATAGTTACATATCCTACAAAAGCAAGATCTATGCAGACCAGGAACTTGATTAACAATACTAGATCTTACCTGATCAGTATACCAGTAGTACGGTTTTGGATCGATTTCAGCACTTTTGTAGCCTTCAAGTAGCTCATCCATATCCCACATACGCATGGAACCACCGACGATTTCACCAACTCCAGGCAATAAAACGTCAACAGACTCAGTCAGGAGCCTGTCTTCAGCACACTTCTGCATGTAAAAGGCTTTGATGCCAGCTGGGAATCTGCACAGCATTATGGGCTTGTTGATCTTGTCAGTCATTTTACGCTCGGGCATTTCTGGTATATCCTGTGGAGGAAAAATGAGGATGAGATGAGATAAATTGATTGTCTCAATACTTGAGAGAGAATCATATTCATTTATAACAGCAACGTCCTAAAGCGAATCATTGAGAACAATTCTGCAAATAGAAAGGTTAATTCGGTATTAATTAATTAATTATGCATTAATGAGATAGTACGAAGAGATTCACTTGATTCGCAGAAAGAATAATCTCAAACACTATAAAAATAAGAAGTCTAGCAAGAAATACAGACTGGGTCAAAACATTTTCCCAATAGGAGTACAATAACTAGTAGCTATTAAAATGATGTTGTGACTTCAACGATGATGGATTTGAAATGATTCAACTAGGTACTCACCTCGCCAAATTCGTAGTAAGTTCCGTCGTCTTTCTTAATGTCATTTTCTTTGAGGTATTTGATAGCGTCTGCGTAATCCATCCGTAAAAATGGTTTTTCAGGGATTTTAAAGTCCTGAAAATGTAAATTTAAAAATTCAATAAAGAGATGAAAACATATTGGTAGTTAGTGCACGCATTACTTTAAAAGATCTGCGAGAACCTTCGAGTTCCCTTCAAAAGAATAATGTTTGAGATTAAGAAGAGGGGGAATTCAATGCTTTCCAACTGGTGTATTCGGATTTGGTTTCACTTATTATATTCGGCGCCTGAAGAGGACCAAACCCTTGGACTTGGAATGCTGATACCGATGTGATAGTGTAGTGTGGTGCTAGTTAGTGAACTCTCACCATAAAAATACGTAATTATAGTTAAAGCTAAATAACTGGTTAGTTACTTACTGTATACATGTATGATGTAACTAGTTGTTATGTTCAATATATATAATATATAATAAATATATATAAATATACGCTTTAAACAAACTTATTATATTGAGGGATTTATTGACCAATGGTCAAATACGTGGCAAAAATCTTATAACTAAAATAAGTCGGATTTTTAGTTGTGTAAAAAACAACTGTGGGAGGCACATTTTGTCCCAAAAACGGTAGCAAAACACGGTGAAGTACTGAGCACCTATTTTAGTTTCATGGAAATATTGATTATTTTTGAGATAGGTACTAGAATTTACCAACAAGGCATTTTTGTTAAATCCTCACAGAAAAAAAGTATTTTGAAAGTTTCAGAGCTCTTGATTTTTAGTATTTCAACTCTTAAATGTTACCCTGCTTAACCGTTTGTAAAGATATTTCTCCATCTGTTATTTACTTACGGGGTTCAGCTCACGAGCTACGTCTCCGTATGGTCCTTTCAAAACTCGGTCGACCACGTCACACACAAGATCTTCGAGTCTGTCAAGGAGATCGTTGAAAGTTATAAACGGACACTCGGCTTCTACATGTGTGTACCTGGAAAAGTTGGTAAATCTAGTCAATACCAATATAAAATATTGATAACAAAAAGATTCATTAATCCGTAACACCTCTCCACTCTTAGTATCTAAGTAATGGAATACATCCTTTCGACATGTTCCTGGTACATTCGATCCAAAGGACCAATTTCCTATGATTTGTTAATGCTCATCAACTCATTGATTTTTTAGGGGGAGGGCGATGTTTTAATTTCAGTTCTCAGGAAAATCTAAAATGAAAACTATACAGAAATATTCATATATATTTTTGCAATAGTTTCTTGTTCTATGAAAACTCATCAAAGTGGAGCAAACCCATTCTCTGGACAACTCCACAACAATTGGGTTGTGCTTCTAGCTGTACGCCATGTTTCCTACTCTTCACACGTTCTCTATTCAACTTCTTGGCCTTTAGGACGGCCGTGATAATTAGATTCTAACAACCTCGCAACGGTTTCTGGCTCCACATTGCTCATTTTCTCTGCTGCACTCTCCAGGATGCTTCTCATTTCGTACATAGAGGGTATGGTACGTATAGTCCTCTTAGTAGTGGCACAGCGTATAGATGGGATCCCTAGCCTTCCCAATTGAACTTGAAGCAGTTCTGTAGCACCACGCCCACTGAGAAATATCCTTTCGATCCAGTCCTTCACATCCGTGATCAAGTGAGCCACCCACCTTCCTCTGACCTCTGCTTCCCTGCCATTTCCTTAGCGTTTCCAGTCTGTCTTCTTTCTTAACCTCTTCTTCCTTACGTGAATAAATTCTCTCAGCTCCTCAGCCATCAGATCAATCAGTACAATGCAAACAATTACCTGCGCTGCAACTCCAGATACAGTCCTGTATGCGCAGAGATCCCCTTTTCTGTACAGATTCCAACCTCGCTCTACATTTTTGAAAATGCAGTGTTTCAGCCAAAATTTCTGCTCCATAAAACATTATTGCCTCCGCAGTTCTCATTAGGAGTTTACAGTTGGAGGAGGAGGGAACGTATTCGACATAATCTGGCTGAGCCAACCCACCACTGTTGCTGCCAAACAAATAATGATATAATAACAGCGTTGTTCATTCTCCCCCAGGCCTCATCCCGTGATGGGACAGACGTAATGAGTCACTAATTAGTGAACCGCATCTTCCCGTTTCATCAAGAAAAGAACTGTTTTCCAAAAGTGAAATATATGGAGAAAAAAACTTGGAAACCTAATTAAATTGAACCCATTTAATAGATTACCGATTAATCAAGACAGAAATTTCGTGCTTCGTAAACACAAAATTGATTCTGTATGATGTCATTAAACTCAATATGAGAAGCATGATGGCTAACACCAAAAAATGAAACTCACGGAAACAGTTTATGAAAACAATGTTGTATTATTCATGGAAAAAATGAAATTACTAAAAATTAAAATAATGGGAGGGAACAAACATTAATTGATCAAAATCACTACAATTAGAATCCTTGCTCAAGTGTGGTTTTGGCAACCTGCGGGCATTGGTGAGGATTTCGAACTTGAGAAGAAAGAGTGAAATACTCCCTGGGTATCATCAAGTCACTGCACAGTTATCGCAAGTCCTTGGACGTGGCAGGAGAAATTAGGAGTGGATGACTGTAAGCTCGGGAGGGGTTTGCCACACTCCGTCTTCCTCTCGTACGCTTTTCGTTCATTAATTTTCATTTGGTATTGAAGAACTTCCTAAACGGATGGTGGAAGAATGCTGTCGTATACAAGAACTGGGTTCATCAGAAGAGGGAAAATAACCCAATCCACCTTTTTTGAGGGAAGAACACTAACAGCAGTGGGAGAACAATCCAGAATAGAAACATGGTAAACAAGTAATGAATACGCTTGTGATTCAGTGGGTATATTGTGTGGGGAGGAGGCAGAAATAGCCTCTCATCTGCTTCAAGTGCTCTGAACTCGAAACCAGACAGTACAGAACCTTTTGAACTCGATCTAGAGGAGATAGTGTCGATATACCACCTTGTGGGGAGGAATTGTGAGTAGAGATGTTCGATATTTCTGTACCGGTGACAAAGTCACCGATATGGGTTTGTTACCGATATATCGGTGACAAGGAACTGGAAAAAGCAGTGACAGATAATTCGGTGACTGCGCTGGATTCTAACACAAAGTACTACTATGCGCAGGCGTGGGATTGGAACGGGAACCGCAGTTTCGCTTCGTCTCCGCTAGTTGGCTCTGGCCTCAGTCACTGAATCTCATATTGGACATCTACTTACAGTCTCTGTCACCGCTTAGTATCGCAACGGTGACAGCGCCACATTTCATTCATTTCCACTCTCTGTCACCGATATGCCAGTCACTGATATTTGTCACCGATGTTTCCTTGTCACTGGAACCGAAGTCACCGATATTTGTAAGTCACTGGATCGCACATCTCTGATTGTGAGTATGGCAGAGGCCGGGGATTCGCTACAGAACCTACAGGTTAGAAACAGGTGGGGACAAACTACCCCTCCTGAACATAATAATTCTTTAATGATGAATCTGCTTAAATGTAGAGCATAACAGATATTATGTTGATTTTGGGTATTTTATCTCAAACAAGAAACATAGTTACGTAGAGGGCGAGTGAAAAACTAACTGCACAGTAAACGGCAAGAAAGTCACATAAATGTTCTTTCTCGTTTCAGTAAAACCTATTTGATAAATCTCTAGCACACAATAAAATCTATTCTTACTCTGAAAGGTGACGCCTGGTTCGACTTTGTTCAGCTCGGTAGCTTTGAGCAATGCAGAACACGTCTCCCATGGATGGTATGCAGGTTTCCAAGTAAAGCTGGGAACTCTGTGTCAGATACGCTTGCTCCCTGCAAAGTGAATGAACAAACTGAACTAGAAAAAATGAACAGTTTATTAAGGAAAGTTTTCTGCTGAGAGGTAGTTGACGTTGTCTATACAAGAAGTACAGTGAGTAGAATAGAAACACACATTACTAGGATTGGGAATAAAATTCACTGAGTAATATTTTTTGAGGGTCCTGATATAAACACTACACTAGGGCTTAAAATAAGTTTTATCGAAGGAAACATATTTTTTTCCCTCAAATTCTAATTTAATACGAATTCCTTTCATATCAAGGAAGCAACTTTCGCATTGTTCAAGAACATGTTATTCATAAAGATGCCATAAAACGTTGACTATATCCACTTAGGGTGTCCATCCTATTTGGACTTTTTTTTCGCAAGCTTATTGATATCCATTATCTTAATTTAGAAATCATAGTTAATTTAGTCAATAGTTTAGTCAATAGTTATGATAAAATCACATTGATTTTCCCCATATTTTCATTGACGTTATAATGGGAGAGGTAGAGTTTTTCATGACCTCTCTTATGCAAAATTGACATTAATTTATTTTCTTATGAATGGTAAGAGCATTAGAAGACAAAGTGTGTTCATCACCTTATAATCGTACCTTTAAAAACTTGATTTGATAAATACACTTTACATAAAATACTTTTAGTTGGAACTTATTTTAACATGGTGACTTAGGTACTTGAGAAATTGGCATATACCAGAAACTGTAGAAGTAACTAACACCAAACTCTTTGTTTTTCAATTTTCTCTTAAAGTTCACATTTTACAGCATTAATAACGATGAGTTTGAGAAAAACCTTACCCGAAATAGTCCAGCGAGAACAGCGTGGAACCTCCTTCAACTTGTGTTTGCACTAACGTGGGGGGAGTCACTTCGGTGTAGCCTCTGTCGAAATAGTGGTCTCGGAACGCTTGCATCACAACGGATCGCATTTTCAAGATTTTCGAAGTCTGAAAATGATGTTTAATTTAACAAATCAGAATCGCTTAAATGGGGGAGGAACGTGTAGTGAAGTGAAGTGCTTTCCAGGTATGTCACCTCGCTTCCTGCTTCTCAAATTTACCTTATGAGGAGTCTAAAGAACGGTCTGAGTCCATTTTTGATCGAAATTGACTTGGGAATGGTCCTTTGTGTATTGAGAGTAGCCGAATATGGTGGTGCGATCAAAACTGGGATAGAACGTGTCTGAATGATTCAAAACAGCGGGTGAGCATTTCGTGCACAGAGAAAGAACGAAAGTGTGGCCATTATTCATTTAATGTTTTGCAAGATTGGAATACGGAGAGTTCCCATTTAGCTGGTTTCATCACAGTAGTTTATGTAAATTCTGTGGAGAGAAGGCTAGCAGGTATTTTGAGAAACTTGTCCACAACAAATGTGAGAACATCGATCAACATCACAGACAATATCCCATCCTTTCCCAGTTTTTTGCTACTTCTCTTCGTGTTTTTTAAAATTAAAAATGAGTTGTTCGGGTATTTTGGCCTCTTATTACTTGCGACATTTCGAAATTTCCGATTTTTTAAACGTATGATACGAATTTTATTGTGTTTTTTTTTTTTTTTCACTCAAATTCGTCATTCTCGAAACAAGGAAAAATCATGATAGTTTTTGACACCCCCCTCCCAATACCGCCGATCCCAAATTTTCTCGACTGCGAAAATTGGGATTTAGAAAATGAAATTTTCACGCTTTTTCAAAATTGTCACCCTAAAAATTACATCTTCTAAGTTAGATGAGCTCGGATAGGTCTGGGATCTTTTTGAATCGATTCGGCGTCCAAAATTACTTGGAAATGGCACGCCATTTGCCAAGGTTAGCAGAAATCACGATTAAATTTTTCAAAAACACGGTTCCATTTCAAAAAATGGTCTAATTAAATGATAAAAAACCGCTAAAAATCGTCAGAAACAATTTTTTTTGCAGAATATTACTAAACAACACAAAAAAAAGTTCATCAGGTACGACCGAGGTTATTAAAACTCCAATTTATGCTGAAAACTGTAGTTAAAATGCAGTAGAATATCATAAAAATCGATAAAAATTTGAAAATAGTCAGAATATCCGAAATCTTTGAACAACTTAGATTGAACTCCATGACAATTTTCAAAGAATTCTCAATGAAAAATGGAACGAATTGTCAATAACGCGAATGATAAAGAATATTACGTTTTCTCCTCGAATCATGATGTGTCTGTTGTCGAGTTGGACGTCAGGTAGAGCTTCTTCGTTCAAAATGCTGTCCGCACCACCTGGAGGGGCCAAACCGATAAGTTCCCAGAAGTCAACGTGCATCTCGTGTCCACCAGGAGCCTATTGAAAACATTTTGGTAAGTAATGAATGCATTATAGGGACGAAAACGTTTTTTTATATGATCAACATAATTTAAACACTTATACAGGATTTTTAAAAACTAGAGCAAATTCTTAATCGAATGAAAAAAAGGACGAATATCAGCTGAGAATTCTAATAGGCATGGGCAGCCTTTCAGTGGATTGACCATTCTCTCTCCATCGCTCTTTCAAACATCTGATTCAAAATGTCCGAGGTTTACGGCACAAGACAGGTTTGTTAGACAATAAATTGCGATATTTTTGTTTTCCTTTGCTTCTAACCCCACTACTTAGAGTTAAACTTTAGATACATATTGGTAGGCCGCATCTGCACCCCTGGCCAAAATGAATAAGATACTTGAAAATAATAATAGTAAAAGTATAATATTGTCATACTGTTCTCCCACTTTTCCCCATCAATCCTCATTGATGCGCCAAACAGAGCCACAAGATGGGTGAAAGGATGGTGGAGTTGTGAGTTTGGTGAGGGGGGGTTAGCTGTGCTCTGATGGGCGGAGCTTGGACGTAGAACACAGCATTTGATTTGATCCGCCTCCAAGAACGAACCAATGAGAGCTCCCCAAACAAGAGCGAACAATTCAGAGAGCACACTTGAGCATCCCCTCACCTGCTAGAATGCGTGCATCTAATCACCAAAACACTCTTATCCTACTATCAGTTGATTGTCTCCAACCCTTGTGACGGAACTGTCTTAGCTGTAAATACGCTATGAATACAGTGTACTATAAAACATGAGTACACTAAATTGTTGATGGAGCAAAAACTGATTATTTGTGATGCAGGGCACCCAATACCACTATTGACAGGACTGCAACAAACCTCAAAGGACATCAGAAATCTTTCCACAATTCGCAAGTTCAACCCTCATTACTATGAAAAGGCTCATTGGCTCTGCAGATATGAGATAAGCGATGAACTTTTCTGCTTCCTTTGTTTTCTTTGCTGCAATAATAGGAATGAAGCTTGAGTTAAAGATGGAATTGGGCTTCCACCTCCACGATGGAAGTTTTGACCATAATTTCAAAATTTTAGTCGTCACACAAGGACAACTACTGGCGCTAGTGAACTGGAACGTCTACTGGCATCGTGTAAATGCGGCTTTAAATCAAGTCGCAGAGCAAACAGATGCAGCCTAACCTCAAAAGTACTGCTACCTGCACTAATATAACATTCAACAGGTCAATTAATTAATTATATCGATTACGAATCGAATTCAACTTACAGATTTTCCATCCGGGAGAGGGTTAATGACACCATACAGAGCTACAGAAGACTCGGTAGACAGGGCCAATGCATTTTCAGTTTGACAGAGATTCTTAGTTAAAACGCATTGAAGAAAACCTGTGCCGTCCCTCAGAGTTATAAACATGAGGGCTTTCCCTAGAAATAAAATCAAAACAATTAATTCGTTATTTTAAAACGTGGCCAAACTTAGAACATACTCTTCACAATTCTGTGTCAACGTTTCTACTTCGAACACTTCTAGTATATTATTTTAGGAGGAAAAATGTATCTACGTTTCACAAATTCACCAACACATAAAAAGTTATAATAAATTCATCGGGCCAAAGAAATTTTACTATATTTGTTACAGAGAGTACCCGTTTTTATTCGTATTAATGTCATAGTTATTTTTTTTACCCATTATAGGGAAGCAGATGGCAGTAAAGCGTTCCTGGTGAACTCATTCGATTATTAGAAATGAAACACATCAATTCAAACATTAAACAATGTTTATTATCGGGAAGTAAAAACGTCAAGCAGCATGGCTGACAGTGAATTTTTCAAAGAAACGATGAGGACAAGAAACATCACAAGAAAATCAATTTTTGGATAACTAAATTATAAATTTGGACAAGAAATGGACCAGTCTGGTTGGGCCAAGGTTCTGAGAGTAGTCACAATCGATTCAGCACACTAAAATAATGTAAAATACATGTAAGATACATCCGCACGCCTTTTTCGTGGAAAGTGAATTTTTGGGTATGTTTCGGACCATTGACTGAGAATTTGGACCCCTTCTAATGGATCGATCGAGCCAGCCAACGAATTTGACGGTTGATTTTTTCGCAGTGGAACGAAATTTTTATCTGAAACATCACGGCAGTTATAGCATGGCAACAAGATCTCTATACCCAGATATTATCTCGCATAATGCAACATTTGGCCAGCGTTTTGTAGTGACGGTTTTGAGGAAGTTACCAAATACGGCGAACGACAGGTTGCTCCAACTATCAGAAAGAGCCCATAGATGGTCAATTTAATGATCGATTAAGATTTCATCAAATTATAAATAACACCAGCATTATGGTGACGATAAGACTCCGGCTACCAGGGCACAAAAAAAGTTATTATCTCTTCTTTATATTGTGCGGCACGATTTCTTCGAAAATTAAATCTTCTAAATTTATTCATATACCTAGATGAAGTTCCGAAGAATCGATTAGGATGTAAGATGGATTTCTAGGGGGTCCCCACATCCCACCGCACAAATTTTTCTTGGAAAAATTGTTAAAACAGTAATCTTACCTTAAAGTATTCGAGATCCTAGATTTTATTTCAACACTATAGCTTCAAGATTCATAACCACTTAATTGTGACATTTGATTTTACGACTACGCATTCAAACAGTTTGTAACACAATTCTACAAAGGAAACCTAATGGCTCTCAGCCCAACTCACCTTGCCTTCTAAGTCGGTGGACCCATCCGCAAATTTTCACCCTCACACCTCTGTGGGAGATACCGTGGCATATTTTGATGACTTTCGCAGCTGGTAGACTTTTGTCCTCCTCAATGTCAATCTTATCAGCGCTGGCAGTCTGGGCGGGTTCCGCCTTCTTGTTTTCCTTCTTGTCCGTTTTGTACGAGTCCCGAGTGAAAAGTTTCTGAATTTTTTTAAGCTGCGTTTTCGAAGCAGGTTCGAATTTCTGCAAAACATAGTCCATAAAAACTTTTTTATTATGAAAACGAACAGATTAATCAAGCACAAACAAGAATCCGGGAAATGTTTTCCACCCATTTAACCAGATTTGCGGATTGTATGGTGGACAGTAAGGCACCTACTGCAGAATTACTAAAATGCAGTAACTTACCAACTACAGTGGAACTTTCATGATTCCTACCTCCAGTAATTCATAGTAAAAGTGGCCCCTTGAAAAAATTTCTTTATCGCTGATTGCGCGACTCTTTCTCTAAATTGCAGTCAAGTCGGCAAGAATATGCTATAATCAGTACTTCGTTATCAGGTCGGGGATAATTCGTTATCTCCAGTAATTCGTAGTAAATCCTCAGTCCCTTCAACTACTTTATCGAGGTTCCACTTTAATATAATGGAAATGCTTAATCAGCATCCGAATATCACGAATTCTCCTCAGAACATCAATTAGGACTCAGATTAGGGGCGACTGCTGACAGTAGCACAGGCACATCTGCACCCCCCACGGCCAAAATGAAAAAGATGCCTGATAATAATAATATTAAAAGTATAATATTGTCATACTGTTCTCCCACTTTTCCCCATGAATCCTTATTGAAGAGCAGAAGAGTTTCAAATTCATGCGCCAAACAGAGTCCCAAGATGGGTTAAAGGATGGTGGAGTCGTGAGTTTGGTGAGGGGGGTTAGGGGCACAAGTCAGCTGTGCTCTGATGGGCGGAGCTTGGACGTAGAACACAGCTTTGATTCAATCCAGCTCCAAAGAATGAACCAAAAGAGCGAACAATTTCAGAGAGCACACTTAAGCGTCCGCTCACCTGCTAGAATGTGTGCATCTAATCACCAAAACACTCTTATCCTATTATCAGTTGATTGTCCCCAACCCTTGTGACTGAACTGTGTTAGCTGTAAACACGCAAAGAATACGTGGCAAAACCCCCGCCGAGCTGCTGTACTGGTAACCCGTACGCCTCCCAGTGGACCCTATGAGCAGCCATTGACCGCCACGGACTTTCCCTGCGCTCGTTGCCAAACAGCAGGATCTAGTTTGTAACCTTCACGCAGCCCACTTCCACCACAAGACACCCAAGTCGGTGTTTGTCCACCCCAAACTGTCCAAAACGTCCCACGTCTTTGTACGACACGACGCTGTTTGCGAGCCATTGCAGCCAACGTACGACAGACCATTCTGGGTTGTTTCATGAGCGGAAAAGTTTTTTATGCTCGAAACGCAGCGTGGCGAGCAAAACATTTCAATCGACTGACTGAAGCCAGCCTTCCTCCTCAACGACTCCACCCTCGACAACTGATCTCTGCCCAACATCAAAAGCACCACACCATCCGGGTGCACGACTCGGTGCAACCCCAGGGGTTTCAGGGCAGGAGCCACCACTGAAATAGTTACAACCAGATGGGTTTGAATTGATACCTTATATTGATTAATCAATGTCGTCATATGATAGGAAGTCAATCGTTTCCCAAAACCATAACAATATGCAGAATAGGAATACAACCAAGAAAAATACACTTTGACAGCAAAACACCCGCTTCGTTCACGAGGGTAGAACCTCATGTTTGTAGCTACTGCAACAGCTTAATTTTCTACGAAAATTTGCGAAAAATGCCACACCTGACGATGTATATACTGAACAAAACTGGAGTATTCACCTTTCCTTCCTCTTTAGAATCGACGTATATCACAGGGAAAGGTTGTTTTCCGTGGTGTTTCATCGCTTTCAGTATTGTTTTAAATGGCTTATGTTCAGTCCCATCTCCTGAAGCGTCGTCGCCGTGTTTCTCAGAGGTGTACAGCTCGCCTGTTGGGACAATACAACCATTTCATCTGCATGAGTCAGGGTACACATTCATTATTTTAAATATTCTTTATTATCAAAATAAAAAATATGCGTGATTGACGAAAGTAGGTGTTCTAGACCATTTTCTTATTTATTCAGTAAGTTATTTCAACAAAGGGACAACTTGCCCTTTTCGGCTTGCCAACATTAAACTTCTTCAAAAGTGCAGGCCCTGTGATGAACGGACATGAAAAACTCAAGCAAGGCCCATGGAAGCTATTTGCTCAAAGCATTTAATTAAAATTTAAAAAACATGGAACATGCTTCAGCAACGCTCATTACTATCTTACAAGGAAGTATATATACTGAAAAACATTGCCATTAGAACTGTCCAGTTTCTATCACCTCGCAGCGAAACATCGCAAAACGCTATTTCTTGACGGTTGATGGTCCGTTTTTTGAGATTGTCCGAATAAGAAAGCCTAATCAAATAATTTGGTATTTAATTTAATTTTGGTAAGTAACGGAGAGAGCATTTCAAGAGAGATAGTTGTCAAATTACAAAATTTAAAAGCAGCACCTATAAAATAAATAGATATAATTAAAAATGTAATAAAACTCATACACTCAGAGTCAACCCTAATTAATTAAGGGAGATTCTCAATCCATTGAATGGGATTTGATCAAACTTCAATGCTTGAAACGACCTCATGAGTAACTCAAGTTAACTGCACTCTAATACCAGTAATGGCTTTTAAAACTCTACACAAATCCATAAGCCTGGAGTTTCACATTTAAAAATGCAATCCGACTCATCAAAATGGTAAACCTCCCTAGAAACTATGATGGGGATTGTATGTAACATGAATGCTTACCCAAGGCGAGATCTGCTAACTTTTCGTCTGGCATGGCTGAAATCAGAAAAGAAGCATAAAAAAATAGAGTAAACTTCTCTCAAGCTTAATTTGTTACAAATACCCAACTGCCCAAGAAATCAAGGGCAAAAATGAAGAAAATGCTAAAAGGAGAAGGAGGAAGATCGAGAATGGTCAGTCCTATTGGCCGGTTTTATAGTTTTGAACAAATCATGTGATATTGCCATTGTAAAAGTGCAACATAAGAATGAAAATAAATACTGTCTTCTTTGGATTTAAACCAGTAACAGTAATTTGTATTTGACAAGATATGAAGAGCTTGCCTCTGCCGCAATGACACAAACTGTGTAAACGAAAATTTCTACAAAATTTATAACCCTAAAAGTTGAAGTTGTTCATAAAATGATAGAACCTTGTTCATAGACATTTTCTCTTTTTCTCACTCCCTACGCTTTAATTTCAATGTTTTATCATTGTCTCCGAAACTACTAGAGATTACGTGTGCCCACTACAAAGAACTACTGAAACTATAAACAATTTAATGCCTACTGAAGCAATAAAAATATTATCCAAGTTGATAACCTTAAAGGTCGATTTCGTTCATAAAATGACAAAATCTTGTTTATTGACATTTTTCTCACTCTCTAGATTTGAATTTCTATTTCTGATCAATATCACCAAAACTTTTAGGGATTATGTGTGCCCACTTCACAGGATTACCAAAGACATCATGGAGGGTTCAAGCGTATAAAAAAGGGTTTTCAACAATTTTAAAGAAACATTTTTCGGGTCAACAATTTTTTTTTTCGTGATTTATTAATTGCAACCGAAATAAAAATACATTTCATCTAGCAATTTTACATATCATTAGAGGTACACTCCAAGAGGGTAGGTTTACGGCAAAACCTAGCCCTTTATTATACAGCTCAATTAAATAGCACTGAGTTCGATTGCACTTCTATTCACGCAGCACAACTAAATCCAGAGGTTTGTTTCGCTTGAGATCGGATTTCACCTTCGTCGTCCAAAACGTAGAGCATCTCCGGGTTCTCACGTTTGTGGAGGAGGTTCATGTTTCCTTGCGCATTTTGCAATAATTTCATACACTGTCTCCATCCTCAAATCTCGATGAATATCATCGTTTCGCATGTACCAAGGGGCTCCAACTATACTTCTCAGTATTTTATTCTGAAAGGTTTGGATTTTCTTAATATTTGATTTCTTGGCACAGCCCCAGATCTGTATCCCATAGGTCCAAATAGGGCGAAGGATCTGCTTATATATAAGCAGTTTGTTGTGAAGAGAGAGATGGGAATTCCTTCCCATTAGCCAATACACCCTTCTGTACTTGATTTTAAGTTCTTCTTTCTTCTTTTCTATGTGTTTATTCCAGTTTAATTTGGAGTCAAGTGTCAAACCCAAGTATTTAACTGCTTCAGTATGCGGTATTTTATTCGAATTGATCTCAACATCCAAGATTGGGAATTTTCGGTTAGTGAAGTTGATGTGGGATGATTTTGATTCGTTCAGCTTCATTCTCCACATCTTGGTCCACTTAGAAACTTCAGTGGTAGACGTCTGTAGTTTGCGTGTTGCAGCTTCTATATCATCTCCAACAGAGAGGATAGCCGTATCATCTGCAAAGGTGGCAACAGTTGTGCCTTCTTGATGGGGTAAGTCCCGTGTGTACAGGAGGTAGAGTACTGGCCCTAAGACACTCCCCTGCGGGACCCCTGCTTTTATGGGCTTCAAGCCGGAGTATTGGTCATCTTGCTTCACCCTTCAGTAGTAAATAGTACTGTTTTGGGAGATCCCTGTGCATTTTGTACTCTAGTCCCTCGTGCCAAACCTGGGGTCGAAATTGTACCGAAATGTTGAAATCACCATCTATGTATATAGAAGTAATTTGCAGGCAGAAATGAAGCTAGCATGTACTTAACCGTGATGAAGTATTTGAGGAGTCAAAAGTCATCTCAATAGGTATTTAAACAATAATACCTGGTTGCATCATATCTATAGGTGCCACAAAAGGATTAACCAAATCAGTCTGAAATTGCATCATTTTTGTCTAAGATAAATAGGTACAATCTATGAGTTTTACTAAAAATTATACGCACAAATAGGAAACAAATTGGTAGAAGGATCATAAATATAATACGATAAGTTATCTAGAAAGAATAAATGAGTAAATAGGTATCTTTACGTGAATTTTAATTTTCAGCTACCGGTAAACAGATACCTACAATGCAATGAGCGTGGTCGTTACATAAATATACTATAGACTGACGTAAATTGCAGATAAAAATGCAATCAATAAGTGTATAGCATTTAGAATACAGTAAAATATTTATGGTATGCTGACGTACATCCCACAGTATCTATTTACCTCCTTTTCAATATGGTATAAGTAGCTATCCCCACTCATTCCCCCAAATTCTCGAGTCAGTATTTCATATCACTCACAAAAATCAATCATTGTACAACTTACTTGCCTAATGCTCACACACGGCTTATCAATATTGATTTGGAAATGTTTCTAAAATGCTGGAAGTAGGTAGAAAACATATAGGCACTATCAATTATTGACACTAGGCCGGTAATGTAACATTGAAAATGCTTACTTACCCGATTGTAAGAACAAACAGCTCTAGGGTTTGACTCTACAGTCTGAAGAAAAAAACACGCAGATGAATCTGATTTAAAATTGATGAATAGGTACAAAGATAAACGTGCCGGAGCGACCACCTCGACGAATTTGACGGGATTGGAGAACGTGAGAGGAAGAGAATGACATGCTTTCTAAACGAACATGTACAGCGACTTAACCTTCCTCTACCCCTTAGACTTACCCAACTCACAACCGTACAATATTTCCTATTCCCATCAACATATTTTATTTCGGCGAATCAAAGTAGTGTATAAACAGTTTTGTGATATTTTCAAATGAAATTAGTGGGAAGAAAAATTTACCTACTTGGTTTCATAGGCAACTGAAAAACATGGGAGATATTACAACATCGTTTAGATTATCGTGCAAGTCAAATCCATGATATGAACACAGAAATCATGGAGGAAGTCAATTTTTCATCTTATTGCTTTGCTTTCAATTTCTGTAGATGAGCAATTTTATTATTAATTTTTACAATAACGAACCTTGTAGTTCTTTATAAACAAAATTTCCACTGGCATTTTGCTTTTAAGACGATTTAGAACAACTACCATTTCGTTTCTGTCTGTCTCCAGGCGTTGTAACAACCCCAAATTCCTTAGGTTTCCTGAACCCAAGTTCAACGCTCATTCCATCGGAGTCCTCAAAATTGATTTTCGAGTTTAAAAAATTGTTTAACTCTGCATTCTAGACGGACGTAAAGGCATCGAAAAAGCTTTGGTAAATATTTCTTAAAGTCTAATCGCTTAATCCATGAACATCAACTTCAACAACCACCACCTTACGTCAAGGTTATCTAAGATAGTGTTGTCAGAGCTGATACCGTTGTAGGGTATGTCGCAGGTCGGTCTGTACGTATGTGGATCTGTTGTCAGCACATTAATACTTGGTCTTATAACTCAAATATAGCTTCTGAATTTCTCAAAATGTTCGTTAATTTACAGCAGTAAGTAGTGTGGAGTTTTATGATATTCAAGTTTCGCTGTAGTGCTCAGAAATAACGTACAAAATGGCTGTAAACAATTCAACCGCTCCCAGGCTTGAGGCAAGTTCAATGTTGAGTAATTCAATGTTCGTAGAATATTTGTTACTAACTTGATGGTTATTTTAATTAAAGAAAAATTATAATTCTCTAGTGCACTTTAGATAGTTTGATACTTTAAGTAGTACAACACTCAAATATGCTCTAAATTACAGTAGCCCATTTACTTACCGTTGTGATTCATTACATTGGTATGAGTCTCAATGTAAAGTTAGGTAGGTACACCTACAATAGTGAATTCGTTGGTTGATTATTATCTATAATCTAGTGGATAATTATCCATTATAACGAATGTGCATGTACCTACTGATGGGCCCTCGTCAGGTGTCGTTGAATACCCCATGTCCTCTAATTAATAAACACTTCACTACAATTCAACTGTCAGTAGTTAACTTATCACTGAATTTAATACTTAACGATTTAATCTTTATGCTGAAGTAGAGAATAGGGTGCCCCTTCTGATAAGAAGAATATATCGATGTGTACCTACGAGGATCCATGTGTAGGTAGGATAATGTATCGATACCACTGCCATGTATTATGGAAAGATTTTCACGACCGTTATATCGATAAAATAATTATTAATACAGAGAAGTGTTAACACATTCTGATCTATTTGTCCAACTGATCTATACCTTACTAGAAGGATTGATGTGGGATGTTTCTTTATTTTTGAGATGCGAGCGAAGCGAGCATCCAGACCATCAAACTAGACTGAACACACATCGAAAGCGCGGACCTATACCGATAAGAGACATCGGGTTTCCCAATATGGCGACGGTCTCATCAGGAAGGGGTTACCTATTTTCGACTTCTACCATCTCCAATTATATTAAAGATTCAACCTTTAAGTATTAAATTCAATGATAGGTAAACTAAGTTCTTACTGAAAGTTGAATTGTAGTGAAGTGTTTATTAATTAGAGGACATGGGGGTAAAAGTCAGGGGCGGATCTATACATTTTGGGCCCCCCTGCAAAATCTATCCTGGGCCCCCTTAACAGTACGTATGGAATAACAAAATATTGCATTTAAATTAATGTACGCTACTTAAGTTATTAGATAGTGATTATTATCACATCTCCAACATAATTTTTGTAGCTAATAAGCCTAGTGGTTGTAGGTTAATGTGATACAAGCATTGTTGTGCACACAAGCGAGATTGAATATAGAATCGGCAATAAGTCGATTTTTTCAGTAACGAGATTCCTTTATTTTTGCGACAGAGGTTTGCCCCCCCCCCCAGGGCCGTGGGGGCCTGATGCATATTATATAATCTTTTAATGCTACTGTAGCCACCCCATTAGAAATGGCATTGCTATGCCACTGCAAACACCACACTGAAAACAGTGGTAGGTCCCGGGAGCGTTTTCATACCAACCTAACTTTGAATCCTCATTCATTTGTCTAGTTGTACGATGGAGGAGTGGAGTCCTCCGCTCCAGTTGAAGGAGAGATGTCAATCCCTATCCCCAACAACGATCTTTCTGGGAATATGGAGTTTAACACACTAGATGAACCAGTGATGGATACCATAGTGAGTAACTATTTGTAAGCATACTCTACATAACACATCATAAAATATGAATTTTTTGTAGATAGTATGTGGCGATTCTTAACAATTGTACTGGTCTACAAGTTGTCGGCTTCTTTTTAACTATTCGAGGGAGGGGTGCTCAATCCGAAAATGATAGCCATTTTTTCGATTGTAAAAAATAAAGGTTTTTTGTGCCGTTTTTTTAACGTTCTTTAATCTAAATTTTGCTGTAATCACTGATTTCACTCCAAAATACAATCATCTTATAGGAAATTCATTGCAGAATCCGAATATATACTCAATTTTAGTCTAAAACCTTTTTGAACCACCAAAAACCTCACAAAACTGAAAAAAATGAGGAGAAATCCCATTTCTTCGTTTCTTTTTTTAAATATTATTTTCTCTATTCGCTCCTAAGGGTCCTGGAAAAAAGTTGGGTAGTCGTATTGTAAGCTCAGATTTTTCTTAATAGAATGAGACCTGCTACGGCTCTCAACAATTGAAACCATGGGAGCTGCATTTTTTCAATTTTAGCAGCTAAAAATTAGGAATTTGATACTTTCTACTCGGAATTTTCTCTAGCGACTATCACAAGAGGAAAATCAACTTGACATTTTTATCAGACCTCTTCCTCGTCAACCTTCATGCCTGACTAAAATTTCAAGTCAGTCGGATCATTTGGACAGATACTTACAAAACTTAAGTAAGATTGCATTATTTTGAGAAGATCAACTTGCCACCTGCACAAATTTAATTTTTGATGTAGTAAGATATGAGTGGTATTCAGATTATTGAGAATGAAAACGGTGTTTCATGTTGTTCTCTGTGTATGTTCCAACAATAGTCGCCCATAAAATGCTTGTTCCTTCGTCCTCGATACTGCTATTTACTTTCACATCCTGGGAAAACCTTTCACCTTGTTCCTTGCTTTAATCCCCAGGTTGTCAGGATTTCGTCCAAGTGGATAAGTTGAAAGTGAAATGTAAAGCCCATATTTGCATGGACTAACATGTTTCGAACTTCGTGTAGTTGTCAACCTAGTTATTGCCGAGAAAACTTTGATCAACTAAAACGAAACTGGTAGAAACAGCAGTCTCCAAATTGTTCATAGAGGCAATGGAGTTTTGCATCATTAATGACAGGGGCGGCTGCTGGTATGAGCATAAGAGCTTGTGCACCCCCAAACCAATAAACTGAACTCGTGTGCTTCATTTAGATTTTAATTTATGTTCAACTTGGGATCATTGGTTTTAGGATTTTGGATTCAGGATCATAACAATAACCCTTGTTTCGATTTTGGGCTTCTGTACCCTTGAAAGTTGAATTTCTGTAAAATCTAAAAAGATGAGCTGCAATATTCATCTATTATTTACTCATTTATTTTTATGTTTCTTGCGTAGAAAAGAGATCTGAAAGCAGTTGGCTCGAAGTTCAAGCATGTTCTCTACCCAGTGGAGAAGAAAAGTCTATTAAAAGAATGTAAGTTTACTCCAGTTTTCAAATATTGTATTTCATTTGTTTGCATATTAAAAAACGTCTGCCAAATTGGGTGGGCATTGCAGCTTCCTCATTGTATTGTAAGGGTAAAATCGATTGAATTAAAAGAAGAACAGTAATATGTAGTGTGTATACATGCTTTTATGTGGAGGTTGGTTATAATTCATGTTCCCACATTTGCGCACCCTCAAAAAATCCACAGGTCTTCAACATCTGATGGAGTAGAATCTCTTTCAGAATCATGAAATACTCATTTTTATCCGGTTTAAACGAGAGGAACTGCTCAAAGGAGTAATGTAACCTCTAGTAACGAGAGGCCCAGCTTCAGTAAGTACCTCCCTGATGGGGAGAACTGCCACACCACATAAATAATTGGAACAGTTGAATCTTGTGGAGGGCAACAGCAGCTACGGCATGTAGTAGGAGCAAGTACTTTCTCTGGAGGAGAAAAACAGGTATGCCAGTCACAGGAGCAAGTACTTCCTTGAAGGGGATAACAGCTACACCGCTAGTGGGAGCAAGGACGACACCTAACGGGGACCAATTGCTTCACTACTGTACTTCCCTGAACGGGAAAACAGCCACACTCAAACTTTGTAGAAGGTTAGCAAATGTGGATAGTGTTGAGCTCAAGACAGGAGGTCGGGGCTGAGTGAATCTGGTGCCCAAAGATCTGAAGATTAAGGGATGCGAAGCCTCCTGTTCCAGGCTTTGGGAAGACCTCCTGTCTTGGTTGTTTTATTAAACGTATTTATATTTTCGTTTATGAATCTAGTTTTCTTAGAGAGGTTCATGACACATCTCATCCCTGACAATTTCATTAAAATAAGTCCTCCAGTCTTGTTGTTCTTGCTGTGCAAAACGAATAGTAAAGCGTGTGTGCTACAGTTATTACTTAACCAATCGCGATTAAAATTATAGAGCACCATCCTCAAACACTCGAATACATCCAGCATCTCCGATATTTCAACAAAATTGGACCAATGAATCGTGAGAAATCAATGTTCACGCACATGTTACAATTGGTCTGGCTCCATTGACATTTATAGGTGGCCATCAACGAGCTAATCCCCACACTCCCTAAACATGTCATCAAAGTTGGACTACCACTTAGTATAGTTTTGGGCTTGTCAAGGATTTCTCACAAACAGACATGGAATCCAAATTGATCAGTAAGCTCTGATTACCAAGGGGGAAGTGGGAAATTTGATGTAGAAAGACATTTTTCTGGCTTTATGAGTTTATGTTTTATTTGGATAATAGTGCAACCGTCACAAAGATGGTTTTGTATTACTGACGATCACATTAGAGTTGGTATTATGATAGCACCGTCATAGATTCAGTCAGTTTAAGGACTACGCCGCTGAGTCTATCTAGAAGCATTTGAACACAGGTCCAGGATATGACGCTTGACATTATGAATGGGGACAGGCCTGAATTGGCCTACCACCTTGTGGGGGAGGAAGGATAATGCTCCTTCTGGTTATGCCATCTGAAGTCATTTCTCCTTCCCATTTAATTTTTATGAGTTCAGTACCAGGCCAAATCAGCCAGCATCACTACACGGCAGCAAGCAATTGCCCTGAACACCGACCATATGAATGCTCCTCCTATTAAGACCTTGGTCCATCCAGTAGCATGAAAGAAAAGCCAGCCTGTGTCAGCTTAGTGACCAAACTGTTGCAAGGTTATTCATCTGTTAGCTCTGCTGCTGCATTGAGCAAAGTGTCAACTTTTTACTTCACAATGTTGGTAGAACTGATATCCGCAAGGATCTCCTACGTGTACCAAAGACCACTGAAACACCAATAATGTGTGCTCCTGATGGTGTCACTAGCAGAATGTCACGTCGGTTTCTAGCCAAGTTGATAATCCTTCCCGTCTAGCGTAACCATCTAACTAACTCAGAGCAGCATTGTGACTGGCGCATATAGGTTATACCATTGAAAATCACGTCTGAAGTACACGTGTTTCAGTCTCCCATTCGACAGAGGTGAATTGTTCCAGTGCGCCGTCCCCTACTCAGAGATTTAGTACGGAAAAACATAAAACACGAACACAAAATATTATTTTGCATCTGTACTCCTACTCTCAAAGTTACAACCATTTAAAATTATTGTTTTTCTTGTAGGGGATCTGTGGGGTCCACTATTGCTCTGCACGTTCATGGCAATGTAAGTATCATTTGATTCATTAAATCTAACGATTTTCAACCCCAGTTCCTCGTTTCCAAGTTCTTGGTTTTTAAGAAAGTTATACTACGTTCACCTAATCCCCGATTTTTTAAAAAATAGTGTATTTTAATTGAAAACTAACGACAATTTCTTCCATTCCTATAAAATTTATTATTAATTATTTTAATTAATGTATTCATTATATACAATTTTTAAATACACAAGGGGCTTGCAATAGAAAAGGTTCCCTGGGCTATTAAAAATCGAAAACTTCATTTTGTTGAAAAAATTATATTTTATTCAAATTCGGCAATTAATTTTCTATTTTTCTACGTAGTCATCATTTCGATCTAAAAATTTTTCGAAGCGTGGTATCAATTTTTTCAAACCTTCCCCCTCTCCAGAAATCCCTTTATTTTCGGGTCCGATGGGGCGAGGTCAGGGGAGTAGGGTGGGTGTGGAAAAACTTCCCAATTGAATTTTTTCAGCACGCAGTTGTTGGGCGCCCACTTCTCTCGGAATCGTGCACTGTTTCGCGCCCGTTCAACAAACTTGTACACCACTTGCGAACTTTCTGCACACTGAGAACGTTTTCTCCGTAAACACTGGTTAGTTCTTGGTGAATTTCATTACCGGTTTTGCCTTTTAACGTTAAAAAACGGATTACAGCCCGCACTTCAATTTTGGACACGGTGATCTTCGACATTGTTTTGTTGTTATTGTTACGCGGGCCCAGGTTACAACATGAACTACGAAAAAATTCAGTTTTGCCACAACACCCCAACAGGAGATCCTTCGAAGTTTCTGCTTTCGCCGTTCACATGGCGCCAAAATATTAATGAGCGAACCTTTTTTATTGCAAGCCCCTCGTATATATAATTGTTTAATACTTACATTCTGAGACCGCTTTATTTGTCTGCAAAATCCACAAAAACCCTAAAGTTTTTCGGTTTTATCTAATATTGATTTACACTTTAGATTAAGATAATTTTCATCGAAATCCGAATCTCCCCTCAAAATTTAAACTTTAGACCATTTGTTTTGCAACTTTTGTTTCGTGTTTGTCTTCTTGCCTACAGATTCTTGTAATAAGCTTAATTCCATTGTTTTCATCCAGTTTTGATTACAATTGCATCAAATTAGCTGGTCGCTCTAGACTGCTCTTACAAATTGCATTACTCACAAATCAATACTTCTGTCTACCCATGAACAAACCTGAAATCCATCTCCCCATTTACCATTTACTTGTTAATTTACAGCATTTTTAAACGCGAATTGAATATTTATAACTTGACAAGTACCTGCAGCTTCGAATTATGATGTTCTTGAATTGTGCGACTAGGGTTTTACAAGGAACGGAGCGTGCAAATTCCAACGATGGCGGTCCTGAGTTCGCTGAAGTGTTCGTCATTGTGTGGGTTGGCGCGTTCGTCGTCACGCTGAATTCTAAACTCCTCGGTGGCCATATGTAAGTTTGATGTTCTTTTGTTTTATTATTCAATAATAAACCATTATAATCGCTCTTGAAAAAAAATTCTAACCCCCCTGAAAATTTCATGGTTTACGTTTCAAAGAGTGTAGAATCCGAATCTGCAATAAAAATTTTTCCGGCCGTACGCCGTACGCACGATTTCTCCATGTTGGTCCGACGACGCCCCAATTCTTTAGCCAGCACTCTCACTTAATTTGAAGTGCCCTTTAAGGGTTGTCAAAGTTTTGTAAAATCCCTAAAAACCTCAAAAAAGTCAAGGCGGCCTAAATTTGTACTCTTTTTGAAGAACACTCCACGAGGAATCGAATGAGCCCTTCCCCAGGTCCGTAGGTCAAACCATTCCCGATGTATGGCCCGATTTATGGTGCCAACATTTGCGTTATTTTGGTTTATTATTGTTTTTGTTTTGATATCAGTAACCTATGTAGTGGTGTAGTGAATGTGGATACTGGAGTGAACTCCTAAAAGGGTTTATAGCCGATACACGGGTTGAAGCCTTCTGATATCAACAGTGTTTCACAAGTGATAGAGCGATTATTGAATTTCACACAAATATGATCAACTGATCATATCCAAATATGTATTTGGTCAACTGAGACCAGATTTACCAAATAGCTCTATGCATATCTCCCGAAATTCAATAATCGCTCTATCTTGTGAAACGTGCACACTCCAAGGAGCTTAGTAGAAATTCAAATCATGAACGCAAGCCAATTGAATAATAAACCCCAGTGGCAACAGCGTTTTTTCATCCACGAACTAGTACGAAACAGCGGAAGTCAGTGGCCAAGAAGAACCAACGAGCATTGAATCCTCAAGTAGCTGCATCAACGCTTCGCTCAGTCGAATTTCATCCCCCCCCTCCGTGCTTATAACGCAAAAATTCCGATTTCGAAAGAGGAATATTCAGACGTGAATCATTCGAAGAAGTTCTGTGAAGTATTACGAAAAACTCCCGCGAATTATGTGATTGGAGTAACTGTTCTTTTAAGCTTTCTTACGGATTTACCTGGTTTTCCCCCCGTATTTTAGGAGCCCTGATACTTTTCGGAACAAAAACTATCAGTAAAAATTGTTTATCTCGGGGTTTAATACTTTGTTCACACTTGACCATACTTCAAAATCATTTGTAAATTTAAAAAAAAAATACATGTTTAATAACCACATTACCAAACCCACCAAAGGTTTTTGGCAGAAAAATCAGCTTTTCTCAAAATTAGAAAAATCTGTTACCCGGTTTTCCCCTACTTTCCAAAAATGGAAGATATTCAAATCGAATAGGTAGCCTTTATCGATTTGTGAGGATGTAAAAAATATCGCAAGGTGGTTGTAGAACCACAAAAAATCACCACCAACCGCTAGTAATCACCTCGAACTTGCCTATCAAACATCTTTATTTCATTATAGGGCAGCTGGGGGTTTTGCAAATGTTCTTGTTTATATTCCTGTTACTTTACATTATTGTTTTTTCTAGATCTTTCTTCCAAAGTGTTTGTGTGCTCGGATACTGTTTGCTACCTACTGCTTTGGCTCTCGTCGCCTGCGAGATACTTTTGATGATGGGATCATCAACTCTTCTATTCATGTTGAGATTCATGGTCACCTGTTTGGGCTTTTGCTGGGCCACTTTCGGTGAGTGTCTCGAGTCGAAAATATCTTTTCATTTTGTAAATCTTATTCCTCATTTCCAAATTAACTCTGAAAATGATAGGAGGAGCATACTCTTTTTTCTCAATAAGAACTAATGATAACATAGATCATAGAAAGCAAAAGGAAGAACATCCGAAATACCAGCTATCAGTAATCCTGGTACATAACTCATAACTGTCCTCCTTTGAAACAGCTGGAAGAATACTTACTTTGATTCCAATATTTTTTGACCACTTAAATGAATTCCTAATAAAAGAACCTTTCTTACGGAGAAGAATCCATGTTTTTACAAAATTTAATTGAGGTAAATTCAGCTGGACAGTTTGTAATACGTTGCACATTTCCCAGGACCAATGTTCTCATTACTGCAAATATGAATTCGTACGAATCGAAGACAATTTTTGATAACATTGCAGTTTACTAGCAACTAAGTAGTGGCTAACACAGTAATTCTATTTACTTGATATGTTCAGTTCAGTTACTTCAACATTAAAGAAGACTACTTCGGTTTATACGGGAGTAAAACACGTTAAATACAGTATAATTAAAACACGGTAGATCCAGTATAATTAATGTCCCATAAAGTTTTCTTCATGAACACTACACCAAATCATCAGGATTCATGTTTCATATGATCGATCAATGAGAGCGACGGAAAACAAACTGGTTTGGTTTCTTCGGTCTTAACTTTGCTCGCAGCTCTGCTTCACCTTGAAGCTTTGCCCCGTCATCATCTGCCTCCCTGTGTTTGTTTTCTTTGCTCTCTTTCCTCGCTCTTATCGCAGCTTGTAAGGTGATGGAATGGTATAGTTGCCCCTTCCAATGAGCTTGATGCATTGATAATACTCTGCCACGCTCAGAGGATGATCCTGATGCTTGATAACGTCTGATTCATCTCCCAAGGCGACGGATCCTAAAATCGGGAAGGGCCAACTAACCATATCATACTCCCAGGGCTTTGAGAAAAGCCGGGGGGGGGGGGGGAAGGGGGCCTAAATGGTGGAATAACTCTCATTCATGGAGGGGGAGGGGGGGGGGCTCGCAATAATTAGGGCAGGGGAATACAACTTATTGAAGGGATCATATAGATAACTTATGCCTTATGGGGAAATGCGAGTGATTGGGGGCGTCAGGACGGTTAGTAATTAAAGGGTCAGTGGTCGTAACCACGCTCTGCTATATTGGAATGGTATAGTTGCCCCTTCCAATGAGCTAGATGCATTGATAATACTCCGCCACGCTCAGAGGAAGATTCTGACTTGAGAACGTCTTCATCTCCCAAGGCGACGGATTCTAAAATCGGGAAGGGCCAAATAACCATATCCATCACACTCGCAGGGGATCATATATAAAACTTATTGAAGGGATCATTATATGTAGACAACTTATGTCTTATGGGGAAATGCGAGTGATTGGGGGCGTCAGGACGGTTAGTAATTAAAGGGTCAGTGATCGTTACCACGCTCTGCTACCATGTGAGTGTGATGGCATGGTATAGTTGCCCCTTCCGAGGAGGTGGATGCAATGATAATGCTCCGCCACGCTCAGAGGATGATCCTGACGCTTGATAACGTCTGATCCTAAAATTGGGAAGGGCCAACTAACCATACCCATCACAAGTTCCTGTCTGTAAGCCCCCTTAGTCTCCAGAAGAAAGACATATCCGAGGACCCTGCATCCCACGGCCACGACCAAGTGCATCATAATTTACTGATTCTGGGGAATATGAAGCTTATAGGCCACGTATCCCAGAATCCTGCAGTATACCCTTTCAATCTGATCAAGGTGGCAACTATTTCAGAGACTCCAAAATACAACCAACAGGTGCATATTCTCCTACTGGAAGGACAAGAGCTTTATACAGGGTAACTATTGCTGGTACATGCGTGAATTCACGTGTGTTCTGCTTGACGAAGCCCAATAGGAACATAGCTCTGGATGTCACAGCCATAATATGGTCAGAGAAGTAAGCTGGGTGTCGAGGAAATAGTTGTAGAGGACACATAGTTTGAAAAAAATCGAATAACAATTTTGCTGATTGAGATTTACAATTTCAATTTTCAATAACTTCATTCTGTTTATATTCATTTATATTTATTGGATCTGAGGAGTGGGCAACGTATCATAAATGGTACAGCTGAATTTACCTCAATTAAATTGTTTAAAAATATAATTAGTGGCATATTCCCCTTGAGGAAGGTTCTTTATTTGGAACTCGTTAAAAAAGTCTACAACAATATCGGAATCGAATTAAGGCCACTACTGGGTTAATGATCTTTAAGATGTTTCATTGTTCATAAAACCCCTTGATTGGTTTATATATTTTCTATAGGGAACTGTAGATGTACCACCACTTTGTGAAACCAACTAGGAGTTCCTTGTAATGATCGATACCAAAAGCTTTCACCTACCTGTACGTGTTAGGAATTTCCAGGTTCCTACTTTGCCAGAACCCCCAGAGGCTTATTTAATTAAGCTATCTTATCCATTTTCAAATTTGTTAATCTTTAATGACTGTTAACTTTTCCCTAAGCTAACCCGAGATTCTAAATTTCGAATTGTTATTAGTAAGCAGGTAGGGAAGTGAGAGATTAACATGATCAAATGAAATTTACGTGATCGTAATGAACAATTCAGCTAATTGTTAGTTGTAACTAACAAACTAACTGTAACCAATAAAACTAATTGTAACTAAATAGTTATTAGGTTTGACTGCATTAAGCAGACGTTCATTCATTTGAATTGCATCGCTCCAAAATCAATATAATCACTCTTCGACAGCTCCAATATAAAATCAATTAAGGAGCATTTTTCACTTCCTGATTGTCCGATCTTGCTCAAATTTGGAGGAATTTCAACTTCATCTTATCAATATCGTATCTTTTAAATTAGAAATACTGACCAACAACACATGTTTACACATGTCTATACACGCATTGGAAGGCGTTGATGTCCACTGGAAGATGTATCGTTTGACACAATCCCTTTGAAATTTCTTGGTTTACGGTCGGAAGATGACCGATTCGGGAAAATGATTCGTTAGATGGGAAATTATTTTTGACCTCCTCAACGACTGGTTCCAATCCCCAAATCCGTCTGTAATGTTTTCAAATGTATTTTTCAGCGTCGATGGTCTTCCTTGGGGACAGCCAGCCCGTTGGGAAAAAAGGACTTGCCGTGTACCCCATGTGCCTCTTCTATTTCGTCATTTCCTGGCTCGTCCTCTCCCACAACCAGTAACTCCGGCGAGATAGTCTCTCGTTCAACGGTTTTGATCGCTGCGGTAATTTCGCACATTTACATGGATCATTCCTTCCGTTAAATTTATTGTTCCACCTGTCAAGTAGTGAAATGATTCTCTACTCATTCGAACGACGATCTTATTTGGCTCCTCAATAATTTATTAAACGTGATTACTCAACTTTCCTGTAGTGTGCGTAAAGTTATTTAATCTTATTAATCTCAATGTTGAATATCTAGGTACTCAATCGAATAGCCTAGGATTCCTATGCCAATTCTTAGGCTCCCCTGGGGTTTCCCTCAACACCTCACAATTCGGTATGAACAAATCATTACGTTAATGCTTTTTGACAGACATTTCGGAGAACAGAATTGAAAAACCAGGAATTTTCTAATTTGTTTGTGATTTGCTATATTATTTGACAAATTGGTACTTATTTTGTAGTCCTTTTATCGCTTTGATGTACTCGTATAATTTTGCAATGTATTTTTCAAAGGCCATGAATTAATTCATCTTAATGCTACATTGTTTGTATATAATTATCTATTTTGAAATTGGAGGTATGTTTACGTTGGTATTATTTAGATATCAACGTGCTTGTTTTGCTTGTTAGGGGCATTGCTATGTTTAGAGATGAATGATTTATTGAAAATATGTTGGATCCACCCTTTCGAATGAAACTAAGTAGTCAATAATTCCACTTTTCACGAATATTTCAATATTCAAAACGTAAGGAGTGAAGACTTTGCTAATATCTAAGCACAAAGCAACCCTTAGTTTCCACGAGAGCCCATCTCAGAACAATATCATGACAATTTGAATCCTACAGAACACAAATCACCGTACTCTGTTGAACGTGAAACCATTTTATCTGTCACCGAGTTTACTCGTGTTATCACATCTGTCCATTCTGAGTTTGAAGTGGGAAGCTCGCCCGTTCAAGTATCACCATCATATCATCTCCCTATCACATAATTGTTTTATTGGGTTTACATTACTTAGTTTTTCCATCCATTCCATGTGAATATTTACCAGACAATAAATCAAAAAACGTTTCGTGGTTTTTCTTCTTTTTTTCTTATCAAGCCCAGTAATTTTGAAATGAAATCTTTTCGGTGTATCAAGGAATCACACCTGCAAGGCTACTTTTTTTTACAAGAATCACTGGAACGCTTTTGAACCAAAGACACAAAATATCTTTGTGTTCACGTTGGGCCAACATTGATTTGAACTACCTATGCACTGAAATAGAAACTTGGTGGATCACGTTGTATTTTTTGAGATGGTGAACGTGAAACTTGACTGTATTTATTTGTTGATCATCTTCGTATTGTATCAGATTTCTTGTATTTTCAAGTTGGGTGTGATTTTTTGTTATTGGACAACTGAAGAAGTATCTTTTACTGTGTGTGATTGTGTTTATTATTTTTATCTACATCCGCTGTATATACAGTTTGTATATAATAAAAATAGTCTGTGCTATGATGAGAACGAGGGTAATTTGATTTATCATCCCAATATGTATACGTAAATTAATTTTGACTAACCATAGCTTTTTAAATGGTCTTGAAGATCCACTAGTGATCAACACTGCATCTAGTGATTGCAAATATTTTCAACATATCGATGTATCGGTTTTCCGATATATTGAATGGAACATGTCGATGGCACCGATATATCGGCCAAAAATATCGATATGTCCGATATATCGGTGCCATGGATATATCCTATTTTGAAGTAGGAAATATTAATAAAAAACAACGAATTTGACTGTGGTTAGCTATCTATTCTAAACTAATTGCTGTACTGAAATTAAGTTCAATTGGCTATACAAAAAACGCTGCAAATTCTTTCACTGGGTTTATTATTGATTCATGATTTGAATTTCTACTAAGCTTTGGAGTGTGCGAGTTTCACAGGTGATAGAGCGATTATTGAATTTCAGGATGCACACAAATATGATCAACTGATCAATCCAAATAGGTATTTTGGTTAAGAACAGATTTACGTGCTCAATGCACATTTCCTGAAATTCATAAATCGCTCTATCACCTGTGAAACACGCACACTCCAAAGCTTAGTAGAAATTCAAATCATGAACGCAAGCCAATTGAATAATAAACCCCAGTGAAAGAATTTGCAGCGTTTTTTCGATTGCGCGCTACTGGTTTAGCGAACACGCAAAGTTGCGCAATCCCAAAATTGTCAAATAGTGGATGATGGTGATCTGTAAAGTGTGGCACATGAATTTTCATTGTTTTTAAACGCTGATTCACGTGATGCTATCCGTCTCTTGATTCGACTCAATTTTTGCGGAATAATGACCAAAATTTGTTTATTTCTCGTGAAAAATCGTCATTCATGCCGACTTTCGACTCTCAGATTAAGATGTTTTTTTTTTCACTTGATCACTGAAGAACGTTTCAATCTCCTATTTTTACATTTTTCAACCAGATCTTGAAAATTAATCCCCGTAACAATCTGAAAACAGGCGCCTAAAATGAAAAAACGGACGCAAAATAAACAAATTTTGGCCATTATTTCGCAAAAATTGAGTAAAATAAAAAAACGGACAGCATCACGTGAATCAGCGTTAAAAAACAATGAAAACTTGAATCACGTGATGCTATCCGTCAAAAAAATTGGTTGAGGGGTAAAATTTTCAGGAAATTTTGGGTAGAATCCGAATTTGCAATAAAAAAATAAGGGTTCTCATATAAATAAGAAAGTTAGTGTCAATTGCGCATGGTTGCGCAGTTGCACGGAGTGCGCGAAAACACTGAGTTACATTTAAAGTAGTGTATTCAACTTGATAAAAGTGCACGAAACTGGAATCGAATTTAACTTCGTAATTGGGAAACCATGCTAACCAAATCAACAGCTGGCTAGCTGAGGCTACTACAGGTACGTGATCCATGTAAATCGTTATGTAATAATTTTCCTTTATATTCCTAATAGAAGAGTATGATTGTGTTTCACTATTCCAGGAGCGGTTTAAAGGATCCCGCATTCTACTCCCTCGGCCTGGGAGAAAAATGATAAAGTTCTTCTCAGAGAGAAGAAAGTTGAGATTGGAGAAAAGCGGAGAGAAAAGTTGGAGAAAGAGATGGGCGAGGGAAAGGAAACTGAGAGGAACTCGAATCGATTGTTGGAAGCCCAAACTCTCATCCGTGGGAAAAGCGGGTTGGGAAAACTGTCGCCTATATAATATTCAAGTGGGTGGTGGGACGGGGAAATCTTGGTCGAAACGGGGAAAAAGGGCGATGGAAAGGGGTAAAAAGAGAGAAAAAAAGGGGAATGGGAAGCCTTAAAAATTAATCCTATGGAATTTCATATAAAAGTTGGCCTTTTCCTTGGTAAGACGGTTGTAGCGGTGAGGAGGGGGAAGAGATGAAACAAGTTGGAGAAATCGCGGATGGAGGAGAGAGAGGGGAATGACACGCGGGAAGGTTTCGGCGGCAGTCGGAAAAGGGAAAGAACCGCTCTGGTAAGTGCGAGAGAGAAAGAGTTAGCTCTGGCAGGCTACGAGAAAGAGATGCAACGACCCAAGTGGAGGTAGGTCGGGAGAGGGGGGGTTGGAGAGATAGAAGCAAAGACAGAGAAGAAACCGGTGAAAGTGGGGAGGGAAGGCCGGTGGAAGGGGAAAAGCTGCCGAGAAAGAGCCACGCCTTAAGAATCAATACAATTCCTCTGTGGAGGACTGAGCTCTGTGGAGGACTCGTCTCCTATTGTTCTCCTCGCCTTGTCCTCCAATGGGATCCTCCTCTCTCGACAATACTGGAAATTCTCTCTCCACATTGGCCCTTTCCACCGCTTTCCCTCCTTCTATTTCAATTCATTTTCGTTTTTCCCGCTTTTTCTTCGACTCAGCCCTCAAACCCAGTTCTGTTTCTTAATTCCTTCTTTCCCGGACCTTGGAGTGGATTGGATAAGACCAATGGAACTGTTATAAAACGGGGTAGAGTTTCAGTACATATTTTTTGAATTTTGTACACCTAGACCAGTGGTTTCCAACCTTTTGTGGCCCATCGTCCCTTTCTGGAGGTTGATTAACACCTATCCCCCCCCCCCCCCCCCCCAATTTTATTATTTTAAACAATTTTATTACTGTACCTATACAGGGTGGCCAACATTTAATGGACTCATTCGACACAGGAAAGTTAAAAATTTCGATTGATTGCCTTTAATATTTTTTTGGCGGATCCATTGGAGCCAACAAAACCAAAAGTGTTTGAGAAAGATCGGCGAAAAACATATTTTCCCATTTTTCCAGTTGGGTTCCACATTCCTTCAGAGTTTTGCTTCCGAGTCTGCGAAGCAGCGGAAGCCTTGTGTTCACCTTCGTGAACCAAAAAATTTTTGTTGTCCGAATTCAAAATTTCCACTCGCATTTTGCGTTTCATAGCCTACTGAAAAAATTTGGTTCCGTGTCTGTCGGTCTGTCTGTCTGTCCGCATTTCCTTGTTACAGCCATAACTTCCTCAATTTTGAATAAATTTAGCTCATATTTCGAAGGACTATGCGGATAGGGCCTCTTGAGATCCCATACGATCTTCATCTCAATATAATCAGCGGTACGCTCTACGCATGCGCTAACGTGAAATTCTTAAAAACAGCCGTGATTTCCACATTTTTCTATGAATTTAAAATGGTGTCACTGATTGTAACGAGGAAGCTGCTGTTCCATATCCTTAGCAGTGTATATTATACTAGTTTCCTCCAGCTTTAATTCGGAAAAATGCCTTCTTTTCCCAAATTGGTTTTCCTCTTTTTCGAATTTCGCTGGACCTTACCTACCTACTTACGAAATATTACTTAAGTTGCCTCCTTTTATTGACCTACTTTTCTCGTTCTCGTTCCACGAATAATATTGATTTGTTACCGTTTTCTTGGTTATTGTACTAAACGTACACGATACAGAACCAAAAAACTTTCACAAACTTCACAAGTTATGTAACTTGATTGAATTCTTTCGCAAGCGAACAAATTTTCAAAAATTGAATCTCTTACAGATAGGTTCTGTAACTTATTTTAACGCAAGAATACGAAATTAGTGACAACTTCGAAAACTGCAGAAGCAGAATTAAAAAACAAATGTATAAGTACCTCAGAAGATGCCTACAATTCACCCCACAGTACCTAACAACTGGACTGAAATAGTTTTACATTGACGACGAATCGAGGGTATCGACTTTCCTAAAAAATAAAAGTTGAAGCTTGATCAATTTTCTTGTTCCTAATCAATCACTGCGGTTCTCTCGGCATATCACCCAAGTGAGCACACATAATCTTGAACCGTACTGCTGATACGCCATTTTGAAAAAATAAACTTTTGTAGGGAGGGAGGTATATACTACTATTTTTTCCTCTCTTGAATCTCCATGGGAATCGCCGCTCAAGTCTTTCAAATTAGGTGAGTGGAACAGCACAAATTAGCTTAATTTTAGCTACAGTAAATACTAAGGTTTCCTTCCGAAATCTCACTTGCTACAAGCAGATCTCAATCAGTACAATTAAAGGGGCTACTGGGTGGATATTGTAGGGAGTGAGGTTATAGCCTTTCACCGCCTTTACAGGCCACAAATCAATTGAAACTGGTTGAACCAAAATGTTGTCAACGAACTTCCAACAACTACACCAAGTGTCAACAAGCGCGATCAAGTTTCACTTGCCACAGTCAGAATGTTACGAGAGTGGGAGTTAAAAAACCCACACTGCTGCCTCCAGGGATGGTTTTTCCCAGTAGAACTGACTGGGAAGGTCGAGGCAAAATCCAACCACCAACATTGGGACCATCTTGAATAAGGGATGCCCACAAAACAGAAGCAACTTCATATAAACCCTTTCCTGCCAGTTGGGGGCTACTTTTCAAAACATTGTAGGCAGTGAGAAGAAACCGTGTGACACTGAAATAATAGGCTGATAAGGCTACTTGATTTGATTCCTGAGGGGATATCCATTTTAGGTATGTTCTTTCATAGTGTAAGTGGATATAACAGCCCCAATAAATATTTCGCTGAGTAGTGACGATGGAAGTTGTATACCTCTGGTTAGTGACAGCTGTACAGTGAGAAATACGGACCTTGGTATTTTCTCCTGGATCCTGTAGGCACAACTTTTACATACTTTTCCATGGAACATGTACATCCACATAGGTGAAAATTTTAAAACACTTACAAAACTGTACTTAGTTGAGATTTGACGGCAATACTGATCAGTGACATTAATGTGACCGACATTTTGAAATGACCCAAGTAGGTTATACAGATGAAAGTAATGCTAGTTTCTCAATTACGGTGATTATTCCTTCCTCGTGTTCGATGTAGATATTTCAAGCACATCCCTATTACTTAACCGTGTACGCCGTTGCATTCGAAACGATCTCCCATTTTCATCGTGCGTATCGACTAGTGAGTTCTTATATTTTGTATTCTTTTGTACCAATCCCTGTATTCTAAACCAATTGATGTGTTTCATCTATTTTTCATGTTCAAAAGACCTATCGTGGTGTAAAGTTTGTCCTTTTATCAAAGCTTTGGGGAAAATGAAGCTATATTGAATTCAGCCGGAAAATACTGGCAGCTACTTCATCCAAACATTTTTCGATAGGAATCCGTGAATAATTTTGTATTCCTATATAGCATCTCTGTAAATGGAAGGTCTAACTTTCGAATCAAGATTCAAATCCTGCATTGCATTCGAAACGGTTTCCCAGTTGCATCGTGCGTACTAACCGGTGACTTTTTGACATTTTCATGTATTTGCTTCGGCACATAAACTGAAAAAAATCGCCACGAAAACTTGCTCACGCGATACCAATAATAACTTTGCGACTTTTGATTTCTCAATTTCCTAACCATGATAAACCTAACCTTAATATCGTAACCAAGAAATCATAACCAAAGAAAGGTAGAATTAGTATAACAATTCATTTCCAGTATTACAAGTTTAAGTTTGAAACCTTTTTTTTATTATTTTGGTTTCTGATTGGTAGAAAAGAATAAATAAGTTGTATTTCACATCACAACCTTTTGCCTGTGTGGTGAGCTTGTGTCCAGTAGCGGGAGTTCCTGCTTGGTCGTTCTTCCCGTGTGCCGCTCTGGTAAGTAAAACTTGTTTTTCCCTTTGCTCTTTTGCTTCCGAGTCTACTAAGGTAGCGGAAGCATTGTTTTCACTTTCGGAATGTGAAAATTTGTTTGTCTCCAAAATCAAAAATTCCACTCGCATTTTGCGTTTTAGACCTTTCTGAACAACTTTGGTTCCGTGTCTGTCTGTCTGTCCGCCAATCCTTGTTACGGGCAAAACTACACGAAGTTATAGTCCGATTTTGATGAAATTTTCAGGGATTGTGCGGGTTGGTGTGTAGATGGCCGCCTATAAGTTTCATGACCCCGGATCAATAGTAGCCTCTGCGCATGCGCAAACGTGAAATCCTTGTTACGCGCATAACGCATAACTCCGATGTGTAGTTCTTGACCAATTTCGATGAAATTTTCAGGGATTGTTCGGTTTGATGTGTAGATGGTCCCCTATAGTTTCATGACCCCCGGATCAATAGTGGCCTCTGCGCATGCGCAAACGTGAAATCCTTGCCACAAGCGTAACTCCGGGAGTTCATGACCGATTTCGATGAATTTTCAGGGATTGTTCGGACTTATTAGGTATATTTTATAGTTTGTTCAATAGTTGAACATGCCTTTATTTTCTCAACTCCTGCATAACAATAAATTTACCTTTCAATATTTACTTCGCCTAATTGAACGAAGTTCTTTAGTCAATAATAATTTTCAATGATCTATACAGCCATGTTATGGAGTTCTTGACCAATTTCGATGAACTTTTCAGGGATTGTTCGGTTTGATGTGTAGATGGTCCCCTACGAGTTTCATGACCCCCGGATCAATAGTAGTCTCTGCGCATGCGCAAACGTGAAATCCTTACCACAAGCATAACTCCGGAGTTCTTGACATCAATTGATGTGTAGATGGTCCCCTACGAGTTTCATGACTCTGCGCATGCACAAACTAAATCCTTGCCACAAGCGTAACTCCGGGAGTTCTTGACCGATTTCGATGACATTTTCAGGGATTGTTCGGACTTATTAGGTATATTTTATAGTTTGTTCAATAGTTGAACATGCCTACCTTTATTTTCTCAAGTTATGCTCCTGCATAACAATAAATTTACCCTAATTCAATATTTACTTGCCTAATTGAACGAAGTTCTTTAGTCAATAATAATTTTCAATGATCTATACAGCCATGTTATGGATACGAGGAAGCTATGTGCCACACCCACTTAGCAGACGTTTTTCTATCTCTTTTTTCACAAGTTTTGTGTCGATCTTTCGTCGAATGAACTCCGTCATCGAGTTCGGACCATCAGTAAGCTTGAGAAATCGTCGTAACCCATTTTCGTAAAAAATCAAGTTAAGCCTTATTGACATTTTCATGTCTTTGGTTTGGCACATAAACTGAAAAATCGTCACGAGAACTTGCTCACGTCATACCAATAGTAACTTTAGTAACGTAGGCGAAAGAGGAGGGACAGAGGACCACGAATAGTCACTAATTTATGGGTACGAATACGAATGGAAGAAAATAATAATAATCGTACAATACAATACGATGGGTACGGACGCGAATGGAACAATTACCTATTTTATAATAATTTATTGCACTGAATACCACGAAAATCCGAACGGGAATGGCGTTTTCATTCGATGGGTTGCATAAGACAGCTGGTTAAACAACTCGACTACAGTACTTAAGACGCTGAAAACAACTATCTAACCTACTTTTGACGCAACGAAAGTGAAGTTGCGATTAATTGGCTTCACGCCAAAATGATGAATGTGGCACATTGTCGTTATGGAAACAAATAATCTTCTCACGTCCTTATACTAAAATGATGAATGTGCGCAATGTGCACAATCATGGTTTTAGCATTCAAGGAAATAGCACTAAGCACATTCATTGATTAAGTTCTGTGCTATAACATATGGAAATGAACATCTGGGTGTTTCCAAGGATTTTTCATGAATAGACCAGCCACAAGCGATGCCGAACTCAAATTGGAGTTTTGGCACATTCATGGTTTTGGCATAAAGGGGACGATATCATTCATTGTAGATGTAGCTTGAAGACAGGAGAGGAAATTCTTTCCGTTGCCTCCTAGTAGACCTTGATAAAAATTAACTAAATCATCACCGAAAATGGTTGATTGTTTTCAAATTTGTTGGAAAATGGAAAACTAGGCTAGTTTCATCATTTGTATCCTTAACTCCGCCAAAATGAGGAGTTATTTCTTTCTTATTCTCGAATGACAATATCAACTTATGATTACATCGTTCAGAGAATAAAACAAAAATGTTCACACTACACTTCAAAAAATTTCCAACGCCTGATTTCTGTTACAGAACGGCTGATCCTCAAGCTCAGGTAAGTTCAATTTAAGTTCTAATAACGATTGGTATTATACCAGTATAATAATATTAATAATAATTTATAATATACTAGCTGACTCGGCAAACGTTGTTTTTCCTTATAAATTATTTCTAGCTTCTAGATAAATTCTATCCAGTAATAATTGAGTGTTTAAGTATGTGGTATATGCGTGAAATAGGTATGGAGCGCTATGAACGATAAGGGAACATAAAAATAACAAACACCAAACAATAGTATTTTCAAGCTATTATATGAAGCTTCACTCACCACTAAAGGCGAAGCAAATTTTTAGAATCCAAGATTGGTAACACTAAGCATATATCAGGATTAAACTTTAATAACAAAAACGCTGCAAATTCTTTCACTGGGGTTTATTATTCAATTGGCTTGCGTTCATGATTTGAATTTCTACTAAGCTTTGGAGTGTGCGTGTTTCACAAGTTATAGAGCGATTATTGAATTTCAGGAGATATGCATAGAGCTCCTAAATCGGTTCTCAACCAAAATACCTGTTTCATGTTCGCGTGCATCCTGAAACTCAATAATCACTCTATCACCTGTGAAACACGCACACTCCAAAGCTTAGTTGAAATTCGAATCATGAACGCAAGCCAATTGAATAATAAACCCCAGTGAGATAACTTGCAGCGTTTTTATTGCAGATCCGGATTCTACACCCTTTGAAACGTAAACCATGAAATTTTCGGGGAGCGATTACAATGGTTTATTATTGAATAATAAACCAAAATAAATGTTTATTTTCATTAAAAAAAATGTTAGTTTATCCATAAGCTAAGGGGAAAAGGGAAGTTCAGTTGAAAACACTATAATTGGATAATGATTATGATTAAATGATCAAATTACTAAAATGGCTATAAAAAATAGGGGTTGGTGATAAACAAGTAAAAATTTAGGGTTGTGTGCATTTTTTAATGTCACATTATAAAAAAATAAAAATAAAAACAACAAATTTCTTCCGAAAATTGAAAAAAATGTTAAGAGTGAACAACCCTTATCACTCAGGGGTATGAAAAATAGATAGTAGCCGATTCTCAGACCTACTGAATACGCATATAAACGCTGCAAATTCTTTCACTGGGGTTTATTATTCAATTTTATTCATTTGGCTTGCATTCATGATTTGAATTTCTACTAAGCTTTGGAATGTGCATGTTTCACAGGTGATAGAGCGATTATTGAATGTCAGGAGGCACACAAATATGATCAACTGATCAATCCAAACAGGTATTTTGGTTGAGAACCGATTTAGGTGATTTATCTCCCAGTGAAAGAATTAGCAGCGTTTTTTCAAGGACTATTACAATGGTTTATTATTCAATAATAAAAATTTTTAGGAGTACGGTGACACGGAAATTTTATATATTAGACAATAATGATTTATAATGAACATGCCAAAACTGCCCTCTTCTCTTAATAGGAAACCTATGCCTATAACTGCGAAATAATCAAGTACCTATAGGTACTTCTAGATCGATATTTCAGGGACGATGCCGATTATCAATAGTTGACGACCGATGTACTGGTACCATCGGTAGTACGACGTCGATATTATTGCTGATGGTAACGTTGATATGTTGCCTCCGACGTCCCATTTCAAATCCAGGAGTTCGGGCTGTATCATCCGAGTCTGGATGTATCATCTGGAATGAGTGGGAGTGGCTGAGCTCCCCGGGAACACAATCAGAGAAACTCTCGTCGGGGCTCTCCCATTGGTCGGCGGCTTCTCCCCTCCGGCTCTATCTACGCCCTTTCTCTCGTTCCTTTCCCGTTACATTTCCATTCCGTCTTCCTTCCCGTTGCCAACTCTCGTCCCCTCCACCTTCTCCGACTTCAAACCACCTCCACTTCCCCAACTCACTCGGTCCATTTCTCCAACTGTATTCGGGCGTCGTTTCATTCTCGCTCGAGTCTCCCGGTGGAAATGGGAAATCAAGTGTCATCTTATAAGGAAACGCAAAATGGTGGTTGTCATTTACAGCACTATTGTTGTCGTACAAAACGCATGACAACTTAATAGACGAAATACAGGAAGTCTTCTTCTTGACCACCATGGGCTTCGAAGGCTTATAGCAAAAGCCTATCTGAAGATCATAGAAATTCATAACTAGGTAAAGGTCGATAATAGGTAACCCCTCCTTTATCAGACCGTCGACACATTGAAAAGTTAGAATTTGCTAAACCAGATATCTCCTATCGATGTCTGGTATCGAGATATTATCCTATACATAGATGAAAGTACACATCGATACATGTTCAAATGAGGCAGGACCACTTATTAGGAACGCTGCTAATTCTTTTACTGGGGTTTATTATTCAATTGGCTTACGTTCATGATTTGAATTTCTACTCGTACTAAGCTAAGGAGTGTGCGTGTTTCACAGGTGATAAAGTGATTATTGAATTTCAGGAGGCACACAAATATGATCCACTGATCAATCCAAATAGGTATTTTGGTTGAGAACAGATTTACGTGCTCTATGCATATCTCCTGAAATTCAAAAATCGCTCTATCACTGTGAAACACGCACACTCCAAAGCTGAGTAGAAATTCAAATCATGAAAGCAAGCCAATTGAATAATAAACCCCAGTGAAAGAATTTGCAGCGTTTTTTTAAATAATTTTACCTATATATTATCAGAATGCTTCAACCCGTGTAACGGCTACAAAGCCTTTTAGGAGTTCACTCCAGTATCCACATTACCTACTACATCACTACGTCACAAGGCTACTGATGTCAACACAAAAAACGCTGCAAATTCTTTCACTGGGGTTTATTATTCAATTGGCTTGCGTTCATGATTTGAATTTCTACTAACCTTTGGAGTGTGCGTGTTTCACAGGATAGGGCGATTATTGAATCTCAGGAGATATGCATGGAGCACGTAAATCTGTTCTCGACCAAAATACCTATTTGGATTGATCAGTTGATCATATTCGCACAAATATCAATCAACTGATCAATCCAAATAGGTGTTTTGGATGAGAACCGATTGACTTGGAAAAGCTTAGCTTCAATACTTGTCTCCGAGTTTCGGAGCATAGACCTAAGTATTAGAAACTCAACAGTATTATCACGGAGGAATCAGAAAATTACGATTTTCCTCTCATTGGTAAGTTTAGTGTTGACAGTGATTGGAAAGAGTGACATACTGGATGTATTATTTGTTAAGACAATCAAGCTTAGGTGTTCAGAGGAGTGGCAGAATCATTGGTTTTGTATTGACGTCGGAAATGCCATGAATTACTATTGCTGTTCGCAGTAGTAATTTGCAATTTGTTAGTGACTACTACAGTGACTACTACTACCCCCCTCAAGCTTCATGACGCACCCCCCCCCCCCAAATCTTCAAACTAGCACACCATGCAAGGTGGTACCCCCTCCCCAAAACAAAAATGTAAAAAATACTCGTAAGCACCTCTTAAATTATCTAAAGCTAAAAGAAGACTTACTTAACATCGTATTCTCAATGGTAACATTCAAAACGGTCAAAAACAAATAATAATATCGTAATATTCATAAAGCATTAACAGTAAAAAGAATTAGAAAAAATACATTAGAAGATCTTATATCAGGACATTAGAAAAAAAAGACAGTAGATGTAAGAAATTTTAAATTTGTGGTCTGAGACCATGTACAAGTTATCCAGGATCCTTCTAAGCTTGTTAAATATATCTCTTTTAACCCTACGTAGCGATTTTTGTCTTTGGCATGAGGAAACAGAAAATCTTCCGATTATTTCTTCATTAGAAATAGACTCAAGCACATCTTTTTCTGCAGCTAGAACCGTTAGATTGGACAACCATGAGTCGCCCATAGCCGATCTGAGTCCGTTTCTGATAATTTTAACTCGACTCATTGCTCTTGTCACTGTATTCATACATTTTCAGATAGAAAAACCAATCATATTTAAATTAATTACTAGGTTCATTATTGTTTACGTTCTATCCAGTGATGTAATACATTTTCAATGTGTTTCAATCAACTTTAGCTCTCCAAAAATTTTGTTGGAACCCCCCCCCCCCCCCCAAGAATTTTAATGACGCAGTCTGCGTCATAGCCCCCCCCCCCCTCCCTGGTGGGTACCCCTGACTACTAGAATGACAATAAATGTGAGTTGGTTGTAAGATACCTTAGCTTCTAATACTTGTCTCCGAGTTTCGGAGCATAGACCGAAGTATAAGAAACTCAATAGTAGGAATCAGGAATGATGCCACTAGGCGGGAGGAAGTGTGAGGAAAATGGGGAAGTGCTCCGACCGTGGGCGGCTCAAATGAAGAGGTTTTGCAGGAGGAGGATGAGAGAGATATTGTAAGAATTGGGTCAACAGCGGAAGGGGACCGGGTGTAGAATGAGCCTACGGGCTTGGGAGCGGGGAGATGGCAAAAGAGCTCTGTGCCGGTAGTATTGATCTGAGCTACCCCTTCTCTCTCCGAGTCTCTTTCCTTCATCTGACATAGCTCTGTTGTCATTCCCTCTCCTCTGCCTCTCCTTCTTCTCTTCCATTCCTCTTTCAACCGCCTTCCAACGTTCCTGCAACTTCTCTCATCCGGCTACGAGTTTCCCCGTGTTTTTCTTCCCTCTGTTTCGACTCTCGAGAAAATTCCGCCGCTTTCACTTTTAACGTGAAACCATTCCTACTCTATATTCAGTCTCAACTTAAATATACACTCAGTAAGAAATGTACCCGTACACCAACTTGGCTTTTCACGAATCTTGTAGCTGCACCTCACGACCCTAGAATAATCGGATACTAATTTCAAGAATCTATTCACAGAGGTCTTAAATAACGTATTTCAAGTCAATTTCCCAAATAAACAAACCAGGTCAAATTGTCATCAAACGTATACGAGTCATACGCTGATGAAATCAACGCTTGCTCAAAAAGTACAGCTGAAAGTAAATGTGCGCATTCAAATGCTTCAAGATCCATCCGCTGTAACATTCCCAAAACAACTCTTTGATATCAGGGATGGAAAAGTTGCAACAGATGAAACTGGATACGTAAAATTATCGACCGACTTCTGCACAATCGCTGATTCGCAAGATACTCTCATTGAACAAATATTTCCAGATGTACACATACAGTACATAAATCATGAGTGGCTTGCAGAAAGTGCTATTTTAGCAGCAAAAATGCTGACGTTGACAGTTTAAATGTGAAGATACAACAGTTACGGACTAAGTCACTCGCGACGAAGTTGTGGAAACCCATTTCAATAAAAACTTTGTCTATATTTCCACGAAAGTAAAGAGTTACACAGTTGAATCGATTTCGACGGTTAAGTCATCATCAGTAACAAACATAAACTGAAAGTACATCACAGAAAGCATATCTCATATAGGATCAAGTGAGAGGAGATTGAATCCTATTGGCTCAAGGAAGTGAAAGGGGCGGGGAGGACCAACCAATTCCACTCAAGGCTTACAAAGTGAAAGGGGAACAAACAGTAACATTATGGAGAAGGGGAGCCAAAATTATTGCAAGAATGAACCCACTAATGGTGAAATATTTTGAGGGATGACATCATTTAAACATTTTCCTGAATTATCACTCTTAACAAATGAAAAGCAGTTAAGCATGAATGAGCAGTTTTAATTTATAATAATAAATGGCGTGTATACTAAGTAGGTACATCATTTCATGGAATGTTAAATCTAAATTCTAATAATTAATGTGGTGTAAATATGGTGTTATAGATACGTACCTTATAAAAAATTAGATGTAAGAACCAACTCCGGGCTGGGCCACAGTGTTACACTATCCAGCTCGGTCATCAGTTATTATTCAATTGTAGAATGTAACATGTAAAAATGATGTAAATAAACTATCTATCTATCTATCTATCTAACAATTTCGAATTTTTCTAGTACATCCAACATACCTCCCTCCTTTTGGGCAAAAGTGAGGAAATTCTACATATTGCCTGTTTGTCAGATCAAAACTAAAGCTATGATTGGATTCATTCAGATCACTTGCAAAGGCAGAATCACCTTCGTTGTCCCTAAAATCCTTTTCATGCTCTTTTACTCGTTCCCTAAATTTCCTACCAGTTTGACCACAGTACTCATGAACATGAACATTTTAGTTTATAAACCCCACTTTTATCCTGAACGGTAATTTTATCCTCAACCGAACCCAAAGAAAATTTGAGATTATTTTTATTCTTAAACCCAACGTTGAAACCCCTGGACGACAGAATTTTACCGAGTTTATCCGAAATTTTCCCATAATAAGGTATACTAATCCACTTCTTCTCTTCCAACTCAATTCCTCTCACTTTTTTCTAAGAACCTTATTCCAAATAGAATCAACAAGATTCATACCATATCCTTTACTTACGGCTATACTTTTAATAACAGATTTTTCTTTCAATAAATTTTTGGATTCAACCACTATCAACAAAGCCCAAGGCCAAGAAAAATAGACAGATTTTGTGGCTTTTGAGCATTTGAGCACACCATGTTTTTCACAAGGGGCAATTGAACGTAGCCAGCTCTCGAGTGGGTTAACCATCCAGTTTGTTTGTGCTCGCTAAAGATGGGCTAACAAAAAATAATGTTCACGCCATAGCATTAAAAGGTTGATGTTGTTTATTAGTGCTACTGTCGTAATTAATATGTGGTATGTAATTTTAAGAAATAATTATAATAACTTAAAAATAATATTGTTTGGCGTTTGTTATTTTTGAATTTCCTTATCGTTTAAAGCGCTCTATGTCTATTTCACGCATATATCACATACTTACTACTGTCATTTTTGTAATTATTCAATAATAAACCATTGTAATCGCTCTTCAAAAAAAATTCTAACCCCCCTGAAAATTTCAATTAAAAGGGTACGCCGTACGCCGTACGCACGATATCTCCGAAAAAATTTTCAAAAATTCTTGAGCCAGCTCCCTCACTCAATTTAAAGGTATGTTTTGTAAAATTTTAAGAAATACCCACGTCCGTAGGTCAAACCATTCCCGATGTATGGCCCGATTTATGGTGCCAACATCGTTTATTATTAATATTGTTTGGCGTTTGTTATTTTTGAAATTTGAATACTTATCGTTTTCTGAATTTTATTATTCAATATTATTATCGTTTATTATTCTCCATGCCTATTTCACGCATATACGATTATCGACATACTTACACACTTATCCAAAACACCTATTTGGAGTAAGTAACGAATTTGCATTCGTTTTTTTTAAAGGCAAAAAAGAGTTCTTACATTCCAAAAACACTAGAAAATCGAGCTCAAAAAATGGATTAATAGCTAGTGGGTCCTTTTTGCTTGATAACTTCCAACAAATAGGACTTCATCTCATCGACGAATTTCTGGGTCATACTGGATGGTATACGGGAGCTGGTACACGGGAGATGGTATATGGTACATACAATACCATAACAATACAATACACGAACAATAACGATAACAAATCATGAAATTGTTTAAGAATTTTGTTTTTGAAAGTTGTTTAAGAACACTTATAGTTTTTTCCATCTTCGGTCAAACTGCAATTGAATCTTAGTTCTTTCTTTTATATTCTGCTTCCGAGTTTGCGAAGCAGCGGAAGCTTAGGGTTCACTTTTGGGAGCCAAAAAATGTTTGTTATTCAAATTAAAAAATGCACAGTACCATTTTGCGTTTCATAGCCTACTGAACAAATTTGGTTCCGTGTCTGTCGGTCTGTCTGTCCGCATTTCCTTGTTACAGCCATAACTTCCACAATTTTGAATGAATTTGGCTCAAATTTTGAGGGATTATGCGGATAAGATCTCTTGAGACCCCATTGGAATTTCATCTCAGTATAATCAGCGGTACGATCTGCGCAATTTTTGAAACATGTATAACTTTCACAATTTTGATTCCAATTTAGCTCATATTATAAAGGATGTAACGAGGAAGCTGCTGTGCCATCTCCTTGGCAGTGTATTTTCCTTATTCAATCAATTTCAATGAATTGAAAAAATTTTACTTGCTGATATAGGTAACACTGACCGCCACAACAAAGAGTTCGCAAATATCTTGAATCTTAAATGAAATAATTACAATAAAAGACAATTTAAAATTAAATTGATTAAATTCTTCTATTTCAGTTGAACATCCTCTAGCAATTCCAACAGAAAATTTCTTCTTTTTAAATAGTTGTTTATGAAATTATAGCTTTTCCAAGTCAAATTGATAATTTTCCAAGTCGAATTGAGAATTTTCCAAACCAAATAGAGATTTTTCCAAAACAATTTGAGAATTTTCCAAACCAATTTGAGAATTTTCCAAATCAATTTGAGAATTTTCCAATCTAAGAAACATTCACTACTTACTAAACAGGAAGAGGAAGTTGCCAAACCGAATTGACAATTTTTTAAGGCAATTTAAGACTTTTGTTGAAAACAAAATTAGTGAAGAAAATGAAAGAATAGCACTTTATGAACAAACTAGTTTATTGGCCCTGCTACGCAGGTTAAAAAAAAATAGGTGAATAACACAATGAGGGAGTATAATAACAATATGCAAAGTCAAAAAATCGTATATCCCAAATCCCCGAAAGAATAGCGTTACTTTATGAACAAATTAACATTGAAATCATAAAGACAAAATGAACGAAGAATAATTCATAAAAATTACGCTCTTGTTAAGAACAGAAAAAATCGAGGCCACTCTGCGTTTGGCAACGAAATTTTTTTAAATTTTAATGTTAATTTGTTCATAAAGTGCTATTCTTTAATTTTGCTTCACTAATTTTGTTTTCAATAAAAGTCTTGGATTGCCTTAAAAAATTGTCAATTCGGTTTGGAAAACTTCCTCTTTTTGTTTAGTAAGTAGTGAATGTTTCTTAGATTCGAAAATTCTCAAATTGATTTGGAAAATTCACAAATTGATTTGGAAAATTCTCAAATTGGTTTGGGAAATTCTCAAATTGGTTTGGAAAAATCTCAGTTTGGTTTGAAAAATTCTCAAATTGATTTGGAAAATTCTCAATTCGACTTGGAAAATTCTCAATTCCACTTGGAAAATTCTCAATTCGACTTGGAAAAGCTATAAATAATTTAAACACCATATCTTTGTTAGGACAGGTATTGCTCTAATTTATGCATGTAATTTTCTTATGTATGTGTTGGTTTTTTTTTCATTTTTTAAAAATGTTATTGTTAAAGGCCAATTTAATGTTTTTGGTGAATTGATCGACTTCTTGTCCTCAGAAAGTTTGTCTAATGGGTCGTGGCTTTATTTGGAACGGTTGATTTTTCATCTGTATCCTTAGGGAAGTTAGGGTCTGCGGTGACAAATATACAATCGCAAATAACGGGAATCATTGATGAGTGCTTATAAAAGAATTTTGTACGAGATTTCGAAAATGTTCTATTCTAAACATTTTGGAGACTTTGTCGTCGGTTGATTGTCTACGAAAATCGGCTAAAATATTAACGTGAAAGCGTTGAGAATCAAGTTCAATGATAACGCCCAGTTTGGGGGTGACTTTCTGGGTTTATCGCTTCAGCCCCTGGCGGAGGGAGGCGATCCCAAGTGATGCTAAACCCGTACGACTCCTCGGTCTTGAAGGAGGGGTGAACCCCCAGCGCCGCGTGGCCTCACTCGGCCGCCCGCAGAGGAACAATTCCACCATCCACGAATCGTGACGTTCCGAGATTGGTTTCGTTTCGATATTTGGTATAGATACGATATCCAACGAGCATATCGATATTCCGATCGTATAGGAAGAAAAATATCGATATCATTAATATCGGATCATTCGATAATAACTAAAAAAATGCCTTGAAAACTATGTAGTCGCGAAAATGAGGAGATGGGACCAGCAAATAAGAGAATTGACTTTTTACTCGTGAATTATATATTAATTCACAACTGAACAATAAATGAACCGTTTGAATCCTTCCCCTTTCACAATGTCGAATGGCCGGTGGACTAGTGCAACTATTTTTGCTTATCTGATACCACCCTCGGCATAGGATGCAGCTTTGTTTAAAGCATCAACAACTGAACGAGACACAGAATCCCGTACATGTGGTGCACGTGTGATTTCATCAGTGGTTGGTGTTGAAACTTGGAGGTGGAGGAGGACGCAGACGTAGAACGTGGAGCTACTGATGGTGGAAGTCCCTGGATCATCCTGCTGTTTCTTGGTCTTAGCACTTCCTGAGTTTAATGAACTAGGGTGGTATTTCTCCAAGTGTGTCTTCAAGTTGGTTGTATTACCAGAATACTTCACTTCCCGAAACAAGTAGCAACTCGAGTCTTTCTTGAGGAAAAAATTCCACAACTTACGTTTGGGAAGTTATATCCTCCCGCAAATTAAAAAACGCTGCAAATTCTTTCATTGGGGTTTATTATTCAATGATTCATGATTTGAATTTCTACTAAGCTTTGGAGTGTGTGTGTTTCACATGTGATAGAGCGATTATTGAATTTCAGGAGATCTGCATAGAGCACTAAAATCGGTTCTCAACCAAAATACCTGTTTGGATTGATCAGTTGATCATATTCGTGTGCCTCCTGAAATTCAATCGCTCTATCACCTGTGGAACACTCACATTCCAAAGCTTTGTATAAATTCAAATCATGAATCATTGAATAATAAACCTCAGTGAAAGAATTTGCACCGTTTTTCAGACACTGTTTCACCACACGACTCGGCACTTTCCATCTCTGTTGCTTCACTCTCGCAAATTAATGGCCTTTATATCGACAGGCACTAATAATCCAACCATTCCTAACGTCTTGAGTTACTTTGATCTAGTATACATTAAGAAAACGGAACCTTATCTCGCGAGAGATGATCTTCGCCTGTTCAACAAGAAACACAACACACGATTTCATTATCTTCCTATCTGATATCTGAGAAAAATTGAATTTTCTTGTGTATCAGCATATAGCTACAACGTTTTTTTAATAGCGTGAACTTGGAGTAGTGTGAAATTGGTTATGAAAGGTTTGGTTTGACTATAAAATGCTTCAGTCCTAAACAGATTTTGTAACATTCTTCGAACTTTTGGAACTTGAGGAAAGTAGAAACAAATTCCGTCCAACTGTACCGGCACCAGATCGATGGGAACAACCGAAGCAATAAAATACGAAACTACGGGAGGCGATGAAAATGTATTTGTCCGGAGAGTCGGACGCGGGATGGGTGAAAGAGAGGGGGAGGATTCGGAGAATCAATCAGGTACGTTTCTATTCATACACTATTTTGTATTTGACGTTAAAAGTACAATTTATTATCACCACCATCCTCAATGATCTCATTTCCGTTCATTACATCCTCTCCTAGAATGTGGGGAGTGTATTTTTTGTATAAAAATCTTTAAAAACTTGAAAAAAGTAGTTCAACCTTTACAGAAATGTAATCATCTGTCTTCTAAGAAACTCATTTGAAGTTTTGTAACTTGAAACGACATCATTACCGACTACCAACGGTTTTAGTCCCTCTAAGGGAAACAGACAAGGGAATTTCGCAATACGGTTTTGGAAGTGGATGGCAAAGCTGTCAAAGAGTGGAAAAGGCTTCAGAACTAACCTATCTCCATTTACTTGCCAGAAACCATGAATAGAGTCTATCAGTCAGTCGCGTACATTTTGTAGGTCTCATTACCACAATTCCATCAATATTCAAATTTTAAATGCACGCATGTTTTTGATTTATATGTTTGGTTAACCTTAAAATGGCTTCGGAAAATGAACCATGGTGTTTGAATAACCTGCGATCCTTAAGAAAAGGCAGGTTCACAAACTCCATATTCTAATTACCACCCATCAATAATTCACATTGAATTAATTATTGATCATTGAATTTCTTTTTAATTTCATTTATTTATTTATTCAGCGACAAATAGAGTACATACAATAAATCACATTTGAGGAACTTACTTTCAAACAGGCACATATCCGTTCCGACAAAATGTTCAGGAAGTGAAAAAAACGATTTGCAGATTAGTGGAGATGTTTTTCTGCAGTTTCTCATCGGAGTAATGTGTGAGAAGGCACAGATAAATATGCCTGAGAATATGAATCAAAATCTCCAAAACACGAGGCTGTATATCCATTTTCACTTTGGAAATGTGCCCTTTTGATCAAAACTCATGGATTTGTGCTTTTTTGAAAAAGAAAGAATTCATTCTCCATTCTGTAGGTTTTATTGAAAACTTTACCTGACTCCATATTTCCATTTGTCATTCCTGCCATCTATCGAGTCTCGTGTGAATATACAACGTCAAGACAAAGGCGCAATGCTTCTTTTTGGATATGTCCCTTTTTGAAAACCATCGACTTATCCCCTGACGAAATTCGGAGGATATGTGCCAGTTCGATTGCAAAGCACTGAAAAAAATGTAGGGGACGGATTTGTAACCTTTTGATGCAAACACATAACTTTAGCCCCGGAATTGACGTGGATGTGTTCTATTTTGTTCGGAAATGATAGGGGGATCTGATTCAACTCATAGTCAGAGATAGAAAATTAAGAAAAAAACGTTTTCTCCCAGATTTGGATATGTGCCTTTTTGAAAGTAAGCTCCTTATTTATCACTTCTTGTATACATGAAGAAAACGGAACCTTATCTCGCGAGAGATGATCTTCGCCTATTCAACAAGAAACACAACAGGCGATTTCATTATCTTCCTATCTGGTATCTGAGAAAAATTGAATTTTCTTGTTTACCGGCATATAGCCACATTTTTTGAAAAGCGTGAACTTGGAATAGAGTGAAATTCGTTATGAAAGGTTTAGTTTGACTATAAAATGCTTCAATCCTATACATATTTTGTAACATTCTTCGAACTTTTGGAACTTGGAGAAAGTGGAAACAAATTCCGTCCAACTGTACCGGCATCAGATCGATGGGAACGACCGAAGCAATAAAATACGAAACTACGGGAGGCGATGAAAATGTATTTGTCCGGAGAGTCGGACGCGGGATGGGGGGGGGGGGGGGATTCGGAGAAAAGGGTGCCCCCCCGGCACACCCTCCACCGTCTCCGTCCGCCACCCAGGAGAGAGTCGGCGCAGAACAGTACTGCAGTAGTATTGCCAAAGGGCAGAAAAGGGGGGGGGAGGGAGGGTTAGAAAGAGAAAAGGGTGGGAAATGTCGGGTAGGGGGGGAGAGAAAAGGGTGCCCCGCCACCCATCTCCTCCCCCCCCCTTTCCCCCGATTTCCCCGGGAAAGTCGGAATGTACGACTGCGTGGCGAATCTCCCCCCCCTCTACCCCCGTCCTCCCCTTTAACCCCAATGACAATTCTCCTCTTCCCATTTCCCCTCCGTATTCGCGACTCGGTGGGTGGCAACCATACAAACCACTCCCCGTTTCTATTATTGTCCTTTCTTCCTTTTCCCCCGCTGTTTCTTTTATTGGAGGAAAAAAACCACTCCCGTTCCTTTTCCTTTCTTGAATCCTCTTTCTCGTCCGTTTTCGTGTTTTCTTTTTTTTTTTTCGTTTTCCACTGAAATGGTGGAAAAGGGGAGTTTTCCGAGGGGGGGTCCTGACCAATCCTGGAGACCCTAGGAGTTTTCCCCCTCTCGCCCGCTTCACCCCTCGTTCCCCCTCACCTCCTCCTTTATGTATCTCTTCCCTCGGATTCTGTTATTGATCTCAAGGCGGAGACGAAGAGAGCTCCAAAAGGGACCGACTTCCCTTGATACCTCTCGGCTGAGGTGGAGAACCTTGGAAGGGAGCGGAGTTGAGCTGGGGAACTCCTAGTTCTGCTCCTAATGATTTTGCCACAATAAAACTGAGAAAGACAGAACGCTGTCGACATTTCCACGAAAATTACACTACTTACACAGTCAAATAGATTTTAACCGTTAGGTAACAAACATGAACTGAAGGTACATCACACAAAGCACACCTTATACAGGGTGTCCCAGGAGTTATGCACAATCCGAATCCTACGTGTTCTACAAATCATTTCCGACCAAAAATGCCTCATAGCAATTTTTTGCCAGAGGCCTCGTTTTCGAGCTATTCGCAGTTTAAGATTTTTGGTTTATTATTCAATAATAAACCATTGTAATCGCTCTGGAAAAAAATTGTAACCCCCCCGAAAGTTTTATGGTTTACGTTTCAAAGGGTATAGAATCCAAATCTGCAATAAAAAAATTTCCGTCCGTCCGCCGTACGCACGATTTCTCCCAAACGGCTGGAGCAAAAATCTGAAATTTTCAGGAAAAATCCATCTTGGTCCGACGACGCCCCAATTCTTGAGCCAGCTCCCTCACTCAATTTAAAGTGCCCTTTAAGGGCTGTAAAAGTTTTGTAAAATCCCTGAAAACCTCAAAACTAGTCGAATCGGCCTAAATTTTCCTCTTTGAAGAACATACCTCGAGGAATCGAATGAGCCCTTCCCCACGTCCGTAGGTCAAACCATTCCCGATGTATGGCCCGATTTATGGTGCCAACATTTGCGTTTTTTCGTTTATTATTGTTTGTTTGTAACCTAGTGATGTCCGGCCGATAGCGTCGAGTTGTAGTGAATGTGGATACTGGAGTGATAGCCGATATGAATACTTGTAGTGTAGTTAGTAGCCGATACACGGGTTGAAGCATTCTGATAATATATAGGTAAATATTATTCAATATTATTACTGGGGTAAATAAATATTCTTTCACTGGCTTTTATTATTCAATTGGCTTGCGTTCATGATTTGAATCTTACTAAGCTTCGGAGTGTGCGTGTTTTACAGGTGATAGAGCGATTATTGAATTTCAGGAGATATGCATAGACGACGTAAATCGGTTCTCATCCAAAACACCTATTTGGATTGATCAGTTGATGATATTTGTGTGCCCCCTCTACATCTGTCTACCTTTGGCTACATCGTTTAAATTTGGATTTGGGGAAGTTTTAACGCAATACGATTGCCAAAGGACTTGATAAATTATAGATGTTTTTATTGTGGGGGGGGGGGGGGGTATTGAGGTTCAATAAAAAACGCTGAGGTTCAATAAAAAACGCTGCAAATTCTTTCACTGGGGTTTATTACTCAATCGGCTTGCGTTCATGATTTGAATTTCTACTAAGCTTTGGAGTGTGCGTGTTTCACAGGATAGGGCGATTATTGAATTTCAGGAGGCACACAAATAATATCAACTGATCAATCCAAATAGGTATTTTGGTCGAGAACAGATTCACGTGCTCCATGTATATCTCCTGAAATTCAATAATCGCCCTATCCTGTGAAACACGCACACTCCAAAGCTTAGTAGAAATTCAAATCATGAACGCAAGCCGATTGAATAATAAACCCCAGTGAAAGAATTTGCAGCGTTTTTCGTATTTAGTGTGGTTAGTGGGGTGACCACATTCATATTGAAACTCTTATTTGGAGCATACGTATTTATTTCCTTCATCTTAGAAACGTTTCGTCCTGCAGCGAGGGCTTCTTCAGTCTTATTATGTCATAAGTACATTCAGAATTTAGGCTGTGACGTAGTGGTGCCACCATTGAATCATTCGATGAGTTTTAATTTTTGCTTGCAGCTCTCCTCTCATCCCTTTGTTATTCATGATAAACATTTTTTAAAATAATTAACGCAGTTGTGACCAACAAAGTTCTTAATCATGACCACATTGTATGTATGGGAAAGGATGAGGGAGCACTTTTACAACTTCGCTTACCCAAGCTACAAGTTTCAGTAATAACAAACAAACAGAAGAGATGTGTGGTGGCACCACTACGTCACAGCCTAAATTCTGAATGTACTTATGACATAATAAGACTGAAGATGTCCTCGCTGCAGGACGAAACGTTTCTAAGATGAAGGAAATAAATACGTATGCTCCAAATAAGAGTTTCAAAGATTTTTTTCGTGTTTTCGATTTTATGTTATTAAAACTGTCATAACTCCCTCAATTGTGGAGATAGCTCATGTTCGAGTCAATAAACATTTTACTAAAGCTGAATTTGGTCAGAAACAACAAATTATCAACATTGACACACCCAATGCTACAGCAAAATCAGATTGGGATGATAATATACGGCGCACAAAGCAACCCCTCCTTCAAGATTAGGGGGTCGTGCGGGTCATTGCATATCCTTGCCCCTGACCAAGATAATGCCTCCTCCGTAGCTTTCCCAATTTTCAAACATTAGGTCTTTTTTAGTGATACAGGGTGTCCCAGGACTTATGCACAATCCGACTCCTACGTGTTCTACAACTCATTTCCGACTGTGATGAGTTGCGTTCATCTTCCAGACTTTTGGAAAAACCTCAATTTGAACAGAAAACACACGTTTTTCTGCAGTTAAACATTATTTTCTTAACTAAAAGTATCTTTAAAAACCAAAACGACTACACCGTTGGAAAGCTGACATTTTGGCGCACGTTTTACCAGGCCTGCACAGTTCTGCGTCAAGCGTTCATGGGGTTTCTAGGCGAGATGAAAAACAGGCGATTTTAAGATTTTTACAAAACTGCCATTTCGCGCAGCAATCGCACATCTTCAATGCAATTTAAAAAAAGTTTTCTGACATCAAATAAATAGAAAATTTAACGTTTTTTCCAACGGTGTCATCATATTCGAGCTGTATCTCCACAATTGAGGGAGTTATGACGGTTTTAATGACATAAGATCGAAAACATGAAAAAAAATCTTAAATCGCGAATATCTCGGAAACAAGACCACTGGCGAAAAATTGCGATGAGGCATTTTTGGTCGAAAATGAGTTGTAGAACACGTAGAAGTCGGATTGTGCATAACTCGTTGGACACCCTGTATAGGCCCAGGTGAGAGGTGAAAGGAAATTCAATCCTATTGGACAAGGAGAAAACTCGGGGTTTAGCTCAGAGTTTGGAAATGTACGTGCACCCAAATGGGACCGCAGAGTGGAATTTCGTCAACATGCAGATAGATAGATAGATAGACTGATAGATAGTTTATTTACATCATTTTACATGTTACATTCTTAGATAGACAGATAGATAGTTTATTTACATCAGTTTTACATGTTACATTCTACAATAATTGTAGAATTCAATTATTGAATAATAACTGATGACCGAGCTGGATAGTATAACACCGTGGCCCAGCCCAGAGTTGGTTCCTACATCTAATTTTTATAAAGTACGCACCTATAACACTATATTTACACCACATTAATTATTAAAATTTAGATCCCACTTCCATGAAATGATGTAGTATAAACGCCATTTATACAGCTGATAATTTTATAGCATTAGCAAAATGAATTAAACCTTCCACAATTATTAGTATTTGCAAAAGGTTTAATTCAGTTTGCTAAAGGTTTAATTCAGTTTGCTAATGCTATATATAATCATTAATTTCAGTTTATAAAGTACTCATATGTATTATCCCTTATGTTATTAGTTTATAAGTTTCTTTTTTGAATAGGTGCTCACTGTTTAGATTTCTAATTTTTTCAAAATCTTTATTGACTCTCGGCAACTTGAGTCTGTATGATTTTGATTGCCGCTGCCTCAAATCAGCAAAATATATATTTTTGTGTTTACGGATTAGTTTTAGCATATTTAATGAGTACAATTGGTGGAAAGTAAAAAACATTCAAATCGTAAAATGCTCACTGAGATGGCTCCTGGTCTTATTGAACAATACCCTTAATGTAATTTTTTGAATCTTAAAAATTGTATCAGTTAGGTACTTGAAAGCGCTCACTCATAGTACAATCGCATACTGTGAGATTGACTCAAACAACGCCTGATAGAAATTTCATTCTATGGAGGGTATAGGCACATTTCCTTAGCTTTGGACACAAATTTTGAATGTGGTGGGTCCATTTCACTTGAGAATCGAAAGTCACTCCTAAGTAAATTAAGCTATTCACTTTTTTCATTTTTGAACAGTCACACTGTAAGTCATCGCAGCTATGTAATGTCAAAGGGTCACTCGATGCAACTGTAAAGATCCACTCCCTCTATTGAGCAAAGGTTAAACCTGTTAACCCTATTGATGAAAGATTTAATGTTAGTTTCTGTATATGTCATACTTTGCCTTCTTATAGTCATCACTTGGCTTGGGTTGACAAGAGAAAATGGAAAGGGTCGGAACTAAAACAACAGTTCAGGAGAACTGCTTATTAGAGAGTGAACGCAGCCCCATCGAGTGAACTGAACTTTCTGTCACGATTCTGAAGCAACATAATAACTTTTTCGAGCGTAAAAATGTTCTGAAATACGGACTAAGACACTCGCGACGAAGTTGTGGAAACCCATTTCAATAAAACGGAGTAAGAAAGAACTTTGTCTATATTTCCACGAAAATTACACGAGTTACACATTTAAATTGATTTCGACGGTTAGGTAACAAACATTGTACAAAGGTACATCACACAAAGCACATCTTAAATAGGCCCAGGTGAAAGGAGATTGAATCCTATTGGCTAGGGGAAGTGAAAGGAACGAGTAGCAAACTCGGGGCTTAGCTCAGAATTTCGGATTGTACGTTCACCCAAATGGGACCGCAGAGTGGAATCTCGTCAACATGTAGATAGATAGATAGATAGTTTATTTACATCATTTTACATGTTACATTCTTCAATTGAATAATAACTGATGACCGAGCTAGATAGTGTAACACCGTGGCCCAGCCCGGAGTTGGTTCTTACATATAATTTTTATAAAGTACGTACCTATAACACTATACAGGGTGGATTCGGATAAGTCACGAAAAAAAATTGTCTGTTAATCTGCATTAAAAATGTAGTAGAATCCGCCAACCGAACTTTTCTATCTCAATCCGTTCACTAGACATAATTTTTTAAAGTTTTTTTTTCAGAAAACCACATTTTTTGACAAAAAAACCCACGTTTCTCCACTTTAAAACAAATTTTTCCTACTTTTGACTACATTTTGTGAACTTGTCAAACCTCAGGAAAACTTGCAAATTTAATCAGCTTTCTAATGGTATGGTCCGACTCTTGTGTCGAAGAGTTAATGGAGCGACAATTTATATTCTCTCATAGTCAAGCGGCGCTCAAGGCGCTGGCCTCTTACACAATTTCCTCGAGGCTGGTGCAGGAATCTTGGCTAACCTCAAGACCCTTGCCAGTAACAATAAGGTTACATTAGTGTGGTGCCCTGGGCACCAAGGGGTTGAGGGAACGAAAAAGCGGACACCTTAGCTAGGGAAGGTGCTGCTTCTCTCCCGGTGGGTCCAGAACCCTTCCTGGGCACAACGGAGAGCTTTCCAAATGGGAGAGTAAGAAGAGTACTGCCTGCTGGCTCCGTGTTAGGGGACAGAGGCAGGCAAAACAATTTATTGATTTCTCCAGGAAGAGAGCTAATGAGCTGCTCAGCCTAGGAAGAAAGGAGATACGTATAGTAACAGGGCTCTTAACGGGGCACTGTCCACTTAAATACCATCTCCACAAAATGGGCAAATCTGACACCACCCTCTGCCGGTTCTGTGGGGCTGAGGATGAGACTTCGTGTCATGTGATCTACCACTGCCCTGTGCTGCAATGGTATGGTCAACTTTGCGATTTCGCGTCGATCTCATGGGGAAATCGCAGTTTGAAGGCGAAAAAACGTTAGGCACTTTTCAAACAGCAATTGAGGACTCCCAGGGATAAAAGAAACAGTTCGCTGTATGAATTGGGAAAATGATTAAATCCGCAAAATAGGTAGCTCACAAAAATAAAATGTGATACTACTTTTCTAGAAAAATGAACGAAAAACATTTGTTTTAATCAAACTAGTAAAATTAAAAGAAGTCGCGCACACAATGTGTTCTCAAAATGACCACCATTGTTTCTTATGCAGGCTCTCGTTCTTTTCCGCATGGCTTTAACTGTTATGTCGTGCGTTAGACTATCCCACAATATTGCGGCTGCCTCCATGATCCTCGCCCTTAGACAATGTCCGAGTATTCGTCATTTGTGATACCCGCCATGATTTTAACGTAACTGAACACTTGCATGACGTTTTGTCGACTCAACTCGCTTTCGCACGAGAACTAGTCTTGAAACATTGGCTTGCGAAAGGTAGTTTACCTACAGACTCATGGCAAGAGAAAACATGAATATCCTCCTTTTAAGACCGGAATTTGCCTAACGTTTTTTCGCCTTCAAACTGGAATTCCTCCATGACGTCGACGCAGAATCGCAAAGTTGACCATACAGTTTAGAAAGATGATTAAATTTGCAAGTTTCCTGAGGTTTGACAAGTTCCAGCACGTTTTTTGGAAGTGCAGTAAAAAAACGCTGCAAATTCTTTCACTGGGGTTTATTATTCAATTGGCTTGCGTTCATGATTTGAATTTCTACTAAGCTTTGGAGTGTGCGTGTTTCACAAGTGATAGAGCGATTATTGAATTTCAGGAGGCACACAAATATAATCAACTGATCAATCCAAATAGGTATTTTGGTTGAGAACAGATTTACGTGCTCTATGCATATCTCCTGAAATTCAATAATCGCTCTATCACCTGTGAAACACGCACACTCCAAAGCTTAGTAAAAAATTCAAATCATGAACGCAAGCCAATTGAATAATAAAACCCAGTGAAAGAATTTGCAGCGTTTTAGTTATCAGAATGCTTCAACCCGTGTATCGGCTACAAAACCTTTTAGGAGTTCACTCCAGTAACCACATTACTACATCACTAGGTTACTGATATCAAAACAAAAACAATAATAAAGCAAAATAACGCAAATGTTGGCACCATAAATCGGGCCGTACATCGGGAATGGTTTGACCTACGGACCTGGGGAGGGGCTCATTCGATTCCTCGTGGAACGTTCTTCAAAAAGAGTCCAAATTGAGGCCGCCTTGACTTTTTTTTAGGTTTTTAGGGATTTTACAAAAATTTGACAACCCTTAAAGGGCACTTCAAATTAAGTGAGAGAGCTGGCTCAAGAATTGGGGCGTCGTCCGACCAAAATGGATTTTTCCTGAACATTTCAGCTTCTTTGCTTCAGCCGTTTGGGAGAAATCGTGAGTAGGACGGACGGAAAATTTTTTATTGCAGATTCGGATTCTACACCTCTTGAAACGTAAACTATGAAATTTTCAAGGGGATTCGGATTCTATTATTGAACAATAAACCAATAAATGTAATTCAGTAACTAACATTTTTTTTAAAGTTTTCAATGTTTCAACTGCAATTGCGGTCCTTAGGGGTTGACCATACCATTAGAAAACTGATCGAATTTGCAAGTTTTCCGGAGGTTTTGACAAGTTCCAGCACGTTTTTCTTAAGTGCAGTAAAAATAAAAGTAATTCAGAAACTAGCAATTTTTTTTTAAAATTTTCAATGTTTGAACTAGAATTGGCGTCCTTAGGGGTTCGTTTATTATTATGAATGTGCATTGGTCGTCGATAAAATTTTACGCTGAATCCAAAAATGTGGTCAAAAGTAGAAAAACGTTGTTTTAAAGTGGGGAAAACATGGGTTTTTATGTCAAAGAACGTGGTTTCCTGAAAAAAGCCTTTAAAAAATTATATCTAGAGAACGGATTGAGATAGAAAAGTTTGGTTGGCGGGGTTTTACTACATTTTTAATGCAGATTAACAGATTTTTTCGTCACTTACCCGAATCCACCCTGTATATTGTGGAACTACTTGTTCGTGATTCGCAACAGTGGGCGTATATGTGTTTCGCATACATACAAAAAGTGACGGAATATCAATGAGGGGTTTTCTCCCTCGTACAGTGCGATTATTGGAAGAGAAATGGATCCGTGGTGACGCGTAATATTAAGCAGATTCACGAGAGCTTACACGCGGAAAGTGATGTATTCACGTGGAAAGTTGTATAGAAAGTCAGGACACGATGGGGACGGAGGAGAAGAAAATCGCGGAAGAGACGGGGAAAGGGGGAGGAGGCGTTGAAATTGAACAAGAAAAGTGAGAACATAATCAAAGTGCAGAAAGGAGGGGGAGGGATGATGTAGCATTTGAGAGGCCCCGTGCGGCAGTGCCGCAAGCCAATCACAAGTTGGTGGGAATCACAATAAGCTCACTCTAACAACCATTAGGTTCCGGGCTCTGGTCTATGGTGATGGCAGGGTGACTCTGGAGTTTTTGCCGCACTGCATGGTGACAATTAAGCCATATCAATCACTGTAGAGGGCCCTTTCCCAATAGCTGGGGAGCTCAAGACATCAATCAACTCAGTCAGGAGCTTTTGTATGCCCCTCTCCCTCCCCTGCTATCCTATATCCTTATTTTATCCTCCCCTTCGCCGCCGCTCGCCTATTTTTGCCACCTCCCTTCTCTGTCCTACAAAAATTTCCCCTTCATTTATTTAATTTTCGGGATTGGTTATTACCCGGGGTTTTCCCCTTGTGCGGTCTTTTGATGGAGCCGTTCATCATTGTGATGTTTAATCAATTAAAAACGTCTGCTCGAGGGCTCTCCAATTTGAGTATCATCTCCTCGCCAATGATAGATCTTGCTGAAAACACTGATCCCACCACACAAATAAACTGTGGAATCGAACAACGTCTGCGTCCCATGAATAGCAAATACAGTAGACTCTCGATAATCCGAATTTATAGGGACCAAACAAAAATTTCGAATTATCGAGTTTTTCGAAATAGTGAGAGTTCGAATTAAAGAGGGGCTGAATAATAATTTGAATTGAATAAAGTTACATTTTATTTAAGAAATCCGTGTACATATATGTCATTGTATAAGATTGTGAAAGCTGGTAGAAACAAAAATACGTATCATAATAATACATGTGGATCAATTTATATATTATAAAAAAAAAAGTTATATCAGTTCTTCCTTTAAAAACGCTGCAAATTCTTTCACTGGGGTTTATTATTAAATTTCATTCATTTGGCTTGCATTCAAGATTTGAATTTCTACTAAGCTCTGGAGTGTGCGTGTTTCACAGGTGATAGAGCGATTATTGAATTTCAGGAGGCACTTTGGTTGAGAACCGATTTACGTGCTCTATGCATATCTCCTGAAATTCAATAATCGCTCTATCACCTGTGAAACACGCACACTCCAAATCTTAGTAGAAATTCAAATCATGAACGCAAGCCAATTGAATTATAAACCCCAGTGAAAGAATTTGCAGCGTTTTGTTTTGATCGCAGTAACCTAGTGTAGTGAATGTGGATGCAAATGTTGGCGCCATAAATCGAGCCATACATCGGGAATGGTTTGAGCTACGGACCTGGAGAAGGGCTCATTCGATTCCTCGTGGGAAGTTCTTCATCGAAAAGTCCAAATTTAGGCCGCCTTGACTTTTTTTGAGGTTTTTAGGGATTTTACAAAACTTTGACAACCCTTGAAGGGCACTTTAAATCAAGTGAGAGAGCTGGCTAAAGAATTGGGGCGTTGTCGGACCAACATGGATTTTTCCTGAAAATTTCAGATATTTTGCTCCGCCGTTTGGAAGAAATCGTGCGTACGGCGGACGGACGGAAAATTTTTATTGCAGATTCGGATTCTACACCCTTTGAAACGTAAACCATGAAATTTTCAGGGGGGGGGGGGGTTCCTTAGAATTTTTTTTCTTCCAAGAAAGAGCGATTACAATGGTTTATTATTGAATAATAAAACAAAAGTTATATCATTTCTTCATACAAAAAATCGGTTATTTTCGTTCGGGTCGCTTGGTTGGCTGCAATCTGGTTCATTTTTCCAAAGTACTCACTGCTTTGAACACACAACCAGATTGGATGTTATCCATTTTGGACTGTTCGAAAACACGACGCAACCCTCTTAAAAAAAAGGTTGCTTCCTTAGAAGACACCATCGGAACATCGTCGTCTCCATCTTCACTGTCAGAAATCTGTTGATTGACCACAATTAACCCAATCAGTTGCTCAGACTCACTTTCCGGATAGCTCGCCGGATTTACACCAAAATACATTGATTTTTCTTCGAGTTACAGAGGTTCTCTCGGGGACCGAGGGTTTTCTTCGAATTATAGATTTTTTCGAATTACCGAGGTTCGATTTATCGAGATCCTACTGTACATTGTTCAATACGGAACTCCTAGCCGAAAATTCTTTCATTTTCAGCGAATTTTCATCGAACATAAAGCTATTCAAATAACTGTAAAAATGTTGAAATTGAAATTTCCAAAACATTTCTTCATCGAAATCCGTTTTGGGCATCTTGCCATATGCCATGGCCCCATAGGAATAAACTCGTGGAAATATTGCAGAAGAAAGATCGCTACCAACATGATTTAAACCAGACCTTTTGGTTTCTTGGACCCTATTGTGGCTAATTATCATTATAATTAGGTCCTAGGTTTGTTGAAATGCACATTGGTTCCTGAACAACTGCAAACATTAGAAATAGAAGATAGCGAGAGTGGTGACTCATATTTGACTATCGAGTCAGATTTCCGAGTTTTTTTTAAACGTTATGTAAAATACTTGAGTGATTGAACGACTAGCGATCTCCACCCAATAATTTTCCTTCTTCCTCGTTACATCCTTCATCATATGAGCTAAATTGAATTTAAATTGTGAAGGTTATACCTGTTTCAAGAATTTCACGTTAGCGCATGCTCAGAGCGTACCGCTGATTATATTGAGATGAAATCTGTATGTGATTGTATTTACTTATTTAAGTATATACAATACGGGCAAAAAACCCAATACAGAGAAATTTTCAAACATCAATAATTATAAAAATAGGTAGGCTAAATAATATCGAGTCAGACAAAACTAATGGAAATTAACTGAGCAACGAACTACACAAGACAACTCATTTTAGCAATTCCCCGCACCTTCTCCTAACTAACACTGGTGAACTTGAAAAGATGTCCAACTCGGGGCATTCATCGACAACATAGTTCAGACGCCGAGGCATTCTGCATAAAGGCCTGTTGTAGAGGTAGTTAGTAGGCGAGAAGGGAACCAGGAAGAGGGATGTTGATCGGGAACTGAGTCGAGGGACAACTAGGCCAACCCTGGCCAGGAGGGAAGGAGAGTCCAACAGTCCAGTCGCAAGTCTGCAGAAATAGGTGACATCGGCCTGGTAGTGCCGGATCTCGGGACTCCGCACTTTGCAATTCCTCTCCAGAGCGCCAAAGTCCACCTCTTCCTGAGGAATGCGGGATTTGTAAGCCACATAGCGCAAGAATCGTCGGTGCACCCTCTGCAGCTGTTCCATCTGGTATTTGTAGTGGGGGGTCCAGACGACTGAGGCGTAATCCAAGATGGGAACAACCAGAGCCCTGTATGATATGAGCTAAATGATGATGAAGGTATGGGCTAAATTCATTCAAAATTGTGGAATTTATGGCTGTAACAAGGAAATGCGGACATTCGCAAAAGAAGAGCTATTAAATCAATATATTATCAACCGAAAGAATGTATTTGATCGCTTACCCGTCTCAATTCTATCCAACTGATAGAGAAGAAGTTACTTTAACGAGGAACGAAAGCCAAATAGCTACCCGATACGCCTTTATTCTATTTCACTGCATTTACCTGTTCCTTCTTGAAACGAGAGACTTTCATTAGCTCTTTACCTCCTTAAGTGTTCCCCACAACTTTATCGAGTAAATATCTGTGTTTTGGTGATCTCTAACTTGTCTTCTTGCTTCTTACTACAGGAAACCATGAAATTTTGACATGGATTTTGTCCACCTATATTGGTCGTTTGCCGCACTGTGCGACGGGTGTAGGGCTGTCGTATTACTATGCAACAAGGGCAACTTATATCAACATCGACTTGCTCCACATAAATAATTATTACAACGAAAATGTTTAATTTATATGAGAAAATGATAACGGTGGATAAGGACAACCCCTCGTAGGATTGACTTTCACAGGGGCACTACTGGTTCAGAAGATCTACATTATAATCATATCCAACTTAAGGCTCTAACTCCTAAGAGCATCACATCGCAGTTTGAAACTAAAATGAAAACGGCTCAAACGCGGAACGCCGTTTTCCGCCTGCCATCCCATCCCCGTTTATCGATTTTCAATTAAGGCACCTTCCGTTTCTCCGGCAGAGAGCGGTTTACGAGGAAATCCTATGCATTAGGATGTAATTAAACTGGCATTTCAGAAAACAGTCTAATCCCGCCGACATTAGAGACTCCCCCGCGAGTTTTCAAAGAGCTCGCATATTCAATAACCTGAATTCAAGTTGCGATAGGAGGCGGGGGCCAGGGGGGGAGAAGCCGTGTTTGGAATTTTGAAGGCTTTGGGAGTCTACTGCGCTGTTCGCTTGCCAAGATGGATGGGAAGGGATATTACTTGGCGACAAATTATTTATAGATCACATCTCCAAGCTTCTTCCACACGTGATTCTAGAAAGCTGGTTTCTCCGGCTAGGCAATGGAAAGAACGTTTTTTAACTTGCTTTTATTAATTTTACTGATTGGAACGAGTATTATGTTCAATGACTTATAAATCAGCTTTTATTACATACAGACGGCGTAGTGGATTACTGGTGTTTCATTGAATTTAACTCGCAGTTATATTGACGACAAAATCATCCTTTGGCCTGACCTCTATAAAATCTGCTCCTAAAATGGGTTCAGAAATGGAGTTACAATTACGCTAAATCTTGTTTAAGCCGACCCAAAGGCCAACAATTTGATATAGAGACCGTTTAGAACATCCAGATAACGTGTTGTTCTCCATTTTATCGATGTTGTGTTTGCTGACAATTAGAATTCCGGGACACCCTTTTAACTGGATTTTATCCAACTGTACGTCTTGAATGAGGCAAAAAATAGAGAACAATGTTACCCCATTGGAAGGAAACTCATTTTCAAGTATTCAAAATCAGTTTTTGAGGTGACAAATTGAAAGAAAATGGGTTACTTCACAGAGAAGAGGAAGTTTTTCTCTCTCCGAAACACTGGCGGTTTTAGTTCTCTGAAGTGAACACAAACCTGACTATTTAAAATTCATAAACCAGAACTGTGCAGGCCTGGTAAAACGTGCGCCAAAATATCAGCTTTCCAACGGTGTAGTCGTTTTGGTTTTTAAAAATATTTTCAGTTAAGGAAATGGTGTTTAACTGCTGAAAAACGTGTGTTTTCTGTTAAAATTGAGGTTTTTCCAAAAGTCTCGAAGATGAATGCAACTCATCGCAGTCGGAAATGAGTTGTAGAACACGTAGGAGTCGAATTGTGCATAAGTCCTGGGACACCCTGTATCACTAAAAAAGACCTAATGTTTGAAAATTAGGAAAGCTACGGAGGAGGCATTGTCTTGGTCAGGGGCCAGGATATGCAATGACCCGCACGACCCCCCGGTCTTGAAGGAGGGGTTGCTTTGTGCGCCGTGTATTATCAACCCCAATCTGATTTGGCCGTAGCATTGGGTGTTGCAATGTTGATAATTTGTTGTTTCTGACCAAATTCAGCTTTAGCGAAATGTTTGTTGACTCAAAGATGTTGTCCAATTGTAGGACAATGGTAAGATATTGGGGTTTAAATGGAGTTCATATAAAGAGTTAGAGTTTAAACAAGATTGTTTAAGATAAGACATAAAACAAAAAATAAATGTTTAAAAATTAAAAATGAAAATGAATTTAATGAATGAAAAAGTTCGTTTGTGATCAGCGTCTACGGCATTACCAAGCTGTCCAGCCAAAGTCAGGATAATCGATGATCCGAGAGACAGCTATTGTTGGTGTTCATTTACGATTGATTGCGATGATTTGCTTTCAGTTGAGTAGCTATACCACAAGTGAGTATGTTGACACGATTTTTGTGTACGGTTTTGCCAATGGTAATGCTTCTGAAGCAGCAAGGGAGTCACACTCCTCCTGTGTACAACTCACACCCTTGCGAACACGTCGGATAGGATGAGGAAAAAATATTACTAGATTCATTATTATTTACTTGCTATCTAAGATGTAATATATTTTTGAACCTTCTCACGTTAAACACTGCTTCAATCAACTATAACCCCCCTTCCCCTTCCACATCTTAATGACGCAGTCTGCGTCACAGCCCCTGCCCTTCTGTGGGCACCCCTGCCTATGTAAACAACATTATTTCTAGTACCTATGTACTTTTTTCTCCGAAACGTAGAGATTTTCCCTAAAATTTAAATGTTTGTGATTGTTGTGTCAAAAGAAGACACTGCAAGAGAGTTCCTTCATGTTTTGTCAGCGACAATTACGGACCTATATGCGAAGTTAGCTCTCTGAAACTCAAGAGATGATAACTAAAGCACAAAGGTAACAAAAACATATTAGCTGCGCGCCTCGCCGGATGCTTACTCCTTAGGTCCTGCGGCTGAAATTTAAAAAACTTGGAACATGCCTTGGCCGCGCTTTTTTTCTGTTAGCTGCTTTCAATTTGCTCTTATTTGGCCCGCTATCTTAAGCTTTCCGATTTTCCGCATTCAGTAATTCGGAATGTTCGAATTTTGATAGTCCAAATTCTGAATGGTTCATGGATCAATCGATAAACGTTAATACTAGTTCGGGGATCGTTTCATAAACAACATTGTTTTTCTATCGATCGATAAACGTTATTCGTTAATGTATTCATCGCTAATGAATTCTTGTCAAATTTCATCAAAAAATGAGGCGTTGAAAATAACGTGTTGTCTTCTTTTTCTTACATGGGGACTCCTCCAGCCCGAAACTTTCCACGTTTGAATAGAGTGACGCATGGACGGCAGGAGGTAGACTGATAAATTACGTCAGCGAGGACTTGCGGCTACTAGACGTTACCGGGAGAGATGGTTCTTGACTTCGGCTGGTCACAAACATAACCGAACCTTGCCGACATCCGTGTGACACTTCCGCATTACAATTCCGCGTCACCCATCCCGCGTGACATTTTTCGGCTAGTTAGTTCAATGCACGGTAACTTGAGTAGAACGGTAGGGGTCACGAATCCGGAGAGCTGGGAATCCCCACTTAGGCCTGACGTCACTGGTACCTACGTTTCACTGGCCGGCTGGCTAGTTCCCTTGCAGTGCTATGCTAAGTTACTTACTCCAGTTTTCAAGTTTTCCTTGTTTAGTTCCTCGTAATGGTGTGCTGTGCGATCGCGGGCTGCCGTAATCACAATAAGAATCACAAGGGTTCGGGATTACATTTCCACCGCTTCCCTAAAATGCCTGTAAACGGCCGGATAAATTTTGTACAGAAAAAGCGCGAGTTTGTTCCGTCCATTTTGATGATAATGATTACGACCGCGATCTCAAAAGCGAATTATTGAATCTTCCCCGAAGATACGAATTAAAACCAGAAGCAGTTCCTCATTTAAGTTTACCCCGAAATTCGCTAGTCATGAATCAAACCACCTGTGATACAAAATGTCAAGCCTGCGCAACTGCGCGAAATAATCGAAAAGAGCTGAGTGAGTTGGTGGACTCCTCTCCTACTCTAGTTACCGTGAGTTCAATGTTCCTCGCTAAAATCCGAATCGTAAGCGCTTTTTGCCGATTCCATACCACTGTGCGTTGGGAACCACAGAAAGCCTTAGGTCGAGAAGCGCCGTGGGCAGAGAAGTGGAGGACGATTAAATTTAAACAATATAACGGTAACGGCTCGGTATTAAACTAATGGCGGCGGCAGGTGACAGCTCGCGGGGAAGTGAAGGTAGTTGGGTGAATTTAAAGAGAAGAGAGTTTTGGTTCCAAGGTAAACCAAACTCAATTAAGCCTCCCCCTCCACCTTTCCACCGCTCCCCCGGCCTACATCTCACCCCCACCGCCGTCGTTCTAAGGTCGGGAGCATCAACCGGGGTGGCAACTCCAGCTTTGCTTTTGCTTTCCATCTCGCGATCTTCATAACCCTGGAGGTCCCTTACGTTCTGTTTCCTTCAACCTCTACACCCTTCCAGCTAACTTTACTTGGCACCTCCGTATTCCTTGATATTCCTCGAACACATTACATTATCACTCTTCAAAACTGTTCTCTCTGGGCTGGATCAGCATTTTGCAATCCCTGGACAGGTGTGAAATGGTAGGGGTAGAAACCATTTTCTTGTAAAACTCGGTGGACAACTGACCTTGGAACTTCCAATTCTTGCTGTAACTGTCTGATGCTGGTCTGATTTTCTTGTGTTAATCTTTGATTTCCACCTCAACACTTTTCAGAGTTCTGTTTTTTTTTTTTTCAAAATTTGACATGTCCGGTTGAGATAGAAAAGTCCGGTTGTCGGGGTCTTACTACGTTTTTGATGCAGATTAACAGAAAACATTTTTCATCACTTATCCACTTCTACCCTGTATATACATACAATTATTTTAAGAAGGAATCACATTATTTGAGACTAAAAAAGCTTTGGAGAAGCACGTAATTCTGGATCAATGATTTCCGAAGAAAATGGAAAACGTAGATCACAGAAAACAAAACATCTGGACGTCCACTGAACGCGATTTCGCGAAAATACGCACATGGTCGTCAGTTCCAGGCTTCGCGCGAAGGAAGCCCATCCACTATACGCGAACTCCGGCTAAAAACGCCAGTTCATTTTCGGGATTTTCTTGTTTTGGATTTTTATTGTGTAGCTGAGGTGAACAATGGCACTTGCAGAGCGTCTTGCGTCACTTGCAGTCTCCGAATATGGTGAGAAGAAGACGAGGAAGAAGAATTGGCGTGAGAGAAGTGTGGGTGAAAGACCTTTTTTTTGCAGTGGAGACATGGGTATGGGAATGGCGTAGGTTTTGGTCCCATATTGCGGGTCTCTCCCGCACCAGAACAATTAATTTTTCTACAACCGTGCCGAATATCGCCGATCACGCCCGTCTGAATTCTAAGGCTGGACGTCCCACTGGACGCGACTTCGAGCGAAGGGAGAACAAGCGAAAAGGCGATATTTGGCGCGAACAGTTCGCCTGATTTCAAACAGCGGGGTTTAAGTGGGATCCCGTCCACTGCGAGCGTTAGTTTCGCGCGAGTTTGGGCGAACTAAGGCGACGGCAAAAATTCGTCGGCACGGACCTGTGTATCATGTACACCAAAGAAATGTTCAACAACTCCCTTAATGATAAGAGTTGAGAGAGGTGAAATGTGCCAACGCTTCGCGGAAATTGAAGAACGTCATTCGGAATTTAATGAATAAATATTGCAATATTACGCCTGCGCCCGAACGGAGGCTCGAAGTCGATGGAGAAAGAACTTTGTTGGGAACGGGGATGACAACCAAGAACATGATGGCAGTGAAGGGACAGAAGGGTGGAATTGGTGGGTTGGTTGGTTGGGGTTAGGGGAGGTTGAGGGTGAAAATGTCTACAGACGGGGGTGGAAAGGGGGCGCTTTTCGAGACCGGACAGTGCGAGGGGCATAATGGAGGAAAGGGAGAACAAGAGAGGGGTTTATGATGAAATTCAAATGTTTACATTTTTCCTGGCAAAGTAAAAAGAGCGGCTGTATAATTAATTAAAAAGTGATGGCGAATGAGAATTGACGCCGTATAAAAACGCCGAAGAACAAGGGAAACGCGGGGGTGGTATTGTGTGGCGGCCCTTCCTCCATGACGCAGGGATCCTTCCATCGTGGAGAGATGACTGATGTAATGGGTTGACCCCATCACACTTTCTTCTTTTCTTATCTATGTCTTCATTTATTTACCCCCCTCCCGCTCTGCCGTCTCTTCTCCGTGTCAAACCTCTTGACCATCACTCAACACTTCTTTCATAGCTCACCTATATCTCTTTTCTCCTCTTCAACGCTATGCCTCCTCTACGAGCCTTTCAACGTCTTTTTTTTCTTTACTTTTTCTTTTCTCTCTGGAAAAAAAATGCCGCTTTCTCACGGGATTTTTCGCGATGAGCGGCGAAGGGGCGAGCGAGGGGTAGCATTCATAAAACATGTCGCTTCCCGCACATCCTCCCCACCTCTCAACCAGGCGGCACAAACCATTTTCTTTTTTTGGGACGCTCCATCAAGTGGCTTCCACCAAAAAGTTCTTTCGTTGTTTAATCGATTTTCCCATTATATACGTTCATCAACACAAGGTTTTAACGTTTTTAAAGCGAAAAGCGAAACTGCTTCAATCCAGGAACACGTCTGTTCGCAAGGCACTTCAATTGATGCGATTATTTTTTCGCTATACGTGAACAGAAATATTCCGGAAAGACCTACAGGTTTGCTGATGATGTTGCCCTAGTATACTTCTGGCGAACATGCAGGGCTGGATTTAGCAATCTGGAGATATGCATAGAGCACGTAAATCAGTTCTCAACCAAAAAAGTAACGAAGATAAAAAATTGCCCATGGGGATTCTAGCTCAGAGGAGGGGAGCTAGTAAACAGATATGAAAGCTACGGCTGGGAGGGGGGGGTAGCAGGTACACGAATGACCCCCTCGGGCGGACGGAAAAGTGGTGATGCCGGGATAACAAAGGGCGGAAAGAGCCCACCCGAAGGTTAGTTGAAGGAGTGTTGAGCGATTGATCAGTCCATAACATCAGGTGGGTACGGATTCCTAAGAACTGGATCACCTGTAAAACACGTTAATCATTTAAATGATAATCATGAATGCATTTGGATTAAACCCCAGTGATTTGCAGCGTTTTTTGTTGATCAACTATTTGTGGTCTATGCATATCTCCTGAAATTCAATAATCGCTCTATCACCTGTAAAACACACACACTCCAAAGCTTAGTCGAAATTGAAATCTTGAATGCAAGCAAAATGAATAAAATTGAATAATAAACCCCAGTGAAAGAATTTGCTAGCGTTTTCAATGGGCAATGCCGAACGAACGAACCCATGGACCTGGGATTATGAAAATCCCAATAATACACGTAAATACAAATACAAATAACGGTCGTTTTATGTCACGGGTTTACTTAGCTACTAAGGGGTTACTGCTCTAATTTGTTTACTTAGCAATGCGAAGACAGATGTTGGCAGCAAAGATCATACCATACATCGGGAATGGTTTGAGCTATAGACCTGGGGAGGGTTTCATTCGATTCCTCATGGAAAGTTCTTCAAAGAAAAGTCCATATTTAGGCCGCCTTGATTTTTTTGAGATTTTTAGGGATTTTACAAAACTTTGACAACCGTTAAGTGGCACTTTGAATTGAGTGAGAGAGCTGGCTAAAGAATTGGGGCGTTGTCGGACCACTCTGGATTTTTCCTGAAAATTTCAGATTTTTTGCTACAGCCGTTTGGGAGAAAACGTGCGTACGGTGTACGACGTATGGCAGTCGGACGGAAAATTGTTTATTGCAGATTTGGATTCTACGCCCTTTGAAACGTAAACCATGCGAGGTTGCTGAGGTTGCTGCGCTGAAAGCAATGAAGACTCAATTGCCGAACGCTAAACTGTCAGGGTGCAATTTTCAGTTTAACCAATGTATGTGGAAGAAAATACAGAAAGTAGCGCCGCTCGTCAGAAATCGGTTGAATGCCTCTCGTCCATTCCATCAGTATTCGTCCGGATTCCTATTAGACAAGATGGCTCTTCAGAACGGGTTTTCTGATGATTCTGATGAAGAGCTTTTTGCTTTGGAGTTCCCCCCTTTGATTCTTGACGTATCAAGCACAGGCGATCTCAACCTGGGCGGAAAATGCGGGTGAATAACATAGACCCCAAACGAAAATAGTTCGGGGAATTTACTCATTCGTGGCATGATCTTCAAATCGACGATGACCACCATTGTTTTCCTATTTTCGAATGAGAAAGGATACATTTCAATACATTCTTATTAACTAGCAGAATTAACTTTTCGATGTCCATTTTCGTCTTCAATTCGCACTTGTTCGCAACTATGATCCCAGCAGGATCGGTTCGCAGTTCGCTACTGTACGGACGGAAACTGACGAACGTGTTGGGATCATTCGTCCGTTTTCGTGCTGGTTCGGCCGATTTGATTTCGCAACTTTTCGCAGCTTTCCTGATCCAGTGGACGATAAGCCTTTAGCTACGGTTACTATGGATGCGAGTTCTGACGAAATTTCGTTGTGACGACTTAGTCAGAAATCTTCGTTAGAAGAAGGTGGTTTCACTATGTGCGTTCTGACGGTCAGTATGTTTCAATTTCTAAAGCAGAATAGACGAATTTGACGAGCTTTATTTTTCTGAAAGTCCTTTGATAAAGTTACTGTTGATAAGTGGTGTGAAAACAGAACATGTAAACAACCCATTTTCTGCAACAGACGAAAAGGGAGAGTTTGAAATGGTGTTTCAAGATTTGTGGAAGAACCCTCATGTGAAACATCTCTATTGTGATAGTTCTTGTCTTTCATGTCCCACAAACACCTATTATCAAACACTACACCAATCAATTTTTCGATATCCATGGTGATGATAGCGCAAAAAACTGGAAATTTCCGTCAGAACGCACGAACAAATCAAACAACTTTGAACGCTCGACCGGTTCTGACGAAGTCGTACATGAACTGACGTGCTTGTCGCAGTGAGTGCAAACTCTCTCATTGGAAAACAGGCGTTTGTTCGTTCGGACGAATTCGTCAGAACACTTTTTCGTCAGAACTCGCATCCATAGTAACCGTAGCTTTAGGAGGACACCGTAACTAGAGATGTTCGATATTTCTGTACCGGTGACAAAGTCACCGATATGCGTTTGTCACCGATATATCGGTGACAAGGAACTGGAAAAAGCAGTGACAGATATTTCGGTGACTGCGCTGGATTCCAACACGAAGTACTACTATGCGCGGGATTGGAACGGCGGCTTGGCGCCGAAGGATCTCCTGAAAGAGTTGCGAACTCAATAACACTGTTATCAGTGAAACCTTCCTTGAGACTACACGGCTAGAGATGTTCGATATTTCGGTACCGGTGACAAAGTCACCGATATGATTACTTTGTCACCGATAATTGTTACTACAGAATTTGTGTTATCATTCGACATGAATTTATGTTACTATTCATAAGTTCCTTAAAACATGATGTTTTCATGTAATAAAATAAATTTTTAGAGCGATGAATGTGTTTTTTTAATTTTCTCTCTCTCTTATTCAGAAGTTTCAAATTTAGTAAACATTTTTTAAATATACAAGAATAAAAATAGATTATTATTATTTTAACTGTAAAGCAATCCCTCTTTAATCATAAAAATGTATGTTCAACATCTCTTTTTATGCCTCCTTCCTTCGAAAAACTGTGACAGCGCCACATTTCATTCCAGTGCATCTGTCTCCGAAAACCAGGTCACTTTGTTTGTCACCGATATTTCCTTGTCGCTGGAACCGAAGTCACCGATATTTGTAAGTCACTGGATCGCACATCTCTAACCGTAACTCATGATATTTGATTTATTTAGTTGGTCTGTCCGCTCATCCCACGCCACCACGCTCATTTCCTGGGGTGACGGGAGTTGAATGCCGACAATTCTCGGGCGATTGCCGTTTATACCGGTCTCGAAAAACGATCGAGCCACTTTGGTGGATAACAGGGCTCCGAGAACAGGGGAAAGGGAGACGGCAGAAGGAGGGATCGGTGGAGGCAGTCGATAAAATAACTGCAGGAAGGATCCGACAAAAATGAGGTAAGGGGAAAAAGAAAAACAAGCCAAGAATCCCTTGGAGACTTGCCCGGCCCCAAGTCGGCGGACGATACCGTGTTATGTTTTCAATTTTCTTCAGTCCTCACAGGAATCGGATCTAATAACCTACGTATCCCCTTCCCCTTTGTTCTGAGTTATACTTTGAGAAGTGTGTTCTCATCTTTCGGGTGGCAGTGGTGGTCTCTCCAGCCCTCATACGGGAGGGCAACACGAGAAGCACCTTTAAGAGATAAAAAGTTTAAAATTTGAGATCCCCAACCTTGAGAGTAGGTTTGAAAGCGATTAAAGATAGTTCATTTTTGAGCTATTTTGATGAAAAACGCTGCAAATTCTTCACTGGGGTTTATTATTCAATTTCATTCATTTGGCTTGCATTCATGATTTGAATTTCTACTAAGCTTTGGAGTGTGCGTGTTTCACAGGTGTTGGAGCGATTATTGAATTTCAGGAGGCACTCAAATATAATCAACTGATCAATCCAAATAGGTATTTTAGTTGAGAACCGATTTACGTGCTCTATGCATATCTCCTGAAATTCAATAATCGCACCATCACCTGTGAAACACGCAATCCAAAGCTTAGTAGAAATTCAAATCATGAATGCAAGCCAAATGAATGAAATTGAATAATAAACCCCAGTGAAAGAATTTGCAGCGTTTTTCCGAGATGTAATCGCTCGGAAAAATATTATATTTGAAAGTTTGAAATTTCGTAAGACGGAGCATGCATATCAGAATGCTTCAACCCGTGTATCGGCTATAAACCCTTTTAGGAGTTCACTCCAGTATCCACATTCACTACATCACTAAGTTACTACGATAAAAAAAAACCTGTTGTTTGTTTTGATTGCAGTAATCTAGTGATGTACTAAATGTGGATGCAATGTTGGCAGCATAAATCGGGCTATACATCGGGAATGGTTTGAGCTACGGACGTGGGTAGGGGCTCATTCCTCATGGAAAGTTCTTAAAAAAAAATCCAAATTTAGGCCGCCTTGACTTTTTTTGAGGTTTTAAGGGATTTTACAAAACTTTGACAACCCTGAAAAGGCACTTTAAATTAAGTGAGAGAGCTGGCTAAAGAATTGGGACGTTCGGACCAACATAGATTTTTCCTGAAAATTTCAGATTTTTCGCTCCAGCCGTTTAGGAGAAATCGTGCGTACGGGGTACGGTGGACGGACGGAAATTTTTATTGCAGATTTGGAAGATTTTGATTCTACACCTCTTGAAACGTAAACCATGAAATTTTCAGGGGGGGGGGGGGGGGGGGGGTAGAAATTTTTTTCAAGAGCTATTACAATGGTTTATTATTGAATAATAAACCAAAATCGCGGAAATAACAATGAAAGGAGCGTTTTATCGAAAAACGGACTTCAGATTCGTGTTCAGCACCTCGAACAACCCCTTCGAAAAACCCAGTGGGTGAATATGTCGATTTTCGTCGAAAATGACAATTCAGTAAAACATATTGATAAGTAAAGCATGCGTTGTAAGTATGACCCTACGTCCCGTTTTATAAGATCACATCTATAAATGCTCAATGGGACATACTAATGAGTAGATTTAAAAACCAGAAAATATTCCAAATCGTACAAATAACCATGAAAATTGGGTGGGAATTTTAGTGGAGATGAGGATTACTGGGATAAATCGGCCGTCACAACCCCCCTACCATTACGAAATCAAATTTTACATTTCTTCTTTTATATCGTCGGAAAACAAACATGGAAATTGTGAAGATAGCGATGGGATAATTACTATTCTGCCGTTTGAAATAAAAACACCTTATCACCAAGGTTGACAAAATGAGTTTTTTCCGTATTCCCCCTATTTTTGTTATGCTCTTTTCAATGTCCAATGGTGATGTCCAAATTTAAAAATTTCATTCTGGTTAAGCTTAATTTTTGGTGGTGAGGTGTTAAACCTTGAAAAACAAGAGGTCGGTAACCCTGTTGTTTTTTTATGGTGAACATGCAAGTTAAGACGATTGACCTTCATGTTTCGTTTTGATTTCCCCGCCTTAAATAGAGTTTTTGGTTTGAAAATCGATTTTTTAAGTCAATTTAAGCACTATCGACGTGCCTCTAAAACATGGGCTTGAAAGTACAAACTAAGGGGGAACAACAGTCAGATTTCTATAGAAAACTTGAAACCATTTTTCTGGATTACGTAGGTTTTGGAGATAAGGCGTATTTGTTTCAAACGGCAGTATTATCCTATCCATTCACACCCCTCCATAATTAAACTTGAAAGATCTGAAACATGTTTCAACAAGACCACAGTCCTTAATCGAACAAAAAAGAATCAGGATAAACGGCAGTACCAGGTGTATGAGCAGAGCGTGATTGGATTGCCTGTTACCCTCTTCATTCACATTTCCAACAGAAAATTCAAAATTTTCAAGGTTTGTTGCACAAATAGACTGAAATTAGAGTTAAGAAAGGGAAAACAGTTTTCAAAGCGATAAAATTAGATGAAAATAATGAAGGAATAGCGATTTATCACACCTAACCCGTCCATTCACCCCCTTCCACAGTGATAATCTATTTTTTTCCCCTTACCCTTCATTTGGGCTTAATAATTTAGAACGGTTATGGCACAAATAGATGGTTTTTTAAGGTTTTCACTGATATAGACAAGTAGGATGTCATTGCCAAAACCCAAACCAGCCCGAGGTCATCTGAATTAGAAAACTTCGTTTTCAACGGTGAGAATGTTGAAAAAGGTTGTTTAAATCCCAATTTTTTCATTTTATCGTTTTGATATCCCGGCGTTCAAGAAATTGCAGCATTTTACCGTTGTTTATCGAACGTTGGGGGGAGGAGGGTCAGTGTGGAATAGAGATGGCACATCGACATCGATATTACATCGATGTTTTGCCATCGATGCCAAATGTTCAATAATATCGATATATCGATATGTTGGCTCCGATAACATCGGTTTGGTTTTCTCTTTGGTTTACAGAAAAAATTCCATCTAGTTTGCTTGCTACCTAACGTGAAAAAAGAGAAATATTAAAAATTCTTTCAACTGCCGTAGTATTAGCGAATTTTCTAAGAAAAAGAAACAACCTATTGTTCTCGGTATAAAATATTTAAAATGAAAATTTTCAAAAAATGTTTGCATCAAAATCCGTTTTAAAGCATTCTAAACCCACTGTCAAAAGACACCAAAAACACCTTCTAGACGATAACTCGAGATAAAGTGAGATTAAATCTCAAATTTGCACAAAAAATCTACCTAGGCTTTCAAAAGGCTAAGTTTGAAGATGAGCACAATCGCCTCACTCTAAGGGGAGATTCGGGGCATTTAAAATGGGGGAAAGTTACCCGAAAACCCCAAGCAGGTGACTCTCTTTTATAAAGGTTTTTTCACGCTGAACACGATGGTGAAATCGGTTTGGAAATATTTCAATCCGTTCAAACTAGAGCAGCTTGAAGATGATAAAACGCGGTAAATTGGCAAAATTCGGCAAAAAAAAAAAAAAAAAAATTCTTCAGCTTTCAAAAATTTTGAAATTAAAATGAGGTATCTCAAGTCAGAAAATAAAATTGTCGGTTTTTGCGTAATTTTTCCTCCTGCAAAACTGGTTACTTTGAAAATTTGCTCATTTCGTCGTGCTGCATGACTGGAATGGCTGGTTGCTGGGTTTTTCAACATTGAAAAACCTTTAAAATGAGATATCATTTCTCAAAAAATAAAATTGTCGATTTTGCGTCAATATTCCTTCTGGTTTAACTTATTCACTCACAAACGCTGAACGAACGAACAAACAAAATCCTCAGAATACCAGCCAGAAGCGATCGGTAGTAGCGCGTAATAAGGATATGTTTACTAATAAGGACACCAATATCCAAAATAAAGAAAATATTTTCACCCGATATTGGAGGACATATCGATGACGCTCTCAAACATCGACATCGATATCAATATCAATATCCGTAGTGTGGAAACTCTCGGAATAACTCAGTAAGTGGCACTTGTCTGTTTCCAGGTCTCTCGCCTGGTTCTCCTTCTTCATGAAAATTTCATTGTTATTCCTCGAGACTCCGACAGATGGGGGTCGTTGTGACGTCGAGTTAGTTTGCTCGGGGACGCCAACACACCTTCCCCCTTTCTCTCCTAATCACTTTTGCCAACCTAATTCTGGAAGTCATGCATTATGACCTCGGTTGATTACGAGGGGGAATATATAGCGCATCATTTAGGGGGAACGGTCAGTCCCAGCGGCCAACGCTGCTCCGGAACGTCGTTTTTCGCTTTCTACCCTCAAGGAAAATAAAAAAGCGTCGTAATTACTAATTAGAGTTGGAATATCATTTGGTCTAGATGAAAGAGAGCGATACGAATTGCTCCTAGAGTTGTTTGTGAATATTCAAAGATTTGATTTAACCATTTTGGATCGACAGAAACTGATGACTACAACTCTGTTGCAACTAGCTGGTTGGCTTCCTAATTAGATACATTTTTCATAATCGGAGACACTTGAGGAGCTTACTTTCAAAAAGACACATATCCAAATCTGGGAGAAAACGTTTTTTTCTCAATTTTCTATCTCTGAATATGAGTTGAATCAGATCCCCCTATCATTTCCGAACAAAACAGAACACACCCACGTCAATTCCGGGGCTAAAGTTATGTGTTTGCATCAAAAGGTTACAAATCCGTCCCCTACATTTTTTTCAGTGCCTTGCAATCGAAATGGCACATATCCTCCGAATTTCGTCAGGCGATAAGTCGATGGGTTTTCAAAAAGGGACATATCCAAAAAGAAGCATTGCGCCTTTGTCTTGACGTTGAATATTTACACGAGACTCGATTGATGGCAGGAATGACAAATGGAAATATGGAGTCTGGTAAAGTTTTCAATAAAACCTACAGAATGGAGAATGAATTCTTTCTTTTTCAAAAAGGCACAAATCCATGAGTTTTGATCAAAAGTTCACATTTCCAAAGTGAAAATGGATATACAGCCTCGTGTTTTGGAGAAAATTGATTCATATTCTCAGGCATCTTTATCTGTGCCTTCTCACACATTACTCCGATGAGAAACTGCAGAAAAACATCTCCACTAATCTGCAAATCGTTTTTTTCACTTCCTGAAAATTTTGTCGGAATGGATATGTGCCTGTTTGAAAGTAAGCTCCTCACTTGGGACGGATATTCAATTGAGATTAACAGTTAATTCTTGTTGTTCATTTCAAGTTCCCTTCTACCATCATAACAGTGGGAAGCAACAGTACCATTATTACAGGGTACGTACTTCCCCCATCCCTTAGATAGATAGGTAAACATGCTTTATTAATAAATATACATAATTGAACTTCGACAACAAATACAAAAACATGCAATAATCGTGGTCGCAATGACCGTCAGATGAGTACGCCGATTCCGATAAATCTTGAAACGAATCAAAGAAGAAAGATAACAATAACAATAATAATTCCTGTCTCTTGAAGGTTAAACTTAGTATAATAAGTAAATATTGATGAGAAACTAATTATCAGTTCACAGACAATATGAAGGAATGTGTTTTCCGACAGACTTTGCCATTTCAACTCTGTAATCCAATTTACCCCTCAATTCCACATTCATGTCACATAAACTTTTTTTTTAAATGTATCCATATGGAATACATCCGCATATTTTCAATCATGGGTATTCAAAAATCAAGAAAATATTTAAACAAACAGAATTTATTGAAATTTTATATTTGGACAAGGTAACATTATTAGTAAAATATTATTGGTCATATTGCATGATTTATTTTTAGTTGACAAAAATTACACTTCAACAAACAGGTATAATATAAAAAAGGTATAACATTATTTTGAGTCTTTGATGAAAAAATATTATTGGAAAAAACAATAATGTTGAATTCAGTACCAAAATCGTAATTAGATTACTTAGCGACTGAGTGTTTCTGCTCATCTCAATGGGGAAAGGCACGACTTATTATTAAACGAAGAACAATGAGACCTGAAGTTATTCGTGTCCAACGGAATCATATCGGACGTATCCACCCCTCTCAAGAGCTCTTTGAAGAATAGGCAAACAGCATTCTATAGCTTAGCCTATAAAATGTACATGACTAGTGGTTAATGATCCATATGCACTCAAAGATGTCAATCCAGGACTAATTAACATTGTAGAAACAAGTCCTCGAGCCAGTCTGGACTTGTGGGGCTGTTCTGCTCAAAGTAATCGCGATATTGTACAGCGGTTTCAAAACAACGTACTTAGGTGTGTTTTTGATGCATACCGGTACACGAGAAATGTTCGACTACACAAAGAACATCGTATACCAACAATGGTGAAATATTTGAGGAATAACATCATTTATACATTTTCATGACCTATCACTCTTAACAATTTCGGATTTTTACAGCACATCCAACATTTGGGCAAAAGTGAGGGAATTCTACATATTGCTTGTTTGTCAGATCAAAACTAAAGCTATGATTGGATTCATTCAGATGACTTGCAAAGGCAGAATCACCTTTGTTGTCTCTGAAATCCTTCTCATGCTCTTTTATTCGTTCCCTAAATTTCCTACCAGTTTGACCACAGTACTCAAGCCCACATGAACATTTTAGTTTATAAGCCCCACTTTTATCCTGAACGTTAATTTTATCCTTAACCGAACCCAAAGAAGCTTCAAGATTATTTTTATTCTTGAACCCAACATTGAAACTTCTGGGCGACAGAATTTTACCGAGTTTATCCGAAATTTTCCCATACTAAGGTATACCAATCCACTCATTCTCTTCCAACTCAATTTCTCTCACTAAATTACACACCCCTTCCCTACTCTTTTTTCTAAGAACCTTATTCCAAATAGAATCAACAAGTTCTCCCCCGTACGTTGATTTCTGGTCCAAGTTTCATTAACTTTAGTTCAGTTGCTTCGAATAAGCTGTTGTCCCACAACCCCCCTGGGTCAATTCTAATATGCGTCGTTATAAAGACGAGTCCTTGCTTGAAATGGTTCTCATCTTGGTAGATTACAAAGGTTCATCGTTCAACATAATAAACTACCAGAACCAGTAGCGAAAGACCCCAAGACCTGGTTGTTAGGGAAGTTACATTGAAGTATGAGCGGGCAAGCCATGAGGGAAAACCGCGGTGGCTTTTTTCTCCATTTTATACAAACATAAATCTGATACATTGAGCCGCCATAGATTAAACTGTTAAGCATATCGGAGGCGCATATGCGTTATGCGCGCTTACCCAAGCAATCCCCCGGCCGGGAGACGCTACCTTTTTGAGTGGGCCATTTGTTTGGTCCAGACCTATAGACACAGATAGGGCCAGCGGGGGAAGGGATGGGAGTTTCGCCCGCCATTATGCTAATATCTCCCAAGATTGATTATTGCGGAAAGGGGGCCACAAATGTTATCAGAAGGAGGCTCGGGGGGCCCCCTCTATATTACTGGGTAAAACGGCCATCTCCGCCGATGGAGAAATATACAGAGGCGGCTGGGGGCCCGGCCGCGGGGGCAATATCCCCTCTTCGCCCCCCCTTTTATGGCCTAGACTCTCTCAGAATACTTAGCCACCATCGAGAGCTCTTCAACTATGAATTGATTTACTGCTCTTATTATGGGCCCCTGATATAGGTCTTCTTGCCTTTTCCCCCATGCACTAACCCTAGTCTTCTTCTTCCTGGATATCCTTCCTTCTTTCTTTCTGTCTTCCTTCCTTTTTGCATAATTTGCCCTTTCGCGGGAAACTTTCTCCCCTCCTTCCACACCCCTTTCCTCATATCCTCCCTATAACAGGAACTTACTACGAACATATTCCCGTCCTTCGAAAAGCGATTCCCTCGTTTTTCTAGTAAAATAACCAGTAACCTTTTATCGAATTTACGCGTAGAATTAAGTTGTGGCCAGGGTCGTTATAGAAGGAATTGTCATTCCCATTACAAAGTCCCATTCCTTTTGAAGATATGTAATTGAGATGCCCATTCCAACTTAACTTAATTAACTGCAGTCCACCATTTATGGTTTCATTTATCAACAGCTTTTAAATGAGATTGGTGGTTGATGGCACACGCTTGTTCATCCAGGTGGCTTCTTAGGATGGCCAAATCGTTTGCTTACCATTGATGTGTTTGTGGCAGTAGGTACGTCGCTGACGTGTATTAAATAAAGTAGCGGGCCTAAAACGCCTCCCTGGGGGACCCCTGAGTGGGATTTCTTGGTCGCTGATCTTGACGTGTCACATTTCACGCAGAAAGTCCGCTGTAAAAGGTAAGACTGGAGGATCCTGTGACAGGTGTCAGGTAAAAATGGCTTCAACTTGAAAATGAGCCCTGAATGCCACATTCCAACCAATACCTAATGCAACAAGGCCGAAACGCATATTAGTGTTATGAGAGCTTTGTGCCATCCAAGTTGGGGTGCGGATCCTCAGTCAGCTATGCTATTTTACAAGAACACGGTTCGAAGTATATGTGAATATGGATCATTTTTGTTTGGTAGTGCCAGCAGAACATACCTGGCGAAATTGGACAGAATTCAATATCGGTGTGTTAGACTTGCTTTAGGATTATTAACATCTACTCCTATCAATGCAGTGCTAGCAGAAGCTTGTGAACCTCCTCTAGCCACAAGACGTGAATGTTGTGTAAGCGATTCTTAATTAACATATATAACTCGCATCCAAATATATACGGTAGTATACATGAACTGAGAAGCCACTATTATGCGAATGTTATCCGGAAACATCACCATTGACAGACAAAATAGTATCAACGACTTTGCCTTATAAATACCAAATAGAATACGAACTATTCAGAAACCCGATTGTTGAACTCAAAAACCTTCCAGTGTCTCGTTCAAAACCACAAAACCAATGAGGTAACTTTTCAAGAGGAGATGTCTAAATTTGCTCCTAACTCGCATAAAACATACGTGGATGGTTCCAAATGGGAAGGGAAAGTATCAATCAATCAATCAATCAATACATTTATTTGTATAAAGTCATTATATGACTGTTACAAAGAGTTCTGGTATATCCAGCAACTTTGAAAGAAAAAGATATAAACATATGTAGTAGTGTTACACAGATATGTATATTGTAACTCATAAGTAATAGGTAGTGCATGAAAATAAAGAGATACACTGTATAGGAAATGGAGTAGTTAAAAAAATCAATTTAAGGGGTACATCAAAATAAGGAAACACTTCAAAAAGGAGAGTATAAAAGAAAGATTTCAACATTAATTTAATTGAATCGTAATGGGGGGAGCAGGGGGTGTTGTCCATGTATTGTAGGAGGGCGGACGGGTTCACCATTCGTTTCTTGCAAATGCCCTCAGCCTCAGCGAGTGGATGGTAAATTGATAGAGGGCCCACATCTATCCCTCTATCAGAGCCCACGTCCAGAAGGGAGCTCAGCTCAATATCATCTGACGCCGTGGAGCTTGGGAGTGGCAGATGTATATAATTCCACAGATAGTGAACTCTGTGAGGATGGTATTGAGGGCAGCGAAGTAGAAAGTGGGAGAGAGATTCAGGCTCAGCTCTATTACATATTGAGCAAAGCTCATTGCTTTTCCAGGAATATCTGAAGCGCTTGTGATAGAAATAAACTGTGTCACAGAGTGAGGATGATTCAGGTGCCAATGGGAAGGGAAAGGTTGTGCAGTAAATGATCCCAATAACAGCGTAACAATAAAATTACGTCTCCCGGACGTACCGTCAGGCTAAAGACTAGGTATGCACGAAAATAGGATGCATATGGATGCAAAATATGGATAGAACATTTCAGTGATCTACACGTTAATGTTAGATTTGCGCTGAGGTAGCCTTGGAGGCCGATAATACCAATTGCCCTATAAACGTTTACGTGTAATTATGTCCTGGTAAGCGGGATGGGATCACTCGGTCACCAGGTCATCTTTTGAGCTGGCTGAAGAAAGTATTGATTTTTCTGGATGTGCAGGGGCTGCGTATGTCGAACGCAACACTTGGCTGTTGTGTTGGTGTGTAATCTTCGAGCAATAAAGGCGCCCGCTCATCCGGTTGTCGAACTGGATTCCAAGTTGGAGTCTGCACGGAGAAACCTGACCTTCAGATATCGAGAGAGAATGACTCCACGCCACACAATTCCTTCAACTTACATTCATTTCACACGACTGCTAGAAGTATCTCCTCATCTAACACGTTCAAAGGGTTCAAAGTTGTCGAGGCAAACTGTATTGCTGCTGTAACGGATCTTAATCCTTTCTTAAATGATTCCGGAGTTTCTGTTTTTGTTGACATCTCTCATTGAGAACTGTACCACAGTCAACTACAGTCTAAGACACGGGAGACCTAAATAACAAGGTCATTGTCAAGTGGAATGTATGCAGCTTTTTGAATAAGATTTGTCTAAATAATGTGATAAAATGATATATCTTGAGTACATTCTCTTACCAGTAGTGATAGTTAAATATCTTGCATAATTACGAATAGTAATAATTTTAATCCATACATTCCCACTAATTTCACCACCGAATCAAGCTACAATTCCATTCCATAAAATTTAATTTTACAAGGTTGCACATTTTATAGTCTACAAATTGAACCGTAGCTTTATAGTTTCGTTTTGTCCTTTGTCCTGAAGAAGCTATACAAATACATCGAAACGTTGGCCTAGAAGTTTTAATGTTTTTTGGATTAAAAACAAATATAAAGAAAACTATTTGATATCATGAGAGATCAGGCTGATAAAGCTTCTAGAGGGGATGCGGGGAGGGGATGCCATTCCCTTATGATGTCATTCATGTCTATTTACACCACTGTCTAGTAGAGTCTCTCAGGTGCCATGGAGCACCAGTTATTAAGCGGAGAGCTCTATTTTCTTGGGTTCGAACTCTTTTGATCCGTGAGTTACACGCTAAAGCCCCATATAGTGCAACCATACTGCTAGATTGGGGGAATCATGGTCAAATAGGCGTTTATTAACGTTGGATGATGGTGACGTTCTACTGAGAAGAGGTTTGAGTATGATGTTGATTGTGTATGATGATATGGCGGGTCTGATAATTTTTTCAGGGTTCATTTCGGATTAGAGCACGCTTAGCAGAAATATCAAGCTTAGAGTGTACCGTACTATGATAAGACCAGTGGTGCTCTACGGTTCCGAAGCCTGGACCATTACACAGGCAGATGGATAGTTTCTGAGGCGATTTGAAAGGAAAATCCTCCGCAAAATTTTTGGCGCCAAAAATGTCAACGGAAGTTGGAAAATCCGCACAAACCTCGAGTTACGAGAGCTGTATGGGCATCCCGACATTGTTGCGGAGATAAAGGCGAGTCGAATCAGATGGATCGGCCATGTGGAGAGAATGGGTGAGGATAGGACCGTGCGTAAGGTATTTCCATTTCAATTTCAGAATTTTCCATTTCATCAAATTGATAAAATATACGCATGTTTTGCTTCCGAGTCTGCGAAGCAGCGGAAGCCTTGTGTTCACTTTCGGAAGCCACACAATTTTCGTTGCCCGAATTTAGAATTTCCAGTCGTATTTTGCGTTTCATAGCCTACTAAACAAATTTGGTTCCCTGTCTGTCTGTCAGTCTGCATTTCCTTGTTACAGCCATAACTTCCACAATTTTGAATGAATTTAGCTCATATTTTGAGGATTTGCAGATAAGGTCTCTTGAGGTCCCATACGAATTTCATCTCAATATAATCAGCGGTACGCTCTGCGTATGCGCTAACGTGAAATTTTTGAAATAGGTATAACTTTTTGGCTGTTTCAAGAATTTCACGTTAGCGCTTTTCACGTTATCAATTTCGATGAACCAGTTCCTTCTCACCTCTCGTGATGATTTTTTAATTTTATTAATACATTTTGTGTGCTACCTACTTATTTCCTTCACTTTATCCCCTTTTTTTTTTACGCTCCCACCATCACATTCTGAATGGAAAATTCTGAAATTGAATTGGAAAAGTCTGAAATTGAAATGGAAAATTCTGAAATTGGTTTGGAAATTTCTGAACCTGACTTGGAAAAGCTATATGAAGGAAAGCCAGGAGGCCGCAGATTGCGAGGAAGACCGCGGAAAAGGTGGCTTGACGATGTGGAGGAAGACTTAGGGAAAATCAGGGCCGGGAGATGGAGGTCATGAGCTCAGGATCGAGCTGACTGGAAAAATGGATTGTCGTTGAGGATAGGGATGGCCAAAATCATAATCATGATTAAGATTAAGATTTTTAATCACACAATTATTTCCCTATGAATATAAATAAGATTAAAATCTTAATCAAAGGGAAAGAGTATGATTAAAATCATAATCATAGCGTATGATTAAGAATAATTTCTTAATCACAGGAATCAATGATTAATCACAGAAATCTGAGATTAATCGCTGAAATCTGTGATTAATCACTGAAAGTTGAAATAATTGATAATTTCAGAAATAGTGATAAAAACACTGGGGAATTCATGCACGTCCACATTGTGGGGGGGGGATCACGTGGGGATCACATTGTGTGGTGACGAGGGGGAGGGTAATTATTTTAATAATTCATATAGTTCATTGGGTTTTTCAAAATCGACTGTTTGATTGTCAGCATCTTATTTTTTCTCTCAATATTTCAAGACCTTACCTACTCAGATTTTACCAGGTAAAATGCATTAATATAACCAGATTAATCACTGATCCCTACAATTAATGACCACCGATTGCCGTGATTTTTCACAACTTTCTGTGATTGATATCCGATTTCAGCGATTAACCTCAGATTTCTGTGATTAATCACAAATTCCTGTGATTAAGAAATTATTCTTAATCATGAGCTGTGATTAAGATTTTAATCAAACTCTTTTTCTGTGATTAAGATTTTAATCGTATTCATAATCTTAGGAAACAATCAATAAAGTAATTATTTTAATATTTTATATAGTTCGTTGAGTTTTTCAAAACCGAGTGTTTCTATTGATTGTCAGCATCATATTTTTTCTCTCAATATTTCAACACCTTACCTGCTCAGATTTTACCAGGTAAAATGCATTAATACAACCAGATTAATCACGGATCCCCACAATTAATTACCACCGATTGCCGTGGTTTTTCACAACTTTCTGTGATTAATATCCGATTCCAGCGATTAACCTCAGATATCTGTGATTAATCACAGATTCCTGTGAATAATCACAAATTCCTTTGATTAAGAAATCATTCTTAACCATGAGCTGTGATTATGATTTTAATCATACTCTTTTTCTGTGATTAAGGTTTTAATCTTATTCATAATCTTAGGAAAATAATCCTGTGAGTTGCCCATCCTTGGTTGAGGAGGCCATGGCCCATCACGGATTGTAGCGCCGAGGAGTCACTAAGGGTTAATTTCGGATTCCACTGATCAGTCCATTCCTGGATATTATTGAGGTGAAGCTGCAGTTTTGCAGATAAAAGAACTCAGGAAATTATTGCACAGGCATCCGCTAACATTGCAGGACTGGTGTCATGGGAAGTTGGAACGTCACTAACGTATTTTAGGTAGAGGATAGGCCCCCACACGCTACCTTGGAGCAGGGATGCCGATACGCCGCAGCGTCGTGAATGAACACCATTACACTTTATGTGGAAAGATCTGTTTATGATGAAACATTGGATCATCCTGTAGTAGGTACTCCTTGTGATATCGGCCCTTACCAATATTTTCGGAGAGCCCCGTCGAGATTGTTCTCGCTGGTGGACTGAAACCGGTGGGAATCGTCTAATTTCTCAATCCGTTGATTCTTGGTTTATTATTCAATAATAAACCATTGTAATCGCTCTTGAAAAAAACAAATTCTGATAAGCCCCTCCTGAAAATTTCATGGTTTTTCGTTTCAAAGGGTGTAGAATCCGAATCTGCTATAACAATTTTTCCGTCCGTCCGCCTTACGCCGTACGCACGCACTACTTCTCCCAAACGGCTGGAGCAAAATATCTGAAAATTTCAGGAAAAATCAGTATTGGTCCGACAACGCCCCGATTCTTTAGCCAGCACTCGCACTTAATTTAAAGTGCCCTTTAAGGGTTGTCGAAGTTTTGTAAAATCCCTAACAACCTCAAAAAAAGTCGAAGCGGCCTAAATTTAGACTCTTTTTGAAGATTTTTCCATGAGGAATCGAATGATCCCTCCCCAGGTTCGTAGCTCAAACCATTCCCGATGTAAGGCCCGATTTATGGTGCCAACATTTGCATCCACATTCACTACATCACCAGGTTACTGCAATCAAAACAAACACAAGAGTTTTTTTTGTATTTTTTGTTTTGATCGCAGTAACCTAGTGATGTAGTGATGTAGTAGTGTGGATACTGGAGTGAACTCCTAAAAGGCTTTGTAGCCGATACACGAGTTGAAGCATTCTGATACGCATGAAACGCTGCAAAATTCTTTCACCGGGGTTTATTATTCAATTGGCTTGCGTTCATGATTTGAATTTCCACTAAGCTTCAAATTGCTTTCAAATCATGAACGCAAGCCAATTGAATATTGGCAGCGTTTTTTACTTGAAAACGATTTTCATCAAAAACTTCATTGTTTCTCCAAAAGTTCTGATCAGCGTTTCATTCTGAAGGGAGAACCATCTTAAGAAAAACTATAGATGGTCCCGAAGGAGAAGCGGTAAAAAAATAAAACTTTGAGGTGGTGAGGTGTCGGTGGGGAAGGGGGGGGGGGGCTTGGAGGGGAAGTTGGGTGGTGAGGGTGGGGAGGGAGTTCTTGACGTTTTTACTGAAGATGGGGTTTTCTCTGGAGTTCTCAGCAAAGAGTGAGAGAGAATGATGGGGAATGAGTGAGAGAAAGAGAGAGAGAAAATGGAGAGAAATTCTTTGCGGAGTGGAGATAGAAGTTGGACGTGTTGGGTGGGTGGTGGGGCTGAGGGGAGAGGGGGAAATGGAGAAAGAGACGGGGAAAGAAAGAAGAAGAAAGAGAGACAAAGAAAGAAAAAGGGCGGAAGGATTGTGATCAATGAAAAGGGCGAGAAGGTTGAGGCGGCCGCGGGCGGGGGCGGCGGTCGGGGGAGAAGCTCCGCGCCTCCGGAGCCCTTTGCCACCATAACTTGGCATATTTTCAAGTGGGGCGGTGTGGACAAGGTTGGGTCGATAGCACAGATAAAAAAGACGGCGAGAGGGGAGCGGAGGGCTCCGGAGTAGCGAAGATAGCGTCAGCGCGGAAACGGCAGAACAAAAGCGGCCTGAAGGACCTTCCGCCGCCTTCGGAGCGCCTCCCCGCGACCTGAGGCGCCTCCCCCGCCCCCGACAACCTCCCGCCGCGGGGGTTCATCACCTCCGTCCCCGACCCACCGTCCGCCCTCGGGGGCGTCTTTATCGTATCTCGGTCGGGGGTGAGTTTTCTCGGGGTCCTTTTGTGGTTGCGGAGTGTTCCGCCAAGTGTTCTCTGTAAGGGTGTCGAGCCCTTTCTGGCTCCCTCCACCCCTGCTGCTATCAGTTGCCATCATCTCGCACATCAATAATCAGACAGGAACCCCCTCCCCAGTTCCACCATCGATATCTTGGAGTGTTGATTGACCAAAATCTCACATGGGAACAGCACATTAATTCTGGTCATTCTAAGCTGTAAAAATTTCTACTTACATTTCATAATTTACGAAGAACGATAAGCGAGAAGGTAATGAAGACGATATGGGTCATTTCAAAATTTCGGTCACATTTGGGTGCGTAATTTTTTTTATTGAACCTCAATACCCCCCCCCCCCCCTTGCATCTATAATTTATCAAGTCATACTTAAATCCAATTTCGCTACCAGAAGCAAGAAAATCAGGTGATTGACAGTGCATTACTGAAATTCAATAATCGCTTTTCACCTTGAAACACGCACACTACGGAACGCCAAATGCCCAATTGAATAATAAACCCAGGAGGAACAGATGCATATCAGAATTTCAACCCGTGTATCGATACAAATCCTAGAGTTCACTCCAATCCACATTCACTACATCACTGGGTTACTGCATCAAAACAAAAACAATCAAAAATAACGCAAATGTTGGCACCATAAATCGAGCCAACGAATGGTTTGAGCTACGGACCTGGGGAGGGGCTCATTCGATTTCCAAAAAGAGTCAAACAGGCCGCAGGTTTTTAGGGATTTTACAAAACTTTGACAACCCTTAAAGGGCACTTTAAATTAAGTTAGAGAGCTGGCTCAAGAATTGGGCGTTGTCGGACCAAATGATTTTTCCTGAAAATTTCAGATTTTTGCTCCAGCCGTTTGGGAGAAATCATGCGTACGGCGGACGGACGGAAAATTTTTTGTTGCAGATTCGGATTCTACACCCTTTGCAACGTAAACTATGAAATTTTCAGGGGGTTAGAATTTTTTTTTTCAAGAGCGATTACAATGGTTTATTATTGAATAATAAACCAAAACACATTTCGGTAGAATTTTGCAAAATGTTTTAAAATAAAAATGAGAATAAAATGTCGCTCACAAAAATTGCTCAAGTTTCGAACCGAACATCATCATAAGTGCTCTCATGGGCCAGACAGTTCGGGACAGACGAGCAAATCTGAACATTGCTTCTCTCACAAAGTAAACACTTCATTGATGTTCACCATGTGCCTCCGGTAACTGAGCCACATGTTTTCTGAACAAGACGGATGCTCAGCGCAAAATGTCTGGATTGTTCAATTCCATTTGAACTTACGTTTCCCAAATCGGTGGGTCGGCATACGTGGTCTATTGCAATGGCCTTCTCGATCTCCTGATCTAACGCGGCTGGACTTTTTTCTTTGGGTTTTTGAGAGACGGCATGTACTCGGACCTATCCCCCTGCAGGATAAAGAGATGCTGGTTGAAGGAATTAAGGATGTTACTGGCTCCAGAAACAATGAGGAGGGCAACTAACGATTTCTGGGTGCAACCCCATCCCATCCGATACTCGAAAAGCTTTTGAGTTTCATGAACGCAGTGTGGACGAGCGTTGTCGTAAAACAGGAGAATTTGCGTCAACGCTTTTGGCCATCCACCGCATTCTCCAGATCTCGCCCACAGTGAATTTCACCAATTCCCCAGCTGAACCAATATCTTGGAAGAAAGCGCTTAAGAAATGAATACGAACTGAAGGCTGAAGCAAAGCAGTGATTGAGCAGTTTCGGTGGAATGAAACTGGTTTGAAAAATCTTGCACTCAAATACCAGATATGCCCAAAAAAGACGGGGATTACGTAAAGATATCATTATTTTAAAATGTGTTTTTCTACGTTAGCGTAGAATACGCTTTAGCCGGGACTAACTAGCCGAAAAGTGCTCGCGAGAGACGAAAAGGGTCGACAAGTATCGACAGTCAGAAGTAAACATAAGAAATTTACATCTTCACGAAAAAATTTGAGATCATCGGACCAATAACATCCATGTGTAGTGCTGCAACAAACCCGTTTGAAGTGAGTCATTTTTTTATGTAAATCGGATTTATTATCATAATTTGGTTGAACGTTCAGCGTTCGATCGAATCTAGCACTAAAATTCTACGTTCCTATATAGTCTCTGAAAAAAGACGGGAATTACGTTGAGAAGATGTTTTTCTACTTCTTTATGAAAGGGATTGTTACTTTTGAAACGTGCATACTAAAATACAAGCATAAAATTCAGGAGTCACAACGGATTTCGATGAATTTTTATTTCGAAATTATCAGAGCCGTTGCAGTAGTTTCATTATCTGTGAAAATTCACTAAAATTAAACAATTTAAATGCTAAAAATTAAATAAAATCCAAAACCTTCGTTTGAATAGGAGAATATTATTTTAGGACAAGTTTTTTTTCTAGCACTAACATTGATAGTTCTAAAATTCCCACTCAATTTAACGAAAATGTAATTTGATAAATTTGGGAAATACGGTCCTACGATCATCCTACATAACTGGAACCTTTTGACTCAAGACCGAAAATCAACGAACCCACAAAAGTGTTAAAATCCAGGAAGTATTTCAGAATCCAATGTCAACACATTTCACATTTTAAGAACCATTGCTACAGCATCATTTTCTGTACAAATTCGCTTATGGGGTTGTCTAGGATTATTAATAAAATACTTATCAATTCCGAAAGAATAAGGATTTCAAGAGACGGCCATTATTTTCTACTAATCACGTCCTTCGCGGTTGTTTTAATTTATGATGTATTGCTCTCTCTCGTGGATCGCCTCTCGCTAATGATAGCTAATCTACCGGTCGTCTGACGTTCTCTTTGAAGTTCATAATCGGGAAATGAACGTGGGAATCAGCTTTCATCGCTCCTGCATTCCACGCGCATACGCCCTCAACGCCTTCACACGGTCAGAAAGCCCAAGCAAGAAAACCGACAATAACCCGCATTTCTTAAACCCCAGTCAATATGCTCGTATTCATAGCATTAGCGCGTGTTTTGTTGTTTTTTTAATATAATTTTTGCGTTCCCAAAGGAAAACGCCATTTCCTGTAGGCTCTGCCTTTGGAATCTTTATAACGATTTTCCTCGGGGAGGATTGTCTCGGAAGTTCCTCAACTGTTTCTTCGTGCCGGTCCGTGTCCAATTATTTTATGACTGGTTACATTCACACCGTCTGCCTCATTTTAATTATAGTAGTAAGTTGATGAAGGGAGGATAATTACGGGTTTTTTTACTTTTCTGTAGGAATGAGCATGAACAAAAGCTGGGCGTGATATCTTGATGGAGCTCGTCGATTATTTCTTTTCTAAAGCTTTGAAAAAGTTTAAACTCTAGGCAACGGAATGCCGAATCTTACAAAGCTATTTTGCTATAGTTACACTGATCGTGTGTGCCCTCCATTGGGATCGTAAGATGTTAACATTTTTGTTTTACATGATATTTTCGTGTTTCTCTTAACCATTCCTAACCATCCCATATTTTAAAAATGACGGACTTCTCTACGAGCTGCGTTCATTCCCCCCCCCCCCCCCTTTCAATGGTTTTTGAAAAAATACTTCAAATCTATAATGACCTGGGTTCGAATTGGTTATCTTGTTAGTGAGTTTATACATTATTTAATAAAAAAAAATAAAATAAAATAAATAAAAAAAGTGTATCAAAAATAATTATAGACTCTGAATAAAGAATATCGGACACTTCTACAGAACTACATTATGTGATCGCGAGAGCAGATCGCGTTGACCGCCAGCTCTCTCGCGTCACTCGCTTCGTGTTCCACGTAAGACACAACCTAAGACCTAACGAAGAAAAAGCCCCTCCTTCAATATCACCTAACCCTATGGCTACCTTAATCAACACCAACCAAGGAAGAAGAAGAAGTTTATTGAAATATTACACAGAATAATTAGAACCTACAGGGGGAGGGATAGAACCACCGAGAACTTCCGGTATTCGTTCCACTTGTCCGAACGCTTTCCGAACTAGTGTTTCACAGGTGATAGAGCGATTATTGTATTTCAGGAGATATGCATAGACCACGTAAATCGGTTCTCAACCAAAACACCTATTTGGATTGATCAGTTGATGATATTTGTGTGCCTCCTCTTCATCAGTTTACCTTTGGCTACATCGTTTATATTTGGATTTGGGGAAGTTTTAACGCAATACGCGTGCTAAAGGACTTGATAAATTATAGATGTTTTTATTGTGGGGGGGGGGGGGGGGTATTGAGGTTCAATAAAAACGCTGCAAATTCTTTCACTGGGGTTCATTATTCAATTGGCTTGCGTTCATGATTTGAATTTCTACTAAGCTTTGGAGTGCCTGTTTCACAGGATAGAGCGATTATTGAATTTCAGGAGATATGCACGTAAATTGGTTCTCAACCAAAATACCTATTTGGATTGATCAGTTGATCATATTTGTGTGCCTCCTGAAATTCAATAATCGCTCTATCGCCTGTGAAACACGCACACTCCAAAGCTTAGCAGAAATTCAAATCATGAACGCAAGCCAATTGAATAATAAAACCCAGTGAAAGAATTTGCAGCATTTTTCCCCTGTACTGAAGTCGTTTTTCCCTGTACCCCTCATATACTAGTGTGCAAGTCCAACTCGGGATCTCTCATCAAACTAGCATGCTTAATCTCGGGGTTGAGTTCCCTGTACAACGTGAAAGTCTGCGATTCTTCAACCCTCTTCCAGCACAAGTTCTTGTTGCTTTCCCTTACTTTCGCTACCAATTCTTCGGCTTCCGATTCATTACCCACTAGAATCGTAATCAAAAACCTCTAAAACGACCCCTCTCAAAGAGGTGTAGGCAATCGTGTATGCGTGAGCGGTTTCGTGTTGAGTACTCAACCTCAAAACCCGTGTCACTGATCGGGATACCCCTCTCGGCCCTCTTTCTGCATGGGAAAAAAATCCACTCAAATTTACATAGAAGATGACAGGATCGAAAAAAAAGGAAGAAAGTCGATTGCTGTGTAAAGCCTGTAAGTACTCGGTAGGAATCCGAGAACGAATTTGACTCGTATCAAAACTCGAAGGGGGAGAGGAAAAATCCAGGGTGAAAAAAAGAAAGAAAGAAAAAAAAAAGCGACGGGGGATGCAAATAGGAAGAGTTCGGCGGTGGAGTCAACATCTGTCGGGCGGTTTGATGATGATGGGGAGGAAAAGCATAAAATCGCTTATGCAACTAAATGTGACAAGTTGGAGCCGCTCATATCTGTATGCAGATGAGGCTGGAGCCCTCTGTAAGGGGTTGGGCGAGGGGGTGTCGTGAGGGTGAGAGGAGAGAGAGAGAGAGGGCGATGGAGAGTGTCGAGGTGCGAGAGAAAGAGAGAGTGAAAGGATGAGGGCAGGGGGGAGGGAGGGTTCTAAACAAGAGACCAATCAATAGAAATGGGACGGATGAGGGCGGCGGTGGAGGTGGCGGGGAGGAGGTGTCTCTGTAAAGTGGAGGGCGCCTCCGAAAACGGTTTAGCCCCGATTTTCTCCGGGATACCCCCCTCCCCTCCACTCCCCCCCTATATCCCCCCCCCCCTGTGACGAACTCTCTATCTGATATTCCTTCCTATTTTGTTACACTTATCTTCAAATCTCATAAACTGCTCTCATTCAAATTTAGAACTACTAACCTTTATTATTTTATTTTATTTATTTAAGTTTACACGGGCATGTACAGCCCAATTACAAGAAAAGTACATAGAATACATAATGATTCAATAAGAATAGTATAATGCAATAGATGATGGAATTAAGAAAATGCTGCAAATTCATTCACTGGGGTTTATTATTCAATTGGCTTGCGTTCATGATTTGAATTTCTACTAAGCTTTGGAGTGTGCGTGTTTCACAGGTGATAGAGCGATTATTGAATTTCATGAGGCACACAAATATGATCAACTGATCAATCCAAATAGGTATTTTGGTTGAGAACAGATTCACGTGCTCTATGCATATCTCCTGAAATTCAATAATCGCTCCATCACCTGAAAAGCAATTTTACTTAATTTGGGAAACCTAGAGCTTTTTTCAATAGAAATTCAAATCTATGAATCAATTGAATAAAGATGCAAGTGAAAGAATTTGCAGCTTTTTTTCAAGAGCGATTTCAATGGTCTATTCTATTTGAAAATTTTAAATTTCGTAAGACGGAGCATGCCTATCAGAATGCTACAACCCGTGCCTTTTAGGAGTTCACTCCATTATCCACATTACTATATCGTCATAACATCACCACATCACTAGGATACTGATATCAAAACAAAAACAATAATAAATTAAAATAACGAAAATGTTGGCACCATAAATCGGGCCATACATCGGGAATGGTTTGACCTACGAACCTGGGGAGGGGCTCATTCGTTCTTGCGGAAAGTTCTTCAAAAAAAGTCCAAATTCAGGCCGCCTTGACTTTTTTTGAGGTTTTTAGGGATTTTACAAAACTTTGACAACCCTTAAAGGGCACTTTAAATTAAGTGAGAGAGCTGGCTCAAGAATTGGGGCGTCGTCGGACCAACATGGATTTTCCTGAAAATTTCAACTTTTTTGCTTCAGCCGTTTGGGAAAAATCGTGCGTACGGCGGACGGACGGAAAATTTTTTATTGCAGATTCGGATTCTACACCCTTTGAAACGTAAACCATGAAATTTTCAGGGGGGGTTAGAATTTTTTTTTTCAAGAGCGATTACAATGGTTTATTATTGAATAATAAACCAATAAAAAATAATATGATATGGGTCACTTCAAAATTTCGGTCACATTTATGTCACTGATCAGTGTTGCCGTCAAATCTCAACTAAATACAGTTTTGTAAGTGTTTTGAAATTTTCTCCTATGTGGATGCACATGTTCCGAGGAAAAGTATGTAAAAGTTGTGCCTACAGGACCCAGGAGAAAATACCAAGGTCCGTATTTCTCACTTCCTACAGTTGTCACTAATCAGAGGTATACAACTTCCATCGTCACTACTCAGCGAAATATTTATTGGGGCTGTTATATCTACTTACACTATGAAAGAACATACCATCTACAATGGATATCTGCCTCAGGAAAAAATGGATCAAATCAAGTAGCCTTATCAGCCCATTATTTCAGTGTCACACGGTTTTTCCTCACTCCCTACAATGTTTTGAAAAGTAGCCCCCAACAGGCAAGAAAGGGTGTTTATGAAGTTGCTTCTGTTTTGTTGACATCCCTTATTCAAGATGGTCCCAACGCTGGTGGTTGGATTTTGCCTAGACCATCCCAGTCAGTTCTACAGGGGAAACCGTCCCTGGAGGCAGCAGTGTAGGTTTTTTAAACTCTTACTCCCTACTCCAGTAACATTCTGACTGTGGCAAGTGAAACTTGATCGCACTTGTTGACAATTAGTGTAGTTGTTGGAAGTTCGTTGACAACATTTTGGTTCAACCAGTTTCAATTGATTTGTGGCCTGTAAAGGCGATGAAAGGCTATAACCTCACTCCCTACTCTCTCACTCCCTACAATATCCACAAAATAGCCCCTTAAACTGTAGGGAGTGAGATCTGCTAGTAGCAAGTAAGATTTTGACAAGGAAACATTAAAATTTACTGTAGCTAAAATTAAGCTAATTAGTGATGTTCCACTCATCTAATTTGAAAGACTAGAGCGGCGATTCCCATGGAGGATGGAGGCTCAAGAGGGGAAAAATAGTAGTATATACCTCACTCCCTAAAAAAATTTTTTTTTCAAAATGGCGTATCAGCAGTACGGTTCAAGATTATGTGAGCTCACGTGGGTAATGTGCCGAGAGAACCGCAGTGATTGATTAGGAACAAGAAAATTGATCAAGTTTCAACGTTTATTTGTAGAACAGTCAATACCCAAATGTGACAGAAATTTTGAAATGACCCATATATCTAGTCATTAGTACGGAAATGTAGGTTTTAATAAATGTTGATTAACGGAAGTAGTTGTTTAGGATTTGTCTCAACTGCCTCAAGGAATTGAAAGATAAATCTATTTCTTTGTTGGATGCCACGAGATTTAAAGATCGAAGGGCTCGAAGAAGGGGATTGTTGAATGAATAATTATTAGGGGTTGTCTTTACATAAAAGGGGTTTGCATATTGAGGTGCATGTCAATTCGTTGTAGTAGTTCAGGACAATCGATCATAGACCTAAGAAGGCCGATAACAGAGGTGCAATCTGCTACACGGCGACGCTGACTAAGGGAAGCCAATTTACAGAAATCCAACGTATCATCCAGATCAAAATCAGGCCCCGTTCGATTCGATCAGAAGCGTTTTGATAGTATGGCGACCACACGACGGAAACATACTCTAGGATCGAACGGACCAACTCATCCTTGAATCTCTTCGTACGGCTTCAGACAGCCGAAACTTCAGAATGACCTAGACGCTTGAAAACGCCTGATTCATCTCCCAAGGCGACGGATTTTAAAATCGGGAAAGGCCAACTAACCATATCAATCACAATACTCAGTCAACTAGGTGTTGTAATACAAATTACGACATAAAAAGACAAATTTCAAAAATACTGGGTAATTTTAAGATTTGAATTAAGTGCAAGGTGGGACAAATTTAGAGTTGACAAGTAACTAAAAATTATTTTAGGTATTATCTATGTTCGCAGTGCAAATAACTACCTTGAAGTGTTTTAATTTTATTTGTATTTTGATTATTATTTGTTTGTTTAAAATAAATAAAATAAAGCGATAAAAAAATCCGCACACTCCCTGTATTGTAATGAAACGGCAACCCGCGCTAACTTATTCATACACAAGCAACATTACACCACATAGAAGCCAGGATAGAAATTCCGCATCGTCTTCATTATTCCGTTTTTATGAATCCTACACGAACAAATATTTCATTTTCTAAATGACCGTTGATTACAGTGCTCCACGAATGAATATTCATCCCGCGACTAATTGCCATTCTCGTCTCTTATAAAAACGCAACCGATTCGGCAGATGCAGATGGGGAGTGAGATTCACCCTTTTATTCTCGATGTTTGCTTACATCCTGCGTACGCGTTATTTTTCACTTTCTTGGATTTTTCATCAGTTAATCTAGTTTTTACCCACGGGTAGTCGCGTTTCCCATGAGACTAAAAAGTATTCGGTAAGGGGCAACGGTTTATTCCTTCAAACGGAGAGTACTAACGTGTTCTTTCTCTTTACAACTACAAAAATCATTATGCTGATTCGCTTCTCGAAAAAATCGAGTTTATATTGGCCGCAGTGAACAAGCGAGTCATTATTCAGAACTGATTTGTTTATTGACTGGTGAAATTGCTAATAATTATTATTAAGATTAATTATACAAACATCGTACCATATTGCTAACTGATAATATTCCATGTTATGGACAATGGATATGAACTATTAATGAATAATAGTAAATAATTCCGAATGAAAAACTCAGGTAAATCTACACGTCCCTCCAAACAGTTTGAAGTGCAAAATATACAGCAAATGTTCCTTTTTGTGTCTTGTGTGCCGGTTTATGGAACAGGAATTAGTCTTGGGATTGGATCTGTCTGTCTCCCGAAATTCCGAAAATTATGTAAATTATAGTATAATTATTCCAAGGGCCGAAAGTGAATTCTATAAAAGAAACCACTGCATCTGCGCTCTCAGGCTTTTATGGCATTTTCACGTCAAATTGGAGGTTTTACACATCAATTGGGAGGTTTTCCATTTCAAATTGCCAGTTTTACACATCAATTTGGAAGTTTTCCATTCCAAATGGAGGTTTTACACATCATTTTGGAGGTTTTACAATTTGGAGGTTTTACACATTTCAAATTGGAGGTTTTACACATCAATTTGGAGGTTTTACATTTCAAATTGGAGGTTTTACATTTCATATTGGAGGTTTTACATTTCAAATTGGAGGTTTTACACATCAATTTGGAGGTTGTACACATCATTTTGGAGGTTTTCCATTTCAAATTGAAGGTTTTACATTCAAATTGGAGGTTGACGGAAATGGTTCGTTTCACATTAGTTTTATAAGCCGCAACGCTAGCCCGCGTAGAAGGCGAGAACACTCGAGGTGTTGTTCATTGTAAGATAATATTACGAGGCAACTGCGGTGGGGAGACGTTTAAGGAATTTATCGCAGGGCTGTACGAAAAAGTTTCGAACCCAACTATCACGAACCTGATAATGGATAACGCAGCGATTCACCGAGCTGGACAAGTTGCCAGTAAAATGATTGAATTGGGGTTTAACGAAATATCTGCCCCCCCCCCCCCCCCCCTACTCACCCAACTTGAATCCAGTCCAGTGGAGCACTCCTTTTCAAAATCGAGTTAACAGCCAGAAAAATCCTCAGTGAGCTCCAAACCACGACCTGTTTGACACGATAACCCGAAGCGTTGCCACTGTCACCACATCGGACTGAACGAATGATGATTGACCTGACAGCCGCTGCTGCAGGGAGAGACTTACGTTGAGAGATTTGTTCATTCTTTTCCGTTCATTACGTTCATTCTTACTTGTTAATTTTTACTTTTCACTCGCTAATTTGTTGTTATTGCTTTCCCAGAATTAAATCATGTATTTCTGTCATCCACCAAATTGAAATGTAAAACCCCCAGTTTTTGTAGCAGGGTTATCTATTATAGAAGTAATAGGCCTTTTAATTGTCACGGTTTTTCTCAATTTGGTATCATAAATACCAATAAATGGACTGTAATACGTCATTCAATGCTGAAATACATCTCAGTAGTTGAATTGAATCCCATTAGTTTGAAAACCGAAAGTTAGTGCTCATTATACACCCTCACATGCTCACTAAAATTTCATATTTGAGATCCACGCAAATAAACGAGAGGAAATCCTAGGACAGTTTATTGGATCTACGGATATTTTATTTACCAGCAGGTATCAAGTAGGTGGTATGACCATGTATCATTTACTATTTTGGATCCAGTGCGTGCCTTGGGGGAAAAAAAAGAAGAGCTTCAAGAGAGGGTTAGCGCGTTGCAAGGTGGGATCGACGGCGTTCTTTATGTAAAAATTTACAATGGAAGTGGCGCAGTTGGTAAAGACAGGGTGGAAGTATCTTGTAACTCGAGGGAAGGCTGTTCCGAATAATAATACAATATATATAGGAAGGACCGATAGGAACCACAGTATCGTGGAAGGTGGAGGGAGCGAGGACAGAGCATCTATCAAAGTGTCATCGGAGTGAGAAGTGACGATACCAGGCGTTCTTGCATTATGCATCGCAAACACGTTCTTTTAGTGTCGCTGTTGGGATGGGGAAGAGCCGACAAATGCTGCTCCGTTTGTTCCTAAAGTTGAAAAAAGAAAACTCCACGAGTGCCCTTTTGGTTTATTAATCAATAATAAACCATTGTAATCGCTCTGGAAAAAATAACCCCCCTTGAAAATTTCATGGTTTACGTTTCAAAGGGTGTAGAATCCGAATCTTTAATAAACATTTTTCCGTCCGTCCGCCGTACGCACGAATTCTCCCAAACGGCTGGAGCAAAAGATCTGAAATTTTCAGGAAAAATCCATCTTGGTCCGACGACGCCCCAATTCTTGAGCCAGCTCTCTCACTCAATTTAAAGTGCCCTTTAAGGGCTGTCAAAGTTTTGTAAAATCCCTAAAAACCTCAAAACAAGTCAAGGCGGCCTAAATGTGTACTTATTTTTAAGAACATACCATGAGGAATCGAATGAGCCCCTCCCCAGGTCCGTAGGTCAAACCATTCCCGATCTACGGCCCGATTTATGGTGCCAACATTTGCGTTTTGTGGTCTGTCATTGTTTGTTTGTAACCCAGTGATGCCGATAGCGTCGAGCTGTAGTGAATTTGGATACTTGTAATAGCCGATACACGGGTGAAGCATCCTGATATGAATGAAACGCTGATAATATATAGGTAAATATTATTCAATATTATTACTGGGGTTTATTATTATTATAGCACGTAAATCGGTTGTTAACCAAAATACCTATTTGGATTGATCAGTTGATCATATTTGTGTCTCCTGAAATTCAATAATCGCTCTATCACCTGTGTAAAACGCTGCAAATTCTTTCACTGATTATTCAATTGGCTTGCGTTCATGATTTGAATTTCTACTAAGCTTTGGAGTGTGCGTGTTTCACAGGTGATAGAGTGATTATTGAATTTCAGGAGGCACACAAATATGATCAACTGAATAATCCAAATAGGTTTTTGGTTGAGAACAGATTTAGGTGCTGATAATATATATCACCTGTGAAACATACACTCCAAAGCTTATATATTCAAATATTTGAATAATAAACCCCAGTGAAAGAATTTACAGCGTTTTTTTAATTATTGATCACACGTATCCAGCAAATCCAGCATAAGAATGAACTAGCGGATTGGGAAGACAATAATGAATCTGTCATCTTGGACCTTTAGCCGTTGCGAAGATGTTAAGCTGCGTACGCACTTGTAACAAACAGCCGTAACCTAACGCCGTTCCGTAACATCTTACCTATCCCCGCCCATCATCCCTGTTCTATTTAATTTCTATGAATTTTTATTATTTGCAATCTTAATGAAGAAATGCTGCAATTCGTTGAGTTATACAAATCATTTGGCGTGTTGTGGGAGAAAGTTGCCAATTATTTCTCCAAGAAACGAATAATTCAGCATGTTGCTATGATTAGTGGTTTGAGAAGAAAATAGGAATATGGCATATTAGGCCTTTCACCGTTGCGCACGTGTTGAGTGCAACATCTCTGACTACAGAAGATGCCAATTTAGTTCGAACGATTTTGGATAAACAGTTCAAAAAATGTTGCGTAGATTTAAGCGAGATGTACAATTCCCAAGCTTCGTACTTTTTGCTACGATTCAGCCGCAGAATCTCTGAAGAAATTCATCTCCGGGTCGTTCGGACCGAGCTGACGATGGAGTGCCTCAAGTTATGGGGCTGTTTCTGAGGTAGTTGATTGGGGCTTGCAACAGATAGAATAGTTATTCCAGTCTCGTGCAGTAAAGAAGTGCGCAGAGGTCTGTTATTCATATAAAAATCTTTCCCGTTTCAGAGCAAATTTTCGTACGTAAACTCCTTAATAATGGGTCATTTCCAATACTTTTTTTTGTCGAATTTTTCAGCATGAACTATAATTTGCAACGATCTAAGCAATTTTGAGAAACCCGTGGAAGAGAACAATTGAACGAACCTTTGTTTTGAGACTTCTCTTGAGATTTTCTGTTACAAAATGTGTTCTTGGTTTACTTGAGCCTGGGCCATTCTTTGAGATATTGAGCTGGTGTTTGTCGTTAACTCGTTCTCTGGTTGTCAATTTACCGGAAAGAAAAAACTTGTCCCGGTAGACATGTATATATGTAACCTGAAATCCGGAATTTAAAATTATGATTTTGATCAGTAATTACTTAATTTTATTGCACATCTGTTTATTATTTCTCCTGTTTTTTTTTTTTTTTTTAGTTCCTAGGAGTTAAAAATAATTTATGTTTATTGGGTCCCATCTTTGTTATGTCATTGTCTACGAGCTATATGACATCAAGTATGATGCGCTTTTTTTAGGTTTTATTACATGTTGTAAATTATAATTTACCGATAAATAAAGAACTGTATTGATTGCCAATCTGTTCTTTCATGACCCGACCAACAACTTGTCTTCCATGTGGCCAAAAACCCCTTCAAAATTTGATCATAATTTCACAAAAAATCAGACGTTTATTACTGCTTGAGAATTATAACAGAATATGATGTTGTCCCGTAAATTGCCCACACGTAATTACACGTTCAGCCTCAATGGGTATTAATCATTGTTATTTCGAGTCGTTTGATCGGGATAATGTACCAAGCTTTTTCATAATTCTCCCAATTATCATTTATTATCTGAGCAAAGCGAAGAAGAAGCTTCACATTAAAAGTTTTGAGGATTCAGTATAAAGTTGTTACGGAATTTGTCACCACCCCCTTAATCATTTCTAAGCTCGTATACCCAGTTTATTGGACTCCATTTTTGTGAATTTTGGTACGAAAATTTCGACTCGGCTCCCTCATTATGGAGTATTACGTGTCACCGAACTGGTTCCAGCCACTTTGATTGTTCCTATCCATCACCGAATTTCGCTTTCCGAATCAAAAACCTCGCGCTGTGGTTGTTAAAAAACCGTCTCGAGCTAAATGGGTGGGGAAAAAAATATATATACCTATATATATTACGCTAATATTTTATATATATATATATAACATTAGCGTAACCGCGGTAGCCGTCTGAGTGGAGAATTATCCAGTGGATATATCCTTTAATGACACGTTATTATAAAAAATTAACGTGGTCGGCTGAGTGTGGTTGGCCGATTGCTCTGGCATCAACCTCTAAAGCTATTCGAGGAGGAAACTTCGAATTATGTTGAGAATCCGCTCGTGTATTCAGTGGCCTATTTGCATAACTCCGACCCAACGTACCTACTGCCTTTCTCGTCGCTTTACGGAGTCAATAAATAGGGTGCATTTTTTTCAGCTGCAAACCGTATAGCGCTAACCACAAAGGACCTTCAGCTGACCACTTTCTCTACATCTGGTGTAATTGAATTCCAGATATCGACCTAGATGTTGAAATTCAAGAATGGGAAAACTGAAATTTTACGAGATCAAACAAATGCCTAATAGATACGATTAACTTGCCTCCAAATAGGTATGTTATAATCGTTATGAAGAACTTGATTTCAAAGGATCTCTTGAAAACTTGAGTTCATTGCAATTATATCAGCTGATTCGATGGTTAAAAATCAATCTACAAAGCAAACTCCAAGAAGATTTGAAAAAATAAGGTTTTTCAAACGGGCAGTACTTCACTCTGATCTGCATTTGATCAGGTGCCTGTAGCTTAAAAAATGCCCCAAAAGGTCAGCTTTCGAATGGTGTATCAAAAACAATTTTTACTATTTTATTTGATCGAGAAAACCTCGTTTGAATGCAAAAAACCTCAAAACAAGTCGACGCTTGGAAATGGGTTTCAAATAAGTAGGCATTTTTACAAACGAAATTTTTTTTTTTTTTGGAAATGATTTATTGCACCAAGTTACAACTTATTAGCAACAAATTTTTGACATTTAAATATGGATTGGTTATAGTAAAGCTTAGGTACATAACTAAGTCTCTAATGGTTTCGAATGTTAGAAGTGTCATTTGTTGCACTTCAGATTCACTGAATTTCTTTTTTCACTGTGCGGATTTTGTTATCGCGAACACCTTAATTCACGTACACAGATCATGAGGCTTATTTCTCTTGAGTCGTCTGAATAGGTCGTCAACGTCGAGGAGCTGCACAGCTTCTTCATTGACGTGTAGTTGTAGCCGCTTGTGATGGGCTATAGCGTGCATTCTGATTACTTCACTCACTGTTGGTATACAAAGTTCTTTGTGAAGTCGAACATTTCGGGTGTACCGGTATGCATCAACAACACACCTAAGTACATTGTTTTGAAACCGCTGTATAATATCGCGATTACTTTGAGCAGTACAGCCCCACAACTGCACTCCGTAAGTCCAGACTGGTTTGAGGACTTGTTTGTACAACGTTAATTTGTTTGTACGAACGAAATTGATCTGTTTTATCTTAAATTTGTCGAATGCGATACTTCCTATTTGTTGGCGATTTCAGGCTAAATAGGTATTTAGAATTAAATTATTAAAAATTGAATAGTTTAAATTAAATTATTGAGACAATACAAAGCGAAGAGTTTGAGGTCAACAGAGGTACTGATTGAGTTTCAACGGACCAGTGAAGTTTTTCGACATGTGTTAGCCTGAATTCGCCAACAAATAGGAAATATCGCATTCGACAAATTTAAGATGAAACAGATCAATTTCGTTCGTAAAAATGCCTGCTTATTTGAAACCCATTACCAAGCGTCAAAAAACTCGACTTCCTTCAAGCTTTTTTTTTGCATTCAAACGCGATTTTCTCGACCAAATAAAATAGTAAAAATTGTTTTTGATATTGCTAGTAGATTGCATTGGCATCGATCATTAATTGCCCATTCCTGTACCAGATATCTAACATGTATCGAGTATGGTGTGTGTCACAACACAGCCATGTGATCTATTCAGTCATGTGATCGATTACAGTCAACTAATCTGTTGCTTTTGGCCCATTTGGTAAGCTACAGGCACCTGATCAAATGCAGATCAGAGTGGAATTGAAAAACCTTACTTGTTTTCAAATTTTCTTGAAGTTTGCTTTGTAGAGTGATTTACAAAAAATCGATTTGGCACTTGAAAGATAGAAAATTTAACCCACTTTCCAACGGTATCCTCAACTTTTACTTTACACAATACTGTATGTGAGTTATAGCCGTTTTGCTGAGACAAGGTCGAAAACACGAAACAAATTTCGAAAGTAAAATAACTCAAAAACTAAGGGAGATAAAAAAAAATGGCTATGAGGAACTTTTTGTTGGTTATCGGTTGTAAAATACGTGGATGAAGTACTGCGCACCTTATCTGATACACCCTGTATAACAACAAATAGTTCAACAAGTCGGGTTGGAGGAATGGGATCTTCAATTATACATCCATTCGCACTTACAAGTATTTGGGATGGTTTTGTTTAAATACCAACACTGTTAAATCTAAAAGGAGCGAATGAGGTTGTAGTCTACGTCGAGTTTTTCCTCTACCTCAATATCGCTAAGGAAAAGCGAAGGTGGAAGCGGACGGATGGAAAGCCTCATCATGGCTTGAGATTTCGTTCTCGTACGTCGCCAAATCGCGTCGATGACGAGAGGTGGGATGGGATCGTCGTTCTGGAGGACTGCGGCGAAGGGATGAAGAGCCAGGCGCGAGTTATTGAGTGATCACGCCACTTCCTTGAGTGATAGCGCCACTATCGCCCCTCGCAACCTCCTCCACAAGTTATCTAGCCACCTCTAGAAGGCGATGGATTTTTTTTTTTCTTCCCGGGGCCTTAATCTCGGATTATTCACCCCCCTTCGCTTCCAAAGCTGTCATCCTAACTTCCGTCAAGAGAACCTGCCAAATGTTTGTGGCACATTTGCTTTTTCGCGTCTCTACCTTGACTCAGTGGGTATATCATCTTATAACATTAACAAAAACGCTGCGAATTCTTTCACTGGGGGTTATTATTCAATTGGCTTCATGATTTGAATTTCTAATAAGCTTTGGAGTGTGCGTGTTTCACAGATGATAGAGCGATTATTGAATTTCAGGAGGCACACAAATATGATCGACTGATCAATCCAAATAGGTATTTTGGTTGAGAACCGATTTAACTGCTCTATGCATATCTCCTGAAATTCAATAATCGCTCTATCACCTGTGAAACACGCACACTCCAAAGCTTAGTAGAAATTCAAATCATGAATGCAAGCCAATTGAATAATAAACCCCAGAAAAAGAATTTGCAGCGTTTCATGCCTATCAGAATGCTTCAACCCGTGTATCGGCTATAAACCCTTTTAGGAGTTCACCCCAGTATCCACATTCACTACATCACTAGGTTACAGCGATTAAAAAAAAAAAAAAAAGATAAAAAATAAAATAAACTCTTGTGTTTGTTTTGATCGCAGTAACCTAGAGTTGTAATGAATGTGGTTGCAAATGTTGGCAGCATTAGATCATGCCATACATCGGGAGTTTACATAAGTTTACATTCATGCCGCTTGGACTTGTTTTGAGGTTTCTAGAGATTTTACAAAACTTTGACAGCCCTTAAAGGGCACTTTAAATTGAGTGAGAGAGCTGGCTAAAGAATTAGGGCGTTGTCGGACCAACATTGATTTTTTCCTGTAAATTTCAGATTTTTTGCTCCAGCCGATTGGGAGAAATCGTGCGTACGGCGTACGGCGGACGGACGGAACAATTTTTATTGCAGATTTGGATTCTACACCCTTTGAAACGTAAACCATGAAATTTTCAGGGGGGGGGGGGGTTAGAATTTTTGTTTCAAGAGCGATTACAATGGTCTATTATTGAATAATAAACCAAAACGGACAAAAATTCCGAGAATTCAAGTGGTGCAACCGCAATGAAAAATGAAAATGTCTCACACACTTCGGCCGATTTGAATGGGGTTCAAAATTAACAGTGGGATCCTGAGGTAGAATTTATCTACACTAAAATCTTCGACCAAAATCAGGAAAGTTTGGCCTGACGTTATTACTTTCCTATTCGACTTGCGATGCTAACATTTGAAACAAAGCCTCTCTAGTAGGTATGATATATATGTACTGAGGGCGGTTAAGATACCTTTAAAGATGTCACTCTGCTATTGGACAGCCGTCCAAATGCGGAATGAGGAGAAACCCAGGCGTACTTGTAAACCTCTTGTAGAGAGCCGGAATGAGTTTTTATGAATTTTAATGGATTGCATTTGATTAGATACATAAGAAACGGTCCAAGTGATGCTCGGACAATCCTGTAGCGGCGAAGTCAAATCGGATGCATTTTTGATGATCGTTACTTGTTAAGAAAAGGCTAGACTACCAACTTTTCATATCTATTCTTTGGGAATTGATTATTGTTTGAAACTTCCGACGTTCTTTAAAATTATAAGAAGTCACTCCAAACAATCCAAAGAAGAAGTGCACTTACAGTAAATATGCCCCCTTGCAAACTTTCTCGAGAGTTGCCTTCACAGTGAAGTTGGAGGAGTTGATCGTTCAATCAAACAAGTCAAACAATTACCTGTTACTTCTTCAGACGTATTTCATATTTATACGGATCCTCATCTCTAAAATTAACAGTAAAACCTTTTAATTTGCTGTTTGACGGAGACATGATCATAAATGTCCACATAAGTCAGTCATGTTTAGAATTTGACGTTCGATCTTGGTGGCCAGCAGTTGAAAATATTTGGTTTGCTGTTACTTTTCTTTAATTCTTCAGGTCATTCATGGAGGGAAGTTAGACTAAAATGAGTTTTTCTGTTCCAAATACAAATTTCAACTATCAATGTGCGAAGGAGATCAATCTTTTCCGCTTTCTCGGCTTCAAATCGTGAAACGAACGACTCAATCCTACCTTTAAAAGAAGTTCACCAATTTTGAAATGATTGTCGAACTTCAGAAAACCGTGTTTTGAAAATGTCTAAATTCATATCTACCCAACAAGAACCATCATGGAGGTAAAAGCCCAATTCCAACTTGAACCCAACCTTCATTCCTACTGTTGCGGCAAAGAGGACAAGGGAAGCAGACATGTTTATTACCTACCTCACATCCGCTAACCCAATCTACCTTTTCCTAGTAATGAGGGTTGAATTAGCAAAGCGTGGAACGATTTCTGCTTGCCTTTGAGGTTTGTTGCAGCCCTGTTAGTAGTGGCATTGCGCGACCTGCATCGCGAATAATCACTCTTTGCTCCACCGACAATTTAGCGAAATTTTATGGCACTTACTGTATTGATCGCATATTAACAGCTAATACAGCACAATCACTAGGGTTGGGGACAATCAACTGATAATAGGATAACAGTGTGTTTTGGTAATTCTAGCGCACTCTAGCGTTAAAGCACGCATTCTAGCATTTGAGCAGACAACTAGGTATGCTCTCTGAAACTTTGGGCGGCGTATTTTGGACCCTCACTTATTGGTTCATTCCTTGGCCCCAGATCGAATCAAACGCTGTGTTCATCTTTCATTCAAGGCACAGACAGAGCATGCTCCCTGACAGTAAACCTCTAACCACCCTCACCGAACTCACGAATCCACCATTCTCTCGCCCATCCTAAGGCTCTGTTATGGATTTGAAACTATTCTGCATTTCAATAAGGATTGTGATGGATATGGTTAGTTGGCCTTCCCAATTCTCGAATCCGTCGCCTTGGGAGATGAATCAGACGCTTTGAAGCGTCTGGTTCATACTATGCCTTTTCTGGGCGAAAATGGAAAATTTGTATTAGCATTCAGCTATCCATCGAATGGGGCAATCATACCATTCCATGTCTTACCTCACATGGTAGCAGAGTATGCAATTATTGATTACGATGACCCTTTGATTATTAACTGTCCTGTAAACCTATTCACTCACAATTCTCCCCCGCTAAATGCCATCACCTAGATGAATCAGACGCTTTGAAGCGTCCGGGTTATACTCTGAGAGTGACGGAGCATTACATCCGCATTCAGCTCCATGGATGGGGCAATTATACCATTCCATCACCTCACATGGTAGCAGAGCGTGATTACGACGACCCTTTGATTATTAACTGTCCTGTAAAACTATTCACTCGCAATTCTCCCTGGCTAAATGCCATCACCTAGGATCCTTTCATAATTATCATGCCCCTCCCTACATATTGAGCCCTGGGAGTGTGATGGATATGGTTAGTTGGCCCTTACCGATTCTTGAATCCGTAACCTTGGCGGATGAACCAGACGCTTTGAATCATCTGGGTCATCCTTCTGAGCGTGGCGGAGCATTATATCCGCATTCAGTTCAATGGCAGGGGCAACTATACCATTCCATCACCTCACCTGGATCAATGGGGAAAAGTTGGAATACTGTATGTTAATATTATACTTACAATATTATCATTATCTGGTATCTTCTTCATTTTGTCCAGGGGTGAAGATGCGCCTGTGATCCTGTCGGCAGCCCCTGCTATTGACATACTTCGATATTACAAGTAGGTACTTTTCATTAAATATGCCTGATTTCAAACTTTGTTTCTTGCAACTTCGGAGACTAATCCTTTGCCATCTCCAGTGAGGGTGATGAAGATGTAAATTTTGGGACAATGAAGTATTGGCAAAGGCAAACATTTATCGGTTACCTACGTCATCAAGCTGTATTGCATATTTATATTTCTGTCTCTAGGATCAGCTTTAGAAACATTAATTTGATGTTGCTCCACATAGCCATTCTTCAGGTTCCGATTTTCGTTCCAAACTTGTGTCATCCTTCGTAATTCCAGGTTGTTACTTTGCATGGAGTATGCCCAATTTCAAACTTTGTTGGGGGTTGCTTTCACAGTGATGTTATGCGGGAGTTGATGGTTCTAACGGCAGCGGGAGACCACTGCTGTGGCTGAGGAAGAGCCTCATCCCAGATGGATGGAGGTCGGAAAAGGAACCTGGAGGCCCGCGGTGACCGCTCTGCGCGCGGATGGAGCCCCCGAAATTATTCATCCCGAGTTGCGGGGTCGTATCAGCTATTAACGTATTCCTAGGCGGGAGCACGATGGTTTCCTCGGGTTTAATGTATGATGGGTCAGCTCCGAGGAGGCTTCGGTGAATTAATTAAAACGGGCTGGACGGTCGGTAAAGGAGGAACCGAGAAGCCATCTTGAGGGGGTCGTCCATTAGAGGAGCTCTCCAGGGAAACATACAAACTTACCGGTGTAACGTAGTTAGCCCTCAGGGGCTCTCGGTCAGGGGGCATATCTAGTTAGCAACATTCTCAATAGATAGAGCCCGAACCCCCCACCATCCCACTACTCTTCGCCACTCATCCTTCCGCAGCCGTCCCACCGTCCGACTAACCAACGCATCCGACCTTCGTTACAATTAATTCCTTAACTATCCGACAATTATAGGATCTCCACCACTTCCAACTTCTGAGGAGGTAACTCCGTTTCCTAAAGAGCATTGCGCTGCAACAACAACGAAGTAGCTAGTTTGTGCTTGAACGAAGTTCAATATCATTTTCCATATGACTGGCCGATGCTTACTTTTGAGTCAGGAGGGGATGAGTGTAATGAGAAGGAAGGTCCCCAAGGGTACGAAAAAAGCTCCCCAGTCTACAAAACAGGTATCATGCCTTCAAGGGATCGGTTCTACAACTAATTTGCATTAAAAAATGCCTATTATTATTTTTAGATTTTCCAAGTAAAAGATGTATATTAAAATGCTGCAAATCGTTATCATTTTATGAGTGCACAGTCCCATATTCCAACTCAGCTAAGTACCTAGGAATGACCTTAGATGCGAAGCTGAAGTGGAAAGAACATTGTTGTTGGTATTGTCAATGGACTAACACTCGTATAAATATTGCGGACTTCATGTGAAGTAAATATCTAGATAGTTGCCTGTATATTACCTCAGTTGTAACTAGTTAATATAGCAACAAATAAACGCTCTATATAAAAAAAAAATTTATGAGTTACCCAGACCGCGAGGAAATTGCGAAGGGTGATCGACAGTGTCATCTTATGTTGGATTCAAAGAGAATAAATACATGAAATTCAATTTCAAACTCATTTTTTTCAGACTATTTATTTTTTGCCCTGCAACGTCGAGTTTACTATGTGAAACTACGTTTTTCCATTCTCAAGCGAAACTTTCTCCTCTAATCAGCAGAGTAAAATCAAAATTGATTCTATCGTTGGAAAGCTGTGATTTTTGCACAGTTTTTAGGCTTACCGGCAGAAGTTCATTATTTCAAATTATTTGGGGAATATGGGCTTTGAAAAACGGAGTGTTTTCAAAAAGTTAGTAAGTTCTCTTTCCAATTTGCTTCATTCCAAATAAAAATCAACTGAAAAAATGTTCCCTCGAGGAACAGGAATTTGGCGGTTGAAAGCTGTTCAAGAAGGAAGATTCAAAATTTAATCATGTAGAGTAGATGTGCAAAGGAGGATGTGTGAAATGACAAATAACCTTATGAATAAATAGCATAAACATAACTAACTGAAAAAAAGAACGATCAATACCTGATAATACTTATCAGGTATTCACGTCGACGACACATTCCCATCAGCTGTGACAATGACGTATAATTCCACCCCTAACGGTTACAACTGGTTAAGTTCCGACGAGCCAAAGTACCTCGATTTCAAATAGCAAAACGACGTTGTTTCGCATTCACACTTATTTGCAGAAAATTGCGAAAACAATTATTGTGTTTCGGAGCTCACTTTTATCAGAAGGTGGTGAGCTCACCTACACTGCTGTCCATGGTAAATTTTTGACATTGTGAGTCTTTACTGTTGGCACATGGATTTGAAAACCGTTGATTTCTAATGATTTAAACGTACAACGAAGCCGTTCAACAAAAATTCCTCCTTTCCTGGAGTTTGAAAACATATACGGTTCAAATACGCTACATTTATTAACGTAGTTTTTAATAATACGGATATTTTGGTAGTTGTATTGATTTTATAAACCGCGTTTCTTATAATGGATGAAATCCTCTAAAACGACGGAAGCCCAATTATCTTCGAAAACGGCGATCGTTTAGTTTCGGAAAACGCTCCAACTACCGAACCCGATGTTGCGACAACGCGGTAAAACACAATTACACATCAAAGTGGAGATTTATTACGGGGAAAATGGAAGTCAACTGGTCCCTCTTCCTCCTGATATTGCGAAAATTGCAATGATTACAGGCCGTATTGGAACCGTGAAAATTGCCTTGTGCGACTGGGAGTCCTCACTTTGAGGGGCTGGCGCTTCGCCTAAACGGTTAATTTCCTGCGGGGGCCGACCGTGGGGTTTTTCGATATTTAGGGCAGTCATAAATCTTTGGGAGGGAAGAAGGCTGCATTGTCTTATACCTGGAGCCCCCTCTTGGAATATTGTCCCGCGTACGCTCTATGGACTGAAGACGAGGCTATCCACCCGTTTGCACGATTATTATTACCCCTCGGTGATTTCCTCTTTGGAAAAACATTAAAGTTGATCACTATGTTTAGAGGTTTTTCGCTAAGGAGTCCTGGCGAGGGTCGGAGGGGCAACTATCCGCTCCCCCATGCTGGCAAATGTCGGGTATCTGGATCGATATTGGCAACTTCTCAGTGTCCCTTATCAACATCAATCTTGTCCAATATTTCGAGATTTCCGTGGGAAAAAGCGGCGCCGGGGTTGAGGCCTTCTAATGTGGAACGTTTTGCTTCCGAGTCTGCGAAAGCCCTTGTGTTCACTTTCGGGAACCAAAAAATTTGTTGCCCAAATTCAAAATTTCCACTCAAATTTTGCGTTTCATAGCCTACTGAACCAATTTGGTTCCGTGTCGTCTGTCTGTCGGTCTGTACAGTCTAACTGTCCGCAATTTTGAATAAATTCAGCTTTGTTACAGCCATAACTTAAGGTAAGGTCTCTTGAGGTCCCATAGGAATTTCATCTCAATATAATTAGCGGTACGCTAAACGCTTGCTCTAACGTGAAATTCTTGAAACAGCAGTAATTTCCAAATTTTTTAATGATGTCACTTAGATTGTAACGAGGAAGCTGCTGTACCATCTCCTTGTTTCTATTTTTAATTTCTATACAATCTGAGGACGATTCATTGGAATGTGATGCTATAGACCAGAATGATCTGTTCCTGCAACTGCTTGGGAATATGACGAATGAAAATCCAGTATGTTCCGAGTTAACTACCTACCAACGTTGTTGCTTCAAATCTCGAGTTAATTGTTGCGTTTGGCGTCGCGTTACCGTGGATATTTTCGAAGACGTGGCTCTAAAAACATGTGGAGTTTTTCTTATGAGACCGATTAAGAGAAGTGACAGATTCAAAAATAACTAAATTAATTTGTTCTTGTGCTTCTTTTGTAAAATAGTAAAAATAAAAGTTTTCTGTATTATTTAAAACACCAGGTTTTAGCGTATTTAATTTATTAGACATCTCCGTTCCGAACACAGTACACTAACTCGCAAATTATATTAAACTGCCCCGAATTTTGATGGATTTGGGTGATAGGTAATTACGAGTAAATTCGATTTAGGTAAATGGTGGTTTGCTGAGGAAATTTGGAATACGGTAGGTCTTATCTGAATGGCCCGTAGCGTCCACGCGGGTGGAAGGATCCGAAGAAGTCTTCCAGACGGCGGAAGGGAGAAATTCGTTAAAATTTCAAACCGGGACTTGAAACTTCAATGGACAGATTTTCAAGTTTCAGTTCATTGCTTCAAATTTGAAGAATACTAGGGGTTTTTTACGGAGTATGGCGAGCATACATGCCATAGGTGGATGGAATGTATGGTGGTGAGAAGTGTTTCCTGCAAGTTCCGGAAATCAGCACACCAGAATCGGAGAAATGACTAATCCAATACGTCAAGACGTTATATGCTGGCGGCAACAATATTTGACGATAAGCTGAATACATTAAATTTGCAAATCGGAACATGGTTTTTTAAAAGAAAAAAGGGGCGTTTGATAGCACCCCCTTCCATTGAGGTGGATGCGTCTGTTCCGCCACGCTCCGAGGATGACATTGACGCTTGAAAACGTCTGATTCGTCTCCCAAAATGACAGATTCTAAAATCGGGAAGGCCCAACTAACCATATCCTTGACAGGCTTTGGGATAATGATTTCGTGGACGACATGCCGAAAGGGCGAGAAATTAGTAAGGTTTTGCTCCTCCAGGTTAGGCTTGCAGAGCGCGTACAGGTGGAGGAAGAAAATAAAGCAGCAGCCTACCGAAAGAGCAGCCTTATGTCACATGGAATAATCCTCGCCACAATGTTCGAATTTATCCGTATTCTATTCTGTTGTTAGATTGTATTAAATTTATTTGTATATGCTTGGGATTCTCCCCCTTGATTTCTCCACATGATGATATCAATATTCATCGTTAGTTATAGTTATACTTATGTGAGAGCTTCTCCATGTTTGTATTTAGTTATTCATCCATATCAGATTACATAACTTACCTCCTATTGTGCTAACACTTGCCTTGCTTTGCATGGTTGAAGTATTGGAAATATTGATCTGAACTTCCGCTGCTGTTCTTGCGGACCAGAGCGTTTCTTGTGTATTCGATTTTATAAAATTTGTATTTTGTTGATTAACATGTTATTCATTCATTCCCTCCTGACAACTTACCAGTTTCTATAATGGAAACGCAGATACGATTCAGCTTCACTTGAAACTTGATTTGAAAGACTGCTATGACATTACCAGACTGTTTATGTTAACTATAATTAGTCACTAGTAAGTAACCACGTTCCTCCCTAAAAATCTAGTTCAGTTTACTTAAATTTCCATTCGATGGAAATAGGTATTTTTGGCTGATCGTAACAAAATGAAAAGCAGAGCAGACTCATCAATAATTGTAACCCCCTCTCCGGTGTTCTCTAGGCCGGTAAAACCAAATCGTCGAGTCCCACGCTTTCCCAATATATCAGTTTCGAGTTCAGTTCCGAAGTCGATTCCCCTCAATTGAACTTGTCTGGATTCCCCATCAATACGGATCAATGTAAAACCAGTTCAAGACGACAACAAAAGAGATTCGGTTGAGCTTTTGACAGCCACCTCCTCAAAGTAGAAACAGATAATACGAAACCATTCTGTTCGTGACAAACAATCCCATTTTGATAGATACGGAGACCTTGTGGAAAGTGTATACACGCCTCTATTTTGTCATCTCGTCGGTACCGTTCTCAATGACTAATACTAATGCCATTCCAACCAGACGTGATTGATTCACCACGGCCTGTCCTCTTTAGGGTTGAGCTCGATATGTTCGATTAATCAAAAAATTAATGATTCTCACGCTAAGATCTAGAAGTAGGTTTGTCATATAACAAGCGATGTTGAACTCAAAGGAGAACTCGTGATGAATTTTGCTTTCTAACTTGAGTTGTTTCTTGCTCTTGAAAATGAGTAATTCCGCGTTGAAATTCGTTCCCACTTAAAGACGCTGCAAATGATTAAACAAACGTTTATTATTACATTGAGCGGGTAACCGTTGGAATGCGAGGTAGATCCGTTTTAGTAGTTGTAAATTACTGAGCCAAACTAACAACATTTGGCTTAACATTTAAAAACATTTTTTTCTAATGTGAAGAGTACAGGGAAATAACTGGCTATCAGCATTTTTCCTAGTTTCGAGAAAAATGAATTTGAATGCAAAAAACTCTATAAAATCAATAGCCTGCCATTAAAAAATCTGAAATTCTAAAATACTCAAGGTGTTACATTGGTTCATGTGATAGAAATGTCAAAATACCTCCAGAATAATTTTTCATAAAGTAATAATGGTGCAAAGTGTCAATAGTCCCAACAAACAGCGAAAGAACGGGCTATCCCCAATGAGCGTTGAGGCAAATAATGTAGGAAACAATGGAGGTTGGTACCATTTTTACTCAAAAAATTATAACAGAAGGAATTATTTCAATAGGTAATAGGTTCCTTCAATTGAGTATTAATATTTTGTATCATATTGCATCAGATGTATGAAATAATGAACAATTTTAGACATTATTGGGAGGTGAGGCACATTATTTATGGGGCAGCCGTTCGTAGTATTTTCTGTTTTTTTTTTCTCCACAAAATTGTTTCAGGTGGTTCAAATCATTGCACTTTTCAGCCGAGACAGGTATCCGTTTTGTGTAAGCTCTTGAGGGGGAAATGAAACTCAGATGCTCAAAGGATGCTCCTGGTCGTAGGTTAATGAGCCGACAAATCACGGGTACGAGCATCCGCTCGTCCTCTGCCTCCGCGTCCTGTTCGTCGTTGCTGAGGTTGATTTGGTGTCACAAAGCTACTCCAAAAAATAATAGCAACCAATCCACGATTACCACTGCCTGCACCTTAATGCACCTTCCACTAAAAATTACGGGCTTATTACAACCTACAACTCGAACAGTAAAACTAGGTAGGTAGGTGCGTGATGAATATCATTAACCATAGAAAACATCCTTTGAAAAACGCCCTGTGAATCATAGACAACACTATCTACTCGTAGAGGGGGACGCGACGGCTTGACGTTAGCCCGTTCTTTCCCTGTACCGCTCTGATGAACACGTTCTTTCGCTGTACACAAAATACTCACCCGCTGTTTTGAAGCCTTTAGACTCGTTCTGTCATTTTTTTGACCTCATGGCCGCATTCGGCGTCAAAAAAGACATATGGAACACCTCTCAACTCAATTTCGAAGAAAAATGCTGATAGCCCGTTCTTTCCCTGTACTCTTTATGTGGGACACTTTTTAAGATCCTAAATTGGAAATCGTATTTTGCAAGATACCCAAAGATACTGTACAACGGGTAGTGTAAGATTCAAACTTACTAAACCTCATCTTCCTTCTTTGGAAGTCGGCCCGGAACTGTTCAAATTACTTCTGGCCGAGTCCTCTAGAGCTTCGTTCAGAATTCGCGCTCCACATGCTGCCTTCTTTGCCTCTGCCGTTCTTGGACGATCTTTTCTATAGGTTGCTATTATCATAGACAGCTACAGAAGTCCAATCCATCATCTCTGGCGTTATGTCCTGAGATGACTTTTACAGATCACCCTGCAGCCGTGTTCTTCCCTTTTCCCTCTGATTACTGATGATGAAACAGTGAAACAAGAGTGACTCTTCTGCATCTTGGCAGCTTGGAGAAGTTGGGATGTATACTTTCCCCATTCTGTGTAACTAGGAGTAAGACAGCACCAACTATAAACAACAGTGAGGGCTGTATCGTTCAAAGCCAAAAAAACGTCAACGTAGCTTAGAATCGCGAAGTGAAGTAAGAGCGGACTGAACTTCACTTCAACTAATTCGAGTTAATCCTGTTAATTTGGTTTCCTCGTTTAAACTGTTTACGCATGTGTGCCTGACCTCGTTAGCTAAAAGGGTAACATGTTCGTGAATGTCATTACCTTAATTTTACGTCCAGACCAATGATCTTCACTACGTAAAGGCTACGCAATAAGTACTGAAGTAATAATTGTTTGTGTTTTCAGCGTATCTGCCATAGTTTCCTTTTATGCCGGTATTCCCTCAATGTTTGAAGATATAAAAAATTAAGGTTATGCGAGAATTTTAAAGGTATTTGCTACTGTAACGGGGTACAGAGTTTCAAAGGAATTCACCTTGATGTTGGTATTTTTTATTTAAACACTTTTATGAAATATAAATATGTAAAAACATATTTTATGAAACTGGGTAAGTTAGTATGCAATAGTTAATTAGATTAAATATGATCTTATTAAGTACTCCTGAATCTTTGATTTTTCATCTCTAACTCACCGTTCTCTTTTAAGATGCCATAATTGACTACTCTTATCACTAACAAAGTTTGTACTTGATTTTGTGTTAAAAAAGGTATTTGCCCTCAGAATGAAGGTGATAATTAGATAACAGTGATAACGTAACCAAAAGCCGTTTCTATTTTCGCTCTATTGCTGTTTTTGTTCGGTTACTGCTTGCTTTACTTTTCTACTTCACTTGCTTCAATTCTTGTTTTCTGGTCTTCATAACCCTGCACCCTTACCTGCCACTTCGATGGGATTTGTAGGTTGCATAGGCAATTTTTCATCTTCGGTACTTAAATGTGTAAAATTAATCATTTAAATGATCTGGCTGTAGAACCATAGAGGTCTACTGTCCCGCTTTTATTTTGCAAATAGTATTGTCATCGCAACTGCTGTATTTATTTCCAAATGAATCGTTTGTTTGATTGAAAATTATTTCTTCCTTGTACATCTTTTTTCTAAAATTACCATGTGAGGCCCCAAAGGCTTTCGTTAACAACTAGTAGATTTTTAGATATTAGGAAACGCAGTGTCCATGTAAATTTAATACGTGTGAGGAAAGTAAAAAGATGGTTCGTACCAGCTGTTTTGAGTGTATACAGTTTAACGCCGGTTCAGAAACCCACTAGGCCAATAAAAAGGGGGAAAATGAGATCCACTAGAACGTGATATGAGCATAATGAAAGGTGGCCCGACGTGACAACTGAGATGATTGGTGCCCCGGAACACGGACTCATTGTACGGGAGGCTGGCAACGATATTTTTTCAACATCCAACTCCCCTGTTATTAGATGAATTAAACAACAGGGTTGGCCTTGTATGCTAATACACAGTCAAAAACACTGGTACCTGCTCCACCGTACGAACTCTGTCCGAACTTGTTCGAAAATGATGATCATTACTAGGGGAAACAGCAGAAAATCGCTTGACTTCAACAACTCCCACTTGTATTAACTGATTTATGATATCTTTGGTATTCGTTGCCCCCACGAAGTGGCTATTCTACAATTCGCTAAACTCTTGCATCAGATAAGATCAGAGCTTCAGTGTAATGCAAAACTAACCTTGTTACCCACGGATTATAACGCAGGATGTTATTCAAAATACGAGTTTCAGTAAAAGATGGATAGGTACGTCTTCCTAGATGGATATCATAATTTTTACAGTTCTTCGGATCACGGCACCATTGTAAATAAAAACGTCTATCAGATAGGAAGGGCAGTATGTATAGATTCCTCATTTATTGTAACATGGATATATCTGTAAGATTAGTTACAAAATAAATTACGAGCCTTAAGTGGTTAAATTCTACTTAAAAACTTGCATCGTCGTGAATTCTTGCTTGAGCAGCGGTTGAAAGGATTGGCTGTCACCCCTTCCATTTATCCTCCTTTCATCTAAAGGGAAGTTTCCGAATTTTGTTGTGTGTGACACAAGTAAACTAAAATTGGGATCGAACGAAATAGGAATCAGAAAAATTGGTTAAATATTCTAACCTGAGTAGCTTTGAAAAAATTCTCATGTTTCGTTTGTCTCGCAGCGCCCCTGGATCAATTCTAATACATTTACTGGCGAAATGTGGGTTTTTATGGCGCAAAAATTGGTTGTAACATGGGTGAAATTTGTCTCCATTTTTGGACTAGAATTAACAACAATTTTTTTTTTAACCTCAAGTGTGGGACCCGCTTGAATCGTCTGACCTCTTAGAAGGCACTTACCAATGCAAGATCGTGTTAAACCCGAAAATATCATGCAAAACGAAGTGGTTAACATCTTACGATTCTACGGGATGGTAGACACGATCAGTGAAACCAGAGCAAAATAGAATGAATGAATGAAAACATGCTTTATTTGTAATCATGAAAGTAGTTATCCTTAAATTAATAATACGTATAATAATCATGGTCGCAAAACCGTCTCAATTTCATTTGTTGGAAACGTTTCATCCCACTACGGTGACTTCCTCAGTCCTGCATACAAGCATAAAACATTCATCCTTATAGTCTAAAGTTATGTTATGACAGAAACTATATTATACTCTGTTATTTCATGATCAAAACATTTCATGAAAGCTTGATGAAGGCTTGTGAGGTGATGGAATGGTATAGTTGCCCCTTCTATTGAGGTGGATGCGGTAATAATGCTCCACCACGCTCAGAGGACCAGAGGACCTAGACCAGGGGTGCTCAAACTTAAACTGCTGGCGATCTACCTAAATATTTTTAGACTACTTAATCGACTCTGAGAGGATGCAATTATGTGTGATGCAGGGTTGTCGTTCATACACGATACACTCTACCTACTTAAGTTGGGTGTACCGTAGCATATATAGATATTAGCTTTCCGCACAATTTACATTATTTTAGTCAAGGTTTGGGTTAGGTCTACTTAAGTTCTTCCCTACCATATCTATGAAAAAACTCCTAGTTATTCAAAATTGCGAGTGTATTCGTTGTTACAAGACAAAAGAGTTACATATGGTGTTAAACTTAACTAAGGAGTGACTTTGGATGTTGAAGCGTGGCACTGCATGTCCTCAGCATACTTTTCATAAGATGGTGCGTAACCACTGAGTGCTAATCGCAAGCACGATGACATATGATCGTCAGTTAGTCGATCGCGACATTTTGACTTGATTATCCTCATTTCAGAAAATGCTGACTCGCACAAGTAAGTTGACCCAAACATTGACAGTACTGCGCATTCCTTTGGTAAAGCCGCCTTTTGCCGCAAGCAGTGTTATTACGTAATAAATGTTTGTAGTTTACTTACCTACTTATTAAACAATTTTTTATTATCGAGATCTACTCAAAAAGCGACAGTCCATTTGAGCACCCCTGACCTAGACGCTTAAAAACGTCTGATTCATCTCCCAGGGCGACAGATACTAAAATCGGGAAGGGCCAACTAACGACATCCATCACAGGCTTGACGTGCCATTACTGGCCATAAATGGCAGAAATACGTAAATTTTTCGGAAAAACATAAAGCTTATACGATTCTCTTGAAGGCTCGCCCAAGATAATTTGAGCAGTAGCATTTGAGCATCGATCGAACTCGCTTCTTGAACAAACTGCTTCGAAACAATTTATTTTGAGCGAGAATGATTTTAAACCTAGGTACACCATTAGCTGGATGTTCTTCTGTCCTCCCTCGCCTCTTCCACACAATCTGTTGTCTTCTGGAAACAAAGATAAGTTTTAATTAGAGAGACGACCGTAGGAGAGTAATTAAGAGTCCCCCCCCCTCTCCTTGCCCCTCACCTTCTCAAAAGCCTGAAACGTGACTTTTTGCGGGGAGGCGGTTTTCTTCAACATTTTCGGCGCGGCATTAATTTTACTCTCTACCTCCGCACCCACTACCGATTGAGTTGAAAAACTTTGAATTTCAAATCGCATCTTAATAAGTTGGTGAGCTTCACGTTTCTTACGGGTCTCAAGGTTGGAGTGGCAGCATCAGAAAACAACTTGATGCTGTTTCATTGATGGATAATTTTTGCAGGCACCCTGAATTCATCCTCAACTTCGTATGATTACGAAGAGGGCCGTAGAATGTGGATCACGAGATTTGATTGCCCTTTTAAATTGCCTTGTTTATTATTGTTTAAATCCTTAACATTAAACAATATTCCTTATTAACATAGTAATTTTCTGTTTCAGTATAATGTAATATAGGCGTAACTAAGTAGAATTATTTAGACAAAGTTTTTGTTATAGTTACTGTCTGTAGTTGATCTTGATATAGTAAAAATAAACACCTTTCGGTTTTTTATTTGTAAAACTCCAGTTTTATATATGCAACACGTATGATCGCTTCGTCACCAAGGATGCGCGTCATCACCTTAAATTTCTTCTCCGAGAATTCATTTGTTCGCTCGTCTCCTACATTTCAACAACTTGCTGCAGAAGAGACTGTTTCGCCGAAAGAAGGCTTGTTTGTTTCGATTCGTTTCAGGTATTATATCAAACTTCACAGCTAATGAGCTTTATTTTTATTATTATCTTGATCATTAATTAATAAAATCGTTTCAGAACGAATCGCAGTTGTCTTCTTTGGCTTACACGCTTATATATTTTCAATAATAAGCCTTGTAATCGTATAGCAAAATGTTCAATACCTCCCCCACCCCTATCTCAAATGTATTCATTTCAACATTTCTAGGTGCTTAGATTAAAATATGCGATCTGCAGCCTTTAGAATTGACTGCCTTGGAATTGATGTAAACAAAATTTGTTTTTCCCCACGTGAGCTCCATTCGGGGTTTAGTTGAGCCCTAACTTCTAGCTAGCCAGAGCTCCCCACACTCATAGATATGGGCCAAATACTAACATACCAGACATAGGAATGTGGGGTATCGTTTCCTAGTTTGACTTAGAATTGACTGGGATAGGTTTCAGATAAGTAGAAATCCACCTGTAGCAAATAATCGCAATGTGTGAACCTGTAAGTGAGCGACTAAACCTTACGGCGACATGAGCAATCACATTCAAGTACTTTTGAAGGCCGAATCGATCAAGATGGGTCCCATACCAGACCGTTCCTTCTGAAATAACCTGACTCCCTCTGTCTTGTTTTGGAGTCGCAACGCAAACTTTGTTTCGGAGCTGAGGCATTTAGGCAAAATATCAATTTGACTGAGTGAAGAGGCCATTTGAGTTATTACAGGGCCCAAAAGGCAATAACAAAGAAGGTAATGGAAAAGTCCCGAGTTGGGTATTCGAAGACCGGCGCTTCAGTTGAAGACCCGACCTCCTCCGGGCTCGTTCCGAGGGTTTTAACGGTGGATTTTAGGCAATCAGAGATAATTTATTGTCGGGAATGAGCTCGAGTTGTAACGTTCGAGGCATAAATCACAGAGCAAGGGAGGCCCTGGGGCGGCGGGGCGAGGGGGAGCCCCGCGATGGCGCGTTGCGGTGATGTGATGCTGTGGTGCAGGGTAGCGAGGAGCCAGGGAAGGGCGGCTGTACTTCCAACATGGTTTTATTAAAAAAATCCTGCAATTGATTACAAATAGGTTATTAGATAGAACTAGATAGGTTATTAGGAAGTTTGAAGAAATTACCTCAACATCTTTCATCTGAAGACTTCTTTATTTTCTATTTTATAATGGTGTCACTTTGAATGTAACGAGGAAGCTGCTGTGCCATCTCCTTGGCAGTGTATTCCCATTATTTTATCAATGTAAATTGTATCAATTTCTTTATGTACTTAGTGTATTATGTATCTATTTCAAAAATAACATGGTAATTTAGCCTAAGCCCGTTAAATTAACAGTAAACAATAGACTGTGAGAAGCCTGACTCTATTAATGGAATGGATTACACAGGTCTACAAAAGAAAAACGTCATGCCCTTTTGAGGAAACTAGGCGTTTTCTATGTCTTTTGATGCTCTGAACACGATTCCGAAGTCCGTTTGTCCTCATCAGGCTCCAATTTTTTGGTTTATTATTCAATAATAAACCATTGTAATCGCTCTTGAAAAAAAAAAAAAAAAAATTTTCAAAAATTTTCTAACCCCCCCCCCCCTCTGAGCTAGCTCATCGCAGCCTGAAAATTTCATGGTTTACGTTTTAATACAGAATCCAAATCTGCAATAAAAATTTTTCCGTCCGTACCGCCGTACGCACGATTTCTCCCAAACGGGTGGAGCAAAAAATCTGAAATTTTCAGGAAAAATCCATCGTTGGTCCGACAACGCCCCAATTCTTCAGCCAGCTCTCTCACTTAATTTAAAGTGCCCTTTGAGGGTTGTAAAAGTTTTGTAAAATCCCTAAAAACTTCAAAAAAGTCAAGGTGTCCTAAATTTGGACTTTTTTTGAACTTTCCATGAGGAATCGAATGAGCCCCTCCCCAGGCCCGTAAGGTCAAACCATTCCCGATGTATGGCCCGATTTATGGTGCCAACATTTGCATCCAAATTCGCTACATCACTAGGTTACTGCTATTAAAACAAAAACAACATTTGGAGTGAACTCCTAAAAGGGTTTATAGCCGATACACGGGTTGAAGCATTCTATATGCATGAAACGCTGCAAATTCTTTCACTTTGGGTTTTTGTTCAATTTCGTTCATTTGGCTTGCATTCATAATTTGAATTTCTACTAAGCTTTGAAGTGTGCGTGTTTCACAGGTGATAGAGCGATTATTGAATTTCAGGGGATATGCATAGAGCACGTAAATCTGTTCTCAACCAAAATACCTATTTGGATTGATCAGTTGATCATATTTGTGTGCCTCCTGAAATTCAATAATCGCTCTATCACCTGTGAAACACGCACACTCCAAAGCTTAGTAGAAATTCAAATCATGAACGCAAGCCAAATGAACGAAATTGAATAATAAACCCCAGTGATTTTAATTGCAAGATATGTTATCGCTATTTAGAGGTTATATTTTGCAATTTAAGAAAAATGGGTAAGTGTTATTTATCGCAAACAATATTAGTGGTACTTATACAGGAATACTCGGAGAATGTCTTATGAATAAGCTTTGGTTGGGGTGTAAAGCTTCTGATGAACTCTGTTCCCAGTCCTGTTGACATTGAATACCTTTTTGACGAAGGAAATATGCGCGTGAGGCCTGAAGATTCAGAGTGCTCGCCAGCCTTAGGCCGGAAGATATTTTTTTGTTCCAAGTGGAGAACGCAGCTCGCTCCAATTTTTCTCCACGAAAGCCGTTTAAAGCGTGATGAATACGCAAGCTTTTCGTACACTTGTGCACCCACTCTGTAATATGAAACGATCATGAAAACCTACTTATCTTCCTTAAACCGGCGGATTATGACGAGCAATCTCGCTTCCCTCTCCTCGCCCTCGCCCCCATTTCCATCCTTAACCCACCGCCGGCCCGTAAACTATCCAATAAGTGCTAACAACCATCGGTTAGCGGGGAGCCTTAACCAAACATCACTTATCACGTGAGAGAGGTCTCACCCCGCCTTTCTGATTACAGTGGTTGCCGGTGACTGACCCCCCCTCCTCTCTCAGTCCACAAGACTAAGGTGATTTCCTCTCCCTTCACAGGTCGTCCTCTGGCGCGGACCAGGCCATCAGAACAATGAGGATGTCTAGTTTTCCGCCTTCAAAAAAATTACCTTTGCATAGATAAGATGCAACGAATTATTATTCAATGATTTATTATTTTCTTACTAACCACAGAATTCTAACATGATAGCATGCTGAACCAAACGGAATATGCTAACAAGGAGTATTGTTTTACGCCAGCCTGATAATTTGTTTCTCGTAGATGGAAAATTAGTGAAAAACCAGCTACGAAAGGAATTTTCCAGTGTAATTAACTGTTTAAAATCATAGATTCAATATAACAATAGTAATGGAGCACAGTGAAACAATAGTAGCGAAGTATTAAGCACTTTTGAAATCGCACCTAATTAGGGTTTTTTTTAACTCTTCTATTGCACCGAGTAAACTCATTAACAATATTAATTTGACTTATTTTGCTAATACATATATTTCAGGGTTAAGGTACACAACTTAGTCCCATGTCTCTTTAACTTTCACAATCACTTCCTACACAATACATTCATAATACATTCAGCAACTACTTGAGTCTGCCACGGCCAATCTAAGGTTCAAGTATGTAGAAGAACCTTTTGTTCCGCTTTTCAAGTTGGAAAAAAACGAGTTAAACTCTTGAGTCAGAAATTGACGACTCACGATGAGCTAACTATACGAGATGGGAGAGGAGGGAAACGCAAAAGTCGCGATAAAACCTGGAAAAAGGGGCATTGTGTTCATATTATCAATACCAAGCAGAGAGAGTCGTTATGAACGAGGGGACAGCAAATGGAAGTATCTTTCTTCTGACGTAAATTTGAGCAAGATCCATCAAGCTTTCATCGATAAAACCCGTGCGGGTGGTGATAATTATTAAGTACTTGGGAACGTGCTTTTCCATATTACAATTATATACAAAGGGAAACAAATATTGGACTATGTTCACACAACCACGTTCAAGCACGAGTGTCCCATCTTTGGGTGAATACAGGTTCATTTGCAAGGACACTGATTGTGTGTGTCAACGTAAAGTGTTTCATCTCTAGTTTTTTTCAGCTTGAGGGAAGAGCTACAGATTCCCCTAGATTCCATACCTGGCATCCATCTGTGGATGGGGGAATATCTAGTATTTGTTCACACTACCTAAAAACTATCCCAAACAGAATACAAACGAATTACCTATTTGAATTTGAAACGATTAGACACACTATTATATTCAATGGTAATTATAGCATGTACATAAACGTAATTATATCACCTCTCTACGTTGTTAGGGTATGTCGCTGACTTCCAGTATAACCTACAATAGAAAATGCTACAAATAGTAGAGACCAATGCATGATAACAAATATTGTATAAAGACATTTGTGCCAAACAATTCAAACATTCATTGCGAAAATTTAAATATGCCGGTAATAATATATACTGGGGAAGATAATTGACAACGAAAATATAAAAGCTGTAGATGAATGTAGTGGTCTATCCACAAATAACTTGAGAAAACAACTTTTTAACAGGTTTATGAGGCAAGAGAGAATGTCTGAGTGGAGCTGTAGCGGTCTTTCTCAATCAATCTGCCCTGATCATCTAATTTGTGAAGGCTCCCAGCTACGAGCTATCAAGATTTCGTTTTTAATTGACGAGACAAGTACAGGAGTGTGAAATAATAAGACAAAATAGGAATATTAGATAAAAATCATTTAGTGGCACTAAATCACGAGCGAGACGGCTTAAAAATATTCTGTCCGTTTTGGATAACAAGTCTGTTGTTGGATAGTTTTGAAATTTTATTATCGTGTCAAGAGCGGTTTTGACTTTTTTTGTCTCGCTTTGGGTAGTTGAAGCATTGTTTTCTCATGATGGGGATAAAAAAATGCTCTCTAAAAATGTCTAATAAAGTTTTTGCGTTTTAGGTCATTGTGAACAACTTTTATTTCTCTGTGTGTCTTAGGGGGTCTAGCTGGGAGGTTGCCCGCACTGCTGCTGACCTTCATTTTGTCAGGCAGCATCTGTTGCGATCGACCAGCGAGAACTTCTCCAAAACCCAGCTCATCTGCCATGCGTGCATGATTCAGTGGATGGTAAAGAACTCCGACAGTGGGTGAAGTGGGCTTCAGGGGGCATTGGGGCCGATATTTTCATGCCATCCGGGCGGGTACACTAGCCACTGCGGTGAGGTGATCCAGAGATAGTTGTGGGCAGTGGATACCTTCTGCCGAGCCTGTTGGAGTAAAAATGATAACCTGAATCATGTGGTGCAGCAGTCTCCAAGAAATCATGGTGGATGCATTCTCTGTCATGATGCGGTTGCCAGCAGATTGCAGGTGCATTGTCATCCAGTGGCTGAGATGTTGGGAGAGAGAGAGACGGTATCATAGGCCGAGTGACCTGTACAAGAAGCCAGATATCATTGCCATTAAGCCCAACGAGTCTGCCTTCATTCTGGTGTCCAAGTTGTCAGCGGCAGCGTGCACATGGAGGAGACCTGGCGGGCTAAGAAAAGTAAATATGATAGAGAAGACCTGCGGTTGATAGGAGTACTTCGTGGTATCACCACCCGCGTCATCCGGGGCTGTTACTCAAATTGGTGGCCATTCTATAGGGACACTTCCTTCCATCCCTCTCTCCCTTATCCATCACCCTCAAGTTCTCAATGTTCGAATAATGAAATTTTCACGGATTGTTCGAATTAATTTCCCGATGGTCCCCTATGAGTTACATTGTTCACTAATCAAAACATGAGTCTGCGCATGCCCAGCTCAGATCACCAGCTTCATTTTCATGTTCTAGAGGTCATATCTCGCTCACATTTTGGAAAGTGTCGGAGAAGACCGGCTCAATGATCTCATATCAATTTCAGCTCAACAAAACACCGTTGTAAAAAGCCGAATTAACAATGATTTCGATTATGTTTTCTGGGGATATGATCTCAAGATACGTAAATATCAAGAATTGAACTCCGTCCGATAGAACCTTTTCTCTTACCTACTGGACCACATTTTACAAAATTCAGCTCAAGAATCCACCAGCTGTGTCCGTTGTGCCTGGCAAATCCGTGATGTGCCAGTGATCATGGCATCTTCACCAATCAGCCCTAAAGGATTATATTTGAAGACAAATCTATCACAAAATTTAAATCTCAAAAACTTTTGATATAAATAACATAAATAATAATTGAACAGAAACGGGAGTAGAGGCTCATTTTGAAGGCAAATGCCTCCTTGATATCGTCTAAATCAAAGTTCAAACTTGAAATAACTTCAAATCGATTTTCACTGATAAAAGTGTAACCATTGATTACAACAACTTTTGGAGGACTTTTCCAACCAGAAATTTGACAAGCAGGGCTCCCCATAGGAACATCATCATTCGTACAGGGACAACTGCTCTCTTCTTTGTTGAATTATTATTGTGTAAGGATATTTTCGACAAAATGGTCCTCCACACTTATGAGGAAGCCAGTGAAAGACAGGCTGTTATGTTAAATCTTTAGAGCTATTCCGTACCGTTTTCTGCAATTATTCATCTTGACTGGTAATTGAATGCACTTTCCCATGTACTCGTATTTTCATATGTCAGCCGTGCAGTAATGCTTCGCGAGGATTGAACCTTGTGAGGTAAACTCGAAGGTACCACTCAATACATTGAGACCACGCGGATTGTACGATAATCGCTCACCATTTGGAAAAATTAATTTTTGGGTAATGGAAATCGGTTGTCTCCGGCAAGGTAGACGGTCGAGCATGAGAGCCGGGCTTCGGAGCCGGTCAAGCGAAGGTTTGAGCTACATCGCGTGGCTGACAGCTACTCAAGTACTTTCGTCTTCAATACAACTGCAAGATATGAGGGCAGAGTCCCGAGTTTAGATGGTGTACTATTGATTACGTGTAATATAGTTTGTTTGTTGTCGTCCTTCGAGTCCGTTCTATTGGAGTGGAGCTCTGGGGTTTGAGATTCCTGAACAGATTGGAGGTGGTGCAGAATGGATTCTTGAAGCGTAATCTCTGTCTACCTTAGTCAACACCTGGTCATCACCTATGCATGGAAACTTTTCGTCCCCGTCTATGTGTCCAGGTTCTAAAGAGAGCCTTGAACTTTCTTAAAAGAGTGCTGAGAATGAAGAATGAACGCAGGCCCAGGATCTGTCTGATGCTGTTGCGAGATATTGATAATTGCGAATGTAACCTCCCTCAGCCGAACTGGGTCTCTCAGCTTCGTGGTCTCCTCCAGATTTAGGGGGACGGGAGGGTTGCGCACCTGAATGATATCAATCAACTTTTGGTTACCAGAAGTACTTCATACAATAGTCTAATGGAGAACCACTGGCTGTCGATTGACATAGACCTCTGTCTGACCGTGCCGGTCTGAACCAATGATCGGCGAGTTTCTAGAATACATGGCCACCACTTACATTGGACCACGCAGCCGTTTCCCTCCGATCTTATGGGCTAGTCCACCAACAACGCAAATGCCGAAAACGACCAACGGTCCTGAATCTTTCCACCGCCATCTCAAGGACCAATTCCATTCCCCGCACCAATCCGCTAATGCCGTGGTGAAAACCCTCAGACAATTCCAAACTGAAACATATATAAAAATGCATCCATCAGCCAACGACAACAACGTGCAGTGCTTCTCGAGATCTGGGTTTCTTACTCCACTGGCAAAATTTGAAGACCGGACTACTTGAAAAAAAGTTGGAGTTTGAAGCAGGCGTCCAAACCTAAATAATATTGAAACGACGTTCACCAATACCAATAATCATACGTAAATATAGACTTTTTTGTACTAAATTCTACATTTATTGGTTATTCCGTTAGTCCTACAACCCCCTCACTAGAGAATTGAGACGAAATTCGCTCTTTTGGGTGAAATATTCGCTCTTTTATCTCGATGGTGGCTCTTTCGTCCTGTATTTGAAATGTGCTCGCTCTATCGTCCTTCACCCAGCCACCAGATAATTTTTTTTTTCGCATGATATGCTCGTTTGAATACCCTCAGGCCTACCTGGGGAATACGCCGTCCTTGGAAGTGGAAAGAGTGATTGCCACTAGCCGCCTGCAGATCTATACAAGAGGCTTCAAACATGTCATTGACTGCATAGAACGGTGCATGAACTGTAATAGAATAATTATCGAAGTCGATAGTTCATTTCTTGTTTTGGTGCCCTCCCAACAAGCCCGACCTAAACACTTATTTTTCGCCACTGATTCCTAGATACTCCACCTCGGACACATTAGAAATTCAAGCAGCCCACCTTGCCCTGGGTGAATTGTTGAATCTGAACCACACCAACTGCTACCAAGCCATTTACACGCATGTTGTCTATTCACTGAGGTATTCTTGCTTCAACGTATGAAGAGAAAAGTAACAAGAGGAAGGATTTTTTTCGTCGAATTTAAGCGGCTTACTGTAGTCGTTTTGAAGTGTCAAAAGTAACCAAATCGTCATGTTCTCTAACCTGGTTTTTGTTTTTGTAAAATGCGGAATCGCTGTTTATTTCTCTTAACATTTTGCTTCCGAGTCTACCAAGGTAGCGGAAGCATTGTTTTCACTTTCGGAATGTGAAAATTTATTTGTCTCCAAAATCAAAAATTCCACTCGCATTTTGCGTTTTAGACCTTTCTGAACAATTTTGGTTCCGTGTCTGTCTGTCTGTCTGTCTGTCTGTCAGCAAATCCTTGTTACGGGCAAAACTACACGAAGTTATAGTCCGATTTTGATGAAATTTTCAGGGATTGTGCGGGTTGGGGTGTAGATGGTCCCCTATAGGTTTCATGACCCCCGGATCAATAGTAGCCTCTGCGCATGCGCAAACGTGAAATCCTTGTTACGCGCATAACTCCGGGAGTTCTTGACCAATTTCGATGACATTTTCAGGGATTGTTCGGTTTGATGTGTAGATGGTCTCCTATAAGTTTCATGACCCCCGGATCAATAGTAGCCTCTGCGCATGCGCAAACGTGAAATCTTTGTTACACGCATAACTCCGGGAGTTCATGACTGATTTCGATGACATTTTCAAGGGATTGTTCGGACTGATGTAAAGATGGTCCTCGTGAGTAATAAAGAGAAAATAAAGTTTTAGCCTCGAGCTTGATTGAACGAAGTTCTTTAGTCAATAATAAGTTTCAATGATCTATACAGTCATTATGGATACGAGGAAGCTATGTGCCACACCCACTTGGCAGACGTTTTTTATTTACTTGTACGGAATGTATTATGTTTGCAGCTCCTTGCAATATATATTTTTTCTGCAATAAAATCTATTAATTGATTGATTACATGTAATATACATAGATAATTGATTTACGTAGAAGGGATATCTAATAGAGAAAGGATGAACCCCTGTTTAATAATAATTATAATTGTCAGCGTTTTTTCTTCATTTCTCAGGTGATCAATCCCATCCGATGATCTAAAAAGATATTAGTTGTCGCGTGTATGGTGAAATCCTAGATAACTTCTCTAGTATTATTCGCACCATTCATGTTTTCATCTATTTAATGCATTGGCGAAGGGAGATGTGCATTTCTATTTACTGCATCGAAATGCACCCTCTTAGAAAAAACGGCGCACCAAGAAGAATCTTGTTTTTTGGGTTGGGCGTGAAGGAAGGCGACTATCTACACCACGTCGGGAACGTTCTGGAAGGTTCTTGTTTTTTTTCTTCTTCTCTCTTTTCAAAAAGGAGTTTTCATTAGAAGGTCCGACCGTCCGGATATCAAGATCTAAAGCTCGAGAAATTACATGGCTTCGAAAACCCAATACATTTATATGATAAAATCCCCCTCCGCTTCCCCAGCGTCTCGTCTGACACACACGCGCACACCTTCTCCCGTTCCCTTTACATCAATCAATCCGTTTCTTTCAAAGTCATTCCATGTTATTAGTTGAACCTTCAGATCACGAGTGAGATCATCCGACCAAACTTGGATTTATGTCCTTTATTTTCGATCGATTTTTCCCCGTCTCTCTCTCGCATTCTCTCCTCCTCCCGGTATTAATTTATATAGGAAAAGGAATGTTTTGAAGTTTATTTTTTCATTTTTTTTTTTTTTTTTTTACATAATAGTGACTGATGATGGGACACGAGAGGGGTGGAAGACGATGGGTGTTTTTAATTTTAAAACGTGACTTAACTAACCAATTTGGTGCAACGCCTTGAGAATCCAATCGCCCACTAGGTAATAACTAAGAGGCGAAAAAAAATAAAATAAAAAATCAAAATCATTGGTATCCGTGATTCTGTAGCTGCATGAGTTATGCATTAATATATTTTTTCCCGTCAGAGTGACTCGATGTTGCAATTTCAGAAAACGGGATTCGTCAATTCAAAGAACGGGAAAACCAGGTTTTAGACGGACATCAAATCAGTCAACAAATAGCGTTAACCTAATACTCGAAGGTGGATTTTTCTTTGAAAACCACTAATCAACTATTAATTCAAATTTTTCAATCAAAACATACTAATTATCCTAATTAGTGGAATTGTACGATAAATGCTAAGAATAGAAGAAGTGTGAAAGTATTAACTACTGCCAAATTTGTTTTGTTCTGTGGTTTATGTGATTGTAGGAGAGTCATTCACAGAATATAACTGTTTGTAATAAATTGAATCTTTTAAAAATTTTAACAGCTTTTCCATTACAGCAATTTGGGCAACATAAACTCTTATATGTTAGTTCACACCCCAGTGGTTCATTTTGGTTTGTAATTGTTATAGATTGCCATTTTTCTATTCACACTGAGGATGCACTTCGATTATATGGCTCGTGTGCATGAGATGTCTGAGGATCGACTGCCGAAATTCTTGGCGAGGGCTTGTTTGGCATCTGATGTCGTCTGGGCTAAGGAGTGGGATAGTTTGTCGGCGAAGTATGAGATAGTACTGGATAAGGAAATACAGGTTGGAAAAAGAAGCGGTAGTTTTGATGAAGCACTCCGTGGAATCGCAGAAAAATTAGAACTCCGATTTAAAAGTAGAGCGCTCCAAGCTGAAATACATGTCCAATACAAAGAATTGTTTTAATCCCGTATCCATTATTAATGACAGACCATTTTGGGTGTCCAAATGGCTCTTTAAAGTGTGAGGAGACTCCGATTCCGTTCTTATGAAGTGGACGTCGTCCGCCAATTCTGTCCGATGTGCAGTCAAAAGACAATAGAGGCAGCTTTTCATTTTGTCGCCCAATGCTCTGCTTACTCTGGCGTTAGGCTTAAATGCTTCAATGTTCCGGTGCTGTCCAGAGACTCGTATATGAGATTGTTGGAAGAGGGTGATATTGGTGTTGCGAGGTTCTGCAGGATTGCCAGACAGTTGAGATTTAAGGCCATTCATGAGTATGACTTGTAGTTCCAGCCAAATCCAGATTTTCCATTGCATTTACATTTTATTTAAGTAATAAAAAGGGTTTCAAATATATAATTTACCAACCTATAATAGATAAAGCGAATTCTATGTAACGATCCAATTGGATCAAGATTATCATGGCTCTCTAATATTGTTTGTAAAATGTATATTGTGTTATAAAAAAGCATGTTTTCATTCATTCATAATAGACTGCAATGTTGGTTGTGTGTGACTATCGTATAATATGAATATATTATAAAAATAATGAAAGCATCATTCGTTGTAAATTAAACTTCAACGTGACGTGTACCGAGTTTTACAAGTATGTAATGGGGAAACCAGAGCTCCTCAAACAGGTCAAAAAGCCTGAAAAATATCACAATCCGCACTTGAGTGCAAAATAATATCGATAATTACCTACGTGCACAAGACAGTGAAAAAAGTGTACATTCTATGTTACAGTGATGTCTATGTTATGTGTTTTAAGTCAAGTTACTGAGTAAGCGTAGGGTCATTTCAAAATTTCGGTTACATTTATGTCGCTGATCAGTATTGCCGTCAAATGTCAACTAAATACAGTTTTGTTAATGTTTTAAAATTTTCTCCTATGTGGATGTACATTTTCCATGGGAAAGTATGTAAAAGTTGTGCCTACAGGACCCAGGAGAAAATTCCTCCGTATTTCTCACTAACTACAGCTGTCACTAACCAGAGGTATACAACTTCCATCGTCACTAGTCAGCGAATTATTTATTGGGCAAATTATTTCCACTTACACTATGTAAGAACATACCATCTACTATGAAAATCCGCCCCAGGAAAAAGATTGGATCAAATCATGTAGCCTTGTCAGATCATTATTTCAGTGTCACACGGGTTTTCCTCACTCCCTACAATGTTTTGAAAAGTAGCCCCCAACAGGCAGGAAAGGGCGTTTATGAAGTTGCTTCTGTTTTGTTGACATCCCTTATTCAAGATGGTCCCAACGCTGGTGGTTGGATTTTGCTTAGACCTTCCCGGTCAGTACGGAAAACCATCCCTGGAGGCAGCAGTGTGGGTTTTTTAACTCTCACTCCCTACTCCAATAACATTCTGACTGTGGCAAGCAGCTGCCAATAGCCCCTTAAATTGTAGGGAGTGAGATCTGCTTGTAGCAAGTGAGATTTTGTCAAGGAAACCTTAGTATTTACTGTACCTAAAATTAAGGTAATATGTGCTGTTCCACTCACCTAAATTGAAAGAATTGAGCGGCGATTCCCGTGGAGGTCAGTCCCTACAAAAGTTTTTTCTTTCGAAATGGCGTATCAGCAGGACGGTTCATGATTATGTGTGCTCACTTGGGTAATATGCCGAGAGAACCGCAGTGATTGATTAGAAACAAGAAAATTGATCAAATCAATAGAAAATTCGATACCCAAATGTGACCGAAATTTTGAAATGAAAAAATACCAATAGTCCACCATTACTGTTTATTTTTCCTTATAGGGTATCTTCCTATGTACATTCCTTTCACGAATTTGGATCAGCACATCGGCTATTATGGCAACCTGGCAACCCTATTTGATAGGAAAGGCTGCAGCGGGTTGAACTATGGAGTAAAATTACAGTGTTCATGCCGAAAGTCAGAGTCGACTTAGTATATAAGGAAACCGGGTGATGGGAAGGCAAGTTGCTACATTTCTAAGTTAAAGCTAAGGGATTAAGGCAGAAGGAAGGGCTTCAAGTGAAGACTGCAGAGTTGTCCTTAAACTCCAATTTATCCCCATCTCCGGTTTTCCCCATTCGGGCTTTGCTCGGGATCTTCTAATGGACTGGACTCCTCTCGTCCCTCCATTTACTTGCATTATGCAGCCGAAGGAGAAAACCGGGGTGGAGCGGCAGAGGGCAAAGTCCCCTCCCCGGTCCTTCCTGGGATTACTTAAGCCTTCTTGATCATTGTTTACCAAATTACCTAAGCCCCTACCCCGTTCTTGATCATTGTTGGGCTAAATTGATATTAGCGGCTCACATTAGGAGTTGGCTGGTTCGGGAGGGGCGCCGGTGGTGGTAGGGGAGGGCGGACTTGGGACGGCGCTTTGCTTGGGTGTTTCCTTCAAACTCCGACTCAGAAACTACACTACCCTCACCTCCTTCCTCCATGGCATTGGAATACACCCGCGTCATTGTTCCTCGCATGCGCTATTAATCTTCTCCGTTGAAATGAATAGGAGGCCGCTCGCTCGATGCTTTTTGTCTCCTACGGGAGAAACTTGGCCATATTTATGAGACCGGGATATTTTCCCACTTTGCAAAGACACGTAACGCCGTGAAAGCCTCCGCACTAAAGTTTCTCTTTAGAAGCAGAGTGTTGTTCAAACTATTCATGACAATATAAAACATTGAAATGGGAGTTGAAGATGGATAATGTAACAAAGAAAGTATCTACACGTCTTTGCCTCTTTCAGAACAATAAAAAATGTCTGCCAAGTTGAAGGCAGCACACGACTTTCTAGTCTCCTTAACATGATTTCCTATATATCACCAATTCATTCAAATTTATTATTCGGAGGGTTTTAGAATGCATTTAGTCAAAAACAAGAAGAGGAAATGATTTGATAACAACTTATCCCTGGACCGCTAATGTAATTCAATTTCGAACAGATATCCTGTGAACGGTTTTGCAGATTCTTGTACTGAGTCGGGGAGTCATGTGATTAGTGATGGCAACAATTTCCAACATACCGATATACCGGTTTTCCGATATATCGAATGGAACATATCGATGGCTCCGATATATCGGCCAAAAAATATCGACATTTCCGATGTATCAGTGCCATCGATATATCCTATTTTGAAGTAGGAAATACTACTACGTTGTATTATTAAAAAACCACGGATTTGGCTGAGGTTAGCTATCCATTCTAAACCACTTGCTTAGACCTATAATTTATATAAACGCAAACAACGCCGCTTTGCATACCTACTGCAATGCAGTTGTTGTGCAAATTAATGATAAAAGAAGACACTTTCCTTTTAAATTAAACATAAAAAATATAGGTTATTACCTTTATAATACTATCCCCCGATCCACCGATACATCGGACCAAAAATATCGATTGTGCCGATATATCGGTGTTAAAATATCGATACCAATTTATCGATATATCGTAACAAAAATGTCGATGTTTCCGATATATCAATATATCGTCACCATCCTTACATGTGATACACTTAGTCAAATAATCTGTTATGAAATTTTACACTTTGTATTTCATGGAGACGTTGAAAATGTTTGCGTTAGGAATGCGTTCGTATAGGTGATCAACCCCATTCTCCCTACAACCCTCTGGTCCTGAATATTCTACATCTGTTTCGATCACCTGACGACCGTGTGGTACTTTTTGCACGTACACGAACAAAACGAAGACGGCTTCTCCGTGCCAACAATTTTATAAGCCCGTCCTAGGTGAACATAGCCCGAAATTCTATTAATCATTCCATGCTACTCGTGCTGAAGTGCTACAACCCTTAATTCACTTCTATATTCCTCCTGAGAAAAACGGCCAACTTTTTGTTTTATCATGATTGATTCCATCAGTTATTCTTGTTCATGTTCCTTTAATTGAGATATCTGACAATTTCGTTTGTTTACCAATTTTCAGTGAAGTACCGTAAAGTATTTTTACCTAAACCCTACAAAAATACTACAATTTGTGTATTTACGATTATTTATTATGATATTTGTTTTTACCTAATAAACGTAATTCTATAGGGCATTGCGTACATAATACATTTAGTTGAGAACATACTGTTATTTTTTTAGCTGTTGATGTATTAGGTAGATGTTAGTTGAGTTGGTGGGGTATTGTGTGACCATTTTTCATATGCTTTTTTGGAGCAGTTTTTTTTTTAATAATAATATTTTTTATTATTATTTTTAAATGATGTGTTCGTTTCGCCCATACAACGTAGGCTTCTTCAGCTAGTTTTAACTTAATTTTTAAAAATAACAGTTTTTCTAGTATTGTATATTCTTATGACTTCTGATTTGTTTGCATCGTTGTCGACATGATCATCTAAATGGTTTATGTGTGCGAACCCAGTCATCAGTCTTGCATGCTTTACATTAACATTGCAGCTCAAATCAATCATTGAAATACCTTGGTAACACCCCAACTTCCTCATTCAACTGTTCCAGGGTAAAAAATTTCACACTCTTGCAAATTTCAAAAATAACAACTAAAGAAACAGTAATCTAAAATCATCCTAGTCAAACTAACTAACATGTAATGTGACATAACCAATAAACAATACAACCAAAGAAAGAGACTTTGAGAAAACTAACATCAAACAATAAAAGTTTTTACCCTGGAACAGTTGAATGAGGAAGTTGGGGTGTTACCAAGGTACTTCAATGAATGATTTCAGCTGCAATGTTAATGTGAAGCATGCAAGACTGATGACTGGGGTAGCACATATAAACATTCAGAACACCAAAATTTAGATGATCATGTCGACGACGATGCAAACAAATCAGAAGTCATAAGAATATACAATACTAGAAAGACAGTTATATATAAAAATTAAGAAAAAACTAGCTGAAAAAGCCTACGTTGTATGGGCGAAACGTACACATCAATACAAATATGATTAAAAAAACTGAAGAGCTCTAACAACTTTAGGTAGATGTTTTAAGAGAAAAATTTGATTTTGAGAAAAATACGTTACCTATTGGCTGTTTGTGCTGTTAAGCTTATGAATATCGTTTATATCAAATGTTTAAAAATATATGGAGCAAACTTATATTTATACAAATATATTATATTTCCCATTAATATTATTAAATTATTCATTTTCAAGTACAATTCTGTACTGAATACAATCATATCCAAGTAATCAAGGCAAATCATACTTACCGACTTAAGGGGTGTTGAAAAAACAAACAATTTTCTTTATACGTATTATGTTTAACGAAGCAAATAATTGTTTTGTACCACACCCTTAGAGTTCGTAGTTATGATTTGGATTAATGGTTTAATTATTAAAACATTGTTTAATTTTATAACAACACTGCTACTACATAGGTTGACTTAGACGCAATAAAAATGTCTAGGAAGTTTTGTTAACACCAGTAATGAAGAGGGTCTTGGAAATGGGAAGGTGATTGTTGATGCAATTTATAAAACACAAGTAGAAGGAGGTAAATGAAGAGGGGCTGGTAGTTGGTGGTAACTAGTTCTTCTGTACAATCCGTTCCGGTTCTCCGGTTGGAAACGTGTTCAGATAACGGCTGATGATCCTTCAGGAAGCCTCTAAAAAAAATACTTGCCGAAGAAACACGTACAGAAACCAATAAAGGAACGGAGAAAACGAAGAAAAATCCCAAACCGAAATACCTCGGTAAAAACTAATTACGAGCAGATGAAGAATTCCGATGATTTGTGAAGATTAGTTGGAGTCGGGGAAGGGCGGGAGTGAGGTGTGAATAGGAAGACGGACGGAATGGCGGAGAAGGGAGGCCCCCCGCCGCGGACTTGGGACTACGTAACGTGATGCGACTTGAGAATTAATAGAAACGGATATTTCAAGTCTGCACTGAAAGGGAGATTTGGTTTTTCCCAATTAGGATCTTCGGGCTTTCGGACGGGGAAGAAGAAGCATCGGAAGACAAATGCAGAAGGTCCGTGCTCGGCATGCGCGGGCGGCTACTCCTCACTCAATTAGTCAAGAGTTATCCTTCACTCATCACAGCAACCGCTCCGTTTTCGAGGTTCCCATTGACGTCATTTTTCAAGCCGTATTACCCGGGCCCGTGCATTACCCTCGAGAGACTTTCGTAGGTAGGTAAGATTTAAGTGATAACGTTATAAAACATTGGAAAGTCATTCACGCATTACGGGAAAACTACTTATGGTTTTTATATAATCACCATTATAAAATAGGTAATTATAAAACACATGACGAGTATTGTTAGGAGAAGCCTCAACAATTGTAATATAAAATGTGGTTAACAATAAACCGACTAAGGCCCGGTCACGGCGGAAGGAGTATAAAATACACACGGGAGTAACTTTGACTTTTAATTCTTTAGAATATCACAGAGATATCACAAGAAAAGGGAATAAAATCCGAAAGAATTAAAAGTCATTGGAGGAGACCCCAACAAAGTTTGAAAGCCTTTTCAAGAATCATATTCAATTTCAGCGAACCTGGGAACACAGAAATCCTTACGTTATTTAACTTGGCGAGTTGTTCAACCCCTAGGAGGGGGTGATTAAAATCACGGACTCTTGGAAGTTCATTCGGTCTCAACCATACCTCGACTTGGCGTGTATTGTCAACCCTCAGGAGAGGTGATTGAGGGGTGTTGCCAACAGGCTCTTGAAGTTCAAATTCGACCTTAGGAACCCCAAAACATAGAAATCCATACCCCACTTGAGTTGTCGTGTGAACTCAAATTTCAACCCCTATGAGGGGGTGGTGGGGGATGATTGAGGCGGAGGTAGTTTCCGCAAGTACTCTCCTTGCCTGAAGTTTAAAAAAGTGTAGAAATTCATTTAAAGAGATATCATCCCAATCTCATGACTCAAAAAGAAGGTTATGTCGTAATTTTAAGGGTAGTTTTTTGGCTATAGCTCAAAATTTTGGGGATAAGGAGATTTTTTTGGATAGGGATACCCTAGTCTACTTCACGGATCTTGACTTTTTTTTGTAGGGCTGTGTAATCGAAATAAAACGGGACCCAACAGAGATTCTTGAGGTAATAATGAACTCTATCCTCAAAGTGGAACCTAGGTACTCTAGTAGATTGAGAACTATTTTGAGATGAAATTTTAGTAATTCCCAAGGAAGAGCACGAACACCATACTTGTAAAGTTTTTTCCACAAGAACTTATGATTCACAGAATCAAACGCCTTTTTGATATCTAAGAAGACTCCAAACACAATGAAACGAATATCAAGTTTTTGAGATACCAGATTGGTCGAATTAAATGAGGCATAGTCCTTAAAAGGCCCCTTCTGGGAGCCGTACTGGTTATTTGTTAGAAATTATTTCATTACATGAAAAGTCACACGTCTAGATTTGATACACTTTTCTAGAATTTTAGAAAACGAGAATGTCAAGGCTATTGGACTTCTATTGCTCATACTTCTGTCAATCTTTTGGTTTATTATTCAATAATAAACCATTGTAATCGCTCTTGAAAAAAAAAAAAAAAAAATTCTAACCCTCCCTGAAAATTTCATGGTTTACTTTTCAAAGGGTGTAGAATCCGAATCTGCAATACAAATTTTTTCGTCCGTCCGTACGCACGATTTCTCCCAAACGGCTGAAGCAAAAAAACTGACATTTTCAGAAAAATCCATGTTGGTCCGACGACGCCCCGAATTCTTGAGCCAGCTCTCTCACTTAATTTGAAGTGCCCTTTAAGGGTTGTCAAAGCTTTGTAAAATCCCTAAAAACTTCAAAAAAAGTCAAGGCGGCCTAAATTTGAACTTTTTTTGAAGAGCTTTCCATGAGGAATCGAATGAGCCCTTCCCCAGGTCCGCAGCTCAAACCATTCCCGATGTATGGCCCGATTTGTGGTGCCAACATTTGAGTTATTTTGGTTTATTATTGTTTTTGTTTTAATTACAGTAACCTAGTCATGTAGTGAACGTGGATACTGGAGTGAACTCGTAAAAGGGTTTATAGCCGATACAGGAGTTGAAGTATTCTGGTAACCATAAATGATCAACTGATCAATCCAAAGAGGAATTTTGGTTGAGAACAGATTTACGTGCTCTATGCATATCTCCTGAAATTCAATAATCGCTCCATCACCTGTGAAACACGCACACTCCAAAGCTTAGTAGAAATTCAAATCATGAACGCAAGCCAATTGAATAATAAACCCCAGTGAAAGAATTTGCAGCGTTTTTATACTGTGACACAACTGCAGTCTTAGTGAATGACAAGTTAAGATGAAATGCAGAAATTCGATTTAATAAGTTTGACATTTTTTATAAAATTACGTTACTAATATTAGAATTCGTGAACGAAGAATTGAATTTAATTTGATTTGAATATTTTGATGGTTTAATTAGATTGAACGTGATTGAACAACCAACAGGTGTATTGTACAGTCTCCAAAACTCATCATCGTCTTAACTAGAATTTAACAAGAACTGAAAACCCATTTAACCATCTCTTCCTAGAAATTTGAATAACGTACCTGCAGGAATATCATAACCCCTATTCATAGTTGACCTCATTCCTTCACGTTACGTCCACAAAAAAACGCAGACGGTAGTTAAGGGGACTTGCAGTGGCTACCTACGTGTTTCAAAGGAAAGAGCAAAGATTGAGTTCATTTTTTTTCCGCCGTTTAATTTCCTTCGCATTAACCGCAGAATCAAATTATTATTCGTGAGGAAATGACGTTTTTTGACAAAAACCCGGGTCATGCAGAAAAAAAAGAAAATTTCAATCAAAAGCTCAAAACCTCATTTTGTACACTAATTGTCTAATACAGGTGTGGAGGTTAAAGACCAGATGTGGTCGATCAGGTAAAAATGTGGGATACATTCGGAAGACGAGATTGACCTTAGAGGTTGCCTTCCAATTTCTCTCTACCACTTAAATGCAACCCCTAGTAGATGATCGCCGAAAAACGGGTCCCCCCCCCCACCTTATTAATATACATGGAAAACACACCGTTCACCTCAATTACAATTAAAAGCAACGTATAAAACCTCGAGTTTGATTTATATTGTCATTTCCAGATAAAAATCAAATCATTGTCGAGCGCGGACTATAATTTCCGAAAGGCTCCCACTTTTATCTGGTGAATCGATCTTTTTAAAAAAAGAAAATATAACGTTTTTGTTTTATTTATTTTTTTTTTTGGAGTGAGAGTTATGGCGGGGAAATGGGGGGAAAAAGGTTTCATATTCACGGCCGCCATGTTGCGTGTTGGCGACGTTTTTAGTCGAAGAAAGGGGTATTTACGGGACGGAAGGGGTTTCCTTTTAAAGAAAGTCCGTGTCAGTTTCCACGCAAAAAAATGAGTTTTCACGGTCCGGGAGAAATGTTTAATAAGTCACTATAATGTGTAAATATGTAATCGGTGGATTCTCTATGTGCTGAACGGGTTTAGGTGGATTTTCGTGTTATCAGGGATCGATGTGTCCTTACATCGATCTGATTATCGATCTAAATACGAATGAAAGCAACAATTTCTGGTGTGAAAGCAAAAATCGATTCTCAAAAACAAAAAAATAACATCAATCCTTCTAGTGAAGCGATCAGAAGAAACAGAAATAGTGAAAGCAACAATTTATTGTAATAATCGATAATTAGATCGATGTGGACACATCGATCTTATCTGATAAGATCGTGATAAGATAATGGATTTGATGAATCGAATGTTAGCTGAACGGGTTTATTGATTTTCGTGTTGAGGGGAGAGAACACAAAATTTCCTAAATATACGAGCTGTGTCAATTGATCCCTTACAAATAATGGATTTGGTGAACAATTTTAGCGAACTGGATTTATTGATTTTTATGAACCTCAAAGAACGTTTTAAATATTCTCGAGTAAGGAAATATTTGGCCTGGGGATCAAAGGCCCCAATTTCAATCTGGCCAAGCCTCTGGGTTCGACTGCAACCATTTATCAAGAGATTGCTAGGAAACGACTCAAAGGTGCAATATATACAGGGTGTCCCAGTAACTACGCTCCCCCCCCCCCCCCCTTATTTTCTCCAATTGTGGACGAAAAAAAATCGGACCAACGCTATTCTTCATAATTTTTTTGCGTAGTGTTCAAAAATTACAAATTGCGCAGTACGAAACCGCGCAACCATGCGCAACCAAGATCAACTTTGTTTTTTCAAATGGAAACCCCCATTTTTTATTGCAGATTCGGATTCTACGGAAAATTTCATGAACATTTGGATCCTCAATCGATTTCTTTGACCGCGCGCAACCCGCTCAGCGAGCGCTCAAAGATGCGATGCGCCAAAATTGAGATGAAGGTAGTCCCCAAGTGTGGCACACGAATTTGAATTGTTTTTCAACGCTGATTCACGTGGATCTATCCATTCTTTTCGAATAGGAAATCATCGATTTTCTTATGAAGGATAATGAATCAATCCCGATAAAGTGTTTAAAAAAATAGTAACGTAACAGGTAACTTTTACACATCAAAAAATTTCGCAAAGAATTTTCAGTCTTCTAAAAACATCTTTAAAATACTTAATAATGAATTGATCAGTTGTTCCGAACGTTGATGATAACTCACAAAATATCAGCTAAAGGAAGCAATATTACCTATGCTTCATCTGTTGTACATCGCAAGGTGGAAAAATGATTGAAACAATTAAGCGATAAATTGTTCGAATTGAGCTCCTCCTGCAGTAACGCACGCCCCCGCTCTGAGTTGAAAATGTTCGGATTGATTCTTTATCCTTCATGAGAAAATCGATGATTTCCTATTCGAAAAGAATGGATAGCACAAAATGGATAGCACCACGTGAATCAGCGTTGAAAAACAATTCAAATTCGTGTGCCACACTTGAGAACTACCTTCATAGGTATTTTGGTTGAGAATAGATTTACGTGCTCTATGAATATCTCCTGAAATTCAATAATCGCTCTATCACCTGTGAAACACGCACAGTCCGAAGCTTAGTACAGATTCAAATCATGAACGCAAGCCAATTGAATAATAAACCCGAGTGAAAGAATACTTATTTACCCCAGTAATAATACTGAATAATAATCCCCTGTAATAATATTTACCTATATATTATCCGCTATATGATTTGATTTTCTACTAAGCTTTGGAGTGTGCGTGTTTCACAGGTGATAGAGCGATTATTGAATTTCAGGAGATATGCATAGAGCACGTAAATCTGTTCTTAACCAAAATACCTATTTGAATTGATCAGTTGATCATATTTGTGTGCCTCCTGAAATTCAATAATCGCTCTATCATCTGTGAAACACGCACACTCCAAAGCTTAGTAGAAATTCAAATCATGAATGCAAGCCAAATGAATGATAAACCCCAGTGAAAGAATTTGCAGCGTTTCATAAATATGGAATTACTTGGATTTGATAGAAAACTCGTGGTTTTGTGAGTTTTGCTGTAAGTTGAAACTTGATCGATTCTTAACCTTGGACAGAATTTCATGTCTTGAAGACTACACACACTATGAGCTTGAGTGCCGTTAGCGGAAATTAAAGCTTAATTTCGGATCCTCGCTTAGTTGACAATGCAGATTCGTATTATTGGCTTCACTTCCCTAACCATATGAATAAAATGTCCATTAACGTCTAACACCAGTAGGAACATCAAGTAATTTTCATACATGACACTTAATTTGATATAGATCGTAGTGACGATTTAATTTCAGTAATTACAACTCCTTACAACTCACTCATTACATGAATAATAATATCGACTTCCGGCAAACAAAGAACTTGGAGAGACGAAAATGAAATAAGTCAGCCATTCATGAGGCGAGCCGCGGATCATTTAGAAAACTGAACAAGGTCTCTCATTTACTGTGTGGAGCATACGTCAGTTTTTTAACCCCCTGGATGCGCCAGTATAAGGCATCCAATCTAATGGACTCGGAGGCCACTAAACAATTCAACGCAATTACTTCCAAGAGAAAAACTTTAATGGGTAACATCTTTTGTTTGTCGACCTCCACATTCAACAATGCTCCCTTTTCCCAATTATTTCTAATAATTTCCTTCGAGTTCGAATATATTTATTATTAGAGTTAATTAAGACTAATTCGGGACACGGGAAAAAGAAAAGGTAAACTGTGGATTGCCGACTGTGAAGTGGTTTGAATGGTTTCCGGGAGGCGATTCAGGTATAATTCCACGATCGTTCTAGTAGCACCTAATTCCCTCTTCCACTTACTACGTGAGATGAATCGGTTTTTAGACAATTACTTCGGTGTACGGAAACCATTTGAATGGGTTGGATAATTGCTTATGTTGGTATCATTTCTGAGATGGACGTCGTTAAACGCAACTTATGTAATGTGATACAGGGATTTTCAGGCTTGCGCAGGCTGGATGTTAGATTCTGAAAGAGCCCTTCATGATTATTGAATCTAAAAATAATTTCCCAGTACCTTTATCTTCTGTTCAAAGTTTGTATGTATCTATGTTTAGATGCCCTTTGCCTTGATTATAATTGTAAAAATGAGAGCCCATGATGCAGCACTGTCCACGGACTCACTGTAGCTGCATTCTTCGTCCGCGGTTGCTAAGCAGATAGCAGGTACAGTCATCCAGGGCCTGGGGTGTTGGAAGAGAGAGAGTGTACCAAATGGTGAGTGACCAAGACAAGAAACCAGATATCGTTGCCACTAAGGCCGATGGGTCTGCAATACTCCTGGATGTCCAAGTTATCAGTGGCATCATGAGCATGGAGCAGACCTGGCTAAAAAGAGTAAATGTGGTTGACCTTCTTCAAGCGGTATCTGAGCTGAAAGGAGTGGCGCCTAGTGACATCGAGGTTGTGGCTGCAGCCGTGTCATGGCTCGGAGTACGGTGATGGACAAGTGCCAAGGAGATACAGTTTTACTCGAGTAGGGCATCTCGTCAGGGGTACTTCGTGGTATCACCTCCGATCATCCGTTGCTCTCACTTCAACTGGTGATCATTTATAGGGGGACTTCCGTTCATCCTCTTCTCCGTCCTCCATCTTCCTCAATTTCCAAAATTCCAAGGTCCAAGCCGGGTAAACCTGGGGATCACCCACACTTTTATTTTATTACTAGTAGTTTGTTTTGGTTTATTATTCAATAATAAACCATTGTAATCGCTCTTGAAAAAAAATTTTAACCCCCCTGAAAATTCATGGTTTACGTTTCAATGGGTGTAGAATCCAAATCTGCAATAAAAATTTTCCGTGCCGTACGCACGATTTCTCCCAAACGGCTGGAGCAAAATATCTGAAAGTTTCAGGAAAAATCAATATTGGTCCGACAACGCCCCAATACTTTAGCCAGCACTCTCACTTAATTTAAAGTGCCCTTTAAGAGTTGACAAAGTTTTGTAAAATCCCTAAAAACCTCAAAAAAAGTCAAGGCGGCCTAAATTTGTACTTTTTTCAAGAACTTTCCATGAGGAATCGAATGAGGCCTTCCCCAGGTCCGTAGCTCAAACCATCCCCGATGTCCAACTGAAATCTCTGAAACTCAAATATCATGTGAACATTTTGATTTTGAAGGAAATCGGAGGGATTTTCCGGATGTGCACGATAAGTCCCAAATGTGAAAAGTATTATTATGTAGAGAAAACCGAACTCCGTATTATTGAAGCTGAAATGTGACATCTCTTTTGGAACCTCAATAGCGGATAATCGCAACAAGTAGAAATAAAATCGCAAATAAACGTTTTGAGAACAGCCAGTCCCACTTCGCTATAGATCGGTTCAGGCGGGAACCGTTTCTAATTTTACTTTATGCAATCTAAATTGCCTCCATTACTCATTAGACTTCGTCATACATCTTTCCTTGAGTTTATCAATATGCCAGAACTGCTGGACAAGATTCCTTTTGATATCCCATTCCACAACACCGTAACTGGCCCTATAATAGCTCCCTGTCCAAGGAAGTATCATTTCATGCTTCTAGTTCTTTTAACAACATAACTTGTTATGCTAATCACGCCCCCCTCGCTCCAACATATTACTGAGCCTCAGGGTAAAAACATGTAGACGCTTTGATTCTAATGTGCATCCAACTGATTTAACCTCCCGCAAATAATTTGCATGATGCGAAGCTTTCTAAAAATTAGAGTCGCCAATTTCCATTTGGGCTCACTTTGAAAAGAAACGCTTTTCTGACTTCCGAGGTGGAGCTGATTTATTCAAAAGATGTTTCGTAGATAATAATTTATGAGGTTCATAATTTACACTCTATTGCGCCCCATTATAATAGGTAAATCTTGAAACTGTGTCGCTTAAATGGCGGCGTGTATCATGACGTAAATGCGGCTTCAAATAAATTTGGAATTCGCTATTCTATCGTGGTCAGTTTCACATAATTATAATATTTTTTTCTATCAAGGAAGTAAAGGATTGTCGTTTCATATCACTGTTAATCCGGATTTTTCGCGCTGCAGAGGGAGGGACAGAGTAACACACGCTGGAAGTTATTACGCAAAGCCTAACTCTTTCATATCCATACCATCCATTTAATATCCATGCCATAACCTTTTCACATTAGTAACTTCATTAATTCAGAATCAAATAACCTCACTGTTCTTTTCTCGTTCTTACCTTGTGTAGCTCGTTAAATTAACCCCCTCCTTCTTTCTTCGGAAAATCTCAAAAATCCTATCAATCGATTTTTGTCATTTTATTATTTCTATTTCATTCGTCGTCAGACTTTTTCATTTTTTCCAGCTATCACTCAGGTTTGTTTTTTTCTTTTTATTCATATTTCTCTCTTTTGCTGCTTTAGCATACGATTCTATTCTTTTCTCTTTTTCCCTCGAGGACAGGCGTTTTCTTTTATCATTTCACATCGTTATATTATTCTTTTCCTTTCAGTTGTTGTGTATCATTTTGATCCTTGATTTGACTTCTCTCTCGAGAAAAGAGAGGTATATTAGTGTATTTCTCACTAGAATTGTGAGTGGTAGCAGAGTCTGCGTTGCGGCAATAGCTTCTGTTACTTCTTCCAGATCGTAATTGTCGCTAAGGGGAAAGCACCAGTAGTGGACATGTTAAGAAAATCTTGTGTGATTGTTTGTTACCTCATAAATTTTTAGCTCTCAAATTTTTTTTTTGGGTGTCTACACGTTCTTCAGACATTTTTAGTTGAGTTTAATCAAAGGAAACACAAATTTAATAAATTTTTGAAGAAATAGAGTCAAATTTTGTGGAATAACAGAAAACACCAGTAGTGGACAGCTAAAATTTTCTAGTGTTGATGTAGTGGACACTTCATGACCCAGTAGTGGACGCGTCGTAGATATCAACAAGACGACGTAAAATCTCGTTTAAAATCATATATATATCTAATCGGTAGTAAAACAAAAAGAATTCCATTCAACTGGAAGAATTAAGTGAGCACCAGTAGAGAACAATTCATGTATAAGTAGAAGTTAGCTCATGGACTAGTAGTGGACATCTCTTGCACTAGTAGAGGACACCCCCTGTCCTCCTCTGGTCCGCAACACTATATTCATTTGAAAATCGTACCGAGAGCTTGTTCCAATACAAATGTACAAGTAGAAAATTAAGAAAATATCCTTTCGTGAAAAGGGAAGTTGCACCAGTAGTTAACAGGGATGTCCACTACCGGAGCATCCGTCATTTTTATTGTACTAGAAGTGGACATGCTTTAAAAGCCCACTTTATCAATATTAACAGAGTTAGGCGACTGGATAGTCGTCAATTTAGTTACTGAAGTATATATTCAAACCAATGGGCAAAAATATTTGAATATTATATGTGAACATTGCTTAAAACATACTTTCTACTCCTTAGCATTTTGCACAGCGTCCTGCTCAAAATCACTCCACCCACAGTCTGGTTGTTTTTAATGTCAAGTTATTATTTTTCATTTTGGCCCTAACGTTTTCTTTTGGTTCATCACGTTTGTTAGGCTATTACTTTAGTTAATCCAAAAAGATTCAAGTGCCCTGCTCAACACAAATCCTTTTTCTACAACTTGTTTTCCGAAGTGTCCACTATTGGTACAGTGTTCACTCTTGGTGCTTTTCCGTTATTGTCTTACAATTTCGACTAACCTTTTTAAGGCGTTGGATGTCTCGTGGCATCTCTGTTTGATAATCGCTTTAAGAAGATTATATTTTACATCTTTTGAGATTTTCCAAAACATTTCAAAAGATCTGTAGGGTAAGGTGCTGTACCTTGAGCCACTTTTTGCATTTTGATTTTTCCTGGAGGTAATTATGGTCCGATCAATTCGGTTTTGGTCTCAATCAGTCCAGAAACAAGTTGGCTTCAGAAACCAATTTTCATAATATTTAAATCAGCATTCATCTGTACATACGACCCAATTTCCCCAAAACCCTCCAAACTGGCTCATGGTACAAACATGGTTGTACCTGGAGCCAACTGTGGATGTACCTTGAGCCACATATACGATTAGTAGTAATTCGAGCAGTTTCTCAGATTCAGCAGGAAAGTTAAACATGACTTAAAAAAACCTTTTTTTTTATTGTCACAGATGCAAATAGGAACTATTAAATGTCATTCATTTCAGGTGATATCTCACTAAAACTTGGGGAAAATTTTAATATAATAATTAGGACTGAACTATTTTGAAATCTCAGTCTTGAAATATTGACTTAGATAGGATGTCATTCATTTGAGGTGAGATTTCACTAAAACTTAGGAAAAATATTAATATAATCATTATGGACTGAACTGTGATATTTTGAAAAGCTCAGTCTTGAAATATTGACTTAGGTCTCTCAATTGACTTAGGTAGGATGAACATTTCAATGAAATCAGGATGCTCAGAGATCTAAAAAAAAGAAAAAAAAGGAGGAAGTTCCTTAAAATGTCAGGCTGAGTTCATTGGAAGGAACCTTAATTTTCTTAAATCACTTGTTGAGATCGAGTTCGGCCCTACATCACATGCATTCCGTTGAATGAAAGTCCAAAAGTAATTTCTCCCCTCCTACCAATGCCTTTTGATGTTCAGTTTACTCCGAGGCATGTGCAATATACAGATTCAAACCATAAAACTCCTATCACCATCAACTCACCTCCAAACAAAGCTATGTTAGATGGCTCATGGAACAAACACAAAAGTGGCTCTAGGTACAAACGAGTATATCATACATGAAAAACAGCCAGGATGACCAAATGTCAATGTTTTGATGGAGAGTGACTTGATCAACTTTTAAATAAGATACTTCACTACAAAGTTCAGGATTAATCACCTTAAATTTGTTCTTACTTGCGTGGTAATCACTTCCTCAGCTGCCTCAGAAAATTACATCACAACATCGCGAAAACGTTGGATAATAGTCTTGCCATCAGCTTTGAAATTGTATTCCTACTTTTTGGTGATGTGTGGGCTCGTGGATTATGGGAAAATAATATTTTCCTCCTTATTCCAAATTCAGAAAGTTACGGGTGGCTCCAAGTACAAGCATGTGCAAGGTACAGCACCTTACCCTACGTTCAGGGGACCTAAACGAGGAAGTTACGTTCCACTTCTGTCACGAACATTAACCATATATAAAAACATGAGAATATTTTGAAATTGGAATCAATTCCATAGTGATGCAAGAGAATTGTGCAATGCAGTTGAGGGAAAAAGTAACGACGAAGCGTGGAAGGGGCGTCAGCCTCCATACCTCCCCAGAAGATGATCAGACACGAAACGAACTCCCACTCACAGAAAGTGATCGAAATACCCCCAGTCCCAGAGCGTCTCACAAAACCTGAAACCGACGAATAAGAAATAAAAACGGACGGAGGAGAGCGTGACGGGGCGAAGGGAGAGGGAACCGAAAAACTCTCGAAGGAAGATCGAGGAATGGAGAACAAGATAGCGGGTTCGGTATTTAAAATATATCCTCCGACTCCCACTGCCTGCGAGCTTCGGGATCACACCCAGACCCCGACAAATAATAAGAAAAACGAAAAAACCCGAAGGCACCACTAATAACAGGTCTGGATCCGCCATTGGGAACGAAGATGAAATTAACTTCCCCGCCCTATCAAACGTCCTATCTGAATCACTGATTCCTCCCGATCCTTTTTTTGATTTACAGTCTCCATATTACTATAATGACAGTTTTTTCTCCGGGAATGAATACATTACCCGCGGCCCAATCTATAAATCCAAACATGTAACATCCAGCATTAATGAGGGATTTTTCGATTTATATTTTCGTCTTGGAAGGGACTCCGTAGCCTCGAGACATTTTATTTTTATTGTGAACCGATTCTTCTTTGTTAAAGCCCCCTCAAGCTTGAATTATAAAGTCTTTTCTCCGTCTCGAATTATGAATTCAACTTTGAAGCAATCGTTTGGAAACCTTTTTGTTTTTCTAGACGTTCGTTCATAAATTACGTTGTGAAAGAGGTGCATGGAAATAAATATGTAGCTGGAAATAATATTGGTGCCTGCCTACATTCTGAAAACTGAGAAGGATGTTTTATAAACTATGATAATTACGATTGGTGCCTTTATGGTGAATTCCTATTTTTAATTGAAATTACTACTGCTTGAATGATGAAATACAGCACTTAAACTGTGTTCCAAAAGAATTAAACATTTTTTCCAATTGAATTAAATCTTTTCCCGAAACAATTATACTTTTTCCGAAATAATTAAACCTCTAGAGTAAAAATAAGGAATTTCAAGTACAGCATACGCACTTTGAATCGAATCTTTAAATATTCCGCAAATTTAATTAAACGTATAAAAATATTTTGTTTTAGTCATCACAAAATTTACAATTTCAACAACACATAAACAGGCGAGGTCAAATGTCACCGGTCCCATCAGACCAACCCCCTAATAATAATCGAAAATTATGATGAAAATGTCAACAACTATATGTAAAACTATAGTGTATGATCGTGCTATATGTAAAATTCAAGTGAAAAATTCTTTATTTTGGTTTATTATTCAATAATAAACCATTGTAATCGCTCTTGAAAAAAAATTCTTACCCCCCCTGAAAATTTCATGGATTACGTTTCAAAGGGTGTAGAATCCGAATCTGCAATAAAGATTTTTCCGTCCGTCCGCCGTACGCACGATTTCTCCCAAACGGCTGGAGCAAAATATCTGAAATTTTCAGGAAAAATCAATATTGGTCCGACAACGCCCCAATTCTTTAGAAAATTTTTCTTTAGCCTTTACCCAATTCTCTCTCACTTAATTTAAAATGCCCTTTAAGATTTGTCAAAGTTTTGTACAATCCCTAAAAACTTCAAAAAAAGTCGAAGCGGCCTGAATTTGGACTCTTTTTGAAGAACTTTCCGTGAGGAATCGAATGGCCCCTCACCAGGTCCGTAGGTCAAACCATTCCCGATGTACCCGATTTATGGTGCCAACATTTGCATCCACATTCACTACATCACTAGGTTACTGCGATCAAAACAAACACAACAGCGGTTTTTTTGTTGTTTTTTTTTTTTTTTGTTTGTTTTGATCGCAGTAACCTAGTGATGTAGTGAATGTGGATACTGGAGTGAACTCCTAAAATGGTTTATAGCCGATACGCGGGTTGAAGCACTCTGATATGCATGCTCCGTCTTACGAAATTTAAAATTTTCAAATATAATATTTTTCCATTGTAATCGCTCTTGAAAGAAAAACGCTGCAAATTCTTTCACTGGGGTTCATCATTCAATAATTCATGATTTAATTAATAATTTGAATTTAATTTGTGTTGAGATTTTAGTTCAGTATTGAAACAAAACCCTCAATTTTCATTTTGGAAGGGATTGTAGAGGGGAGCGGGGCGTGTTAGCACAGTTTTTGGTTTTCGAAAAAATGGCTCTACGAACAACTGCAAAGAGTACACTACAATCTAATCCTGAAGGGCAACTTATTGTAAAGCCATAAGGGCTGATTATGGTAAAATTACAAAAATGTATATGCTGGTATTCTACCGTAATTTTACGAATGTAAAACAAGAAAATTTCATCTTGTACTGTTTGAGAAAGTATAATTGTAAAATTCTCTGTAACACGAAAATCTGCCAATATTGAGAGCTAAGGAAATGGAAGAGAAATGGATAGGATAAAATAGGATAAGGTTACACCGCACCGATTCCTGCAATGAAAACGGTTCTAGTGAACATCAAGTTGAAGTGATGTGTGAGAGCAATGTTGTTGACTCGATTTGATCCACCTGATGGAAAAAGAGTGTTAACGAACTCTGTAGACAATCCTTACTTGCTCGAAAAATGATACTCAGAGAGAGAATATTTAAATATGTCATAATGTCCGTACACAATAGGCAATTTGCGTGAAGAGAGACTTGTCCTTGAGATTGTAGATGGAATGCATAACAAATACAAGAATTTAAGAGGACTCTGCGGCGTTTTGTAGAGTTGAAGTCGATGGACCAGATAAAGAGGTTTGAACAGTAACGAAAAACAATAACACAAAATAGCACAAATACCACAAAACAGAATTTCAGAATAGAAACAAAGATGGAGAAAATAATATTATCTAGTATTAATCATTGTTTAGGACGGTAACCACCCAAATTTGGTAGGTTTCGATCGTTTGATCGTTGGATTATCTGAACCCAAGTTGGTGAAACCGAACATCGTTGCTCAACAACTGAGATTTCCGGTTTATTGAGTAAACGTCCATTAAACACTTGGTGAAACTGGGCTGTGCGGAGCTGTAAACCGTGTAGGGTTAATAATCCAAATTGCTTCTGGAATCGGACCCCGGTAACACTAAGGGGATCTCAACGACCCTGGTTGAGGTCGTTCATTCATCGACGTTGGGCCCGTTTCAGTGTTAAATGCTCACCCTCTCCTTTTTATTTCAACGGCCATCAATTAGTCTGAGAGAAGAATCACCAACTAAGGAAGTGGAAGTAATTAGCTTTTCTAATGACGTTGTTGTTATTTCCATGCAAATAATATTCAATTAAACACGTTTTTACACAATTAAACTACTATGGGGGATTGTGATTCGGCTTATCGCCGGCGATGCCGGCCATCATTATCTTTAGTGCTGTACATTCATTCATTGCCACCTCACTCGCACAGATCTGGAAGTCTGTATAACATCCTATCAAATCCTTATTTTTTAATTTATTCTTCTCGCTTCAAAATTTAGACGTTAACGTTTTATTTGTGGAAAATGGATTTGAAAAACGAATTGCTCAGAACTCTAAGAAGCTCCAGGCACTCCAGGCATTATTCTAATATATAGTTGCTGTACATAAGAAATATAAGATACATCACTTAGTCCTTATTGTCCTGATATATGCACTTTATGATGCTCACACTAAGTGAATTAAATCGTGTGGCTTGGTTTCTCTTCAGTCTTCTAAGCAGATTTCTGTGTTGAGAAGCTGGACAACATCCTCATTTATATGATCTTTTAGCCTCAAGAGGTGATGCATGGCTTGGCTTCGAATGACCTCATTGACAGATTCAATCTGCAGCTCGTAGTGAAGTCTGTCATTTCTAAAATGTGTGTATGCATCTACGCAACATCGTAGGACATAATTCTGAAAGCGCTGAATAACGTCACGGTTGCTCTGGGCCGTGCACCCCCACAGTTGCGCACTATAAGTCCAGACAGGCTTTAGGACTTGCTTGCACAGTATCAACTTATTGTGGACTGACAGTTTTGACCGTCGGCCCATCAGCCAGTACATTTTTCTGAATTTGATCACAAAGCTCAGCTTTTTTTTCTTGACGTGGGACTTCCAAATTAGTTTGGCATCCAATGTCATTCCAAGGTATCTTGCTTCATTAGCATATGGTATCGCCTTGTTATGGAGAAAGGCTGGCACATAGTTGATACTTTTATTAGGGAAATCGACAAGCACTTTGTCTCATTCATTCTGACTCTCCATCTCACTGTCCAGTAGGAATTAATTGCGGCCATCGACTTCATGGTCTGTTAGCAGCATTATTTTTCCCCTCAGTCGGAAACTCTCGTGTATTTTATTGGTTTATTATTCAATAATAAACCATTGTAATCGCTCTTGAAAAAAAAGATTCTACCCCCCCTGAAAATTTCATGGTTTACGTTTCAAAGGGTTTAGAATCCGAATCTGCAATAAACATTTTTCCGTCCGTCCGCCGTACGCCGCACGCACGATTTCTCCCAAACGGCTGAAGCAAATAAGCCGAATTTTTCAGGAAAAATCGTTGGTCCGGCGACGCCCCAATTCTTGAGCCAGCTCTCTCACTTAATTTAAAGTGCCCTTTAAGGGTTGTCAAAGTTTTGTAAAATCCCTAAAAACCTCAGAAAAAGTCAAGGCGGCCTAAATTTGGACTTTTTTTGAAGAACTTCCCATGAGGAATCGAATGAGCCCCTCCCCAGGTCCGCAGGTCAAACCATTCCCGATCTATGGCCCGATTTATGGTGCCAACATTTGCGTTATTTTGGTTTATTATTGTTTTCGTGTTGATATCAGTAACCTAGTAATGTGGATACTGGAGTGAACTCCTAGAAGGCTTTGTAGCCGATACACGGGTTGAAGCATCCTGATAATTTTCAGGAAAAATCAGAAAATCCGAAATTTTCAGGAAAACGCTGCAAATTCTTTCACTGGGGTGTATTATTCAATTGGCTTGCGTTCATGATTTGAATTTCTACTAAGCTTTGGAGTGTGCGTGTTTCACAGGATAGAGCGATTATTGAATTTCAGGTGATATGCATGGAGCACGTAAATCTGTTCTCAACCAAAATACCTATTGGATTGATCAGTTGATCATATTTGTGTGCCTCCCGAAATTCAATAATCGCTCTATCACTTGTGAAACACGCACACTCTAAAGCTTAGTATAAATTCAAATCATGCACGCAAGACAATTGAATAATAAACCCCAGTGAAAGAATTTGCAGCGTTTTCTAAGCAGGTAGGTAGGTAGGGTAAAAGTACTTGGAAGTTGAGTTTTGTTCAAAATGTATTGTGAAATTGGAAAAAAAAACATACTAATATAAAGACTTAGTCAACGGCCAACTATCGACCCATTTTCTTGATAGACGTTATTGCCAAGATATTTGAAAACTGCTCAAATTATCGAGCTTCCTAGTAAAGTAAGAGACCACAGGATCACGGCAATTTGGATTTAGAAGGGGTGACGATACACCGAGCGCCTCATTTAAGGTCACGGATGAAATTTACTCAAACTTGGAGGCAGGCAAAAAATAACTCTGAAGTGCGGAAGTAGAAAGAAAACTCTGGGTACCTCTATCAACAATAAGTGCTTTTAAAATAATATAGTAAGCATAAATTGATTTAAAAAAAAGAAGATTTTAGATCAATTAACGGATATTGTCTGATCAGTACCAGCCGTGCTTACTAGGATTGAGTAATCACTTTATAATCTTCGTCTTCATCTTAAGACGGATTCCGTTTGCCTCATTAAAATGTACCAATTAAAATTAAGAAGAGCTCTGTAAGAGACGTTCGGGTAAGTAGGCGGTCTATTATGTAGAAAGGATGTCTGTAATTTCCCGGGTGGATATTGTCCTAAGTCTGATGTAGTATTCATAGAGCCCTCGCCGTAAGACGTTGCTCCTCGGAGTTGTAAATAATTCACCGGCTACCAATCTCGGGGTTTCTGAATTGTTAAAGTCGCGAAACTGGCACTTTAACCCTTTCAAGTGAAGCCTGTGGGTGCTTCCCATTCGGTTATCGAGGGAGGGGTAGGGGGGGGGGGGGGGTATGAGGCGAACTATCAAGCGAATCGGAATCTAGGAGACCTGGAGTCAGCTGATTGTTTCCAAAACTGTTTTTCGTTCATGATTATGCTGCATGCGTAATTTTCCTCAAATGCTTCATTTTAAGTTCGTGAGGGGAGGGATTTGTTGGCTTTTCCTCGTCCGTAGAGTTGTATTTGACATAATTCATGTATGACATTCTTAAGAACAAGTTTATTATACATATAAACTCATAACCAACGACAACCCGTGGTAATAAACAAATTAACAAAAAATTAACAAAACTCCAATTACAAAACGATAATACCGGGAAAATGGAGCAAGTAACTCAATAAAACCTGACGCAAAAGCACTTGGTAAACAAAAATAAACCCTACAAACGAGGAAAAGCCAACTAATTCACTCAACCACCTAAAATGTAGCAGATGATTTTGGAAAATAAATGTTCAATAGCCTGCCACTGCGATAGAGATGGGATATGAATGGCCAAACATCGATAGCCATCAGTCGGTAATGTATAAATCGTCCCTGAATTATCGATAATCAAAGATTTTACCAAATTATTACAGCCTTATCTACCAGCCTTGGGGAGTCGTGATGCTTGTTTTTTGCGTTTACGAGACTTGTAAATACACTTAGTGTAGCAAACGTTTACAGCAGTAATTAATTTTCAAATTTCTTTATATGTAAATTATATAATCGGAAAGCCCTTTTCTGCTGACCACAGCAGGCGAGGGTATAAAAGCCGCGGAGCCGAGCCCCTCGAGTTTAGTGTTAGTTCGTTCTCGCCGTGTGTCAGGCATAAGATCTTGTTTGTCGCGTTGTGTCCTTGTGAAAATTGTCAAATAAAACCCGCATCTTTTCAAAAACTGTTTCTGATTACTAGAAACCAAAACTTGTATGTATGGACTACATGTTCCAAATTTTTTAAAATTATTTTATGATAATTTGATTTCTTCTCATATAAGTTCATTATCGATAATTTCACTGGAATGTCAATGTATCAATGAATTAATAACGATAATCAATAACCATCAGTATAACCATCGAATCCTAACATTAAAATATCAATATTCCTGAAACATCGGTAACCGATGCCCATTCCCATCCTGTGCGATCGATCTATCCCAGTCTCTAATGTGATAGTTGAGACGTATTTTGAAGTAAAGCCGGTTGTTTCCTAGAATATTATCGACTATTCCAACTAATCAAATAGGATGCAGGATTTGGGAACATTCTTAGAATTTCAGTCTGAACACTAACTGAAAACATGATTGCACACATAAAGTATACTTAGCTGAGATAAAACGAAATTCAGGATATGGAATACATACCGAACCTGATACGCGGAATTAAGAAGTTACGGCATTCAGTTGTGATGGATATCGCGAGTGCACATTCCCGATTCTTGAATTCGCCGCTTTGGGAGATATATCAGACTTCTTCCATCTCGAGAGTGTTGCGGGTTTTAACTGCCTCACAGCCCTTGCAAGGGGCAACCACACCATTCCATAACCTTCCCATTTTGCACAGTAACTACAGGGAGTTCACGCGTTAATCGCCTGAAGGAAGAATAGACCTTAATTTAATCCACCAGTTGATTGCAAATCCATAGCTGTCAATTAAGCGCACATTTGATCATTTCAACTGCCGTTTGTTTTATACCAACCAGTACAATTTTATTCACTGAACTTCTTTCTGCAATGGAAAAGGATGGACTCAATCAGTATTTATTCCCTGATATTTCCATGTTTTTTGTGAACACACTATCCATCCGAATCCATTAGTGAACTTGGATTTTGCACTAAACTGTTTACAAATTGACCTTACCCACACCGTAAGCATGCTCATTCAATTCAACTCGTGTTCTAAGAAGCGTTAAAATTCTTTATTACAGCAGAAATCAACTTTGTTTCACCTATGATGGGGAAAAACCATGGATCATAGATGTGTATAGGAAGTTTAATTGTGAAACTAAATCAGGAAGTTTGAAAATTTGGAAGTGTGTATACTTTAGAAACAACACATCCGGATCTGCACTGTGCAAGAAGGAAGATACGAATTGCAGCTTCATACAGTAATTATGATAGAAATTCGCTTTTTTGAGCCATTCAGCTGGTACCGGACCTGTACATGTTCTAGTGTAAGTCCCAAAGAGTTCATCTATTAAATTGCTGCTTCTGGTACTGATTGGCTACTGCGGTGCAGATTATGGACATTGTTCAGTGGATCGCGTATCATCCCTCAGAGTATCTACATTTTTCCTCAAGAGGAGCAGAAGGACTGTAGCGTTCTGGACAGGTAATGCAGAGCACATACAAGGTAGCTGCAGAAGCAGCAAAAGAGGCTGTTCGTCTGAAGAGACTGCTGACAGAAGTAAATGAAATGGTGTAAACAAAAATCAATCAGCATCGCTGTTCGGTGACAATCAATTGTGGAAGTATCATCAGGCATAATTTCATCGGCGAAACTATAGCAGACAGATGGATTGATGTCCAGCACAAGTTCACAGAATAAATTATGGTCCGATAACTGACAAAGACATTTCGTAGATTAGGTCAGGCTAGAGAAATTGCTAGTATGGGTGAGATTAATGGACCACGCCCATCTTGTGTAAGAGTTGGCGTGACAAAATATCTCTTAATTCAGTCGTTGCCTGATATTTTAAAACGCATTATCTAATTGTTTTGTACTATTATTTATATTTCTGATGTTCGAAAAATATAATGCTGACTGACATACTGATTTCGATTGGATGATATTATTTATTTTGATTGTTGATGCTCGATTGTTTTATTTTTCGTGAAATAGTGTATTTTCAAATACTGACTTGCCGCTAAATGATTGATAAACTGTTATGGCTATGAGGAATTGAATCTAGTTTCAGGCGTACTGAACACATGCTTAATATTCACCAATGAGGGAAAGCCATAAGTTTTTCCGTGGAAATTCAGGGGACATGGTCTCGCAAGGTGCGGAGGCGGCTGGGGACGCCTTGATGCGATGATAATGGCGGCAAAAAGGGGACGTAGGCCCATCCATCTGGCGGAACGTATGGTAATCCTCGTCTCGACGTATGTTGATCCCCAAAAGAAATGGTAATCCACGAGGAAGACAAACATCCCTGAAGTGATAAAGCCTTCACATTTCCTGCTGAAACTGAAACGTTTACTTTCCCGGGGACCATGAAAAACGAGATTCAAGTTCTTGAGAGTTTGAAGAAAGAAGTGCTGCAAACTATTTCACAATCGTTAATAATTGTAATTGACTACCTTCATAGGGAGATCTCAGGAATCACACGTACACAAACAGTAATTAGCCAAATCGATGTGAAAGCCACCTACAAGCCATACCGATCGTTCTACTTAGCAAAACATATCCCAAACTATATTGATATTACATCCACATCCCTTGTGAATGTGGATTCAATGCTTGTTGATCTGTTGACCTGGGATGGCAATATCGATAAATTTGTAGCGGTATTTAGGTATTGCATTCAATCTTTCAAGCTAAGAGCATTCTCGCTAAACGAATAGAGCAACAGAATTAACGGAGAATCATAATGTATTTTCTCTGCCTTCTCTGGACATCTTGAATTCAACTGTATTAATTACAGCAAAATATATTTTATCATTTAGCGTGGCAAATGTATGAAAATATAATAAAATATAAATCTTGGGAAGATGTTATCGTGTCTAGTGCGAGATGGAATGGGTAATTTTCATTTAACCCTACCATCATCATCAACCAGCAACCAGACGTAAGACCAGACAAAATTATTTAGCTGGACTCCTAATGTTCAAGGATAGTCCTTATTTACCATTTATGTTTATACTCTACCACGGAACTCTTTATTTTATAATACTGATAGAAGATGATGTGTTATTTTCAGCAACTCGTTGCAATGTATCATATAATGCAAATACATTTTGAATTGAATTGAATTGGATTAGCCAAATCTAAGCAAACTCTAGCTAAGCTGAATTACTTATCAGAAGACCAACTTACACTAGGGTGGCTTAGGGTCTTTAGAGATTCACAGTTCTGTGGAAGAATTTGTTTGCTTTAACATATTTAACCCTTAACGATGCGGATCATGTTGATTGTGCAATTCGTGTCTGTTCAACACGGCGGAGGGCCTTTTGAACATCCGTTGTGAATTTTACAACAAAAAACCGGAAAAAAGAGTTGGAAATATTTTTATTTTTATTTTGGTTTTTGTTTAAAGGTTGTAGTTCAGATCACATCTATTTTCATTCCGGAATTACCCAATTACTCCTCTCTCCTTCTTCCTTTCTTTAATTTTAATCATTCGAGGAGTTTTAAAAATGCATCCATTCGATTCAGCGAGAAAAATCACATAGTTATATCCCTTTAATTTGACCCAAGACCCGAGGCCTTATCTCATGCTTTAATAAAGTTTAATAGACCGATAGAAAGCTGATAAAATGTAGATGGTTTCACTGGTTTTGGCAGAGCTCATCCATTTTCCAGTAGATTGTATGGTGGTAAATCGGTACTGGTAATAATTACTATTGAATAATTCAATAACTATTATTGAAAAAGCAGAAGGTTGACTAAAATTCAAGTTTATGCTATACAAAACCATGTACGACGTGACTAAGGAGAAAGTTTTATGGAATGAACTCGGATTTTATTCTCTTTTCATGTGATATCTCCTTGATATTCGCAAGAGTTAAAAGTCATTGGAAGAGACCCCAACAAAGTTTGAATGCCTTTTCAAAAATCATATTCAATTTCAGCGAACCTGGGTACAAAGAAATCACAGTAGGCGTCAAAACTCAAATGTCAACCCTCAGGAGAGGTGATTGAGGGGTTAAGGGGTGCCTAAAGGCTCTTGGAAGTTCTAATTCGATCTCAGCGCTGATCGAGGGATCCCTAGGGACCCCAAAAACATAGAAATCCGTACTTCACTCGACTAGGCGTTAGAACTCAAATTTCAACCCCTAGGAGGGGGTGGCGGAGGTGATTGAGGGTGAGGTAGTTTCCCCAAGTACTCTCCTTGTCTAAAGTTAAAAAAAGTAGAAATTCACTTTAAAAAATATCGCAGTTCATCCCAATCTTATGAGCAAAAAGAAGGTTCTGACTTCAATTTAAGGGCAGTTTTTTTTGGGCATAGCTCAAAATTTTGGGGATAAGGGGATTTTTTGGACCATGGATTCGAATTTAGCATCGAATAGAAGACCATAGGTTAGAAGAAGAGGTGGACTCGTATCGAGGTCTAATTAAACTCCTGCTCCTATAAGTGCTGCATTCCATAAAAACCTGGCAACTCCTCGTGGTCCATCCTGGCTCACTTATAGAGAGTGGTTAACGCAAGATGGGCAGGAGGGACTGCTGTTTCATCAAGGAAGAGGGGGGAAATCCATCGGTTCAGTCCTGTCAGATTGTATTGGGACAGAATGGCACTATAAATAATCTAATACACTGGGACACAGCAGGTTGATTTTCCAGACATGAGCCTTTTCGAACTGGCCGTATACAAATATGTCACTTAATATCTTAAACTTCTGACATAAAGCCTTTGATATAGTTATTAACCTAAAAGAGTTCACAAAGAATAGTTGAACGGAGGAAGGCACTTTGACACCACGAATGTGGCAAATTCCAAATTCGTGGTGGTTGGAGTTATTTAGCGAGGATTTCATAAAGGTGACGCCTGTGTAATCATAATAGGGCACCTTCTCCACCTCTGCCAAGTTCAATCTACTGGCTTACCTTACCTACCTACCTACCATTTGAATTAATTAGCCCGCCCAGCTCTCGACGAGGAGGGGGGCAGGGTCTGGAGCCACTTCTAATACAGTTAGAGCTGGCAGGGATGACGTACAAGAGGGGAAGCGATAGGGCGGATGGAAGGGGAGTCGGTGAAAGGCGGCGGAACGGTGGAAGAGGAAAAGTGGTGAAAAGCAGGAGGTAATTGGCAGGCGATAGTCAACTCGAGGAGGGGTCCAGTACAGTGGTACAGAATCGCCAAAAGGTGCTTACAACTCGGATTTTTCATCTGTTTTATCCAGAGTTGCTGGCTTCAAATTTGTTTTGCTGCCTTCCGGGGACACCATTTCTTGAGTTTCAGAGTGGTAACTTCGCTTAAAAGCCCGAAAGCAATCGTTGGGATATGATGAACTGCGAATTTTCGCTGCCAAAAAATGAAGGAACTCTCTGGCAATTTCTTCTTTTGACTCAACAACCACAAACATGCAAATCTTAAAAAAATACATTTTAAAAACCGTTCACAAACATTTAGATTTTGGAGAAAAAATACAAAGGTGCTAACAAATATTACTTACATAGTGAAATGTCTTTAATATTTAATTTACTGTATTCAACTGAATTAAAAGGAAAATATTAATAAATAGCACGCGGCTTAGTACTTGAAATCGAAGGAAGCATTGTTGCTATTGTTGTTGTTGCCTATTTAGTGGAGTGGCATGCACGACACATAGGTACCTACCTAATGAAAGTTGAAATTCAAACCAATATAAACTTTGACTCGTCATACAACTTTTGTGAGTCTTCGATTCAAAGTTCAGATGTTTTGTCAACATCTATCGAAAGATCTCCGATCATAACTAGCTGCCCCCCCCCCCCGCTTTTTGAATAATACAGGCGAATGAACTGGGGAAACATGAACTGACCTGTCTACCGGTCAGTGGCGCCTGCCCTGAACGATAAACAGGTCAGTTCATGTTTCGCCAGTTAATTACAGTAATTGACGATTTTTACTATGTACACAATCACATTTGAGTTGACGTTCTTTTGCTGTCAAAGTTCTTGGGGAGAGCGAACGGATGAACGTAAAGCGGTGTAGGCGGGCTCAAGCAATTCTATGGACGCACGTCTATCCGTAACGAACATAGACACAATAGTGCTATTTCAAAAGTTTCGAGGTACCTAGATATCTGAAATTTTAGCCCTTCATTCGTCCGACATCGATAACGATGATTCAGTACCAACAAGACCCTAAAAGTTATATAATATATAATTATATTATATTAATATAATTATATTATAATGCATTGAATGAATGACCCAAGTTAATATAATTATATTATAATAATTTATGGATAAAAATTGGATAAACCGGAGGGCGTACAGACGAACTGATTTTTTTTTGTTGGGGGGGGGGTTAAAAATTACTTTTACTTGGATTTTATTTTGTTGAAAACAATAAACCAAAAATTAGACATAGGACAGTTATATATTTTTTAAAAAGGTGATCAGAGAAAATAATGAATGATCTGGCTCTGGAAGTGGCAAAATAGTTTCACCTTTTAGAGGGAATAGTACTCTGCTTTTAGTTCTTTATTTTCAAGAATAAGCCATTACGGGCAATAAAATGCCTCAAAATTGATGTAATGAATTCCGTTCTTTCCTACGTAAACTTCATTTGGGGTCCAGTTGGCCCGAACTTCTACCCAGCGCGATCGCTTCATACGGGCAGATTCTAGCGGACAAAAGTTGCACAAAAACTTGTTTTTTCGTGGTTTTCTCTGACATGGGCAGGTGGGATGTTATTCCCTTGACATTTTGGACGGGAAATCGACTAAAAAAAGTTCTTTAATCCGGAGAAATTCACCCACGACAAATAATCGCAATTTCCTAATCTAAAATGATATTTTTAATGAGAAAATTCGGAGTCAGATTCAAAGCTGATACCCTGTACTGCCAATGGCAACCATCTCTAGAAACCTAAACACAACTGAAATCAACTACATGCAATTAAGTGGTCGTAGAAAGATGTTGTACAAGATTGATCACCACAGCTCATTACTGAATACATCAAAATTAAGAAAATTGAAACAGTTATTTTTTATCGGTGAAACTCTCAAGACCCCTGCTTGTACCGAGCGGTGAACACAATTGCTTTTTACTCCTTTATTACTGTTTGCCTTTATTCTTTAAACAGCCCAAAGGAAAAACCTCAATTATAAAAGAAGCTTCGAGAAGAAACGGATATTGGACAGCGTTTCGGACCTTTACAGCGGGCCCCTTTTATTAGACCACCCTTCCCAACTTTGAAATTCCTTTAGAGCAGTCTTATTTGCGGCGGAATAGATTGAAATTAAAATACTCGAGACAAACGCATGCGGAGTTGAAAAGTCTGTTCATTATTACACTACGGTTAGTTGATTATATGAATGTCTCATTTCCTCACCACACAAGATAGAAGAGATTGGTGTTCGTCATAGGAGGTTAGCCTATGTCCTCCAAAATCGAAATATACAATTACTTCCCTTTTTGGTTTATTATTCAATAATAAACCATTGTAATCGCTCTGGGAAAAAAAATTCTAACCCCCCCCCCCCCCTGAAAATTTCATGGTTTACGTTTCAAAGAAGTAGAATCCGAATATGCAATAAAAATTTTCCCGTCCGTCCGCCGTACGCCGTACGCACAATTTCTCCTAAACGGCTGAAGCAAAAAAGCTGAAATTTTCAGGAAAACTCCATGTTGGTCCGACAACGCCCCAATTCTTGAGCCAGCTCTCTCACTTAATTTAAAGTGCCCTTTAAGGGTTGTCAAAGTTTTGTAAAATCCCTAAAAACCTCAAAAAAAGTCAAGGCGTCCTAAATTTGTACTCTTTTTGAAGGAACTTTCCTCGAGGAATCGAATGAGCACCTCCCCAGGTCCGTAGGTCAAACCATTCCCGATGTATGGTGATTTATGGTGCCAACATTTGCGTTATTTTGGTTTAATATTGTTTTTGTTTTGATATCAGTAACCTAGTGATGAATGGTAATGTGGATACTGGAGTGAACTCCTACAAGGGTTTATAGGCGATACACGGGTTGAAGCATTCTGATGACCATAAAAAACGCTGCAAATTCTTTCACTGGGGTTTATTATTCAATTGGCTTGCGTTCATGATTGGAATTTCTAAGCTTTCATGATTTGAATTTCTACTAAGCTTTGGAGTGTCCCTGTTTCACAGGTGATAGAGCGATTATTGAATTTCAGGAGATATGTATAGAGCACGTAAATCTGGTCTCAACCAAAATACCTATTTGGATTGATCAGTTGATCATATTTGTGTGCTTCCTGAAATTCAATAATCGCTCTATCACCTGTGAAACACGCACACTTCAAAGCTTAGTAGAAATTCAAATCATGAACGCAATCCAATTGAATTATAAACCCCAGTGAAAGAATTTGCAGCGTTTCATGCATATCAGAATGCTTCAACCCGTGTATCGGATACAATGCCTCTTAGGAGTTCACTCAAGTATCCACATTACTACATCACTACATCACTAGGTTACTGCTATCAAAACTAAAACAATAATAAACCAAAAAATATGGCATTTTGAGTCATTTTTTACGCTCAACTATTGTAGGTTTCTTCAAGGGCAATTTTTTTCCTTCTTCCTGGCGACTTCACAATTTTAGAACATTCCCGTGAGGTGTTATGAACCTATATAGACAGCTGCGCTATGGTTATATCGTCAAAAACCATGGAAAATACCCTTGTTTCAACCGCTTCTCCACCTAAAGCAGCCTTTATGGTGCGGTGAACTCAGACTGAACCCCTCCCATCCAATTCTACGAGCAAAAACACTTCGACACTCCACACGACCACATTCCCAATTTCAAAATAACGTCGAATAGAACAGGCGACATAGCAGATATCAATTCTAATTATAGAGATGTGAATATACCCATAAGCTGAGTTTGATATGAATGAAACGGACCATCGAGGCTAAAATATATAAATTGACAGTTGACAAATTGACGCTGAATGGATTGATAAATAAAGTGATAAATTGACATTATAGCATTTCGAAAAATAAAATATATGCATCGTTCAATGATGGTTCAATATGGTTCGATCCAAGCTCGAGGCTAAAACTTTATTTTCTCTTTATTACTCACGAGGACCATCTTTACATCAGTCCGAACAATCCCTGAAAATTTCATCGAAATCGGTCAAGAACTCCCGGAGTTATGCTTGTGGCAAGGATTTCACGTTTGCACATGCGCAGAGGCTACTATTGATCCGGGGGTGATGAAACTCATAGGGGACCATATACACATCAAACCGAACAATCCCTGAAACTTTCATCGAAATTGGTCAAGAACTCCCGGAGTTATGCGCGTAACAACGATTTCACGTTTGCGCATGCGCAGAGGCTACTATTGATCCGGGGGTCATGAAACCCATAGGGGACCATCTACACCCCGACCCGCACAATCCCTGAAAATTTCATCAAAATCGGACTATAACTTCATGTAGTTTTGCCCGTAACAAGGATTTGCTGACAGACAGACACACAGACAGACACGGAACCAAAATTGTTCAGAAAGGTCTAAAACGCAAAATGCGAGTGGAATTTTTGATTTTGGAGACAAAAAAATTTTCACATTCCGAAAGTGAAAACAATGTTTCCGCTACCTTGGTAGACTCGGAAGGAAAAACCGATTTTTTTAAATCTGTTTTCCCGCATAGCAACCATGCACCCATGGGTGTGAAATATGGGTGTGACCCCGCCTATTCGAATGTACGTCAAAAATTATTTCGAAAACTACACCACATACCCACGCGCACGTATCTTTGAAGGCCTCGAAAATCCTATTTTTTACCCATTTGTCCACCCAGGGGATGCAACCATGGTTTGACAGGCTGCCGCACTTCGGGGCACAACTAAAACCGAAATTGAGTCTCTCTACGAAATTTGGAATTTTTCGTAATTAAATTAGTTAAAGGTAATTAAATTACTCAAAAGTAATTGATTACTCGCAAGTACTTGAATTACTCCGATTACAGTAATTGGTACCTCCAAAAAACTAATTTTTACCCCAAATTGCATTAATTACTCTAGAATCAGTTACACTAATTACAATCACTAATTGAAAAAGAGTAGTTACTCGTCCTCCAAATAAAGAAATTGGTAAATGAGTTGTAACTACCAAGTAGTGTAATTGGTAATTAAAACGCTGCAAATTCTTTCACTGGGGTTTATTATTCAATCGGCTTGCGTTCATGATTTGAATTTCTACTAAGCTTTGGAGTGTGCGTGTTTCACAAGTGATAGAGCGATTATTGAATTTCAGGAGATGTGCATAGAGCACGTAAATCGGTACTCAACCAAAATACCTATTAGGATTGATCAGTTGATCATATTTGTGTGCCTCCTGAAATTCCATAATCGCTCTATCACTTGTGAAACACGTACACTCCAAAGCTTAGTAGAAATTCAAATCATGAACGCAAGCCAATTGAATGATAAACCCCAGTGAAAGAAGTTGCTGCGTTTCATGCATATCAGAATGCTTCAACCCGTGTATCGGCTACAAAGCCTCTTAGGAGTTCACTCCTCTATCCACATCACTACATAACTTACTGCTATCAAAACAAAAACAATAATAAACCAAAATAACGCGAATGTTGGCACCATAAATCGGCCCATAGATCGAGGATGGTTTGAGCCACGGACCTGTGGAAGGGCTCATTCGATTCCTCATGGAAAGTTCTCCAAAAAGAGTCCAAATCTAGGCAGCTTCGACTTTTCTTGAGGTTTTTAGGGATTTTACAAAACTTCGACAACCCTTAAAAGGCACTTTAAATTAAGTGAGAGAGCTGGTTCATGAATTGGGGCGTCGCCGGACCAACATTGATTTTTCCTGAAAATTTCAGCTTTTTTGCTCCAGCCGTTTGGGAGAAATCGTGCGTACGGCGTACGACAATAGCGATTACAATGGTTTATTATCGAATAATAAACCAAAAGTAATTAATTACCGAAAGTAATTAATTACCACCCAACTCTACCATCATTCCCTCAGGTTCTAGTGGTCCGGTTTTGCTTCAATGTGGAGGGAAGTCGAGATTGAACGGTTTAACACTATCAAAACAATTTAATTAGGATCACATTCTTACCGTACACGCTATGTAAACCACTTAATGTCTTCGGGAATATGATCAGTATCATTGTTACCCGGTTATCGTTCAAACGGGCCAGCACATTTACGAAAAACGTTATTTTTAGAGTATTTTTCGAGGGAATTATTGCTAATAGAAAAAGTAGTTCCTATATTTTTGATGATTACGACGTGGTAGTCTGTTTTCAAGTTTATTTCGAAGTGTTTTTTGTGAAGTTGCGCCAAAAAGTAAGTGTTTTTGAAGTTTTTGGGCTTCTAAAAGCTTGGGCTTCGAAAACACGAAGTTTTCGGGCGCCGCGGCCACACCCTAGTAGCCCTCCGCCGGCCGCCTCGTATAGGAGAGCGGCCTGCCTCGACCAGTTCTCTCCTGTCTGTGGTCGGGCGCGCGTCTCCGGCAGTCTACTCAGTGCCGCGTTCGCGAAAGGAGCCTTCCCTTCTTCATCTTCCATCGATTCTGACCACGAATCTTCATGGATTGGTAAGTACCAAGTATTTTCCTACGAAATCTCTAATCTAAAATCATATACGCCGAGATTAGGTAGGTGCCGCATGTTTAGGAAGTCCCATGCAATGATTGATCAATAGAAGGATAGGTAATAGATTATAATTGGTCTAGTAGAGGTACCAGCTAAGCCCAAGAGCAATAAATAACATGATACAAATCCGTTTCAGACTTTCCTCAGACCAAATTCGTAGAAAAAAACCAAAGGTTTTTCTTTACTCTGATAGTAATCCTATTTTCTTTCGAAGCATCTTTGTTCTTAAAGTTTTATTATGCGCGTATAAATTCGCTAGTGTGATTGTAGCTTAGACTACCTATAATTTTAACGATTATCCGTAGTTGAACAAACACAAATAACACTTCGAAACAGCCAATATATCGAAAATAGTTCACTGATTATACGTATATATTCTAGCTAGAGTATTCCATAAATGTGCAAATACGCACTTATAAATTCACTAGTGTGATTGTGGCACGAACTACCTATGAGTTTAACGACTATCCGTGGTTGAACATACACTCATACACTTCGAAATAGGCAGCATATCGAAAATAGTTCCCTGATTATAGGTATATATTCTAACTAGAGTATTCCCACAATGTGCATGCACGTATGCAGTATGCATACACGTTCTTAAATATGTATTATGCATGTATAAATTCCGGGACAGCGCTACTACCCCGACCTCCGCGGGGAACGCTGGCTATACGTAGCTATACCATCACCTAGCTACCACCATCCACCTTCTCTTTTCCCTGCTGTTTTTCTTCTCTCTTTCCGTTCTGCTGTGTACTGTTTCGTGAAGCAGATCAATCAATCAACTGTTTCCTTTGATGGTGTGATTATTATTTATTATTATAGGGTTAGTTATTTATCATTAGTTATTATACGGTTAGTGGCAGGGTTTCCCAAGGGGGGGGGGGGGGTCTATGAAGCTTGGGGTGGTGCGTTATGAAGCTTGGAGGGGGGGGGGGTGCGTTATGAAGCTTGGGGGGAGGGGTGAGTTATGAAGCTTGGGGTGGTGCGTTATGGAGCTTGGGGAGGGGGGGGGGTGCGTCATGAAGCTTATGGGGGTGCGTTATGGGGGTGCGGGGGGGGGCGCGAGTATGAAGCTTGGGGGGGGGGGGGGCACCAGAGATGGGCCTCCCTGATTAACGAATACTTTTACGATCACATTTGCGATTACAAAAGTATTCGTAAAAGTAATCGAATAACGAGAGTAATCAATTATTGCTTCCGAGTCTACCAAGGTAGCGGAAGCATTGTTTTCACTTTCGGAATGTGAAAATTTTTTTGTCTCCAAAATCAAAAATTCCACTCGCATTTTGCGTTTTAGACCTTTCTGAACAATTTTGGTTCCGTGTCTGTCTGTCTGTCTGTCTGTCTGTCAGCAAATCCTTGCCACGGGCAAAACTACACGAAGTTATAGTCCGATTTTGATGAAATTTTCAGGGATTGTGCGGGTTGGAGTGTAGATGGTCCCCTATAGTTTCATGACCCCCGGATCAATAGTAGCCTCTGCGCATGCGCAAACGTGAAATCCTTGTTACGCGCATAACCCCGGGAGTTCTTGACCAATTTCGATGAAATTTTCAGGGTTTGTTCGGTTTGATGTGTAGATGGTCCCCTATGAGTTTCATGACCCCCGGATCAATAGTAGCCTCTGCGCATGCGCAAACGTGAAATCCTTGTTACGCGCATAACTCCGGGAGTTCTTGATCAATTTCGATGAAATTTTCAGGGATTGTTCGGTTTGATGTGTAGATGGCCCCCTATGAGTTTCATGACCCCCGGATCAATAGTAGCCTCTGCGCATGTGCAAACGTGAAATCATTGTTACGCGCATAACTCCGGGAGTTCTTGATCAATTTCGATGAAATTTTCAAGGTTTGTTCGGTTTGATGTGTAGATGGTCCCCTATGAGTTTCATGACCCCCGGATCAATAGTAGCCTCTGCGCATGTGCAAACGTGAAATCCTTGTTACGCGCATAACTCCGGGAGTTCTTGATCAATTTCGATGAAATTTTCAGGGTTTGTTCGGTTTGATGTGTAGATGGTCCCCTATGAGTTTCATGACCCCCGGATCAATAGTAGCCTCTGCGCATGCGCAAACGTGAAATCCTTGTTACGCGCATAACTCCGGGAGTTCTTGACCAATTTCGATGAAATTTTCAGGGATTGTTCGGACTTATTAGGTATATTTTATAGTTTGTTCAATAGTTGAACATTCCTACCTCTATTTCCTCAAGTTATGTTCCTGCATAACAATAAATTTACCCTAATTCAATATTTACTTCGCCTAATTGAACGAAGTTCTTTAGTCAATAATAATTTTCAATGATCTATACAGTCATGTTATGGATACGAGGAAGCTATGTGCCACACCCACTTGTTTTTGTATTCGCGCGATGCAATTACTTTTTCGAATACTTTTTTAATACCCAAAAGTATTCGAATACAATAATTGTATAATACAATTATTGTATTATACATTTATTGTACACACAAAGAAATGTATCCCCAAAGATTCGGTGCTTATACTACGGAGAACTCTAGTACAGCGACTACAATCGATTACAATACATACATATATTGTATTGTATTGTGTTGTATTGTATTGTATTGTATTGACCACAACACAGCCATGTGTTCTATTCAGTCATGTGGGATTACAATGGAAAAATATTCTATTTGAAAATTTAAAATTTCGTAAGAATCGATTGTGTTGTAGCCATGTGATCTATTCAGTCAGTGATCGATTACAGTCAACTAATCTGTTGCTAGAGAGTTGAACTAATTACTTGCTCAAAAACTTGCTAAGAGAGTATTATTATATTATTGTATTCGAATACAATTGTATTTTATTTCTTTTGTATTTGAATACTTTTGCCGAATCACAATGGTCCATGCCGTTGAATATTTATCTTTGATGTTCGTCGCAGACGGTCTTCCGCCTGAATTTAATTAATAAAATCTGACTTTTATAATAAACCCTGAAAACAAATCTGCATATTACACAAAGTCAGAAGCAGGCATAGCTCATAAAAGAACAATAAAATGAACAATCAGTTTATGAAAAACGCTGCAAATTCTTTCACTGGGGTTTATTATTCAATTGGCTTGCGTTCATGATTTGAATTTCTCCTAATCTTTGGAGTGTGTGTGTTTCACAGGTGATAGAGCGATTATTGAATTTCAGGAGATATGCATAGAGCACTTAAATCGGTTCTAAAAAAAAATACCTATTTGGATTGATCAGCTGATCATATTTGTGTGCCACCCGAAATTTAATAATAGCTCTATCACCTGTGAAACACGCACACTCCAAAGGGGTTTTGTTATTCTTAGTTTCTGTAATCGCAAAAAAGTATTCGTTAATCACGATTACTTTAAAAGTATTCGCTGAAAAGTATATGTTAATCATGAATACTTTTGTAATCGTTAATCGTTTTGCCAACGAATAACGATTACTTCAAAAGTAATCGTTATTAACAAATAATACTTTTCACGATTACATTCGTAATCGCAAAAGTATTCGTTAATCGATTAGAATAGGAACGAGAATCTGGAATAGAAAGGGAAACGGCTTTCTGTAGAAAAAGCGCGGGATTGAGGAGGAGGAGGAGGGCGGCAGCTGCATACTAGGGATGGGACATCGAGACAAAACATCAATATTGATATCGATGTCGATGTTTGAGTGTTGGCATCGATATGTCGTCCAATATCGGGTGAAAACATCGATATTATCGATATTTTCGATATCGGTATCCTTATCAGTTAACAGCATCCTTATCACACGGTTTTTATGAGGAATATTGATCCAAAATCAACAGTTTCATTTTGTGACAAATGATACCTCATTTTAAAATTATTTCTACGCTGAAGAAGATGGTAAAAAGTTCCAGTCATGTAGCATGACGAAATGAGCAAATTTTCAAACTAGTTTTCGATGAGAAAAAATTACGCAAAAAACAATTTTATATTCTGACTTGTGATACCTCATTTTAATTTGAACATTTTTGAAAGCTGAAGAACCTCATAATTTGTTTTACAATTTTGCCCATCTAACTTGTTTTATCATCTTCAAACTGCTCTAGTTAGAACGGATTGAGATATCTCCAATCCGATTTCACCATCGTGTGATAGTTCACAAAACCTGTATAAAAGAGAGTCACCTACTTGGGCGTTTTCGGGTAATTTTCCCCCATTTGAAATGCCCCGAATCTCCCCTTTGAGTGAGGCGATTATGCCCATCTTCAAACTTAGCCTTTTGAAAGCTTAGATAGATTTTGTGTGCAAATTTGAGCTTTCTTTCTAAATTCTATCGAGAGTTATCGTCTGGAATGAGTTTTGGTGCTGTTTGAAATTGGATTTAGAATGCTTTCAGACGGATTTTGGTGCAAACATTCTTTCAATAATAAACCATTGTAATCGGGAAAAAAAAATTTTAACCCCCCCCCCCCCCCCCCCCTAAAATTCAATCGGTTTACGTTCATGATTTGAATTTCTACTAAGCTTTGGAGTTTGCGTGTTTCACTGGTGATAGAGTGATTATTGAATTTCAGGAGGCACACAAATATGATCAACTGATCCATCCAAATAGGTATTTTGGTCGAGAACAGATTCACGTACTCCATGTATTTCTCCTGAAATTTTGTAATAATCACCCTATCCTCAAAACAAGTCGAAGCGGTAAAATTCAAATTATGAAGAACATACCATGAATCGAATGAGCCCCAGGTGAAAGAATTTGCATGGCGTTTTGGTTTATTATTGTTTGTTTGTAACCTATTGATGCCGATAGCGTCGAGTTGTAGTGAATGTGGATACTGGAGTGATAGCAGATGTGGATACTAGTAGTTTATAGCCGATACACGGGTTGAAGCATTCTGATATTCATGAAACGCTGATAATATATAGGTAAATATTATTCAATATTATTACTGGGGTAAATAAGCATTCTTCCACTGGGGTTTATTATTCAATTGGCGTGCGTTCATGATTTGAATTTCTACTAAGCTTTGGAGTGTGCGTGTTTCACAGGATAGAGCGATTATTGAATTTCAGGAGATATGCACGGAGCACGTAAATCTGTTCTCAACTAAAATCCTATTTGGATAGATCAGTTGATCATATTTGTGTGCCTCCTGAAATTCAATAATCGCTCTATCACCTGTGAAACACGCACACTGCAAATTCTTTCAGTGGGGTTTATTATTCAATTTTATTCATCGAGTTGCATTCATGATTTGAGTTTCTACTAAGCTTTGGAGTGTGAGTGTTTAACAGGTGATAGAGTGATTGTTGAATTTCAGAAGATATGCATAGAGCACGTAAATCGGTTCTCAACCAAAATATCTACTTGGATCGATCAGTTGATCATATTCGTGTGCCTCCTCAACATCAGTCTGCCTTTGGCTACATCGTTTAAATTTGGATTTGGGGAAGTTTTAACGCAATACGAGTGCTAAAGGACGATAAATTATAGATGTTTTTATTGTGGGGGGTATTGAGGTTCAATAAAAACGCTGCAAATTCTTTCACTGGGGTTTATTATTCAATTGGCTTGCGTTCATGATTTGAATTTCTACTAAGCTTTGGAGTGTGCCTGTTTTACAGGTGATAGAGCCTTTATTGAATTTCAGGAGATATGCACGGAGCACGTAGATCTGTTCTCAACCAAAATACCTATTTGGATTGATCAGTTGATCATATTTGTGTGCCTCCTGAAATTCAATAATCTCTCTATCCTGTGAAACACGCACACCCCAAAGCTTACTTAGTAGAAATTCAAATCATGAACGCAAGCCAATTGAATAATAAACCCCAGTGAAAGAATTTGCAGCGTTTTTGAAAATATTTTTGACCGAGAACAATAGTTTCGTTTTCTTCGAAAATTCGGTAATACTACAGCAGTTGAAAGAATTTTTAATATTTTTTTTTTTCACTTAAGGTAGCAACCACACCAGATGGGATTTTCTCAGTGAGTGAAGAGTAAACCGAACCGATGTTATCGGAGCCCAAACATCGTAATATCATATTATTGAACGTGTAGCATCGATGGCAAAACATCGTAATATGTAATATGTATGCCAAACATCGATATTTCGATAATATCGATGTCGATGCCCCATCCCTGCTACAACTACAACTGCAGCAGCTAGGGAAGGTCTTTGCAACAGCTTTGGGGAGATCAGTATAGTCCTTGAAAGGAGGAAAAGATATGATTTCAAAACGTACTATATCCACTTCGTTTGGTTTCAAAAAGTCCTAAACGCCAGGTTTGACATCCTAAATCTTGAAATTTCAAAGCTCCAACTAAATCAATTGACATCCAAAAATAACTTGCTTCTTTTTGAAAAATTTGTAATATTAAATGTAGAATAAATTTAAAAAAAAAGAAAGTTTATTGACAAGGAGCAAGTTTTCAGCTTGTAATGGTTTTCCGTGAATTTCTCGCTAATGACCAAAACGGATATAGTACCTTTTGGAAACAAGCTCCTCAACTGGGTGATCAATCAATTTTTTGAATATTTGGTTGTTTATTGTTTGTTTTACATGTATTAATTTTATAAATATTCCTTACTAATATTCTTTTTTTTTTGTTTCATGTGCTGTGCTGATCTGGTCACTTCAGGATGGGGTAAGTTTACTTTCATTCAATTATTTATTAATTATTATTAGAATAATTTGTCCGCGTTTCCGCTCCGCTTTTTCAATTTATGTTTATTTATCGATATCGTCCCCCCCGTCCGAGTCCGATACGAGATCAAGTTGATTTCACGGTTCCCCCCCGAGATGTATTCTGCAGCGTTCTCTCGATGAGGATGCAATAACACACCGAGTTGTCATTTTTCCTTTGAACAAGTGGCTTTGCACACTAGGGATGACCATCGAAACATAAAATATCGATATATGTTTGTTAGTATCGGCGTTATTATATCGATGCCGATATATAGCTTTTCCAAGTCGAATTGAGAATTTTCCAAGTCGAATTGAGAATTTTCCAAACCAAATTGAGATTTTTCCAAACCAATTTGAGAATTTTCCAAGTCGAATTGAGAATTTTCCAAACCAAATTGAGATTTTTCCAAATCAATTTGAGAATTTTCCAAATCAATTTGAGAATTTTCCAATCTAGGAAACTTTCACTACTAAAAAGAAAGAGGGAGTTTTCCAAACCGAATTGACAATTTTTTTAAGGCAATCCAACACTTTTATTGAAAACCAAAGTAGTGAAGCAAAATAAAAGAATATCGCTTTATGGACAAATCAACATTGAAATCAGAATGTCAAAATGAACGGATTTTAGTTTTTGTTGACTTCAATAGACCAGCCAAACGCAGAGTAGCCTCGATTTTTCTGTTCTTAACAAGACCGTAATTTTTATGAAGTATTCTTCGTTCATTTTGTCTTTTTGATTTCAATGTTAATTAGTTCATGAAGTGCTATTCTTCTATTCTGCTTCACTAATTTTGTTTTCAATAGAAGTCTTGAATTGCCTTAATAAATTGTCAATTCGGTTTGGAAAACTCCCTCTTCCTTTTTAGTAGTGAAAGTTTCTTAGATTGGAAAATTCTCAAATTGATTTGGAAAATTCTCAAATTGGTTTGGAAAATTCTCAAATTGGTTTGGAAAATTCTCAAATTGGTTTGGAAAATTTTCAAATTGGTTTGGAAAAATCTCAATTTGGTTTGGAAAATTCTCAATTCGACTTGGAAAATTCTCAATTCGACTTGGAAAAGCTATATATCGTAGGTTAATCATCGATAGTAGGCACTACCGATAGTATCGACCAAAAAATATCGATAGTTTTAGAAAAATTTGGTTAAAAAAGTTTATTACATGTATGTATTTATGCACTTAGTGGACCATATCCCTTATTCTCCTGACCTATGCATTTTTTTGCTAGATTTATTTTTTTGCCATAGTTACTTAATGCAACTCTAAACATATCAAATCAGGCGTAAACAAATTTCCCCCACTACCTCACATTTAGCATTTAGTACTACATATGACACTTCAGTAGAATAGGGTAAATTACCAAAAACAAACAATTGTCTGTAAAAACAATGTAATTACTATAAATTGATATACATGGCTTCTCAATAACAGAGTAAACTCATTTGTGAGCTTGGGTAAAACGTTGATGCCAGGATAGCAGGTGCAAACTGACTCAACGTTAAAAAAATTAAAACAGAATTTAAAGAAAAAAATTGTCTATTTCCACCAAATACTGAGTTACAAAGTTAAATCGATTTCGAGACTGTTAGGTCATCATCAGTAACAAAATATAACTAAATGTGCAGTTGAGAGAGCTCATCTTATATAGTCTCAGAAGTGAAGCGAGCTTGAATCCTATTGGACAAGAAAAGTGAAAGGGGGCGGGAGATACAACCAATGAACAAAGTGAAAGGGACTCAAACAGATGTAAGTTTTTTGTCCTAAAGGAAGCATGTTGGATGTTCTTGAAAAATTTGAGATACTTAGAAGCGATAAAGCAGGTAAATGTCTAAATGACATCATCCCTCAGAGCGTTTCACCATTGGTGGGTTCATTTCTCCAATAACTTGGTCCCCCACTTCAAAATGTTACCCTTACATCTGTTTGAGTCCCTTTCACTTTGTTCATTGGTTGTATCTCCCGCCCCCTTTCACTTTTCTTGTCCAATAGGATTCAAGCTCGCTTCACTTCTGAGACTATATAAGATGAGCTCTCTCAACTGCACATTTAGTTATATTTTGTTACTGATGATGACCTAACAGTCGAAATCGATTTAACTTTGTAACTCAGTATTTGGTGGAAATATACAATTTTTTCTTTAAATTCTGTTTTAATTTTTTGAAATGGGTTTCCACAATTTCATCGCGAGTGATTTAGTTCGTGACTCAACGTTGTTGGTTTCATCTCAGGTCCAGAAACAACTGATCGCACAACCTCCTCTGAAACAAGGAAACCAGGTTGATACTAATATTATACTAGGAATATTATACTAACAATTTCAACAAAGGTCACACCTACTCATGGAAAGCAATCCTTGAATAGGTAGGTAGTTCACCAATCTTGATACAATTGGGTACAAGACACTCATTCCTAGGTACTCACGTTCGTGTAGTTCCTCGTTTTCCGATGTTTGCAGGCGGGAATGTCAAAGATTCCTCCAGGCTGAAATTCCAGGACATCAATATTAAGGCCTAACTGCCCAACAACATCAAACAGTTTTTCAATGCCCTCATCAATATCACGATCATCAGTGTTCTGTGCTTTATCAGAAACGACGTTTTCAGCATCACCGTCTTCTGCATCAGAACTAAGGAAAAAATATACTCCCCTCGAGTTCGGAAAACCTAAAAATAATAGCAAGATAATATAACTGTCAGTATGGCCAATAAACACGATAAAATTCACTCAAACCTGCAACTATTACCCACAAAGTCTTCAGTTACGAGTGTTTCCTATCCTACTGGAGTGTCATATATGTCACCTTCGCTCAAAACGTCTTGCAGAATTGAAAAATGGACGGACAAAGATTTGTATGCATTCAATAGCCGCTAAAGCGGCCCACACACTATCCAACCGTCGGCCAACAATCGGAGGTGGGGGGTGCCGAAAGACGACCCCCTCTCCGCACTCGCACCTGAGTTGGACGGTGTGTGGAAGGGACCCAACCGTCGGACCCGTTGGATGACTAGAACCACCCGACATCAAGCGGTCGGGTCCCCCCTCCTTCAGTCCCGATTGTCGGCCGACGGTTGGATAGTGTGTGGGCCGCTTAAACTACATTTGTAAAACTGAAAAAAAGTACCATATGTAGGTAAATAATCAAACTTTTTTTTAAAAATATTTTAATGCCATCGTCCTTTATTTCCTTTCCGCCATACATTTAAAAAGTTATAAATATTTTACAAGAACATAATAAATGCAATCTTTCGTTGTTATAAATTAAATAAAAACGATAAGTTTAGGCTCTAAAATTGATTTTTTTACAAAAATTAAATATTTCTTCATGTATTTTAGTACTAGCAGCACATAGAATTGTCTTTAAGTTAAATGGTCGTCGTAATTCTGGGAGAATGTTCTCAAATAAGGTGTGCCGCGCACTCCATGATGATGTGTTCCAAAGTTTCCTCAGTTATTTTACAAAATCTGCACTTCTCGTCTTCTTCATTTATAATTACGCCGATTTTCTTCAAATAGATCCGAGTTCTGTAATATGCACGCGTGTTAGGTGGTTCTCTCTTGTGCCATGGTGTTGCGGAGATGTTCGGGAACATTTCAATGTAATTCTGGCCAAATGGGTACTCGCTATAAGCTTCTTGCCATTTCCGATTGGCCGTTCGACGTAAATGGACGTACAAATCTGTATATGGATAGTGAGGTCCCTCTTCGATTTGTTCCAAATTCAAAGCCTTTCTAGCTGCTTCGTCAGCCTTTTCATTTCCATTTATATTGCTGTGGCCCCGTACCCATACGAAACAGAGGTTTTTCCCTATGTTTTTGAGTCATGCGGAGTCTAGTATTATATCATATTCTAGGGGATTCAGCTTGGAATTCAGTTGTAAGTTTTTAATTTTTGCTTCCGAGTCTACTAAGGTAGCGGAAGCATTGTTTTCACTTTCGGAATGTGAAAATTTTTTTGTCTCCAAAATCAAAAATTCCATTCGCATTTTGCGTTTTAGACCTTTCTGAACAATTTTGGTTCCGTGACTGTCGGTCAGCAAATCCTTGTTACGGGCAAAACTACACGAAGTTATAGTCCGATTTTGATGAAATTTTCAGGGATTGTGCGGGTTGGGGTGTAGATGGTCCCCTATGAGTTTCATGACCCCCGGATCAATAGTAGCCTCTGCGCATGGGCAAACGTGAAATCCTTGTTACGCGCATAACCTGGGAGTTCTTGACCAATTTCGATGAAATTTTCAGGGATTGTTCGGTTTGATGTGTAGATGGTCCCCTATGAGTTTCATAACCCCCGGATCAATAGTAGTCTCTGCGCATGCGCAAACGTGAAATCCTTGTTACGGGCAAAACTATACGAAGTTATAGTCCGATTTTGATAAAATTTTCAGGGATTCTTCGGTTTGATGTGTAGATGGTCCCCTATAAGTTTCATGACCCCCGGATCAATAGTAGACTCTGCGCATGCGCAAACGTGAAATCCTTGTTACGTGCATAACTCCGGGAGTTCTTGACCAATTTCGATGAAATTTTCAGGGATTGTTCGGTTTGATGTGTAGATGTTCCCCTATTTTCATGTTAGTAGCCGCGCATGCTTATTACTGGGATACCGATTTTATTTTCAGTTGTTTTATTACGTATATTTTATAGTTTTTTCAATAGTTGAACATGCCTACCTTTATTTTCTCAAGTTATGCTCCTGCATAACAATAAATTTACCCTAGGTAATTCAATATTTACTTCGCCTAATTGAACGAAATTGAATTGAATTGAACGAAAAAGTTCTTTAGTCAATAATAATTTTCAATGATCTGTACAGTCATGTTATGGATACGAGGAAGCTATGTGCCACACCCACTTGGCAGACGTTTTCTAGTGCACTGAGACTATCAGTAAAAATTATATTCTCTTGTATTGTTTCAGATTCATTCTCAATATTCTCAATAGCTTCCTTTATTCCTTAGAGTTCTGCTGTATAATTTGAGCTCATATCCCAAAGTCTGTAACCCCTTGCAGCATTTCTTCTAGCTTCATATATTCCACAAGCCACTCTTCCATTCATAGCAGAACCATCTGTGTATGTGTAATTAGCGTTAGGCCATCGTTCGTGGACTGCGGCTAGGAAGGATATTGGGCGTTCATGCGGATCTATTGTAGTCGGGTTGAATGTGAGGAGTACCGTAGGGGGTTGGCTTAATGTATGTTCCATTGTGTATTTGAGTGGTTTAGATGTGGTTGCTAACCAACTGATGTGGTTATTTACTCGCAAGAAGCTATCGCACACAGATGGACTTTTATTTTTCTGCCAATACCTTTCAGTCAGTGTTTTTATTGTTAGCTGGCATACCTTGGCATATTGTTCTGGTCTTCGACTGTATAAATCAAATCACCATGTTCTGGTCTTCGTAAATATTCAAACTTACCTTGCTAGTGGTAAAATCCATCTTGCACGAAAATGGAAACCTCTTCAACAACTGGGTCATTCTCCCATTATCGACGAAATTAAGTCCCCTGTTGATTTTGGTGTTAGTTTGTTATTTTGAGAATGAATTTTTTTCTCATTTGAAAATATATCGTCGGGTTCCGGGTAAAAGTGACCAAGTAACATTTTTTTCAAAATGAGCTTTTTTTGTCATTCCGATACTAAGGAACGTGGTCTACTGTGTGTTGTTGCTAAGAACGTTATCTTCAAACTGATGTGCAAGAAATACTTGAAAATAAATTTTACCTGCCTGACCCAAAGAGTTTCATGTGACCAAATGGCATTTGAACTCAACCACAAAACACGAGATGGATTATAAATGTACTCTCGCTGGTGCATGTAATTGCCATTTGATCACTTACTGTGTAAGGTTTGTAAGATTGCATAGTGGGCAGGTGAAAATGACCAATTACAGTGATAGGTAATGGATAACCTTTTCTAACAGAAATAGGTATATCATTGTTATTAGATGCTTGGCAACACGATAAATTAACGAGAAAACTATTCAATCCCTCAATTTCATGTAACTATGCGACAGATATTCGAAGAATTGAATTGACCAAATGAGTAAAGCTTGAAACTCCAGGCAGGTAAAAATGATCAAATAGAGTATTCCGGAAAACAGCTCTTATTTAATCTGAAGTGAATTTTGAAGCACGATATCATAGGCGGGCACTAGCTAGCTACCTACAGGATAAAGAAAAATCGAAACATAGTCGGATGAGACATCACACAACCAGTGTTCGTAAGAAGAAAATAGGTGAAACTTCAGATCGCTCCCCTGTAAAATTTTGCAAATGTTACTTGGTCACTTTTACTCGGAACCCCACGATATGTCCTTTCGTTGGTTTCCCGTAATTTTCCATGCAAGGATTCCCCCATTTTCATCATGAAAATTAAATTCGAACTGCCCAAAAGTTATTCCCACACTTGTCCTACGACAAGAATTTCTTATTTTGAGTGGTGAGTAATACTTGTATAATAGTGATTTGTAGCATTTTTTTTAACCATTGATTTTCCAAGGTCTTCAATTAACGCTTTTGACGGTAAGCGGCCTCTCTAGTTGTCTACCGAACAATCAGTAGCATTGAACACCTGTGTCCCTAGGTTTTCAAGTTAATCCCTCACTCCTTTTTGAAAAGGGCGCCCTCCACTTTTCGAATAGCAGAAGTAACAAGTTTTCACGGTTGCCTACATTGCTCAGGTTGCCGCCAAACTCTATGTAACCTTTTCCAGGGCAACCTCTTCAATGTTTAGGTTATTTGTGAAATTGTTTGTGCGATAGTCGTTTCTGTTCATTCAAACGAGTTAATCCCTCACCAGCGTGAATGTTGACGAAGATAAGAGAAATTATACTATTCATTTGCGACAATTAGTGTGTTTTCAAAGGGGGTACAGTTCCTCATTATTCTTTTTCCCGAGAGAAGCATGTGGAGTGGTGCACCTCTCTGAAAGACGCAAAATGTTAGTCCCTCATATGTTAATCCCTCATTCCATAAGTAGTGAGGGACTAACTAAGCAAATGAGGGACTAACATTATGATTTAAATTCAATGAATTTAAGTCTGTGAACCAATGTATTTAGGTTTTACATTTTTTCTCCCTTTGAGCTTAACAGAGTGCAAAATTTTTCATGTCAAATTTGACTAAATTGTTCAGCTAAAATTGTGCACAATTCAGTTGGTCCCTCACTTTTTCAGTTAGTCCCTCATTATCATGATTTCAAAGATACCTCCTATTCCACGAACTTGTATGAATGGTTTTTTCGTAGGAGTTATCAGTAGCATACTTAGGAGGGATGCACGAAAAAAAGTTGATGAAAAACTTCTATTTCAGCTGGTGGGTTCTGAAACGCGAATTTCGTACATAATGGGAGAATCACCCAACTAGCTTTATTTTCAAGTTTCACGCCACTTTACTAATTTTCACTGCGCTAACGTGAAGGTGGGCGGTTTCTTGATCAAATGCGACTTCAAACTACTTTTTAGCTCAAAGTCTTACTTTTTCATTGCCCCTCAAAGTTGAGGTACCACCAATGTCACTTCAGGAGAATAAGGCCCTTATATGCCACAATTGAGTTTGCAGAAATTCAAATTTGATTTGAAAAAGAAAATGGACAAGATCGATCTCCTTTCCATATTGGTACTTGAAATTTGTATTTGGCTGCGAAAAGCACATTTTTGTGTCACGTTGCCTTCATGGTTGTCCCTTACGGTTTCGTTGCACCTCCTGGGTCTCAGAGGAAGGAGCCGCCACTGCTATATTTAGCCATAACTTGTTCTGATAGCATTTCATTTTCAATACTCGCGTTGTTCTGTTGATCGTTGATGAATATTCCTGTTTCACAGTGCAGATAGAAGTTCATCATTATCTTTGAAGATGCTCGAACTTTCCCCCGATAAGCGCGTCTTCTCGTGTTGCGACAGGTCTCGACTGGAAACTTAAGTCTAACCCCATCGGAACGGTAGTTGGGTTCCTCCCATCAGTAGAACACCGAGCACCTACCGGAATTCGGTGTGTTCATCTATCAGATTTTCAACTACCTCGACACAGAAGCTTCACGTGTCCACAGTGCCATTCACCCAGGCTTGGCCATGGGGCAACCCCAATGCAGGCCTCCTTCTTTTTTCCCGGTAAGTTATTTTTGCCGTTTTTAGGGCGTCCTTCTGAAGCAAGACTTCGCTTGTAGAGGGACATCTGCGGAGGGCGGGCGTCGCGTTTAGGGCGTCTTTTGGTTCTTGGATCAATATACTGAAAAAATGTTTATCCAATTCAAATTTAGGTAATTTTACAAAATTTAGACTTAGACCTCAATTCTAGTTTTTTGCGTCTGCTTCAAAATTCTTGTTTTGGCATCAGGGAGTTAGGGAATTTAACGGTCGTTCCAACGACGCAATCAAATTTCAATTCACACGTTCAATAGCGAGAGTTACGAACATTTTAGTGAGGAAAGGTCAAAATCATCGAAAGAATCTTTCAAGTGGGTAAAGTAGAATTGGGAAAAAAGTTTATAGGAGAAAAGTTTTGCAAATCAGTCGTAGAATCGGCCGCGATTATACATTCAAGCGATGCTCAAACAGCTTACACTACTGATTTTCTTCCTTATTTTTGTGTTCAATTAAGAATTTGTTCTTGTTTTAAAACATATTTCAGAACTATAAAATTTACTTATGGATGCATAGAAATGGAGGGATAACTGATAATTCGTTATAACTTCACCATTTTCGTGTGATTTTAGTGGTTGTTTGTTGGTTGGTCTATTTGCTCAAAAAACCGTGGATATTATGAATTTATTGTCCGACGAGAGGATGCGCGGATGCAGTGAGTGGGAAAAAAATAACTAAAATTCCGCAAACAAGAACTAGCGTGTTGACGAATGTGAGGAATCTTGTAGAACGCACGTGCGTATCCACACAACAACTCAAGTACTACGTTCCTCATGGAAAATTCTTCAAAAAAGTCCAAATTTAGGCCGCCTTGACATTTTTTGAGGTTTTTAGGGATTTTACAAAACTTTGACAACCCTTAAGGGGCACTTTGAATTAAGTGAGAGAGCTGGCTAAAGAATTGGGACGTTGTCGGACCAACATGGATTTTTCCTGAAAATTTCAGATTTTTTGCTCTAGCCGTTTGGGAGAAATCGTGCGTACGGCGTACGGCGGACGGACGGAAAAATTTTTATTGAAGATTCGGATTCTACACCCTTTAAAACGTAAACCATGAAATTTTCAGGGGGGTTAGAATTTTTTTTTTCAAGAGCGATTACAATGGTTAATAATTGAATAAATGGCGAATACGCTTTGTGATCGAATAATTATTTATTAATTCAATCAGCTATTGATTGGTTAAATGATTATTACGGAGTGCACTGCACCTGAATTTGTTGTGACAGCTGACATTAGCCGACCGGTAATTGTTTCCGGATGATCCCGAACAACCCCGAAAACTTCCGAATAGCTCTCGAGCGTTTTTAGTTGCTTTAAAGGACACAGTTTTGGGGAAACCAAAATTTTTATAATTATCCAGAGCGATGCCGGACTGTCGGGATGCCGGACTAATGGACTTCTATTGTAGTTTGAAACATTATTAGAGAACTAGATCATTCGCGACAAAATTGTGGATATCCATGGCAAGAAAAACACGAAGTTTGTCGAAGAACCGTTGTTAATTATCGCCAATTAGATAGTGGAAGTTAACGGTTGGTGCTGGCATTGTTCTGTTAATGATGATGATTTAACCATCGAAATCGATTTAACGTACCTGTTTAATTTATTAGAAATGTACAGAGAAATCATAGACTGATATTGGATTTTTTAGTCAAATTTCGTAAAATTCGGTTCAGTGGTTTCAAAAAATAGCTTTGCACGGCGGAAGGATTTTTCTTTTTAAATTCAATTTTGGAAATCTACATATTTGAAACGTAAGCCAACAATTTTTGAGGGGTTCATTAAAACTTTATTTTATAAGATATTATATTCATTTTATAAGATATTAGTTATAATAATATCATGATCGATTTTCTACATAGGTTAGGGAAAAAAAAAACATATCAGATTAGTATTGATTAATAAATATCTTATAACTAATAGATACTTATTTTTCTGTAGTAAATTTTAAAAAGTTATTCCTTCAGTACTGATCATTGTTTTAGAAATCACTCCATGACATATTGGGTCGTGGTTGAGACGATGCGTTAAACACCCTCCCCCCTCCCTCTGCCACCATTCGCCTTTTTCACCTCACCCCGTGCAACTCATTCTGTCGGCTTTCGAGCCTGTAAGAAAATAATTAAAACTCTTTAGAACCTCTTGGGCCTCCAACGATAAATCACCTTTTATTAAAATCTATCTCCCCTCCGTCCTCGGCTCTTCGCCGACCCTGCCACCTCACTCTAGAAGTTGGCGACCTTTTCCGCGGAAATCTTTCAGCGACTATTCGCGCTGTCAAGGTGTTGTGGTTGTCATCTACCGCATTACTCGGCTGTTGAAAGGGATTATTTTCGATGAAACCACCAAACAGAGGGTAAACACACAGGGTGTAACGCGACTCATCTCCGATCGGTCTTTTACTGTGCTACAACCTATTTCCAACCAAAAGTGTCTCAAAGAGCTTTTTTTTAGAGGCTTCGTTTTCCAGTTACGTATTTCACTCGTATTTCACGTAGAGGCTCGTATTTCACTTTCAAGATTTTGCTTCCGAGTCTACTAAGGTAGCGGAAGCATTGTTTTCACTTTCGGAATGTGAAAATATTTTTGTCTCCAAAATCAAAAATTCCACTCGGATTTTGCGTTTTAGACCTTTCTGAACAATTTTGGTTCCGTGTCTGTCTGTGTGTCTGTCTGTCTGTCAGCAAATCCTTGTTACGCGCATAACTCCGGGAGTGCTTGACCAATTTCGACGAAATTTTCAGGGATTGTTCGGTTTGATGTGCAGATGGTCCCCTATAGTTTCATGACCCCCGGATCAATAGCAGCCTCTGCGCATGCGCAAACGCGAAATCCTTGTTACGCGCATAACTCCGGGAGTTCTTGACCAATTTCGATGAAATTTTCAAGGTTTGTTCGGTTTGATGTGTAGATGGTCCCCTATAGGTTTCATGAACCCCGGATCAATAGTAGCCTCTGCGCATGCGCAAACGTGAAATCCTTGCCACAAGCATAACTCCGGGATTTCTTGACCGATTTCGATGAAATTTTCAGGGACTTATTAGGTATATTTTATAGTTTGTTCAATAGTAGAACATGCCTACCTTTATTTTCTTAAGTTATGCTCCTGCATAACAATAAATTTACCGTAATTCAATATTTACTTTGCCTAATTGAACGAAGTTCTTTAGTCAATACTAATTTTCAATGATCTATACAGTCATGTTATGGATACGAGGAAGCTATGTGCCACACCCACTTGGCATTTTTCGTGATTCCATCCTCACTTCGCTAAAATTGTCATGACTTCTTTAATTTGCTGGGAAAATTCAATTTTGATTACACCATTAGAAAGAGCGTTAATTTTTTCTGTCTTTTTAATGCGTTTTTGTTCCAGCAGAATTAAGTCGCAAAAAAAGAGTCCAAAAAATCTTGTCAAAATTTCAAATCTACCTATTATTTAAACGCTTTGTAATCCCACTAGTTTTTGAAGTAGCACCGAAACGCCAGCTTTCTAATGGACTAATAAAATTGATTGTAGTAATTTGATGTCTCCATAAAAATCAGGTTTGAATGGCAAAGTACGTTTTGGTTTATTATTTAATAATAAACCATTGTAATCGCTCTGGAAAAAAAATTTCTAACCCCCCCCCCCCCCCCTGAAAATTTCATGGTTTACGTTTCAAAGGGTGTAGAATCCAAATCTGCAATACAAATTTTTCCGTCAGTCCGCCGTACGCCGTACGCCGTACGCCGTACGCACGATTTCTCCCAAACTGCAAATTTTCAGGAAAAATCCATATTGGTCCGACAACGCCCCAATTCTTTAGCCAGCTCGCTCACTCAATTTAAAGTGCCACTTAACGGTTGTCAAAGTTTTGTAAAATCCCTAAAAATCTCAAAAAAATCAAGGCGGCCTAAATATGGACTTTTTTTGAAGAACTTTCCATGAGGAATCGGATGAGCCCCTCCCCAGGTCTGTAGAACAAACCATTCCCGATGTATGGCATGATCTTATGCTGCCAACATCCGTCTTTGCTCCGCATTGCTAAATAAACAAATTAGAAGGTCATTCGATGTGGGACCCGTGGCTTAGGGGTTTCGCGCGGGACTCACAACCCCAAGTCCTCGGTTTTGTTCTCCGCGTTCGGCAGGAAAATTTTTGCCCATCATGAAACGCTGCAAATTCTTTCACTGGGGTTTATTATTCAATTTTATCCATTTGGCTTGCATTCATGATTTGAATTTCTACTAATCTTTGGAGTGTGCGTGTTTCACAGGTGAGAGAGCGATTATTGAATTTCAGGAGATATGCATAGAGCACGTAAATCGGTTCTCAACCAAAATACCTATTTGGATTGATCAGTTGATCATATTTGTGCGCCTCCTGTAGTTTTAGCTTAGTAGAAATTCAAATCATGAATGCAAGCCAAATGAACAAAATTGAATAATAAACCCCAATGAAAGAATGCCGCGTTTTTAAAATTTTTTTCACGCTGAATCTAATACATGGTGACACTTTTGATCCTTTGATTCAGAATACCGAGTGAACGTGACTTCATCTGTCCACATCATGCCTACTTGAAAGTTAATAATCTTAAGTTTATCTATACAAATTTTATGATTTATACATAAAATAGCCGTTATACCCAGTGTAGTAATCTAGGTCTACACAGGATAATCCAGGGTTAACAGATCCAGGAACCAAACGTTAAGCTTTCTACGTATTTCATGAACCCACGAATTCTTCCAATAACTCTCGCCACCTTCCGTAGCTCAATCGACAACATCCCATCCCTCAACGACTCGGACAACCGCAGTTTTTTTTTATTTTCCAACTTTATTTATTTCCTCGTCTCTCTCTTTTCTCCCTCCCCGTTTTTTTTCTCTCGGACCTTTCTCCCTTCGAAATGGTTTTGATGGCTGATTGAAACGTCAAGGCGATAGGATATATTTACCGAGGGCCTGGGGACTGGACGCCCGACGCCTCCCCGATCTGAAATATCGCCTCCAAGCACGCAGAAAATTCAGGCCGGACACTTCTACCTAACCCCCCCCCCCCTGCCCCTCTCCCCATTCTTTCTTTATAAAATAACGCCTATTTATCATTGCGTTTTCATTCGTGGCCAATACACCGCTATCCATCAAACAAACCATGATATACTTTCCCGATTATTGTATTTATCGAGCTTTAGAAAACCATCTCCGAAATTGAGTTATAAATGTCAATACCAACGCCTTATAATTCACCTTAAACAATCAGCACCTGCATGTGTATACGATGTCTTTTAATAAATGGTTTGTCATTATTTCTATATTAAATAACCAATCTGCGTAAACCAGAGAACTATGTTTATTAGCCAAACTGTGTGATACATTATCTGAGCTCGATATCTTGTAATTATACTCTAGATGCCTTAAAAAACAGCTCCATATTCAGGGGTGCCCACCCCTCTAAGCTTCATGACGCACCCCCCCCCCCCAAACTTAAAACCAGCCCCCCCCCACCCATGTGAGTTGGTACCCAAAACAATTATTAATAATATCGTAAAATACATAAAAAAATTAACAGTTTGAAGTCAAAAATTTTAAATTTGTAGTCTGAGACACCATCTGCAAGCTATCTAGGCACCTTCTAAGCTTGTTAAATATATCTCTTTAAATCCTTCATAGCAGTTTTTGTTTTTGGGATTAGGAAACAGATAATCTTCCGATTATTTCTTCATTTTTTAGGCAGGTGAGGAAATCTTTAAGATCCTAAGGTGAAAATCGGATCACGTAAGATACCCAGAAAGGATCTCTCTTCGTGTTATGTAGGATTCAAACCCACTAAAACCTCACCTTCCTTTCCCACGTTGGAACACACATTACTTCAGGCCAAGTCCTTGGTATGTATTATTTCTTCAGTAGAAGTACAAGTACAAGTACTCAAGTACAACTTTTCTGCAGCTAGAACCATTAGATTGGACAACCGTGAGTCTCCCACAGGTGATCTGAGTCTGTTTTTGATAATGTCAACTCGACTTATGCTCTTCCGACGGAACAACTATTAATTGCTAAAGAGAGTGAAGTTGCAGTTCTTTCAGAGCAGTTCATTATTATTTAAATTCTATCTAGTGATGTTATATATTTTTGAATGCCGTCACGTTATAACACTGTTTCAATCAACTTTACCCCTCAAAATTGTTTTTGGAACCCCCCCAAGAATTTCAATGACGCAGTCTACGTCATAGCCCCCCCCCCCCCCCTGCTACATTTCAGAACAGCTGGTCAGTCAGTTAAAAAAGTAAAAAGCCGCAAGGGCCCGTCAGCGGATCAGTGTGTCTCAGTATCTTGTAATTGTCTTCAACATGTCCGAAAGTCAAGAGTATGATTTCGTCGTAAGAAAGTATGGCTTCGGAAAATACAACTTTGCAATCGATTTTTTGAGTCTACAAACAAATTTTATCACTATTGTCATCACACTACCAGAAAGAGCAGTCTATTTCAAGGGAAATTCACTCTTGATACAAATTTTTATCCAGATAGAAAATTTACTGAAAGTCTCAAACGGTTTCGATTCCCATAATTTCCTTTTAGGAGTACTTGGTACTTAAAACATTTCAAGTGAAAACCAATTTTGGTTTATTATTCAATAATAAACCATTGTAATAGCTCTTGAAAAAAAAATTCTAACCCCCCTGAAAATTTCATAGTTTACGTTTCAAAGGTTGTAGAATCCGAATCTGCAGTAAAAATTTTTCCGTCCGTCCTCCGTACGCCGTACGCACGATTTCTCCCAAATGGGCTGTAGCAAAAAGCTGAAATTGTCTGGAAAAATCCGTGTTGGCCTGACGACGCCCCAATTCTTTAGCCAGCTCTCTCACCTAATTTAAAGTGCCCTTTAAGGGTTGTCAAAGTTTTGTAAAATCCCTAAAAACCTCAAAAAAATCTTCTTGCAGAACATTCCACGAGGAATCGAATGAGCCCGCCCCAGGTCCGTAGCTCAAACCATTCCCGATGTATGGCCAGATTTATGGTGCCAACATTTGCGTTATTTTGGTTTATTATTGTTTTTGTTTTGATAGGTAACCTAGACGTAGTGATATAGTGATGTAGTGAATTTGGATACTGGAGTAAACTCCTAAAAGGCTTTATAGCCGATACACGGGTTGAAGGATTCTGATATGCATGCTCCGTCTTACGAAATTTAAAATTTTCAAGTAGAATATTTTTCCATTGTAATCGCTGTTGAAAAAACGCTGCAAATTCTTTCACTGGGGTTTATTATTCAATGATTCATGATTTGAATTTCTACTAAGCTTTGAAGTGTGCGTGTTTCACAGGTGATAGAGCGATTATTGAATTTCAGGAGGCACAGAAATATGATCAACTGATCAATCCAAATAGGTTTTTTTGGTTGAGAACACATTTTCATGCTCTATGCATATCTCCTGAAATTCAATAATCGCTCTATCACCTGTGAAACACGCACACTCCAAAGCTTAGTAGAAATTCAAATCATGAATCAAGCCAATTGAATTATAAACCACAGTGAAAGAATTTGCAGCGTTTTTCAAAAATGGTCCGAATTGCAAAAATTTGGAAAAACTACTTTAAAATTGATTTTCAAGTATAAAAACGAATTTTATCACACTACCAGAAAGAGCAGTTATTTTCGCGGGATATTCACTCTTGATATAAATTTTTAATAAAAAGTTTCAAAATTTACTGAATATTCCAAATTGCTTAGTTCGGTCAATTTTGAACGCACCGTATGTCAACCCCTGCCATCAGAGGGGTCTGAAGGCGTGGAATGGGCCTTAAGTATAGAATTGATATTTTTTTAAGAAGTTTATTTTTTGAGTTCCTCATTTCATGTGGAATGCTTTAGGTATAAGTTGAATTTCGATGTTATTCCGTTGTTGCGGTTATTATTACCCAGATGCGCCTTGCAGGTGATAACTATGAGCTCAAATTTTCCGTTTCTGACCGCAATGTGAATCACATTTTCCGATCAGATCGGCTCCCGTTCTTTGGTGTTCCACTCGAACCGATCTCCCGCTAGACGGAGCTCACTCCGAGATAACACAACCAGAGATAAGATTACGACGAGCTGCCAATCCGAGAAACACAGACGGTCACCACGATTCACGCTAGTTAAACCCAACGCTCGTACCCACACCCAAGTGCGCAGTTACTGTACGTGCTAGTCCGAATCCCGTCATAAAGTTTTATAGATGGACGTTGGTTAGTTACAAAACCATCACATTGTTATTAACACATCAATCCCCGCAGCTTTCTACACGTATATCTGAAGTCTGTGGTAGATTTCCGTTCGGGCGTAACCATTTACCGTGTGTCGCTGTCCCACTGAATTAAACCTGTGAGTATTGTCACATTGTAGCTTTATAACTGTAATCTTTATTTATACTCACGATAACGACAGCGATATTATCGATTCTCTCCACTATCTCGAAGTCATATTTATCTCGCCGATCGATCGTATTCCACTTTTTCTGTATTTGTTTCTTCTTCTCTGAGAAAACTAACTTCGATCGTTTTTCAGAAAGATTTTGCTGCAATGGGTCAATCAGATTTCTAAACTAGACATCGCTACCCTGCTATACTGATATTCTGACGTCATTTGTTATTCAATTAATATGTAGTACGAGAAACCAGTTCCAAATTCGTAAATCCGTCTGATACTATTGGATTTCTTAAGACGGCAAATCCAATTTTTGGTTTAAAAGTTGTATTAAACAGGGGTACCCAGGTGATTGAGTGCATCAGCACGCATTCTTAACCTCTTAAATGCAGTCGCGGGGATGACGTATCAGCCAGGAAAGGAGGTCGTGTTGTTTTAGCCCAGACGAATAACGGACACTGATAGCTGATGACATTTGATCTCTTGAGAAAATTAAACTATTATTTAAATTGCGTAAAGAGAGATTTCGAATGGTGAATCACTATATGAGGAAACAACTGCCAATCGGTCGGAACATCGCTATAGTTTATAAACATTTATAAATTAACCACTTTACCGACAAATAATATGTCTGTCTCATTAATCACTGTACGATGAAGTTTTCCAATTTCAATCTTAAATTGTAATTTACTACTACCCTACAGCTATCAAGAAAAATCTCAAATCAGTATAAACTCTCTTTTTCCAAGTGAGGTACTAGTAGAAGTGAAGGTTTCCACGTACTCAGATGTGTACACACAAGAGGAAAGAGTTGAAAAACACTTTTAAGATAGTAGAAACTATTATTCAATTGTGAGACTAAAATTCAATAAGGGAGTAGGTAAACTCTGAGATACTACAAACATAACGGCAAGTGAAAAGGTCGGTTTTCAATAGTTATTCAATCAAAATTTTAGCTCAAAACATTCCTTCATTGCCCAGATTATTTCACGAAAATCAAGGCGTGCAAATGCATCTTTTTGAAAAATCAGTTGATGCATCAAAATAAACTGGGAATGTTCTGGATCACATTTTTCGACTAGATGACAACAATACAACTGTCCTCTTAATTAGAAGTGTCTTATGAGATAAATCTCGGAAACCAGGCAAATCAGCATTCTAACCTTCAGTTTAAAAAAAAAATTGTGAAGAAAATTTGGGTAATTTTCTTAAAATTATAGGTAAGTTGAGGACTTATAAATAGACGGGAGCGGTCAATATTTTGGTTTATTATTCAATATAAGACCATTGTTCTTCCAAAATTTTAACCCCCCCCCCCCCCCTGAAAATTTTATGGTTTACGTTTCAAAGGGTGTTGAATCCGAATCTGCAATAACAAATTTTCCGTCCGTCCGCCATACGCACGATTTCTCCCTAACGGCTGGAGCAAAAAATCTGAAATTTTCAGGAAAATCAATATTGGTCCGATAACGCCCCTATTCTTTAGCCAGCTCTCTCACTTAATATAAAGTGCCACTTAACGGTTGTCAAAGTTTTGTAAAATCCCAAAAAAACCTCCAAAAAAACCAAGCCAGCCTAAATGTAGACTTTTTTTTTGAAGAACTTTCCATGAGGAATCGAATGAGCCCCTCCCCAGATCTGTAACTCAAACCATTCCCGACGTATGGCGTGATCTTATGCTGCAAAAATTTGCATCCATAGTCACTACATCACTAGGTTACTGGAATCAAAACAAAAACAACAGCGTTTTTTCTTGTTTTTGTCTTGATCGCAGTAACCTAGTGATGTAGTGAATGTGGATACTGGCGTGAACTCCTAAAAGGCTTTATAGCCGATACACGGGTTGAAGCATTCTGATATGCATGAAACGCTGCAAATTCTTTCAGTGGGGTTTATTATTCAATTTCATTCATTTGGCTCGCATTCATAATTTGAATTTCTACTTAGCTTTGGAGTGTGCGTGTTTCACAGGTGGTAGAGCGATTATTGAATTTCAGGAGGCACACAAATATTATCAACTGATCAATCCAAATAGGTATTTTGGTTGAGAACAGATTTACGTGCTCGATGCATATCTCCTGAAATTTAATAATCGCTCTCTCACCTGTGAAACACGCACACTCCAAAGCTTAGTAGAAATTCAAATTATGAATGCAAGCCAAATGAATGAAATTGAATAATAAACCCCAGTGAAAGAATTTGCAGCGTTTTCAATCACTGTTTCTGTACTTTACACACAATATCTGAAATAAGGTGGGTCGCTTTGTCCAACTGAGATATCGCTCTAGTTGAATTTTGGAATTTCGGGGGGCAGATTTTATATTTGGTTATTTGTGTCGCGGCTTAACGGCTTATAATGCTATAGCGTGAACAATATTTTTTGTTAGCCCATCTTTAGCGAGCACAAACAAACTGGATGGTTCACCCACTCGAGAGCATGCTACGTACAATTGCCAGTGTGAAAAACATGGTGTACTCAAATTGCCACATCACAAATTGACATCGTTTGCCCTTGGGATTTGTTTATGTCAGGCAAATGCCAATTTAATCGGAAACTGAATTCTTTTGAATTGAGTTGGCACATCTCTAGGTATGATAGAAATCCGTGGTATTAATATATTTTCACAAGAATTGAGGGTTGTACGTCTTTTTTAATGCCACATTATTAAAAAGATAAAAACAAAAAATTTCTTTCAACAATTTAAAAAAAAATGTCAAGGGTTAACAACTTTTATCACGGGAGTATGCAAAATAGATACTAGCTGATTCTAAGACCTACTGAATATGCATATAAAATTTGGTAAAAATCGGTAAAGCCGTTTCGGAGGAGTACGGTAACTAACATTGTGACATGGAAATTTTATATATTAGATGAACCTTATTGATTTCTAGCTTGCCTTCAATTTTCGAGTTAATAATAATCTAAGGTGCAGGAGCGTTGCATTTCGTGTGGAGAACAAATAGTGTGGCGGAAAATTCCTTGACCCCCAGCCAAAAGACATATCCGTGTCAAAATGATATATTTAGATTAAATAACAGGTTTAAATTTGGTAGTCAATTATAGGGCATGAGATAATAATCATAAGATTGGCTTTTGTTAGCCGAGTGCCCAATATATTTTTGATTAACTAAGGACACATTATTCGAAGCCCAAATTCCTTTTACTGTTGTTGTTTTAGTTTTCCAATCTGTGTAGGCATGAATTGATATATCGTGGGGTTCCGAGTAAAAGTGACCAAGTAACATTTGCAAAATTTTACCTATTTTACCTATTTTCTTCTTACGAACACTGGTTGTGTGATGTCTCATCCGACTATGTTTCGATTTTTCTTTATCCTGTAGGTCGTTAGCTAGTGCCCGCCTATGATATCGTGCTTCAAAATTCACTTCAGATTAAATAAGAGCTGTTTATTCGGAAAACTCTATTTGATCATTTTTACTGCCTGGAGTTTCAAGCTTTACTCATTTGGTCAATTCAATTCTTCGAAAATCAGTCGCATAGTTACATGAAATTGAGGGATTGAATAGTTTTTTCGTTAATTTATCGTGTTGCCAAGCATCTAATAACAATGATATACCTATTTCTGTTAGAAAAGGTTATCCATTAGCTATCACTGTAATTGGTCATTTTCACCTGCCCACTATGCAATCTTACAAATCTTACACAGTAAAAGTGATAAAATGGCAATTGATAACATTTACATGCACCAGCGAGAGTACATTTATAATCCATCTCGTGTTTTGTGGTTGAGTTCAAATGCCATTTGGTCACATAAAACTCTTAGCGTCAGGCAGGTAAAATTTATTTTCAAGTATTTCTTGCACATCAGTTTGAAGATAACGTTCTTAGCAACAACACACAGTAGACAACGTTCCTTAGTACTGACAAAAAAAAGCTTATTTTGAAAAAAAATGTTACTTGGTCACTTTCACCCGGAATCCCACGATGTAATCACGGAAATATTTCAGGGAATACCAGAACTTCAGCTAGACAATTGTATGACCATGATGAGTGTTTAACTAAGGACACTTTATTCGCAGCCCATAGATCTTTTACTGTCATTGTTTTGTTCTTTTCATTTATTGAGGCATGAATTCATATTTAATTATGGAAATATTGCAGGGAAATGAATAGCAGAACTTCAGCAGGACAATTGTATGACCATAATGAGTGGGAATCTCTTACTTTATTCCCCTAACCTGGGCAACGACGGGTAAACCAGCTAGTCGGTCTTAAAAGTCTGAACCCATAGGTTTTATTGCGTTCACATCTATCACTTGTAATACGTCTTATTACCTACTGTAATATGTACTGTAATACGACATATTATTGTAATAATTACGATTGTGACGCATTGTGGTATGTATTTAACTTATTCTAATATGCGGCTAAAGCATTGAATTCATGCTCCAAAGTTTTGTTGAACCTAATAACCGAAATGAAGGTCTCAAGAAACAAGCTCAATACCCTTGACAAGTAATTGGGCTGAAAACTCTCTCTGAATCGATTAAAGTTATCAAAGAAAAGAAGATACGTGAACAAATTCTATCTCAAGGGTTTAAACAATCTCCATGTAATGTGGCCACCTAAAGATAACCGCGTTCGTCATTTGTGATGTCTCGTATGTTATTCTTTCCGGTGGTTGTAATATTCATTATCATCCAGTAAAACGGATTGAATAGGTAAATACCTATATTTTATTGTAAGCAAAATTTGGCGAGGAAAATAATTTGAAGTAAACCTAGCAATAGACGATGGTAATCTCGCAGGAAGTGGCACTTGTATGTCCTAGGCGATTTATGGGCATTTTGAATCCATTCCCCTCTGAAATTCGCAAATTCAGAGACACAAGTAACTTTTTGCTCGAGGCACTACAGGTGGAGCTGGCCGTTCCAGCTCTCCCATCCAATTGAGCAGGTTGGTGCCCGAGTTATCGGCGAGCCACTCGACACACATGCTATCACTATTTTGGAAAACGAGTCTGCCAGAACAGTGCCTACCCCTTAGATTTCAAACTTAGCCTTCCAGCCTGGGTAATCGATCACTGCCAGCCGAAGCCAACCGCTTTCGGGGGGCAGGCAGATGCGCCGGTTGCTTCGGCAAAGCGTTGCACCGGTTGCCTGGGGCTCCCCCCTCTCGTGTGTATGAAATTCACCAGCGAACTGACCATCCCAAACACCAGAGGCGAAGTCGGTCTCAGTCCCGTTACAGGAAATGGAACCCAGCAACTTCCACTTTATCCTCAACCCAACTGGCGATTTATGGACAGTTTTGGTTTATCATTCAATAATAAACCATTGTAATCGCTCTGGAAAAAAAATTCTAACCCCCCCTGAAAATTTTATGGTTTACGTTTCAGAGGGTGTAGAATCCGAATCTGCAATAAAAATTTTTCCGTCCGACCGCCGTACGCCGTACGCACGATATCTCCTAAACGGCTGGAGCAAAAAATCTGAAATTTTCAGGAAAAATCCATCTTGGTCCGACGACGCCCCAATTCTTGAGCCAGCTCTCTCACTCAATTTAAAGTGCCCTTTAAGGGCTGTAAAAGTTTTGTGAAATCCCTAGAAACCTCAAAACAAGTCCAAGCGGCATGAATGTAAACTTATTTTAAGAACATACCATCAGGAATCGAATGAGCCCCTCCCCAGGTCCGTTGGTCAAACCATTCCCGATGTATGGCCCGATTTATGGAGCCAACATTCGCGTTTTGGTTTATTATTCAATAATAAACCATAGTAATCGCTCTCGAAAAAAAAATTTCTAACCCCCCTGAAAATTTCATGGTTTACGTTTCAAAGGGTCTGGAATCCAAATCTGCAATAAAAAATTTTCCGTCCGTCCGCCGTACGCCGTACGCAAGATTTCTCCCAAACGGCTGGACCAAAACATCTGAAATTTTCAGGAAAAATCCATGTTGGTCCGACAACGCCCCAATTCTTTAGCCAGCTTTCTAACTCAAATTGAAGTGCCATTTAAGGGTTGTCAAAGTTTTGTAAAATCTAAAAACCTCAAAAAACATCAAGGCGGCCTAAATGTGGACTTGTTTTGTAGAACTTTCCATGAGGAATCGAATGAGCCCCTTCCCAGGTCTGTAGGTCAAACCATTCCCGATTTATGGCATGATTAATGCGGCCAAGATTTGCGTTTTTCGAGTTCTGTTATCGCCTTCTTGATAACTGGCAGTTTCCCATCTGGCCGTTCCAAGCGCCCTCAACTCGAATATGGGAGTGAGCCCATTTCCTTTAATTTGATGTAGGTCTGATATGATAAATGAACGCAAGCCAATTGAATAATAAACCCCAGTGAAAGAATTTGCAGCGTTTTTTTGGTTTATTATTGTTTGTTTGTAAACTAGTGATGTCCGGCCGATAGCGTCGAGTTGTAGTGAATATGGATACTGGAGTGACAGCCGATGTGGATACTTGTAGTTTATAGCCGATACACGGGTTGAAGCATTCTGATATTCGCTGATAATAAAGCTTTTCCAAGTCGAATTGAGAATTAT